>OX439378.1:17229345-18429345 GCA_949319315.1 Zelleria hepariella
TTTTTTGCGTATTTAACTGAAGACCGCAAATTTACATCGGAGCCTGCCGCAAGTTACGTATAGGCTATTTATTGTATTATCCTGTCAAAATCTGGCACATTCGGTAATTCCTTGGCGCGATCTGCAGTCACGCGGATCTTTGGAGGTTAAAAATATTTTTCAACAGGAAGTAAGAGTGCGCGTCAGCGCGCACGAAAATTTCAGCTATTTTATTCATTGGGAACTTATTCAAACATGACTTTCAAAAACAAACATTAAAATTTATTGACAACTATCGCTATGTGCGCTGGACTGCAGGACCCTTCCGCGGACCACTAGAGAGGCCCTCGCGGACCACCAGTGGTCCGCGGACCATAGGTTAAGAACCACTGCGCTAGAGACAAGTACAGTGCGATAGCATCAAGACCTAATGGATCCTTGGACTGAATCTTTAAATTAATTTTTAATTAAAATTTTTAGTATATTTAAAAACATGCCCAGCATTGTCTTTTCAACTCATGCGTAAATAAATCGCCGCATGAAAGCGGAGTGATATAGAGATACGTAGAGTTCGACAACAAAAAACGTTAATGGATCCTGGGGGCAGATTCCCGGCAAGGTTACATTCGAGATTCTAAGGAAAAAAATATTAATAACTAGTCGAATTCGAGATTCCTAAGAATTAACCCCGAGAGCAGATTTTCAAGAATGTTACTTTCGCAGGAAACCTCGAGGGTAAGAGACTTCGAGAATTCCGTGTTGGAAATTAGCCAGAATTTGCTCCCTGATAGCCGATACCTACGTTTGTCATTTTTGGTACCTGGCACTGACAGCCAGCACAATATTGTGACAAACTTTAAAAAAACAAATGCGAAAAAATCTGATTCGTTGGCTAATGCACCAAAGAGTTTTTTGCTTTTACATTGCAAACATTTACACACCGAACATTTACACGATTTCATTCTCCTATTTAAAAAAAAAATCTTTCAAACCAGCCAGTGGAACTTAAAAACTATGTAGGATTTTAAAAAAGTTTGTCAGTTAAACCTAGTTAGATCATTCGCTAGGATTAATGCATTGGATGCAACGGAATGCAATGGATTACTGGATTAATGATTAGATAGATAAAACACCATACATTATTGACACGAAACATCTTTTTCAGGCAATATTTCAACTGGTTCAACTTTCCGTGGTAAATTAACTACTTTATGAAACCGTGACCACCATACAAATACATCCAACTCGTTCTTAATTGACACGCAAATAACACTAACGATGCGTCTTACTGCCAATCCGAACTCGAAATGAAAGTGACTGTTTAATTGAAAATTATAGTATTCAACTTTGTTAAAAGTACAAGGGGGATATCATAGAAGGTCGGACCAGATAAAAAGTTAAATCAACCGCCAACAAAGCGGGAAACCATATATCGTCCTCAACGGAACGAACATTTTTGCCCCAGGAACTATGCCTGGGAAATCAACGGTTTCCAAAATAATGAAGTTCAAAGTGGGACATTACAATTATTAAAAAAAAATGCTGAAATTTCTTCAGTTTCCAGTATTAAACATCTCTTCTCAAGAAGCCATACCACTCTTTTTTATTTTTCTTGCAAAAAACGTCGTAAAAATAGCAACCAGCAAATGTATCATAAAAGTGCTGCTTTTTAAAGGTGGAGACAAAGCAAACCTTATATAACTATTTAGTGACGCTGGCCTGACATTGGCACCACACCCGCGGGCCATGGCAGGCTGCACGTGTGCGTCAAGGTGGCAGAGGCACCTGTCCGAAATTCGGCCAATTTGACCAGTCTCCGACCGGTCGGTACTCGGAACTCGATAGTTCCGACCATTTTATTGGAAATCTCGTATCGATATATTTCCGAAACTCTAAGCTTGAGTCACCTGCCCGAAATTCGGCCAATGGGCGTTTTTCCTATGTCAAAATTGCATTCTAATAAACGAAGAGAAAAAAAAAACAGTTCTTTGTATGTTGGACCACAGTTACCTATAGACTTTGACATTTATTGCAAATCTGACACTAGGAAAAACGCCCATGTAACTGTAACCAGTCTGAATTCGATACTTCCAACAATTTTATTGGAAATTTTGTATGTAAAAATATTTCCCAGAAACTCTAAGCATTACTTTATGGTTAGCGAAAAAAAATTAATTGCTATTATATTTACTCAACAAACCTGAATAATATTTCGTTTGTCTTTTAAATCTCGTGAAAAATTATATTTGTTTTAGAAGCATTCTTCATTCCGCTTTATTTGTGTTTCAAATAAACAAAGTGAAATAATTTGTTTTTTGAAATAATTTATAATTTATCACTCTACTCGGTTACGTTACGGGCTACTTTACAACAAAAGTGTGACTACACTCTGAAGTGCTGAAGTGTGTACAATAGAAAGCATTTAAGGGTCATCATGCTGTCTTGTGTAGGTACCTTCTTCTTTCAAAACTTTTTGTTTTAATTTCGCTTTATAACATTGAATATACAAAAGCTGTGGCAGCCATGTTGTGAGTTCTTTCTCTTCGATCGTATGTAATTAAAATCTACAGGGTCCTTATCGAAGGCCATTTTAACACAAATCATTCCAGACCGCTTTCACCTCATGTTTTGTCCGCCCCCACGATTTCACATTTCATTGTAACAATAAATTATCTAATTTTTTTATGCAACTAAAGACAGTATTAAATAATGCATGTCTTGTTCCTAGAAGAAAATACCCATGGCACAAAATATTTTTTTGCTTGACAATTTGTTCTAAATAAAATACTGTATTCCATTTTTAAAGCGAAAGACAAGCACATCAAAGAATGTGCAACATTTTTAGTTCGCTCCGCATCATTGAGAATGAACTGTGAACGAACATTTCCCATTTGATTTGCCACAATACAAACGGCAGGCAGGCGGGCAAGGTAAAAAGTGAACATTGTAAATCTGACTCATACATAATACAGATTGTATGTGAGATGCGAGGTATGTATGAACATTGTGGAGCGACATTTTCCCGCGCGCGGGTCACGATTGCTCCCGCGACTCCCACGAACGTCCCATCTTCCGTCTTCACCTCATGGACATACAATAGCTATTCTTCACTTCAAATTTTTTATTCATCAAGCATTGTTGTTAAGATCAGTCGTTAACGTTCATTATGAGTGGAATAGAAATCTTTGATGTTTTATAGAGTAGCTCTATGGCTTCCGCATTGCGTTTTTGCCGGCAATACCATTGATACCAGTCCTTCGGGCCAGACGCCCGACCTGTTCCATTTGTTTGAATCTGGAACGCATCGCTCAAGCTTTTGAAAACGAAGTCTGCTCGTGGCCAGTTGCAGCGATACCAAAAGAGTGTAAAAAAATTATATGCTGATGCGTGGCGTGTGTCGTTCGCGTCGTGTGCGATCAGCCAAAACACTTCTCGCTGGGAACTGTGCCATCACAGTGTACTAAAGGTGACAACCGGCCGCGTTCCGCTTATTTATTGCCCTCTTAAGAACGTGCAGCCCCCGAGACGGCGTTTTAACTTTTTCTAAATATCTTCGACTGAACGGTGTTCAAATAAGGCCTGACTTTTGCAGCGGTATAGTTACTGTGCCCAAAAATGTATTTTGAAATCACAGTAAGTACTCACAGTTTTTAAACTTAATTATTTTGGATCTAGACATGCACCGAGTCGTATAATGGAGCATGTGTTTTTTAGTACTTAATGCTTTTGTTTTTCTACGGTGGCAATTTGCCTCCACTAGGCCTCCACCAAGCTTAAACTCACTAAGTCCTACTAAGTCCTCACTAAGTCATACCTACTCGAAGTCCAGTGCATTGAACCTTATTATTGACCTTATTGATGCTTATTTTAATTTTATTGCTTGACGACAATAATATCTGTAGTTCATAATATCTGTAGATCAAGCGCAACGTTCTTTGTGCACCATGACTTTTTACACTTTCCCATTAACTGAGTAATGAATTCAGTAGGCAGAAAACATTAGTGTTCTTGACTGAACAACCTAGGTAAGTACTTACTTACCGTAGCATAAATCCCCGTTTATCATCTGCAAACGAACCTAAAATCTGAATATTTACACGCAGAAGAAGTATTTTCCTTCACCGTCAATGAGTTTGGTTGCATAAATTCACAAACGCACGTAACTATGAATTAAACCAACTTATTGGGAACCACCTGGTAGGTCATATACTGTCACTTCTTAAGAGGGCGCTAGAGCACCATTTTCCCATACAAACGTAGTTCAGGTTTAACTTCTAAACTACAGGCTGGATTTTGCTGAAACTTGGTTTATATCAGAAGATGACCAATACGGAGGATTGCAAATAGTTTTTATGATAAAAAATTGCCTGAAATAAATTAGAGCGATGCGTTTTTCGCGACGAAAAAGGGGTTTCTTTCAGCTGTATTACTTAAATTATTTATTACACTGTCTATTGGAGTCTAACTACCTTGGGAACATCAATAATGTATTGTACTTATGAGAAAAAAAAAGGTTTTTAAAATAGCTAGCTAATTTCGGTATTAAGATAATACAATACCGGTTTTTCAAATGCAGATATTTAGTCCGGGATCCCGGGTTTTCGGTATTACCGAAAACCGGTATCCATGCTCTAATGTCAGGTATGTCTGGCTATGTAATGTATCTACCTAACTTCATGTACTGAATATGTAACTATATTTAACTCATATTTATCAATAATTTATATGTATAAGTCTAGGTATAATAATAATATCAGAAAGTAACATGAGTATATGTATATTTATCTGACCGTAATGTATTTATGTATGTATGTATCTGCTGAAAATCAGCGCTGCAGGCACATAATATTTTATGGTCCTGCAGCAAATGCTGAGATCAGGCCATTTTGCCGCTGCATGGACAAACCATCACCAATGTAGTTTTATTTTAGCTTTTATTTTACTCTAAGTAGATGTAAGCAATGTTATTGTCAAATTGTTTGTCTATGTGGCGTTAAATAAATGTGTTCTTTCTTTCTTTCTAATAAAATGTAGAAATGGCAGCTGAAATACGGAAAAATTTGGGAAAATAGATTTTTTACATTACAAGTACAACTAGGTACATACTCGCGAAAGGACACGAACACACGTAGACTCATACAGCCACATTGCCTCTCACTTTTCCCGCACCCCTTCTCGCTCTGGGTGAAACGGCTATAGAAATCAGTGTTTCACGCGCTTGACCATCGCCGAGTTCCCACGCTTGTACAGGGAATTCTTAATTACTTTTTACGCTTAGGCGAGGTTGTTCGTCTTATTCTACTTCCTGGGTAGGTGTAGCATCTCCGCCGGCCCTCGGAGGTGTGCCGATGGCACCGCACCGTGACCATCAGGGTTTCGACCTTACGCAGCCAGCGACACCGACTACCGTTGTTCGCTGTTATTTTTTATTCTTTACTTTAATTCCGCGAAGTAGTAACGGTTATCGCGACCATGCATTTGTTTTGGTTCGGACTCTCGTAGAAGCTAGTGTTACTTGTATTTACCTTTTACCTCTCACTATATTACTTACTTTACTGAGATAGTAGCTTGCTGCTTTTATCAGCCGACAAGGCTTTTATAACTTTTATGTTGACAGTCTATTTTGTTGATATGTTTTACCGCACCGCAGCAATACCACAAAAAGTAGGTCCCTAATAATTTGATGGATTGATGCATTTATTGACAGGTGCAATAAACACTACCTATTTACTTAGATCCTAGATGTATTATCTACTTGACGACCACTATTAGGTATACATTTCCATTTCACTACAGTTGAATTCTTGCTTCATTAAAATTCCCAAAGGTTTGATGTTCTGATAATTCAGCACGTATTACAAGAAATGTTCATATTAGGTAGCTGTTAACATTACCCATCTTTAGCAAAGCCTGAAAGAAGATGCCTACTTTCAGGCACTACCTCACATACGGGTAGGTATATAAATTAGTTAAGTTAAACTAAGACAAATAACAAAAGCCTTCTGACAAGCAGTAATTAGCCATAAAGACAAAAGCATCATGAATAAATAAGAGAAAACGGCGGCGTTTAGGTTAGAAAAACTTTACCTACTTAGAATAATAATTACTTACTCCGTTGTGGGAATTAATTCCATCAAAAAATAAGCACAGCAGGTTCATTCAGTTGATTCAGTTTCAGTTGATTCAAGTCCGTCTCAAGTCAGTATATTTCAAAACTCGAACGGCAATCAAAGACGTTCACGTATATTAAATTACCTATGTAGGTAAATCAATTATGTAATTTACAACTTAATACATTTTTTATTTGGTTGAAAATGGAAAAATATGTTTCATTAAAGAGATAAGAATCTTTTAAAAGTCATTATAAAAAAATCGAGGTCTTCTACTGGTAATTATAAGTCTGAGACACACGATGCGTGTGGAATTTGCAAACTCGACGAATCCGAAAAGTCACACGGATGACGTATATTGGGGCTTTACCGCATAATTATTACGAAAAGGTGAAATATTACACGGAATAACGTATCAATTTCACATTCAAGCATCGCGTGCTGTCAAGGCTTTTCCAGCTTTATTCGACAAATATTTAATTATTTTATACATGAACAGGATGATGTACAGTCAATAGCACATAGTTGCAAAGTTGCCCGTAATGTAACTGAATAGAGTGCGCGCGTGTTAAGGTCTACGTGCTGTCTTGTGTACAGTCGGCCACACGCTAGGATACCCTTTTTTGTTCGATTGGCACCCTTATGCCGCGCGCGGTAAGAGATACCACCCCATGTGGCAGTATCTGTGACTGTGGCCGACCGTACCAACGCGCAATCGCGTATAGGTACCTACTCATAATGTGCAGTAGGAAAATTTAAAAGTAGGACAACACCGAACTGATTGATGCTTTTTCCATTTAGTAGACCTACTGTGTTCTTTTATTAATCTTGTCATGTAACAAAACTGCATTACTTTGTGCAACACTGGTCACCGTTTGAGACCGTTTTGAGAAAATACACGAAATGACCCTGCGTTTTCTCAGTAGTTAGTGACTTGAGTTGCATGAATTGCGTCGTTCATTGATGTAAGTTGATGTGTCCAATAAAACGTGCCGCAAGGCCATCTGCTATAACAATCATAATTAATTTTATTGTCCAAACACAAGCGACAAGTTAATAAACTGATAATGTCGCAATATTGAAGTACATGCACCGCGGTACGTACGTTGCTGCTTCATTATATGTAGTTATCATCTTGTTTGTAAAATATTATCGATGGTTTCTCGGAATATATTTATAAGTAGTATATTTTGTGCGCAGTTTTTCTGAAATTTCATTGACAACCACCACTTTAAAATATAAAGCTCGCCAAGCTTGGTTCATAATATCTTTGCCCCTCTTACCTAATACTTTACGTGTATAAGATTTTCAAACGAAAGTGTGATGTTGAAATTGTAAGCCCATAAATCCCAAATAAATAACAACATCAAGCCATAAATAAGAGTTTCCTCTTTAGAACGTCGAGCGTTCTGCTTTTATCAAAAAGTGAGCGTATAAATGGTATTACCAAGTAGGTGCACTAGTGATTTATGCCTTGAAACGTTGTGACACGCGAGCGGTGCGCGAGCGCAACTCCCACGACAATTTAGGTACGTGGACACTCCAGAAAAGAGGAGAAAAACGAAGTGGACAGACATCTCCGGACAGCCGCCGACGACGTGGCGCCGCCCGCCATCCTGATGCACACACGCCTTTGGAGGAATCGTTCTAAAAGTTCTAAAATTAGACTTAGAGCTTATGGAATTACGCGTCGTAATACCAATTAGGAATTTAAAAGGCAGTTGTGAAAGAATTAAACGCAGATCAAAGGATGATCGTGCGCGTTGCGCAGGACAGGGCGAGGCGGCGCGGAACGAAAGTGACAAGCGTGGTCGAAAGTGACACGCTAGATTTATTTACACTTGTTCGAAATAGACGCGAGCTCTAAACTTGTGTCCACTTCATCTGTGCGACCTGTCTCGCTATTTATACCGGCGCGGGCGCAGATCTGCCGCCTTCTACGGCAAACTAGAATGTGGACTGCCGATGACCGGCAATTAACTGCATGTTTTGTACATTGAGACATTTTTACTCGCTTCCTCTCTTCGTAATGAATTGACGTACAAGTTTTTGCCGGCGCGAAGCCGCTTTTTCCCGACGACAGCAAACTCCTTGTAAGCTAACTGCATTTTTACAAGAAACCGAGGTCGACGCACCGACCCGGGGCTTTTAAAGACCCTTTGTTTGTTGATAAACAATGGGAATCGAATACGAATAAGTGTATTTGTTGAAAATAACGCGTGAAACAAATCGGGCCACCTGTTTTCCTTCACGGATGGATTTGGCGAATCCGATGCCATTTTCGGCTTGAGCGCAAACAAAATGTGAGGCGGTGCCAAGTCAACATACAAAAAGCGTAACACACTCTTTGTAATAAGGCCACGTTTTGCGACCCATCCTAAGTTGACAAGTGAACAAATATGCTTAGTAGCAGTGCCGTGTGTGTTGGGTCAGCCTCAAAACAATAACCTCGTAAATGGAGCGAGCGTGCAGACTGCTGACAACTGATGCGGCCCAATTGAGTAATGGCACACGGATGTGGCACTCACTGGCAGAACAGTGCGTGCAAATGAAAGCTTTGGGAAAATTATGTTGATATTGATGGAAGATGACATATGAGGGACGTCCCGTAGGGCGTCGGCCGGTCGGACGTTCCAAATATCTCTGGGAAGAAGCGGTAGAAAGAGCGAAGAATTGTGCGAGCTTCAAATGGTGGATTGGAGGGAGTTAGCACGGGACAGACAGAGCTGGCGTCTTTTGGTTGCGGAGGCCGAGATCCACTTTGGGTCGCTGAGCCAGCCAGAATGAATGAATTGATGGATGGTGCTTTCCACCCAAGCATCACACTTTGACACTTCGCGCTTGTAGAAGTGAGCCAACTTGATCTTGCCTCGCCTTCGGGAGATCCTGCCAACTGCTTTGAGGAACTGATGCTCCATTTTTTATATCCCATGATTGACCTGGTGAAGAAAGTTGCGACATTGTCTGTGCCGCTTCACATTGGCACTTACCGGCAGTATCCTCCACTTTCTCACGTTATTCCCATTTTGTGACTTCTGATTATTTCTGGCTTCGATGAGGTGACAGATGCTTGGCTTTGCTGGTGCATCTATAATGACTGTGACCATATCGTCCAGTTATGGCAGACAATCTTATTTGAAAACTAGTCGTACCCCGGTACTCAAAGCATGAGCATGAGGCTGGGTTAAGCAGTATATAAGGAGGTTATAACTATTATGTATCTCACTCTTATGATTGACGTAGAGCGAGATAGACAGAGTTATTAACCCAAAGATACACTCTAACGCTCTAACCCAGCCATGCTACGCCGCCGCTGGCTGTAGAAGTTTGCGTAAAAATATTTTTCATCTCCCACGCTCGGAAAGTTTGCTGTTACTAGTAACTTACGATCGTGTAAAGGCCGGATTTAAACTATCTGCATTTTAGTGCGCTTCGAAATTTGAACGCGACGCCGGGAAAGTCTTTCCCGCGCCCTATGGTGTTGAAAAAGAAAAAAACACTGGCCGTTTAAGTAGATGCCAGATCCCGACTGAAAAAAGATCCTCATTCATAGTTCGTTTACACGCGTATTTCAGCGGAAGTGATTGTTCGTGCCCATTTTCTATACAAAACTGTGAATGTAAATGGGGCATAAGCATCTTTTAAAAAGGTAAAGTCACGGAATAGAACATTCAGAAACGCGGTTTCTTCTTTCAGGTTTTTTCAATATTTTGTACACTATATTTATTTTTAGTACCAGTTAATAAAAAAAATGATTCGCTTCTGTTGTATCAAATAGATAATTATGTTTTGGTTAGTAAAATACATTTTTTCAAACGATATTACTAATTTCATTTTTTATCTCCTACAATGTTTTAATTTATATGATAAAAGTTCAGAATGCACCCGGAAAAAAAAACATTCTTTTATTTACAGTATTTTTGTGTCTAAATAAACTTCAGGAAATTATTAATAAAACTAATGGTTTTAATACCAACGAACTTATTCGACTCAGCTGTTTTGTCTGTAAGTAGTTGTCTATAGAGTTTTTCCCGCTTGGCTAACAAAATCATTTCCTCGCTTCTGTGAGATGAAAAGTTTTGTGTTTCGCACGAATGCAATATTATTTGCGTCTCGTGCTTCTGAATACCTCGCTACGCTCAGGTTTCTTTTTTTGAACCACTCGCTACGCTCGTGGCTCAATTTTAGAAACCTTCGCTAGCTCGGTTTTCAATACAAGCACTCGCTGCAAACAACAAGCGGGAAAAACTCTATAGACAACTACTTACAGGCGAAACAGGTGAGTCAAATAAGTTCCTTTTAAAAGCATATTTTACTGTAGTTACGGCTGCCGCACTAAAATTTTGAGCTTCGTTGGTATTAAAAACCATTCGTATTATTAATAATTTCCTGAAGTTTACTTATCCAGACACAAAAATTATGTAAATAAAAGAATGTTTTTTTTTCCGGGTGCATTCTGAACTTTTACCATATAAATTAAAAATTTATAGGAGATAAAAAATGAAATTAGTAATATCGTTTGAAAAAATGTATTTAGCAAACCAAAACATAATTATCTATTTAATAAAACAGAAGCGAAGCATTTTTTTTATTTACTGGCATTAATAATAAATATAGTGTACAAAATATTGAAAAAACCTGAAAGAAAAAAACCGCGTTTCTGAATGTTCTATTCCGTGACTTTACCTTTTTAAAAGATCCTTATGCCCCATTTACATTCACAGTTTTGTATAGAGAATGGGCACGAACAATCACTTTCACTGAAATACGCGTGTAAACGAACTATGAATGAGGATCTTTTTTCAGTCGGGATCTGGCATCTACTTAAACGGCCAGTGTTTTTTTCTTTTTCAACACCATAGGGCGCGGGAAAGACTTTCCCGGCGTCGCGTTCAAATTTCGAAGCGCACTAAAATGCAGATAGTTTAAATCCGGCCTTTACACGATCGTAAGTTACTAGTAACAGCAAACTTTCCGAGCGTGGGAGATGAAAATAACTATTTATTTAATTTTCGATATTTAAAAGTTTAAACTCTTTTGTTTACCGTAGTACGGTCGGCCACAATCTCAGATACCCCATGGCAGCTCTTACCGCGCGCGGCATAAGGGCGCCAATCGAACAAAAAGGGGTATCTGAGACTGTGGCCGACTGTACATACCTGACGGCCAGCACCATAGCGCGCTGGCTAGTGGCTAGATTGTTATCAATGCAAGGAGGTTTTATTCCGCCGTAGTGTCGTGTCAGCTAATGGTTACGCGTTTACCGATCGGAATGCACATTCCACTTCTGTTTTCGATAAAAGTAAAATCATGAGCGTCCGTCCACTATCGCTAACGAGATAGAAGCGACTGTGAGGTAATTTCGATTTCCTTTTGAAGAAAGTAAAATTATACTCTTCGGTACATTATCTGAGTCATGTTAACAAGTACGTATTCGGCTTCGGTTGGATGGTAACTAACATTTTGTGGAAAGGGAGTTTATAGGTTATTTTATTTCAATCTTTTTTTCAGCTAACAAAATCTCATTTTTAGGGAGTATCTTTGGTCAATACTATCTACTGTTGATTAAATGATTATGTAGTTTTCTGTATCTCTCTATTGTAGTTTGATTTGGAGCTCTTCCAACGATCGCTTCAATTTAGGTAGGTATCTTGACGAATGGGTGACAGACAGTCCAAACTTTTGTTTAACTTAGTTATATCAAACTGGTTATTTACTTATTTATTATCCGTTAACTATCACAAAACGTGACTTAACAACGCCAATGCTCTTGTGTTGAAAGATAAAAATATTGGTTAAATCACGCTTTTTGGTAATTTGTATGATAATTGATAATACTAAGTAGTGGTCAAGCAAGAGAGCTCTTATATTTCTAAAAAGGGGGGTCCTACTTACTCTTTAAAATTCAGAGTTATTATTATGGTATCAGGGTTGCCACTCTACTTTATTAATTCAAAAAATTATAACTGTCACATTTTGGTGCAGGAGTTATTAATTTTGCAGATGGACCCATAATTTCCGGGAAATTAAGGAATATTGATAATAATATACAGGGTGTTAAAAGACCGCCAACAGACCCGAAAGCCACGCATACTAGACACCAAAACAAAGTACTTTTTCGATAAATTATTGCTGGGAAATGATTTTGGTTTATTAGGTTATAATTTTGAAAAATATTTTATCACGTAATGGATGTGTAACGCACAGAAGTCATATTGCGCAAGCGAAGGTATAAGTTTATGTTACTTAAGCTTGAAGTGCCGATGTTCAAAATACATTGCGGGATGAAATTTTAACGTCGTTTTCTGTAAGAAATATTCATAATTTTTGTATGGCTTGTTGAGAAGATATGTTAAGAACTAGATACTGAATACATTTCTGCACAAAAAAAGTTTTAAAAAGTCCGACTTTGAACCTCATTATCTCGGAAACCGTTGATTTCCCAGGCATAGTTCCTTGGGCAAAAATGTTCAATATGATGAGGACAATATGTGGTTTCCCGCTTTGTTGGCGGTCTTTTAACACCCTGTATACCTTATACAACAAAAAAAAGTGATTATGGTACACTCCGTAGGTGTACCTAAGTCACATTATATCAATCACCAAAAGCGATCTTCTTCACCATACTTGAAAACAAACAATCTGGGTATGAGCCCTTGGTCACGTATTAAAAACATAAACGGGTTCCCTCGCTAGAACTGATATAACACGATTTTTCTTATAAGTAATAGGTTTCAATTAAGATTTGCAGACACGACCCAACGGACGATGAAATAGACTATGTTAATTAGTTGGAAAACGAGATTTTTGTTTATGTATTATTTCAAGCTATTAATATACATATAATTCACCTTTGTAAAGTTTAATGTCATAGGTACCAAATATAGAGAACATACTATAAAAGTAAAATATCAGTAAATATATTTTGAGATTGGATTGAATGTCTATAGAAGTCCCTAAACCTATTTAATAGTAGATAAGTATATGTATTGTAAAATAAAAAATACTACCAAATTAATAAATACCAAATACAAAACGCTGTAGCGTAGGTAACTTACATGTAGATACTAACCCAGCTACCGAGTAAACAAAACCAGGGGGCAAAACCAATAATTTTCCCCAAGGGACTCACCAGCCAAACAAACGTGCAACGAAGACCTGCTATAATAGCTACGTACGTGCCTTCGGTTTGCTGCCTATTGCGGATTGCTACAGGCACAAAGGTTCCATCCGAAATATCCAAAAATGTGCCGACTAATCGATATTTGTAGTGCTTTCTCCATCCAAACGTAGTCCCCGATTTCCTCCCTGGATAATGGCACTAGCTAGCTAGAGCATAGTTACATTTTTGGTATGCTGGGACATGTCCACCCCTGGCGTGTCGGACCGTTTAAAAATAGATTTTTTCGATAAATGATTTTTGAGAGGAGCTAGGACCTTCCAAAATACAGAAAAATGTGTATTTAAAAGTGACGACAAAAGACGTCTGGTAAACTGATTTAACAACTTAAAATAAAAATAAAACAAGACCGTCCGACATCAAATAGTTTCTTGTGATAACATTAATGAAAACATTTTCGATAACGGACCGCTTTGAGAGAGGAAAATGGGGAATACGAAACCTCGATTTTGTAGGTTTTCTTCAGATTGTCCCTTTCGCTCAGTGTTTGAGGGGTAGAGCGCACGCGAGACTGAAACAGATTTGTCAACTATCTATTCTCTGTACTCGAGCGCCCGCGCAACCGCAAATTCGCCAGGTTTCTACACAAAGGCCCGGTTTCTGAGTTGAGAATTTTACTAAGCACATACTTACGTATCGCTCAGTCACGCTCTTTTGTGAGAAATCTGCAGAGATCGGAAAATACTTACCCATTTGCTTAGCAAAATTCTCAACTCATAAACCAGGCCTAAGCCCCCTATCCGGGGCTGAGGCGGATTGCGGGACCCTGGGCAAGTGCTCAGAGTGCCCAATGGTAAAGACACAATACAGAAGTAAAGATAGCATTGCGTCCAAAGAGAAGGATTGTCCATCATAATTTTCAGGAAATCCATTCTTAGTGCACTCTACAAAGAGCCCATCAGTCTGTCTGTCAGTGTCAGTGCGCCTCGAAATGTCTTATGTAAGGGTATAGGGGTTGCGTGGTCTTTTCCCATGTGGCATATTACAGGGCTACCCCTCACGTCCAGTAGTAAAAGGATCTTGAGGGCTTGAGGGGTCTTTGTGGCGGTATGAATTTTTTACAAGGCGTCGCGTCGCAACGTGTGGTTGCAACGGGCCCTTTTGTAGCGTAGATGTTGTTTCTAGTAACTCGTACCTAATGCATGCAATTCACTTACCTTAATGAAAATGTTATGTTATGATTATGATGTTAAGATGACGATTGTTATGATTATGAGGATATTTTAACTGATGTAGTGATTTTTCCAGTTTATATGTGTAACTGAATGCAGGCATAATAGGTACGGTAGCGTACTGTTAATTTTATCGATGAATGTTTTGACGTAGCTAAACAAAGCAACTATCTACTGTTTTAAATATCTATCTAGAAAATGGTCGTGAAGGATTTTTGTGTACTATACCTAGCCGTACATATTAAAGTATTAATTACAACCATTCGTTACGTCACTAGGTATATTATATCGTACCTACATTAAATGAAGCTGGGAAACTAAGTAAGCTTTCGTTGAATTCTGCCACGTATGTCCACGCAGTAAGAGCTGCGTGTGTTACCGACCAATACGAGCCCACTGTACCGACCGCGACAGCAAACACATAAGGGAAATGAAATTAGCGAAATACTAACGCTGAAATGCGATTCCTATTAGCATAGTCGACAGGGCCGGGGTATTTGCGCGTTGATGGCACGTCACTCGCTTCACGCCTACTGTAATATTATGTCTCTCTACCTAAATTACAGCATTTTAGTGGTAATTTTCCCTACTGCCATGATTATGAAGCTTGTGGTAATTACGCCGGCACGGCAGTGCGCCACCGCTTGCAACGTGTCAAAAAAGCTATTTTTATTAGAAGCGCCCGGAGCAATCAGGAACTAACCGTTCCTAATGTGTGGTGCTGGTTTGGAAGGATTTTTTTCTACTTACTCGTAAGTAATCGAGTCGCCTAGTCTTCACCCTTCTCACTAGTTCAGACTAGGGCAATGGAAGGGCATAGCATATTAGTTTAAGTACGTGTTGTAGCAAACAAATACTCTGGGGCCGCTAAGACTTTGTTAAATACAGTATATCAATCAACACACCTCTACATAAGTATACAAGGTGTTACTAAAGTACCTAACTCTTTTTACAGGGTGTAACCTACTGTTCAACAGGATGTCAAATCTGTAAAAAAAAGTTGAAAAAAACAATTTTTATTTTATAACCTCAAAATTGAAAATTTTTCATAACTTTATTGTTTTTCTTATTAGCTCAAATTTAAAAATATGTTTGTGTGTGTGTAGGTGCGTTTACATAGCTTTGAGTTGTTAAAACATTGTGAAAGTCAATGAAAACAATATTTAAAAAATACTTTTCTCCCGCCACATTGTTCACATTTTATTAATTTAAAAATTAATGGAACGTCATAGAGAAAAAAAAATTAGGTTGTGATCCCTATCACCGGGTGCTATTACCCTGTAGAAAGAGTTAGGTACTTTTGTAACACCTTGAATTACGTAGTACGTGCCTATGTCCCTGCACGGGTTAGTGCTTTAAAAGTATAAATTTGTTCAAAGTTTATCAAATAACTGCCGAACGAATCAATTTCAACTTTACTAATTTAAAAGGCTATCAAAGAAAACGTACACGTGGAACACGAATAAGGAAAGCACACATTTCAATTACCTTCAACATCAACCAACAACATAAGACTAGTTACTTGACTTTTCCTACGTCTAGATTCGATGATGATGTACTAAGAACAAAATCTAGTTCCTCCTAACAGAGGATATTTGATAAATGGGCGCTCAGTTGAAACCATTAGTGCTATATGCCACTGGGCCAATTCTATTTAGCCGTGATAAAACACTGCTTGAAGCGGTTCAGTGACTTGTGCAAAGTAATAAACAGCAAATCGTCACGTACACATAATGATGATGGAGAAGATCTAGTTTTGAGACTAGACCTCCGGTAGGTACTAGGTCGTCCATCTCTCTAGATTCTAGATTCTAACTCCTGTGAGCTAACTCTATGTAGATGGATGAAAGAAAAAAAAACACACAAGGATTTTCGGAGTCCAAAGTGTAACAAATTGAACTAAGTTTCTTAATATGTCGTGGTCTTTTCTCATAGCCATGAGGTGATGTGGCATTATGCCTTTGTCTTAGACCCTTGGCTCTAGTATACCTCGACAAATGTGATTGTTTTAAAAGTTGCAAGGAAGACAGTGGCTATCTACTCTACCTTACGTAGGTATAGATAGTGTTAATCGTTAACTGTCCATCTAGGTTTATTTACAGATCAGCGAACAATTTAGGCATTGGGCCCATTGTTCTCCACTTTTACTTGATGACTGGAAGGTATTCTACTACTTACTATTATTGTTTAGGCATCGCCGCCGTTTTCTTTCGACAAACAATGGCCCGATTGTCCGTCCGGCGTGTCGTTTGTCCAACATTTCTTCGGAAGTAGTCTTCTACATGATTATTGCGGGTGTAATAATTGATTGTCACCGTACAATGAGTGGGTACGGTCAGTGAGACAAGTTTTGTTCGATTGACGCACTTGTGCCGCGTGCGAGAAGAGCTGAAATGAGGTAGTGTAGCGTGTCGCTGATTTACTTACAGTGTAACTACATCGGATGCTATATGTAGAGCTGAGGCTTTGTCTCGTATCTCTTTTCGGATTAAAATTGTTATGTGCACAGTTTAGGTAGGTACAGTAAACAGCACGTAGACCCTTACACTTTCGTTGCAAAGTCGCTCGTAACTTAACTGAATAGAGAACACGCGTGTAAGGGTCCACGTGGTGTCGACTATACATGCCTTAACAAATAACCTTTTTATCCTGCTACTTCTCTACATATAAGTATTTCTTGTGTGTAGTGTAGATAAATTCCGGAAGACTATGCTTATTTATATCTTCCTCAAGCAAACTTCTTCGGTTCCTTCTTGTTTGTAACTTTCACCATCTTAGTGGGTGCCTCTTCTCAAATACGTCAAAGCTTGATTGCACCGACCGAACTAAATTCTTTATTACTCGCCTGCCAATCAAGAATAGTTTATCAATGTTTCCAGCATGCGATTCGTAAAAATTACCATATTTGTTGCAAATCTTATTGTATCAACTATATAGAGAAAGATTTCGCCAGTCGAATCCAATTGATTGAAAGTAAGTACCTATTGGATCTATCAGAAATCGCTCGTATCAAATGAATAAGTAGAAACTGTTTGACGTCACAGTCAAGAATAAAGGACTTTGTCGTCGATGTGTCGTGTCACTCATACATATTCGGCCATTGACGATTCGGCATACGGAAGGGGCGCGGGCTTGCGTCTGCTTTGAATACACAATCGAGACTCGAGCGAAACTCGCTTGACAAGGGTATTGATAGCATATAAGAAGAAGGTAAGTACCCTGAAAGGTACAAAAAAATAGGGATCAGTTTCATTAGGTCACAAAAAGAAAAAAAAGACAATTCTCTACGATTCTCTGATCATTATCATCAGCCCACCTCCTCTTCCCACTGCTGTGATATTTTTGGTTAGGCCTTTTCCCTCTCGCGCCACACATCTCACGGTCCATCGCGAATCGCGATCCGACTCTCACACAAACGAAACTACGGACCAAATCTATCAGGATATATTTCACAAGAAACAACTAAGGGCATTAAATTTCAAACGCCATGCTCGAACTTGGAAAATTATTATAACTTGGAAAGGACCCATTTGTATTTTTTCGACCCAAAGATAGTTACGGGGCTGTTATACATATTACGCCTAGAAAAGAGCTTTCTACCTGAATGCGCATGTAATTACCGTGAAGCTGAAATAAAGGACGTATTTTTATTACATTAGAGCACACGAATTTAACTTTTTAGCATATTGGTCACTTACCTAGGCATATCATCATTACGCACAAAATAAGGCCTTTGCATCTACGTAATGAGTGGCACCTTCACTCACACTAGAATTCACTAGATGGATGAAGAGACCACTTGGCGCTGCAGTGCCTGGGACATTGTTTTTAGATGGAGTAGGCTTGCCGAGCACCGATACCATCCTGACAGCTTAGTCGGCCTAGCTCACAGGAAAGACAAGTCAATACGTGTGGAGCCAACTAAGCCGCGGGTTTCCTCACGATGTTTTTCCTTCACCGTTAGCGAGTGGTTTAGCTACTTCAAATTCACACATGTACGTAACTCATAGGTGTAAAACCCACTTCTCTACAAATAGCATTAACAATACGTTATCTTAAAATATATATGGAGGTGTCGCCTTAATGAGCTTAGTCATCACACGTTAGGCATTTTAACTCGTTTTTAGTTGAGGTCTTTAGCTTTTTAACAACCTGTCAACGAAAATTATTAGTTTTCGAGGTATTTACCCCGTAGAGAGGATATCGAGGTTATGATAATTGGAACATTTGGTCAACTGGTCAACTATACAAGTTAATGAGCTTTTTAATAAATGCTCCTATTAGATACACGAATAATGTAAGCCAATGGTTATAAATAAATTCGATCTTGTTTTTGTAGGTACATTTCACCCATGGAATGTGTCCAAGATTTCCCCCGATTTCAAGTATATGTATTTCTACCTGGCAAACGCCAACGAATGGTGACCTACACATATGCTTCAATATTTCCATTCACCGTCACTTACCGAACGCGTTAAAATATGGTTATAATAATCACGCTTAAAACTTTTATTGACTGTCAATAAATCATGCGTAAATGGCCTAAGCGCTGTGTAGTAAAGATAAATAAGAAGCAGAAGGCTCGCTCTTACTTTTTTCATCTGGAACGCTTTTTGTCCCTTAGTCGCTTCGATTGGATAAAAAGCGGTTGACTTAAGGAAACCTTAGAAAGATGGGCAAATATACCAACTGGCGAAGAGTGGCAAGGGCCAGAGACAAATGGAAAAATATTGTGGAGGAGGCTCCAACGGAAGTAAGAAGTCAGTTCGCTTCATCCATCCATGACTCATCCGTTCTTGTTGTAACTCAATAAAAACAACACACGTAGAGTAAGGCTTCTGTGCTAAGGCTGTTCGATTTGGGTGATTGGCGCATCTTAAAATCTTTAACCACCACTGTGGCCATAACCGACCACGTGCATTTCGAACGATAGACCGACCGACACTAGAGCGATCACTAATGCAGTGTGAATAGCCACAGCTAACCGTCACGGAAACTCGAATATTTATTACAAAATCTATCTTATTGTAATTATTTTCTCGGTATTTTCCTTTTGCTTTGTTGTGCGGTATTAGTTTTCACATTTACTACTACTGTAAAAATTTTGGGATTGACGTGGTAACGATAAATCAATCAGATACGACGACGGTACGACGCTACATAGAGTTTTTACTAACGCACTGCTCCGTCCGTCCCATCGATCAAAGCTTTTCTTTCCTGTTGGCCATCGGAATACGTAAACGTTTCTTCCCTGTTCTTCCGACTTTAGTGTAGATGTAGAATCATTTATTTAATTTTGATTTCTTTCGATTTTATGGGTGTCAAAACGCGGAAGCTGTGACACGCGTCACTCGACTTGGCTCGTGTCGCGTGACGCATGGCGTCCTGCCCCGCGGGCGGAATTGTTAATCGCGCCCATTCATCATTATAACGCTAACGAAAGCGAAACCAGCCACATACAACTGGCTATATACGTACAATCAATGTGATTGCCTATCGTAACTCATTCATTCATAATGAGCTGCCGATAGATTTTATTGGAGTTCGATTTCTTTTTAAATTGAGAGATGCTACGTTTTCCTCTTTCGAAGTTTTCGTTTTTCAGCCAGTCATTCCATCACTAGCTTCTTTGTGAAACAGTAGTGTTTTTTTTTTTCTGGTAAATGCCTGAGGCCCGTAATATCAATCACAGTTTAAATTCCGACCATGGATTAAACCTCGCATTTTGTATGAAAATAATCGACTGATAGGGTTTAAACTGTGATTGATATTACGGCCCGTATGACAAGGTAAACAAAGGCTAGTTTAATTTGCAGAGACAATTCCGTCGCAATTTGCAAGTCTGGTAGAGACAGACTTTGAATTATATAACAAGTAGAGCCTTTTGTCGCCGGGTATGTAATCATCTGGGGCTGGGTGGAGGTACCATTCAAAGCGCGACATAAGTGTTGTAATACAAAGTAAAAGTAAATTCACTACAGCGAATGAATGGATGAATGAACCCACGCAATTTTTTTGCTTCAATTTAAAATAGTGTACACGAAAAGTCGCCAAGAAAAATACTGGCAAGCTGCCTATTGTTTTCCCGATTCAAAAATTAAAAACACAAACAATGCGCTTCATTCATTTTTCTTCGAACGACGACGCGTCCGGTTTGTAGAGCGGATGAAGAAAAAAATAATAAAACATCACATCGCAATGAACAAAACAATACGGGACTTACTATCAAAATCGTTAGAATCTGTATAACTTTAATACAATATTTTTGAAAAAACATCAAACACTCCTGGCTGAAAACCCAAGATGTATACTCTACAGGGTGTTAAAAGACCGCCAACAAAGCGGGAAACCACGTATTGTCCTCATCATAAGGAACATTTTTGCTCAAGGAACTATGCCTGGGAAATCAACGGTTTCCGAGATAATGAGGTTCAAAGTCGGACTTTACAAAACTTTTTTTTTGCAGAATCCTATTCAGTATCAAGTTCTTTACATACCTTCTCAAGAAGCCATATCAAAATTATGAATATTTCCTTCAAAAAACGACGTTAAAATTGCAACCCGCAATGTATTCTAAACATCGGCACTTCAAGCTTAAGTAACATAAACTTATACCTACGCTTGCGCAATATGACTTCTTTGCATTACTCGTCCATTGCGTGATATAATATTTTTCAAAATTATAACCTAAAAAACCAAAATTATTTCCCAGCAATAATTTATCGAAAAAGTACTTTGTTTTGGTGTCTAGTATGCGTGGCTTTCGGGTCTGTTGGCGGTCTTTTAACACCCTGTATATTCTAGAGAAAAAAAAAATACTTGTATCTTGTATCGGAAATATCATTCTAAGAAACGAAACAAAACGCTTTTTGTGGCCAGTACCTGTTGCCACTTCGCTTCAATCATTTACATTTTTTTTTGCAATACACCAATCTAAGTTTAAAAACCCTACTAGGTACATAGAGCCAGAAGCCTATTGACCGTGTACGGTCTCAGATACCCCATGCCCATGGCAGCTCTTATCGCGCGCGGCATAAGGGCGCCAATCGAACAAAAAGGGGTATCTGAGACTGTGGCTGACTGTACAAACCTACAAGGATCGAAATGAACGCTAGTGACAGATTGCTTTCGATTGGTCACACCAAACTAAGGTGATTTATCGAATGAATAGTATATTTCATTACAAGTGTGGAAAGGCTGTCATTGCAAAGAGTTCCGACAAATGCCTACCCGAGCGGAGGCGCAGCCGAAGGCGAGGGTTGACAGTCGGAACAAGTTGCAATGACGGTTCCGCACGTGTACTGAACGACTATTTTTAATGCAGTTGCGAAAAAAAGAAGCAATTTAATAAAATAATAAAAACACAATAAACGCCAACCGTAGAATATAAACAGAGTTTTTTTTTCTTCACCCATTCTGGTAGGCAAAGGGAATTATGCCCATACAGCCAAGTCTTCAGTAGAAGTTTTTTATTGATATTAAATGAAAATGAAATTTAATGAGATGAAATGAAATGAAACCTAACCAAACTCATTCAATCAAATCATTAAATCTGATATTGAAACAAATTAGTAGCTTCTTTTTAGAAATATACGTATTTGCATGAATCATAAAAAACTTCTATGATTTTTTTTAGTTAATACCTCAATATGGACTCCTTCAACTAATCATCCAAGGGAAGATACCAGGCAGGAGGAGACCTGGAAGACCCAAGATATCATGGCTGGAGAACTTACGCCATTGGTACCAACAATCCACGAGCTCCTTGTTCCGTTTGGCAGCCTCAAAGGAAGAAATAGCCAAGATGATTGCCAACCTCCGATAGGAGACGGCACTACAAGAAGAAGAATACCTCATGGTTGGTTTTTCTTTTTAATAGACATTATTTTGACAGTTGGGAAAGAGAATGCACGAGTTCGGGAAAGGTAAAAAAAAGCACGAGTATGTAATACATCCCACATCCCGAACGCTATACGTTCCTGCAATACGCCACTTTTTGAGCAACTGTATTAAAAAACTTAGTTTTTCACGTTCATTTAGAGTCTAAATGAACGTGAAAAACTATTAGACCCTTGTTTGTCTGTAGTCATGTGCCGAGGTAGATACGATACGAGTGCACCGCCGGCGCCAGTTGACATTCTTGTCCCGACAACTTTCATGAATAGTTAACTGACTAGTTTTAGCTAGAACCTAGAACCATGCCACTACCAAATCGAGCGAGAACACTGCACCGGCGTTTTATAAGGGTTAGACCGTAGTCAGGTACTGAACATAAACGTAACAATAACTATAACTTTTTTATGGATACGGATATTTTTTTCGGTAATAAAATCCAAAAAAATACCAAGTACTACAAATTCTTTTTTGCGCATTTTCGCAAAGCGTTTCGAGCTAAAGTCTTTCATAATCACCAGAGAGTTTTCCACTTGCCGTTTCAAATTATTATTTTATTATCTTGAGTATTATGTTATCTAATATCTTGATTCCTTCAAAGGTCAAATCTTAAGCGCAAGACTAGTACAGTCGGCCACACGCTAGGATACCCCTTTTTGTTCGATTGGCGCGCTTGTGCCCTGTAGCTGCATAGGGGCAAGTAGGGGCAATGTCCCCCAAGCTCAGGGGGCCACCTCGGACCCTGACACCAAAACGGATTAAACTAGCTAAAAAAATCCTCCAGGTTGGTAAGTCAAAGTGGTAATCACTAAAGCTCACACAAGCTGTACCGGGCTACGGATGCCATGATAATATTATATCACCGTTTTAATTAATTAAACCGCTATAGACAGAATTTTAGGACTTTGGCTTAGAAAAGATGTAAATTCGGTGTATTTACGGGCGCGCTGCGCGCGTTTTTTTAATACTTAGAACAAATAAAGTTGTTTGAAATTATTATTATATAGAGATTTCTCCGTTTTAGACTGAAAATTTTGGGCCCTTTAAGATGAAAAACGTCTCACAACTAGCGCCGCCAATGAAAAAAAATCATATCTTTTTTTGGATGCTTTTTTAGCAAAAAACGCTCCTGCGATTTCTCAACGCGAGGCTTAACTATTTCTAGGACCTACCTAAGGTTTGGAGGCCTATTTTTAGGACCTACCCCGGTTACCTAGCTACGCCACTGCTTATGCCACGTGCGGTAAGAGCTGATAATGGGATATCTGTGACTGTTGCCTACCGTACAAAACATCAATTTCTAGTATTTTGTCTTCACTTGCATTTTCGCCCCATTTTTTCTCTTCTCTTTCGAGTTTAGCTTAACTTTTTAATAAAATTGATGTCTAAAACGCAAAACGGGCAGTTATGCATGTAAGCATGATTTAGCAATCAGAACCGTTTGCAAAACGTTATTTCCAGAATGGCCCCTTCTAAAGTGGTTTGCATTTGCAACCTAACAACGTACTTTACGTACTCCTGTTGCTTGCTTGTAGTAATTACTGGCTACAAGCAATTCGGAAGGCAAAGTTTTTTGTTCGAAAGTCCGTTATTGGCTTAATCTTATCTTTAGACAATATTGAGAAACTAATTTCAATATTTTTTATTTTGGTCCAGTAGTTTTGTTTTTATGCGCTAAAATGTTTTGTTCCTATGACCGCATTGACCGCCAACAGTATGCAGACCGTCGCGTGACGTCATAAAACCGTATCTTTGAAACGTTGTAAAATCCAAACTACTGAACCAAAATAAAAAATATTAAAATTAGTTTCTCAATATTGTCTAAAGATAAGATTAAGCCAATAACGGACTTTCGAACAAAAAACTTTGCCTTCCGAATTGCAGCGGCGTTTAGCTCGCCCACTGCGCTTATTGAATCGCAACTTCGTCTATCAAAGCAGATTGTGTTGAAACCATGTCATTATCGGTAGGAGCATCTGAAATGGCTTAAATACGTATAGAAGACGGCAGGTCAAGCGTGACTGTTGGAAAATCTTTTCTATTGTTAAGAAATAAGGTGCAGCACAGTTCGATACTATTATCTAAGCTTGCTCTGCTTTAAACTGTTTTGTTAGAGGTTAAGTATGGTGCAATTTTCTCTACCTCTGCTTTTATCATGTGTCAGAATGACTGCATATTAAAATTTCATTACTCGATCTTTAACTTATCATCACATTGATTTACTGGATTTTATTATTTATTCTTCCTAAGAATTCTTCCACTGTAGGTACGATTTATCATCATTCAAAACATCATCTTTAAAATAATAGCTTCGATTGTTTACAATCAATTATTTACAACTGAGTTCATAATTTCATATGATATCATCAATAGATGGAAGTGGGCAAATAAATAAGGTACGTATTATTGAATGCAACCTTCATTTTTCATAGGAACTTTAGAAATAGGTACAATAACTAACATTGATATTGTAAAAGCAGAAAATTGCATTGTATGTCGTTATATCAATTTTATTACTTTACTTCTCATGAAAACTTTAGTATAGGTATAAGGTACCTATTTAGATACGTAGGTACCTACTTCTGCGGCGCAATATGGCCAGGCCAATATCTAACTTTAATAGATACGTAGGTTAGGTACTTCTATTTTGGCGATGAAATTAATGATGTAAACAAAAGCATGAGCTGCTGAAATGAAACGTAATTCATTACAGTTGTTGTTATTTGGAAAATTCTATTCGGCAATAATATTGATTAACTCGGCCAGGGGTCACAGTTTACAAACACGTCACAATCAAGTCAATGCAAATTCATTGTCGCTTTCGCACTTTTCGCAGTACAATAATATAACGCACACTGAAACCAGATCCTAAAACCTATAAATAAGTTCAAAAGTGGCCGTTTTTTTTTCTTTGGCAGGATTTATTCTTAGGTTCTAGGATCTGAGATCTGATAAGCCTAGGGATTCTTATTTGACGACCCGTTTTTAGCAAAAAAAAAGCGCTTATGATATTTTTTTTTTCATTGCGCGGCGTTCTTAAATCTCTCCTCTTAAATTGTAACCTCCTCTTAAATTGTCTATTAATTTACAGGAATTGAAACCTCGAACAGTTTTCTGCTTCCTTTATAAAAATCTCTGAAAAATTTATTGTTGCCAGCATTTTCATCAATGTAAAGAGCAGAGAGCCAATGAATTCAATTCACCTACGATCAACAGTCTACACACGTAACGCGCACGGCTCTTATCTAATCAACCTCTTGCCCCCATAATGTGCTATCAACGCTATCAAACAGTTAATTAAAAAAATATAAACATGTTTTTCAATTTACTATTTGAAAACGTGGTTCCGCTAATATCCATGATACTCGTATAGGTACTTTAGTAAACGATTGAAGAAAATATTTCAGAAAAATAACTGGAAAATTTTAGACAATAAAAATTCTTCATACCTAAACATTTATAATAAGTAGAAAAAAATCACTCGGGACAGGACTTGAACCCGCAACCTCTCGCGGTTAAAATGTAGTGGCAACATCAAAATTCCAATGAGCATTTCGTCTGCAAAGATGAACGCATTGGGTGGTGTAGATTAGTGCAAACTAATCACACCAGGTGGCGCCCCCGTCCATTAGACGGAGACTAGTTGAAGAAATTCGCATCGACAGTTACTTGACTCGGTAGCTCAATTGGTAGAGCGCCTGCACGGTATGCGAGAGGTTGCGGGTACAAGTCCTGTCCCGAGTGTGAATTTTTTCAACTTATTATAAATGTTTAAAATATTCCCATAGCACGGGTTAGTGCTTTAGAAAAAACAAAAAGTGGTCTTCATACCTAAACTATAATTTTTAATTCGAGTCCACGGAATGACAGTTGCTACAAAGGCTTTATCTGACAGTTGCATACTAGCAACTGTCATTCCGTGGACTCGAATAAAAAATTAGAGTTTACTTAGTTTCTTTAACAAATGATACAAGAAAAGGGTTCCGGAAACCTCAACTATATGGCCTGCATGGAGGCCGGACCTAGAAGTCGAGAAAAAATAAACATTTTCAAAAATAGAATGTTCGCATCTGTGCCTGTTATATCATCGTAGTGGCAGGTGCCTCTCCGGAAGTACGGCCGACGATACAAGTTCAAGATTGCGTGAAGATTATTAAAAAAACACATTCAACGCGATTGGGTGTGAACATCTGTTTATCGTTTGATCTCTCTTTTTAATATTTTTATTATTTTTTGGGGTTACTAGGGTCATCCATTGTAGCTTGGTGGATGGATCCATTTAATAAAGGTTATGTCGATTTAATTATAATTAGGTATTGACTTTCAGTGTATAAGTGAGAAATTATATTAATTCAAACGCCATTGAAAAAAAACTAGCACATGAACACTTTAAGGGTGGGCGATAGCAACGTGGCGGGAAATTCAAAATTTTCACAGTTTTTCACATTTTGTAGCTAAACTGAGCTATTTTTGTTCAGCCATTTTTCGACAATAGAACAGTATTATGTATGCCGATTATGTGTTCTGGTCTACGAAGCAGTGGCACTGCCCAAAAAACTTGTCGTAGACCAGAACACATAATCGGCTGAATTATTGTTGTTCTGTTGTTTACAATAATGAAAAGAATACTGTTTTATTGCCGCGAACGAAAAATCGCTAAACAAAAATAGCTCAGTTTAGCTACAAAATGTAAAAAACTGTGATTTTTTTTAATTTCCCGCCACGCTGCTATCTTCCAGCCTTAAAAGCCTTATCGCGCGAATTAAATAATTAGGATTTGCGCGGCATAAGTGCGTCAATGGAACGAAAAGGGGTGTCGCTGACTTTATACATATATTTATCGTTATAACCCGTGTCATTAAAGAAAACATTTAGGATGAACTTTAAAACACTCTCCCTCTCGCTCTAATTAATACAGTCAAAGCGAGACAACGCTAGGTTTTTGACGCCGTCCTAAATGTGGGTTTAATGACACGGGTTATATGTAACTTTTCGACTGAAATAATAATGTAGGTTAACATCGTATCTACGCTCTACGAATCTAAATCTACGCTATCGTTCTACGAATCTAAAGGCGGGCGAAAGGAAATTTAATTTACTACCATGAGTAGAGTAGGTAGAGACTCTCCACAAAGGGAATCTACCGTGAGAACAAAAAATATACTTTCAGTGTGGATATCTCGTACTTCTTTCTGCTCACCGCTCGTATGTATGTAGAGGCCGGGCTGTGGGTTGGCTAATCAAATAGGCTTTATAGGAGTTCTAGTAGCCTAAGACCGTCTTTGATTCTAGGTATTGCATATGCATCGAGCTGCATCCCGAGCCCGACGCCCGCAAAATATGTGATGTAGGTATGTGGTATATCCCGTATTCAATACCCACACAAACCATGCGGTTTAAGGGTGTGAAGAACATAAGTTTTGATAGAAATTTTAAGAAAATAAATAAAATAAAAAAATCTGTATGTTGCGGGACATCTCTTGCGAAGTTGAAGCTTCGATCCCCTATTTAACCGACTTCAAAAAAGGAGAAGGTACTCAATTTGACCCGTATTTTTTTAATGTGTGTTACCTCAGAACTTTTTTTACCCGACTACGCGAAGCAAAAAGGAGGGTTATGATTTTAGCAGCGTATGTATGTATGTATGTATGTATGTATGTATGTATGTATGTATGTATGTATGTATGTATGTATGTATGTATGTATGTTTGTGTGTTCATCTGTTCCCTCGCAGAGCCTAAACTACTCGGCCGATTTCAACAAATGAGGTGTCGTTGGATTCGTCTTAATCACCCAGGTAACATAGGATAGTTTAATTTTGAAAAAAAACAAGATGGCGGCTGTGCTGCGCCCTAAAGTGGTGGACCTAAAAATAAAAATTCTCGGATACCATCGTCATAGGTATCAAATGAAAGGGCTTTAAAAGACCTTTTCAAAAATGTATAACACATGTAGCGTCAACATAACAAATAAAACAAAATATTCCAAAATGTGTTTTTTTTTGCCCTTCTTGGTTCTATTTTAGGTGATCATCCAAAATAACTAACTAAAAAGCTCAAAAAAAAATAGAAGTTAAAAACTAAAACCCGACTACTAAAAGGCTTAAAACAAGACCTGCTTATCCTTAAAATAGACTCATAGATAATTAATCGTAGTCGGAGGACACCACATTCGCATTTGATAAACCGATGGCCTCCGACTACGATTAATTATCTATGAGTCTATTTTAAGGATAAGAAGGTCTTGTTTTAAGCCTTTTAGTAGTCGGGTTTTAGTTTTCTAGGTGAACCGATTTTGATGATTATGTGGTCCCCTAGAAATGGTGAAGATCTGATGAAGATGGAAAACTGAACTCCTCAACGGACGGACGGCAGAAAATCACTCGGAATCAGTGCAATAGCTTAATAACTGCGTACCTTTTCACCGGTGAGATCGGGTTTTTTTTTTTTGTTAATTTTGTAATATTGTATCCTATCTATTTGGTATACATGCACCATAAATGATTGATTGTAGGCATTCTCTTTACTTTACTAAGAGCGACGCTAAGAGTCATCCATACAGATTTTGGATGGGTTTCCTGCTGTTTTTAGCAGCTAATGTTATCAATGCGTGGGGTTCGACGACTGTACCTGATGATATCCAATGGCTGCGGATTCCCGGGATCCGGTCGGCCGAGACCACTGTTTACAAGAGCCCCGCGCTAGGTATGGTCAGCGACATGCTAGGATACCCTATGGTAGCTCTTGTCGCGAGCGGCATAAGGGTGACAGTCGAACAAAAAGGAGTATCTTGCCGTGTCGTCGAGTGTGCCAATATTGACATTCTCTTTGTCTCCTAACTGACGGTTAATCTCCTTGAACACGGGTCTTCTTTTGAACGAGCCACTGGCACGAGCGGTATTGTGCTTTCAGAGTGCAACGTGAGATTCTAATGGGTAATTAGCGCAGTAAGTTGTGATTTGGAAGTGTCACAAGCGAGTGTTTACGTGATGGATGGAAAACATCGCTGTCAAGTCTGCGCGTCTGAGAAATATTTATTTTCTCAACGGGCGTCAGCAAACAAATTATAACGGTAGGAGCTAGACGCGAGCCTTCGTCAGCAGAATGATACTGGCAGAAAGTATACAAAGCTATACTTTGTTTTTAATTAAGGACCTACTACGTTTCAAATAAGGCCTTGACAAAACTATCCCCTAAATACTCCGTGCAATTTTAGTGGTTTTAAAGCCGAAGGTATTTTGTTGCACTGGTGATTCTGAGCCAAATTACAAAATTTCTTTCCAAAACGCGCGAAAAAAAAATTCACTTCTTCATACAAATGGTGTCGATTGACGATAGCCGTTTGTATTGCGATGTGTTTTTTTTTTCGCTCCTTTTGAAGTAAAATTTTGGAATTTGGCTCAGAATCACGAGTGCAACTAAATACCTTCGGCTTTAAAACCACTAAAATTCCAAGGTGTATATTAAGCACGAGTGAGTAAGTTTTTGAACTTATAGATCTTTAGTCCGTTTTCTACAGAGTAAAAAATCTTTCTCAAACATTCGTTGAAACAGGCTGTGGCTAGCTTCTAACTTTTCTTGTGCGGAAATACCTTTATTTTGTCTGTGTAGGTAAATAAGTTGCACACTTAACAGTCGAGTCGGCCCAATGTCTGCAAGCTATTAAAAGAGCCATTAATTGGTGTTGAACAGTGAAGCGATCGCAGTGGGGAAAGGGCTTGTTATCTACGAAGTTTCGAGCTGTCATTTACAGTGCAGAAGATTAACTTGGCGATAAAACACAATACTAAGGAAGCGCTATACTATAGGTACGTACTGCATATATTAACTTTTATTGGTTATCCATATAATCACAAAAAAAACCTTCTAACCGGTCGAATCACTGCTAATACGTACTGCATATATTAACTTTTATTGGTTATCCATATAATCACAAAAAAAACCTTCTAACCGGTCGAATCACTGCTAAAAATTTAATGCCAAAAATTCCACAAGATGATCAACGGCGGAGAAGGAGAGATGACCGCTCAACTTTGTAAGAGGCCGGGGTTGCAAGAGATGCCCCAAGATAGTGAGGATAGACCATTCTTCTTCTTGAAGTGCCTATCCATCATTGGAGGTTGGCAGTCAGCTTCTCACCTCTTTCTCTATTCATGAATCTATCTTTGAAAATTCTTGGGACACCATTGAGGCTACATAAAACAGAAAAAAATAGAGAAAACTCCTTATTCCAGACCAACAATTAGTACTGAGTAAGAACTCTGTACTGAATACCCGAAGCTCACATAGTGACGGGCCCGTACCACTTTCCTTCTGTTTGTGTGCCAAGTGCCAAGAGGCGCCGTCCGTCTTGCGATCAGACAAGGTTGCTGTGCAGCATTCTGATCTGACTGCGCTTTGGTCCGGAAGAGGCCAGTTCAGCCCCTATCGGCACGGTGATTTTTGTATTGCTGATAAGATGTCTTTTTTCCGTCGCATGTTCAACGTGCTATGTTAGCACAGTGACAGTTTTTTTTTTGAGCTTTTCATCTTCTAATCTTCGATATTGTGCAACCCAGCTGGGCCCTTAGCCTGTAACACAATGGTGCCAAAATGGGCTGTCAGGTGACGACTTCAATTACGATTTGCTAACGCTGTCTGTCCTTTTAATGTTTTTGTAGTACAGAAAAGAATATTTTGATTCTAATTCTAGAGGATTAGTTCTCTGGTTGTAGGAGAAAAACGAGGAGAGCCCGGTTTTGTCCTTCTGCCGGGACGCCATTGACCCGCCATTGCGTTACAGGCTAAGGGCCCTGATTTCACCCGGTCACAGATTTTAGAATGAGTTTATTAAATAAGTGTTTGTTTCCTCTTTGCTGTCAAAAAAATATATAATAAAGATGGCCATCAAAGCTTTTCTGATAAAGATAAAGAAGAAAAAGGTTTTACTCTTTATTTTGACTTAAAGGCGTTTTTGCTTTTTCCAGCATTTCAGCCTGTCACATATTCTGTAATGAGTTTCGGATTTGACAATATTTCCTTTTTGCCAAGAAAAAAGTACAGATGACCATTAGAACCTTTTTAGACGCTAAGGACATTGATAAAAAAGTGTAGGTACTATGAGGTACACGTCATTTCAGTATAGAGTTTTGCAGTGTTTCAGCCAGTTAAGACGGTTCATGTTCGTTTAAGTAGTGTATTCTTGGATAAAGCATCACCTCACGCACCCAAAATCTCGTTGCATCAACAGAGTCATCAAAAACCTCGAAAAATCCTGCTACGAGTAGCTGCATTGACTTCAGGGTCAGGGATCTCATAGATAATTATTATGTTTTAATCAACTTCACTCACTACCTTTTACTTTGGAGAAGAAGCTAGGGTCAAAACTTTATACATATAGGTACTTAATTATTGAGCGGAAAGGCCCATTGGCATATTTAATTGATACCTACCTACGTAACCCTTGCCTTGTTGGTTTTTACGCAATCACTTGCGAGGTGCTTGGGTATAGGTGTTCTGTGGCGAGGTGTGTCATACAGTACCACGAAGGACCTTTTCCTGCAATAACAATTTCAAATAGCTTGGTTAAAGGTTTCTTAGTCTGACGTTAAACTGGTCCTTTCGCTATAATTTACGATATTAACCGCTTAACTTCAATGTTACCGTAAATTATCGATATGCTGCAGAAACCCAATTATAAAACCCTAAAGTTTAATTACATCAAACCTTCATCATCCGTTCAGTTTAATTACCGTTAAATCAATTAATTAACCGCCGACTAAATTTAAAAATAACCTAATGTTGCAGTGCTCACCATGGACCATGTTGAGGACTAATGGTAAGTCCTGGTGGTATTGATGTGATAATAATGATGTTATCCTTTACCATTCTTATACGAGGGGCTGGGTATCACATATTTTTTTTAAATATTCCTAAATTTATTAATTACATTGAACGTTAAAATATTATAAAAAGTAAAAAAAAGTAAGTATACCTACGAGTAGATCAAATACTTCTTACTAAGGCCCGGTTTCTGAGTTGAGAATTTTGCTAAGCAAATGGGTAAGTATCGTCCTGTCTCTGCAGATTTCTCACAAAAGAGCGTGACAGAGCGATACGTAAAGTATGTGCTTAGTAAAATTCTCAACTCAGAAACCGGGCCTAAGTATCCTATATAATACTAAGTAGCTAGCTACTTTTTTTTTCCAGCTTCACTAGCTATGATCGTTCTTGGAGCAGCAGCAGCGTTGTAACTGCACAATTAATAAAAGCAACTGTAGGTAGGTAACCGCCGTTGAGTGTTGCTACTAGCAGGCCTTCGGTAGGTAGTGTATATGGAGAGTCTGGGCACTGTAGGAGCTGTTGGGTGCTGGGTCTGGCCACAATCGTAGTTGGTGCTGGCATCTGGTGACACTAAGTATAGTACTTTTCATCTCCCATGCTCGGAAAGTACGCTATTACTTTAAACATGCGATCGTAGAAGATCCCTTTTTAAACCACTTTGTATTTTTGTGCGCTTCGAAATTTGAACTCGACGCCCTAATAAAAAAAATGGAACTCATTCAACTTGTAACGTTGCCTAGCAACGGGTTGTTGATTTTATGACACTTCGAGAAGACACGATTTGTAATCAACAACCCGTTGCTAGGCAAAGCCACATACTCCTTTGTGACGAAGCAAAGAAGAAGGAAACTCATTTCACTAACCTCTATACATACTTCTCATGTTTTGTAGATAGAGCTCATTCGCTTTGGGAGGAAGACTTCTGATCTTCTGATTCACTAACCTCTATACAGGTACCTACCTATGTCCATTGTTTGTTTGTCACGCATGGCTAACAACATTTCCTCGCTGCATTCGCACGAATGCAATATTATTTGCGTCTCGAGCTTCTAAATACCTCGCTACGCTCAGGTTTCTTTTTTTGAACCACTCGCTACGCTCGTAACTCAATTTTAGAAACCTTCGCTAGCTCGGTATTCAATACAAGCACTCGCCGCAAACAATAATTTTGCATTCTTGCATAACAAATAACTATTATTTATTTATTTATTGTTTGTTTGTTGCAGGGCAGCGCTGGGCGGACTCTACCGCCGTGATAATGTGATCGGCGCCAGAGGCGCTTCTCTACTCAAGGTAAAATACCGGTATTAAAAGATACCCTATAAATATGCACATGCAACATCCATCATCGATTATGATTGACATCTATACCCTTCGTGACACAGGCCTTATTATTATCCTAGTTCAAACTTATCCATTTGATAGGTACACAAGACAGTTTATCGACCCTTACACGCTATCAATCTACTCGGTTACATTACGAGCGACTTTACAACAAAAGTGTACACTCTGACGTGCTGTCGTGTGTACTGTCAATTCAGATTCCCTGATCAGCAATATCTGTGGTCGATACCTGCATCAACGCAGGTGCACTGTATCGTGATTAAAATAATTGATGACGTTTCTCTACTCTGGATGGCCTTTATTATAATATGGTAGAGCGTTGATTGGAGGACAAAGTACGGTCGGCCATAATCTAGGATACCCCATGCGGTAGCTTTAACCACGCGCAGCATAAGGGCGCCACGCCAATAGAACAAAAAGGGGTATCCTAGCGTGTGGCTGACTTTACGTACTTTACTTAGGTTTCAATCTCAAGGGCGAGTATAAGAATGTAGAGGCGACTGCACCGCACGCCCGCACATTATACTTAGTCATGCAACGCCATATTTATAAAGTTTGATCGATTTTTACTAACCACGAACCAGCCAAGGACGCGAGAAAACGAAACCGTTCCCACAACCCTTCGTTTTACCTGTTGCGGCAGCCTGTTGCATACACCCTGTCACATCAGGAAGGTTGACAACCTTGTTGATCGATACTCGCATTTATATCGTACTCTATAAGAGCTATCTAGGCATTAACTTTCGCAGGGGTTACGGAGTTTGCACCCACGCTGCTGTCACCGGAAGTACGCATCAAGGATGACTGTCATAAACTAACGAATTATTCAAATTAATTCTACCCTAACTTCACCATTGTGTCCCCAAGCACAAAGGACAAGGAGGTTCAAAAAGCAAATAACAAGAGAAACTTTACGATTTATAAAACCCGGACTTGTACTTGACTTGAGAGAAGTAAATAAAACGAGTTGAGAACCGCGGTGATCGCATTCAGGTAACCTTTAAAAACTGACTCCGTCTGCATATTTTATTGTCTTTTCGTACATGCCACTACATCTTCGAGATGAATTTTCACCCATATATCTAGAAGAGTAAGAATGAAATGGCGGTCTGGCCAGTTGTACAGTAGGCGCGACTGGGTGCACCGAGGAGACGGCCCTGAGCCCTGTGCGTGCCATGTTTATTATTCACCGACCAAATCTGTCGCCGAAAACTTCCGTCGTCGAACCAAAAATACGAAGATGTAATTCTGGACGCATCCGTCAAAGCAGCAACCGTGCGAAGTGCGTACTCGCTCCGGGGAATATAAACAAAGTTCTTAACTCGTCTGAGACGGTGACACGTAATCAGAGCGAATATTAAACCCTTTGATGTCTGTGGCAACAATATCCTGTTGGCTCAGCTCCCTACGTACATGACATGGAGCTTCATTTCGCGCGTCCTGTCCAACTTTTTAGCAACTAAACTCTCCCAACGTAGGTACACCGCTGTACAGTGAGCTGTGACCTACCTTTGCTCTAGTAAACTGGTACAGTCGGCCACACGCTAGGATACCCCTTTTTGTTCTATTGGCGCCCTTATGCCGCGCGCTGTAAGAGCTGCTATGGGGTATCTGTGACTGTGGCCGACCGTACATTTTCCGATTGTCAACAAGCATGGACTGAAGAAGGAAGGTCTCGCGAATAAAAAGATCAAATAGACAATCAATGGCGCACGCGATGTAAAAATCTAATGTGCGCGAGTTGAATCGAATTATAACACGAACAGAGGCGATGAATGGACGGATTTTATAAATAAACAATGTCCGCCTCGCCGGGTGTCTTCCATCGTCTGAAATGTGCTGCCGGCTTTGATCGGATCCATTTGCTTCGAATGCTCTTCAAATCAAGGTGCCTGCAGGCGAGCTGAACTGAAGCTTCGTATAATGAAAAGTTGTTCGTTGTTTATAATTACTTACCTAGTTCCTTTGGAAACTAAATGCGGCCTGTGTTAATTTTCAAGAATTCAAAATGCTGAGTCGGATAGATTCCATACTGTTTCTGCTACTTGTAGAGCAGTTAGAAATTGCCGATTTTAAAGAAAATAATAATTGTAGAATTAACGATTTTAAAGAAAAAAAAAATTTTTTCGTGCCCATCAAACATTCACCGGTGACCAAAATTGTGTGGGATGAAAATCTTACCACCTGTTGGTGTTGTCAACGCAACCATTGCTCTTAGATCAGCTTTTGCCTCAACAGCTGAGCACATCCCCGCGCCAGACAAATAAAATAGAAGCGGCGAATTGAAACAAGAAACTTTCTACGGTAGCTACATAATATTCGGCACGTCATTAACGTAGCCGCCGACCTCGACCAGTCGATGTGGAGCCGGCGGGTGCTTTAACGATAGTGAAAATAATGTCGCGCGACATGCTCTCAGGTTCTACTGTGGCTCTAGTAGGTCGATCGCTCGCAGCTTGCCTCGCCGATGAGGTAAATGCAACAGATGGATATCTCCGATCTCAATATTCATCATTTCATAGAGCCAATCTAAAATCTGTGCCAAAAGATAGGTTCTGTCAATCTTTAGGGGAGTTTTTCTTCTCAGCAATGAAAATACTATGGGACCAATGCTGAAAGCGGAAAAAAATATCGGCTGTTTCATACTTTGATACATTTAATACATTCGAGGTTTTCTAGAATACGAGGTTTGCCTCATAATAAAAGTGCTTGCTTGTCTCTATATCTATTGATTACTCTTGATATCCATCAGTACTTCTGTTTACATAAATACAGCATACTTCTGAGTGTAAAAAGGTAGTGCTAAATTTGAATATTATAATCCTAGTCAAACGGTGATATTTCTTACTTACACGACGATCACCAAACTATCATAATGGTACTTACACAGAATTTCCCGCAATAAAATATGTCCGGCTGCCGTCCTTGTCCTGTCCACTGCCTGTCTTTAACTTTAGCGGTATTTAACTGGGGATTTACATAGGGCCTACACGATGTGCAAAGTAATTCATTAATCACAGTGGCTTAGCGGACTGTCCCAATAGTTGACCTCGCGTCAGGACTTGACAGTATCTAACTAAAGGAATCTCCTGGAAAGCAGTTGAAAATATATTTACAAGAGAAAGCTGGCCCACTCTATGCGTTGGATATTTTTCAGCATCCTGTGATGAAATACAGAAAACTTTCAGGCGCGAAATCACTAAAAAGTCTTAGCACATAAAGTTTTCACTTAGACTTAGAAGTACGGTCTTCTGGTTTAGTCACTCTACCTCCGACACACTTGCTACAAAGCGACACCAGCGAGCAAAAACCAATTGCAATTAACGTGGCTATATTTTTAGAGGCCAGAGAACTTTCCCACCGCCGCCGGCGCGATGCATTTCTCGGTTATCTAACGAAGCGGTCCCTTGAGGGTCCATTAGCACCTCGTTTACCTTTGAAGTAATATCACGCTAGGTACCTAATCTTCATGCTAAAGCGCGCGGGAGAGGCACGACTCACGACGCACAAAGAGAGGTTGAAGACTAAGCAGGCACAAGTCACGTCACGTCTACTCTACGCAATTTTAGACGGTGATAGTGATAGCGTGATAGTTACGTTATGACGTGAGAGACAGGCCCAGCACTAAACCTTTACCGTAGTCTGAAGTGCTTTCGACTGAAGATACTGCAGGGTTCAACTATGTTAGCAATGTAGAAAGCATTGGTAGAGTAGAGTTGGTATGAAATAAATCTGTTAGAGAACTCGGTGTTGGTAGACTAGATGATAGTTGACTCTACTGTTTTCTCTACCCCTGTGAGTCAGGCTTTACGTTCGACCACGAGGCCTAATACCTAGTTGCATGTCGGCATCTTACCATCTGAGCCTCTCTTCTATTACCTTCGGTGTACATTCACCTTAACCAGGAACTTCGGGATCACCATTAGACCCGTTTCAGTTTGGAAACTCGTGACTAATGCGAGTTAACACGTAATAACTTAAAGTTACTTACGGCTCATTGTTATAGTCATTTGTGGAGGTATCCGGGCTATTGGTATTTCCATCGGTGGCGAAGTTTGCTTCAGCTAACGATCGGTGCCTTGATTAGGTACGGTCAACAACACGCTAGGATACCTACAGGATACCCCATGGTAGCTCTTATCGCGTACAGAATAAGTGCGTCAATCGAACTAAAATGGGTAGCCTAGCGTGTCAACGTATCTTAAGAGATCTCGTCAACATTTAAGTGCTGTCGATCGTACTGTTTTTTAACCCCCGACCGATTAAAAGAAGGGTGTTATAAGTTTGACCGCTATGTGTGTGTCTGTGGCACCGTGGCTCTTAAACGCGTGAATCGATTTAGATGCGGTATTTTTTATTTGAAAGCAGGTTTTCTAGCCAATGTTCTTAGAAATGTTTTATCAAAATCGGTTTAGCCGTTAATGAGATATGCTATGCTAATTTGAAGCTAAAATCTCGGGGGTATTTTATTTTTATAATTTGGTAGTTATGTTGTAAAATCACCCGTAATGTGACCACGTACCTACAATGCCAGCGTGTAAGGTCGACGTGCTTATAGACTGTAAGTCAAAAACGCTTAGCACTCCACTGAGTATGTTCAAATGTGGCGCCCGGAACTACTTAGCCATCCCTTATATTATATGTTGGTTTGACAACGAGAAATGTTCTATGCTTACTAACTGCAAGTTATCTAAGAAATCAAAGCTCTATGTGAAGCAGCAGGTACAGATTAAAATATAGTCATTCCCACATCAATGTTATTTGGAAATAAGACACCGGGAAAAATTAACGGGAAACAACAAGAGAAAACTTCTTTTGTTGTCACGCAAGCTCTATCTAAAATTACTTTCACCACTCACCTTATCCTTTATAGAGTCTCCGAAAATGTATCCCACTTAATATAAACGCATACAAAAGATAGGTACTAGGAAAGGACCTTAAAATACCTTTACAATTAGAGTTAGCACTTTGCATCTAGCAGATACTTAAATACTTTGAACAGCATTTTTTTATTTGTTTTTATTAATTTCTTTACAAAATAGAATATCTTGACCGGTTAGGGTGAGTAAGACCTTAACTCACGCGAGATAAGTGAAGTGACAATATTCAGGACCTGTACTCCTATGGGACACGTCATCCGGGTAATAGTGTTTCGCACTCACGTACGAAATCCGTTTAGAGACGGAGCAGGTTTCCCAACACCTATCTATAGATATCTACAATACTCTAAGCTTAGTCCACAGGAACGACTTTTACATACTCTAGCTAGATCAACGTTAAAAGGATGCTCCAATAAATTCCTGTCACTTGCGATGCGGATCAGCTCTTGCAGGTGTTTTTGCGTATTATCATCCGTCCATCTAGATTCTAGGTACTAGTGGGTGGTCTGCTTCGAGCCCTTTCGCTTGCCCTTAATTTCCTGTAATTTTTTTTTTGTCCTCTGCGAGTAATGTGACTGAAGAAAGTCTATCTACGTATATTTTCACCCAATGCGCCATTGATACGTCTGCGTGGTTTTAGGTCGCAGTAGGCGCGGCTTCTCGGAAGCACTTCAGTCGAGTCCGAGTGGAAAGCTACTTGAATACATACGACTACAACTCGACCAAAATACCTGTGCGGTGCGCCCCTTCTGGCTCTTTTCTTTGACTTTTTCGTCTTAATTGAGCATGAGATGAGATCAAGCTGCTCGTGTAAAACAATGGGCGACGTGTATAGATTTATGTGCAGGCTTTGCCTTTTTTCTGAAAGTTAATCAACTACCTGGATAATGAAAATGTTAATAGATTGATGAAAAACGCAATATGGGCTAAATCTTAACAGTTTAATCAGTTAGTGAGTATGCTGTAGGAAAGATTTTTGTGTGCGGAATAAGGTTAATGAGTGTTGGTAAATATGAGGGTTGGAAGCGCTTCCACTTCATTTCCCCGATTGCCATAAACGGCTAGGCTATTCAATGTAACACAGCCAAACGCATACAAATCATACAATGCCCCTCTCGCTCGCTTATACATGTCAAGGTAGAGTTCAACACTCGCGCGAACCGAGGCAATTATACAAATACATTAAAAGTACGACGGAACACCCGCAACATCTGCGCTGTATAAACACGGGTGATCTCATTAGGTCAGTCAGCCGTGCCAGACACAGCAAACAGACGCAGTCTCGGGGAAAGAAAAACAATTGAATGTAGAGTCGAGTGGCGAGCAAAAAAACTCTGGCAGTGTTTGGACGGAGCGTATTTTGCAGCTTCGGATCGGAATAATAGTGTGAAGCCAATACAGATATAGCATCAACATCATACCTAACTAAGGTCTTAGGATCTAATGAGATGATTTATAGAGCATGGCACCTAACGCCAGCTGGGTAAAATGACCACCCGGACGCTGTAGTGCCAGAAAAATTGTTTTTAGACGGCAAAAAAACAGAAACCTACGATATGGACCTACGTCTATAAAATACCCATCCAGGCAAATCTACGGTAGAAACCAGAAACGTATGTGCTACTTTCGATTTTAGCATTACCTAGTCGTAGTTGATGCCCCAAATCTTGTCACGCGCTACTTATTATCCACAGAATTATAGAAATCTTACCTAGGGTGCATGGCGCAGTTGCTGGCTTTAGTGTGAAAATATTAAGGCTGGAAGATAGTAGTGTGGCGGGAAATTCAAAATTTTCACAATTTTTTACATTTTGTAGCTAAACTGAGCTATCTTTGTTCAGCGATTTTTCGTTCGCGAGAATAAAACCGTATTCTTTTCATTATTGTAAAAAACAGAACAACAATAATTCAGCCGATTATGTGTTCTGGTCTACGACAAGTTTTTTGGGCAGTACCACTGCTTCGTAGACCAGAACACATAATCGGCTGAATTATTGTTGTTCTGTTGTTTACAATAATGAAAATAATACGGTTTTATTCTCGCGAACGAAAAATCGCTGAACAAAAATGGCTCAGTTTAGCTACAAAATGTAAAAAATTGTGAAAATTTTGAATTTCCCGCCACCTTGCTATCGTCTACCCTTAACGTGAAATTGTGATCAGTCATACAGTATTGTTGATTATGCTATGCCGGTTCCAGCCAATCACTGCACGCTGCCCGTGGTCTATATCTTCAACCAGCGTCTAACATTCGGTCTCAAATAACAGCACTCCAATAAGCTTAATGATCATGAAAGGTATTAATTCAATAAGGAGTCCATTAGAACGCTGCGCGAGCGCCTCCTTTGTAGAGTCAGCAGCAATAGAAAGAAAATTCTTTGCTCCAGCAAAGAAAATTGAAGATAGAGTATTCTTTGTTGTAGGTACGTATTATATTGTACACACGACAGCACCTCGATGATTACACGCTAGCACTCTACTCAGTTACGTTACGGGTGAGTTTACAACAAAAGTGTACACTCTGACGTGCGTACCTACACCAGGGTGACCAGATTAGGCGAATTGTCGCCATTTAGGCTACCTCAGGGGGTCAAACGGCGACCATAAAATGCGATCGGCGACCAGTAGCCATTTAGGCTACCTTAAAAAATGGGAACAGGCGATTTAGGCTATCTCAGGATTATTTCGCTTTTATTTAGGCGATTTAGGCTATTAACGCAAATGTATTGAAGCATTCCTTGATTATTCCTTAAAATGCTTGTAACGAAACGTAATATGCACGTGGAAAGGAGGCTGATGGTGACGGGGAACTTTTGCGGGAAGTTATTATTTTAGTTTGAGACCGAATAAAAAAAAAACAAATGAATATTATCAGCTTTTTTAAAATATTTTTTTGCTCTTCACGGTCTTTTTTTTGGTTTTTATTATTATTTTAGGCAAAATTTAGCCGTCTAGGCTCAAAAAGTTAGGCGATTTAGGCTAAATAGTCGAGAAAAAAAAATTGGCGATTTAGGCTACTCGGAAGACAAAATTAGGCGAATCGAGTTACCTAAAATCTGGTCACCCTGACCTACACGATAAAATCAGTAGGGCTGTCAAATTACAAACATTACGAGGATTCAATGTAAAATTAGGCGTCAATCAACTTAAAATTAAATTAAAAGCCATCAGAATAAGGTCGTTCATGGCCTTGCTGAAACAAATGAAATTCTTACAAACTCGAACGAGGTTCGAGGAGAGCAAAAGAAAGATGAGAGTTCCCAAGTACCTAAGTTGAGTTGCTGACTCTACTTCCGCGTGCGCGCGCGGCGCCTATCGCACGATCATTGCCAGATGCGCCCGCGCTTGTGGATCACACCGGGGTCAACAGCCACCGGAATATTTTGTGCAACTCCTTCTGAAATTGGATATTAATCGATTGAAGTACAATTAAAATAACACGCTTGGGTTGAGTTGCGACTTGCGGTTGGTTAAAATTGTTCACATGGCCGTGACTACAGACTGCCCTTGTGGTGCGTCCCTTCGAGGTGAGTTGTATCGTGAATCAAAATACCTAGATGGAATTGGAACACTAGCAGGTATTAAATAAATAAAATAAAATCAGTGCCTAAGCAAAGTGCAACAACAGGAGGTAATATCTGCTTTAGATCCAGCCTACTTAACATAATGACGTGATTCAATATGCGATATTAATCATCCATCCGATAATCTGAGTTCAGCCATCCTTGATCTCATTAAGTATATTGTGACTAATCAAATGTTGGTTAGCGCATCAAAAAGGATAGAAGAAGGATCACTCCGATTTTTTTTAATTTTATCTGAAGGCGAAAGAATTATCGGTTGTCTATATGAAGCAACATTTTGCAACAAGAAACATTACGTAACTTTCATACCAACTTAGTGTTATATCATGTTGCAAAATGTTGCTCCAACAAAAAATAACTGCGGTGTGGATGCACTATACCATACCACACTATCCATAACACAAAGAACGCTCCACACACAACTGTCTTGTCTAGTCCATACTTCATACGCATACATACCAATTTTCTGTGTCTCTTATTTATATTAGTAGAAATATAAATAAGATTTGTAGGACATATGGAGCGTTGTAATTTCTGTGTATGTTTCCTCTAGCCTAGCTAGTTTTAATTAATAACATGATTGCATGACTTGTTTATGTACGTCTGATAGAGTAATTTAAAAGCGCTAATTGAATTACAGACTGCTAATTAAGTCTATGGGTTTATTTTGGTGTAAAAGTTATATGTAAATACCTACTTGCCTTCACTCGCGACTTCGTCCCCGTGAATATTTCTTATACAAACACCATTTCACTCTACTGACTAGGATATCCTTTCTTAGTTCATCTCTACCACTCCGAAAGGAACAATTCCTATACGTACGTTTTTTTAGTGCTTTTGACTGTGTGTTGGTTGTCTGTCTGATAGAGAGATCCTGTATGATAGAGAGGCATTTGTGCCGCAATAAAAACATTTAGATCCGTCGTGGTCGTCCCACAAAGTATACAAAGCCACGTGCGCGGTGCGTGTGATGACAGTGTGAAAAATCAAATCTATGAAAAATCTATGAGTTTGACATAAGATTAACATTTTGCATTTGATCGCGTTCGCAGAAATCGGGAGTTTATTAATTATTTGGCCCTATTTCCGTATGATGTTCGAAGCCGAATTTCAACCACTAGGTAGGTATACCTTATGGGCTCCAGTGGCCTCCGATCCGCCAACTCATGGAACTGGTAAGTAAATACTTATGGGAAAAAAATAAACATATTATATTTTTTAACAAGTGAGCATCTGTTCAATGTACGTGAAAGGATAGCTCGTGGCCTTCGACGATGACCGACCTTATACCACCGAGTTCAAGACTATTTATCTTATTTTTACCTTCTACAACTAGGTAGGTACCTTTAAAATCAGCGTATAGGTATTATGACCATTATTGGGCTCGTGCAGCATTTTATTCCAGTCAAAAAGTAGAGAATTTTCAACTCCAGATAACGCGTTGAACTCTTTCACCTATTTCAGACAGAATAATTATACTTTTGCTTACTATCGATCCTTCCTACCTTTGACATCCTCAACGTTTATAAGAACAAGGGGGTTACCCTTGACGCCATTGCGTTCATATTTACAAAGTTTGAAAATTTATTTCTCATTTACATCGCATAGTCATTCTTTGATTTTATATACTTCGTAATTTTTATTCAAAAGTAATACTATTTTGTACAAAACCAATATAAAATGAGTCTTAATTCGTGAAATATTGAATTTTGTAAATTCCGCCATATTGAAAAAAATGCGTCAACGCTTTGCAATGTATAAGAATAACTTACAGCTAAACAAGGTAACTAAGTTCTACATTGAGCGATGATTAGGTATGTACATAGTCTAATAGGAATTGATTAAGGGCAGTATTCAATAAATTATGGAAAAAACAAAAAAAACTACGTTTTTGCGAGCTAGAGTCACGTCTCTCGCCTTCCTTGATTCAACGGCCGAGTTTTATATCTACGTTTTTAGGGTTTCGTAGCCGAAGGGAGCCAAACGGGACCCTATTACTCTGCCTCCGCTGCGCTGTCTGACCGTTTGCCTGTCCTAGCTTTAAAGGGCTTTATCTTTGGAACCGTAATAGGTAGCTTGTTGACATTTTCACAGATTATGTGTTATTACGGCGGATTATCCAACAAATAATAAAAAATAAATAATAAGAAAAATTAGGGGGGTCCTCATACACCAAACGTGTTTTTATACTTTTTGCTCTATCACAAAAACAGTGAGTAGGTACTTAAAACAAACAACCATCAAACTTGGTATGATTAAAGGGCTTACTTTATAGTATAACAACAAATAATAAAGAAACGGTCAAACGCGAGTCAGACTCACGCACCGAGGGTCCGTTTTTTTTATTTATAGCATTACGGAACCCTCAGTGCGTGAGTCCGACTCGCACTTGGCCTGTTTTAACTACCTCGTATCGGTGACTGCCTTCGTCTAACAAGGCTTGTCATTAAAATAAATCGTTCATTCATGCAGCCATTTCACTTTCCCGGATGACAAAAGTAAATTCTCAAATGATGATGACAAAAAATGCAAGACATCCGCTTCTTAGGGTGGCATTAACATTCCTGGGCAAACGGATTTAAAAATGTTATAGTTCTATTGTCGATAAGAAACCTACGATTGGAACGATTATAAAAAAGACCGTAAACGTAAAGTACTTAAAGTACCTACACAGAAACATGTATGTAAAGACACACAGTTTTACACAGATTGCACAGTGAGAGCTACCTACCTACCTAAATGTGTGTTTTTATAGTAACGGGACCATAAAACGTGTCGAGAACTCGAAGCCGAAACGCTGCCTTTAAAGACGCCGATGCAAAGGTGACATCACAGCAGAATACCTATACTTACCTGCTACCGGGCAACGCGATTATGAGACTGTGAGATTCTTATTAGGAGTAGGTGTGTAAGTATTTGGAAAGCACCTCGAGCGATGTATCTTGTCCAAATAAGCAGTTCAAATCTCGTGATCTCCGGACGAGAGATGCCTGCTTAATTCGACTTCCATTACGCGCAGACAGATCTGTAATGGAATCAAATATTTGGTACAGTCGGCAACACGCTAGGATACCCCTTTTGTTCGATTGGATCTGCTACGGGGTATCTGCGACTGTGGCCGACCGTACACACGACAGCATGTAAGAGTGTACACTTTTGTTTTAAAGTCGCCCGTAAAGTAACCGAGTAAAGTGCATGCGTGTAAGCGTCTACGTGCTGTCGTGTACGTAGATAGGGTAGGTACTCTCTGCAACGGCGTAAAGTAAATCCACATAGCCCTTACAGACGAGCAAAGAGGCTTTGTAGATACGTAATGTGACAGCATTTAAACAGCGTCCAATGGCACCTTCACTCACACTAGACGGGTGAAGAGACCACTCGGACGCTGCAGTGCCATGGACATTGTTTTAGATGTAGTAGGCTTCCCCAACACCTATAGGGGTTCAGTTTAGCACAAGAGTATGCAACCAAAAATTTGTTAGCAATTCCTCGTCGGATGTCTCCGACTCTACAAATTTGAATGCAATGGCAAAGTATGAGGAACCCACTCGCTTTCACTTTCTCGCATTGATAAAGGGCCCCAAGGTCGCGTGCGTATTGGTATGTGGAACACATTCACAAAGGCATTAATAACACATCTCATAGTTTAATGATCCCTAAACCGCGGTCAATTAACGAATCGCCTGTCAAAGATATCTCCCAACTTGTTAAAATGCCTATTGTGTTCGAAATCGAAAGTCACTTTGAATAATGATAGCAAGAGCGTCGAAAAACTGGGTCCTTGCCGATACGTTGTGTTCGTGCCCAAGCTATTGAACTAATGGATAAGGCCGAACCTTGATCCAGTTGACATCACTCGGGATATTCGATGTGCATTCGAAACCCAACAAGTGAATACAAATTGTATAACAGAACCGGCAGGTCGACAGTTACATCATCTGGCTTAATATGACTCATTAAACAAATCACTTGCGATTTCACAACTCTAAATCACAGAGCACTACACCACACCACATTGAGGTACCTAGATAACTCACGTGTAGTTACACTAACTACATGTTAGCGACTTTTTCTCGTAGAGCCGTCGAATGTAGAGCCTACCTACACACATTCTTCATTACGTATACACAATGATAAAGACCTAAAAAAAACTTGAAAAAATTACTGGTTTTTAAGATCCAAAAACATCAAGAATGGTCCTTTTTCGTCCATATTTAGTGAGCACAAGAAATTACCTGGGTAAACCCACGTGCCACGTTACTTATCAACCCACTATCTCTTGTTCCAGGTATCTGCCATGTGGTACTTGTGGCTAGCGCTGCTGTCCGCTGCGTGCTCAGCGGCGCCGGCGCCGGCGTCGGAGGCGGGCCGGGCCGCCGGCGGCCCATCCGTCGGCGGCCAGCCCGTAGTCTTGGCCAGTCAGCCGGTCGGAACGACTGCTCGGCCTCCGATGCGCACGCTCGACCGTAAAGCCGCTGAGTTGGCCTGGCGCTCCTGGCTGCAGAGCCCTGACAGCGGCAACCTCAACGCTCCTCCCAGGAGAATCACGACCAAGTCGCTGTTCATTACGCCGCTCGTCTGTCCCAAGGGGCAGCGGCTGGATCGCGATGCGTGTGTACAGGTAAGACTTAATTATTAGATGTTCCCTCAATTTTTCAATTAAAGGTAGCAGAGGTACCAGGTACCGCGGCTACCGCAAATCTGTCCGCCGCCCCGATAACGCCCAGTACCTTGTCCCTTCACGTACTCAGGCTAAGGTCTGAAGACACCTATAAATCGTCACGACATGTCAAACCACGTGGTGCCTCAAGTATCTTCTTTCGTGGCACGCATTAATTGATTTCTGCCCATGTTGTGCCGGGTAAAATCCACCGTATCCTAATCTCTTAAACTGGCACCCAGGTCCGTTAAACCATGTCCTAAGCTTTGACTCCCAATTCCAGGTGGTGACGGTTAACAAAGAGGAGCACGAGCGTATTCTGCTGGACTCTCTGAACGCGCTGTTCACATCGCCCCCGGGCAGCGACTTCTCGTACGACTACGGAGAGGACGAGCCCGGCCCCTTGCAGCTGTCCATCCCCATCGGGCTGGAGCCCCAGGCCTCGCCCCTGCAGGCCGACTCTCTGCCACAGGTAATAAAGATCATACTTCGACGGTCTAATGTAGTCTAAAACCTCCAATAGCAACCTAAGTACCTTATACATGTAGGACTAAGTGTATGACTAGATGGAATAAGGGAATGATGAAACCAATTAATTGTAAATGCAGCGCAGGATGCCAAATATGGCAGTTGCAATGTGGAAATATATAATACTGCAATGCCATTTCATACATTATGTACCTAATCCCTAATCATGAGAGAATCTAGTACACATACCGCAACCGCAACAAATTAATGCATATTAATGGATTTTACCTTTTTTTCAGTTGGACGGCATAAAGATCGACAAGAAGGAAGCAAAGCCTGGCGGTGCAGAGAGCATCGAGGCAGAACTGGAGCTGCTAAAGCTTCAACAACAAGCCGAACATCGTCAAAACGACACGGACAAAATAGCGTTGACCCATAATACTAACAATTTACCGTTTGCGGAAAAACCGAAACGTGACAGCCCGATTGTGAATGACACTGAGACGCACAATAACACCGACCATGGACAGAAAGAACTAGTTTACGGTCACGTGAACGTGGACCCCGTGCTCTATTATCAGAACCAACAACTACAAGATACGACAGTAGAGTCTGAGACGGAGACGGATAAACCAGCTGAGCTGTCAACCACAGGCGCAGCTGAAGACGACATAACTACCACTGAAGCGACAGTTGAAACCACCACTGAAGATGAACTAGTAACAGAAGAAACAACTACAACATCGACTGATATTGTGACTAAAACTGAAATCCAGGACAAGACTGTGCTACACCAATTAAAGAAGGACATCGATAAGACCAAGTTGAACCCAGAAAACGATTACTCTGACATTGGTGAAGCTATCAAATTGATCAGCCGCTACGCCGAAGTAACAACTGACGACAGCTTCTCAAAAGACCAGACCAAGATGTTGCTTCAAGACGAAGGCATCCTTGGCACGCGTACGAAACTACAGCACAGACGCAACAAGTTCAAAGCAGAGAACCCAGCAGAGAACCCAGCACAGAACTTGCGTATGGACGACTCCGCCGAAATCGAGAACCGAGAGAAAATCCCCACGCACAGCTTCTACCCCAAGACAGAATACTACAGATACCCTTGGCTCGGACAGCATTCGCCGACGCCACCTCCGGGGTACCCCTTCCACCACCTTCAGGACTATTGGCCCGGACGGACGCAGTACGGGGGCGTCTACAACACCGCTCACGAGAACCCACGGCGACATCACCACTCGTACCCGCACACCTTCTACCGACCACACGGCGGTCCCAACTCGTACGGATATGTCGGGTCCCACCCGGTCCCACAAGACACCTATGTTGGACAACATCTAGGCGCTCCCCATCGCCTGGTGGCGCACCACGCCGACCCGATGCGATCCCGAAACAGCAATCAGGATCTCTACAGCCTCCTAGGGCTGAGACATTGGTTCAGCAGTGAAGGCACCGCCAAGAGATAGGTCCGCTGCATCTTCTTTTAGACAATTGGATGTTACCCGACAGTATATAATGTTAGCTATGGAACTCAAGATTTTCTTTTTAATATCTACCGGATAAGATACAGATATTGATACATACAGGTACAAATTAGGAACGTCTATTCAATGTTATTGCAGTTATGATGAAGTATTTAGCGGTCATCACTTCGTTTCTAGATGATTCCCGTAACTAAGTACACTACCTTTACTTATAAAAATTCTTCGCAGCAGTAGCTACTCCTCCATAGCTTCCAGTATATTTTAGCCTATTTATTTCAAAGCCAAATATTACAGTCATAGTTGAGTTAATTTTTGTTATTTAAGTTCTTGTAAATATTTAATTTAAGTGTTTTTATTGTGCTGCTAGAAATTGTTCATAGTATTATTGTTGTTTTTAATGTGTAAATTATGTTCGACGTATACTAATTTATATTTAATCGATGTATATTTTTGTAATGTTTCTCTCGTTGTGAATGTAGGGTACCTATGTCGTATTAGATTGTTTTTTGGTGTTCAAACTATTGAAAAAATACAAAATATCTCTTAATCTAGTTTTGAAAAAAATGGCACTGGTTTGCCACGCCACCTTTCAGAGAAGAAAAATAGAAATACAAAATTCTAACTTCAATCCAACTTCTAGGTACCTACTTAGGTATCTACCAAGACCAACTTGGTGATTGTACTAAATGTAGGTATAGTTTTTTTGAAAATTGCCTCCTTGCCCGATACGATAGTTTAGTTCAATTTGTTCATGCTAATTCAAATTGGTCTTTTGAGAGTTGATTGGTTCCTAAAGTCGATAGAGCAACCGACAACCTAAACAACCGAACTATTATACAGATTTAACGATCCCACCAAAGTTTAGCATAAGCATTTAGTTAGATCCTTCGTTCACTGCGTTACTATAGTTCGCGGAAACTATATTTTCATATTTTTAGATAATATTTAATCAGCTGATGGAAATTACACTTTTCACTCACCCTTTTGTAATACTGATGTCTCAAACTCCCAATCCATAGTCTTCAAACCCACACCACAAGGCTCGAATTTTAAGTTAATTTCGGAAACTAAAGTAACGCAATGTACGAAAGGCCCTAGTTTCTAATATATTTCATACATTGATGTGCTATGTTGTGCAGTCTTTATATCACACTAATTTTAATGAAACGAAGTAGTATAATGTAGAGAAAATAAAGTTATTGATGTATTTTTCTATTCAAACTATGATAGAAACTTTAAGCCTTGTAACAGATACAAAAATATATGAATTATGAACCCTATTTGAAAGAATTACCTAGAATAAATTTTATTAAACCAGTGTAGATAAATACGTTCATGTTGGTAGGTAATCTCGCGCAAAAACGGTGGTTTCACAAAACATTTGACAGGGAATTTTATGCTATTATTTTGTGACCTTAGTGGGACCTGTTTTTGCGCCTAGTATATCATGTTATGTACGAGTATAATGTACCTAAGTCCCATTGATTAAATTCTTCATGAAACTATAAATAATGTGTTATGTTTTCTTCTGTCAATATTTTCCAAATTGCTTGAATTATATTATGTTAGTACCAACAAAATCTATGAAAATTCTAATCCTTCAAATATATTTAAATAATCTGGAGCTACACCTGTTAACTCAGTACAATGTGAAATGAACTACAAAATAACAATGCCAGTATTTTACTGTAAATATATGAATGAAAGAAATGAGAACAGTGTTTCATTTAGGAAGTCATGAATCGAGCTATTATTTACGAATAAATAAATAAACCAAGTTATACACTTCACTGCAAGATATTTTATTGAAAAGGAAATCAATTTAAATATTGATAACATTCATAATTAAATAACGTCCACCAGATTCAATTGCGATAATCGAATATATTTACTTGTTCAAATGAGCGAGATTCACTGTACTTGCACATACTTCGTTCATATTGATAGTCAAATTCGGTAACTAAAATATTAAAATGACTAAAAATTAACTCATCATAATACCTAAAAATAAAATGAATTATGCAACATAATAAGTTTACCCCTACATACAAGTTATTTGTACAAAATATCACAATAGAATACTTTACATTATTGGCCAATAATGTTCCAAACAACATCATACATAACACTTCTGAGTATATTCCATTCTTCAAGAGGTTTGTCTGTCCCACAAAGCTGATACATAAGTATGCCATACTTCAAGAGGGCTATCCTAATAAACCAAGAAACATTAGGTTTGGGAAGCATGTGCAAATAACAGGACGCCTGCGGCACGTTGGCTATTAAAATACTCATAACTTGTACAAAAACAACTGGGCTGTACTGTTCCGGTATTCCACCAATTACTCCCAGACATTTTTTAACGTAAAGTAATGTCAGAGAAAACCTTAACAGAGACCTTTAGATGTAATTATGGATTTAGACTTATTATGGAACAAGTAAGTACATACAAGTAGACACGGTCACAGATCATTCACCACCTCTTCATCTGAACTCGTAGATTTGGATGCTGTTCTCAGGGACATGGCTCAATGTTAGCGATTGGTACCTGGAATAAACAATCACATGATGCTAGGCATTGTACTCCGAAAGTCCTTTCAAACAGAAAGATTTGGAGGCTATTAAAAAATTTAAGGCTCAATAATTAATAATCTTGAACAGATATTAGGTACCTCATTTTATAATTTTTCAGTGTGAGATGCCGTAAAATTTTATTCCATGCTTACACGATTTTCTATTTTATTTTATTTTATCAATACACGTTTTCTGCACCCTTAGATTTTTCTAGACTTTTAGTATGTTGATAAGGGACCAACAACAAGCTAAAAAAATCAAACACTGTCTTTGTGGGAATTAGTTGAGGGTAAAACAGATCACCTGGTTTTATGTAAAACTTATAAAACATAGAGGGTAAAACATTCTTACAATTGGTATACTTACTGTATTCTAGTAAGTATACAGTAAGTATACCAATTGTAAGAATTTATAATCTACTAAATATGGGACTTACCATTCTGAACTCCGATGGTAGTAGTAGCCTTCTATGGTTGCAGCAGATTTGTGGAAGCAAATATAGTAGAACCCAGCGAACGAAGCACCATTTATATCCTTAATAGTATGATCAGGCACCAAAAAGTGCTCCTTCCACCTCATAAATACGTAATCAGCCTTCTCTAACGAGTCATAGTCAAATGTGTCTGAGTTGAATGTCTTCAAATATGGAACAAACAAGTCGAATTTGCTCTGAAAAATGTAAAAGAAGATCATGTACTTTTGGTGAATGTGGCAAGCTCTATGAAAGATAGATCTTGTCTACGGCCAGTAACTGGAACAATATGATGAAGAAATTATGCTGGTTGGAACATAGGAAACATTTGTCACTTTGCTAGGCTAAGTAGTTATTCGATCAAATTACTAATTATAAATGGATTGATTGAGTCAAAGCAAGTATAATCCGCGCGCGATGAGAATGGGATGGAACCTTGTCAAAATTAAGCGAAAATTTACTTTATTTCATTTTGACAAGGTAGCTTCGACGCGAGTTTGCTTGCCGCGCGTCTCAGTTCCAAAAGGTGGCATCCCATTCTCATCGCGTGCAGATTATATAAACATAATACTGGAAACATAAAATACAGTCCAAACTATGACGTGAGTAGATTATGTAAACAAAACTACAAAATTAAAAAGTTATTTGAAACACAGTGTTTCTTACCCAATGCTTCCTGTCGACATCCTCATCTGCATCCCATTTCCTAGTGAGGAATGGATATTTGGCTGATATGATCTCTCCATCGAAAAACGTCGTTAGTGTCGGGAATTCTTCTGTTAATCCTTTTATCTTTAAATACCCACAAAGGTAGGAGTTAGCCTCATCAACATGCTGAAAAACAATGTAAATCAAAAATTAATTTTAACACACTATGTAGCGAATCTCAATGGAATTTGGCTATAAATAGGTTATTGAATCACAGAATGGTTTAATTAGTAATTTAGGACGTGAAAGTGCCTGATATAGACGATATTGCGTACTTTGTTATTGTCTACTAACCTGCAAAACCACTTCGACTTCGTATGAGTTTCCCTTGGATTTTTGGTGCCCTTGAAACTTGGAGCCGTTGTAAAGCAGGGATTTGGTGACACCGGGCTGTTTCGAGTTGGCCGGCGGAGGAGGAGTTATATCAACTTTTACTGGCATTATTTCTCCATGAAAATTAAAACTGTGACCCAGCTTTCGAACCACAGATTACAAAAAAGAACAGATGCGACTCCCGTCATACTAACCCCCGGAAGTTAGTCGCGCTTGACAGCCGATTCCATCACGCTGCCTATATGACCAAAAGTCGATAGTTTTTTATCGATGTACTAGGGATGGGGTTAAAAAAATGTCGATAGAATACTACCCTTGGTAGTTTTATTTATATTTTATTTCTTAGGGTTTAATTGAAGAAAAATATATGTCATTTAAGAAGTTTTATTCACTGATCTTGAAACGTACCAATTTTTTTTGGTCTTCACTTCACTAGCCTATGGAAGAAGAATCTGGTTCTGGTTTCATGAATATGCAGCATATTTCTATTAATACATTAATACATTTCAATGTATGCTTCTTCTAAAGCTAATCATGAAAATTATCGGTCGCTTGTTTCCGTTGCTTCGTTTCATGGCCATGGAGTAAATCGTCCTCTTGGGGTCCTATCGAAGCTAGGCAGCCCTCAAGCGCCGCGCAGGGCGACAGTGTGCGTCCGACGAAGGCGCATGTCTCTCCACTTGGTGGCTGTAAATGCGAAATTAAAAATACTTTTAATAAAAGATGATAACAAACAAACTTTTAACAAACATAACCCATACATAAATAAAGAAGAGGCATCTTTAATGGTAGACCGTGCCTCACACATTACACTAATGAACAAATCTGCTAATGGCTTGAGAAGCCGACTGCAGAATTTATCTCAACAAAGACACTCAACTTGTGTCTAAATCACAACATTTATTGCGCCTGTCTACCTATTCTCTAGGCTAGTCAATAACTATTTGTGATACAAGTATGTAGCATTGTTCGGTGCGCTGACTAATGAACGTTCCACGCATGCTAACAGGGAGCTTCTATAGTATAGCTTGATTTGTTTGAATTAATATTCAATAGTTATAAATACCTTGTTTATCCTGACGAGATGAATTATCATTTTTTGTTCCTTGACTAGAATCTTCTCAGGACTGTATCGCTTAGGTATTGGTATATGACGATTCTTGTAAAGTTGGAAGCTGAAACAAAAGTATTTAATTACTGGTATATAAATGCTGTTACTGCCACATTGGCAATAGAAAGTCACGTTCGTATCATCGAACGCAGAAAAGATGCATCTTTTATAACAACCTTCGGATGGTGGGTCAAGTTGGCATAAACATAACCTCTAAATGAATACTGATACACTCGAGTTGTATTAGATAGTGTATAGTGTTAATTATGTTAGGTACTTACGATATGAATACATAGCAGATGGTGTGGGTGAAGAAAATATCATCAGACAAGAAGAATGTAGTCTTTCGAAAGCAAACATGCTTTCGGTTGAAGTCGGGTATTTTTCTCAATCAAGGAATTGCTGGATACGTTCATTTCAACTTTTAACTATTAGCGTACACGGTAATCATTCCCAAATAAGTATAAACACTTTACGGCCGCGAAATCGCAAAATATAGTTCTATTTCTAATAAAAGTATATTTTCCTTTGATTGATAGCTGCGCGGTGTTGCCAACTATTTTTTTCCGCGACCATGCAACCCCCTAAACCTCCAGAACTCTTTTTTTTTTTGCACCAAACCATTTCTTTTAATATGAGTACCTATTTTGCATTCAAATGCGGTTTTTTGATCAAATATTACTTTAGCACTTCCTTAAATTGCTTTTGTGGTAGCAAAAGGATTTCTAGATTACTTTTGTCCCCACTTGAGATGAATAAAAACATTGCTAAAATAATATAAATCCTTCTAAATTTCACCAGCCACATTGATTGTAGGTAACATTGATTTCTTTGCCTACGAGACAGGGGGTCCAAACCACCAACCTAGTGGTGATTCCACTAAGGTGGCAACACTGACGTGCAACACTCAACTTCACTCAAGTGTTCTCTCTCGCTCTCTCTTTCTCTGACTCTCTCTCATTGCGATGGAATCGGGCTTCACTACCGCTCGTTCATTTGAATGAACGATTCACAGGGCTGTTTCGAACAACGAAAATTGACAGCTAGTGAGCTAACCAACAAAAGGTGCTTTTTGACAGCTCTTCGAGATGTTTTTCCTTTTTTTTTGGAAAATCTTTGATTTGTACTTAACTACTGACCCCAATAGGCTTTAAAATGTAATACCCTTTTAAATGTTTCGCAGAGTTAAATTCACTTCAATTTATACACTTCACTATTTGGCAATTTTGTGAAAGAGGAGGCAAGCGGAAGTGAAAGTTGAGGTGGTTTGTTGTTCGATGTCGGTCGATGTTTTTAATAAGGTGTTTCAAGTTGCGAGATGGATTTCCAGTTTTCCACTGCGCAAAAATTCATCAACTTCGATTATATATATTTTTCATTTAGCCAAAAATCTACTCTTGAAACAATGACTGCACTGAACATTTTGTATTTCGTAACCGTTTACGAAATAAATATTGAATAGGGCCGGCTGTAACAAAGGACGATCGCGCCCTCATAAAACACCTAAAATAAAGGTTTCGCTGACTACGTCTTCTACTTTAGTTGGGTCGATGTTGTATGGTCGTCAAGTTTAGGACAACACTATTTTAGGAGCGGCCATATTTAAAACAACATGACTTTTTGTCTATGGTAGGCTAGAGTTTCGTTCGTTCATTCGTCGTAGATGTGTTTCTTTTTAGAAATTAGCGTTTATTTAATTATGTTTTTACGTTAATAACAAGATGTTCTCGTGTGTGTCGGAAGGAACCATAGCTAAAAGACACCTTTGGTGCGGCCGTCACTTGTGATCTAATAAAAGCAATAGTGGTGATATTTTCCCACATAATTATGGTTAACTGACATTCGTTTGTGCATCCTCAATTATGGCAGACCCAGGTTATTATCACGGTGATAATATTCGTCACCCAGTGCTCTACGAGCTGGGAGTCAAGTACGGTATAAAGACTGAGTCTATTCCAGAAATAGCTCTGCCTTCCAAGCTGGAGGAGCTCAAGGATGTCATACGTAGAGAGATACGTAAGGAACTGAAAATAAAGGAAGGCGCCGAGAAACTGCGCGAAGTCGCCACGGACAGGCGTTCGCTTTCGGACGTCGCCAACTTAGTGAAGAAGGCCAATATCAAGTTGAATGAACTCAAGTCGGACCTACAAGAGCTGGAGTCCCAGCTGCTTTTGTCTCGTGGCCAGTCGACCCCCACGTCTCCCGAGGACCTGTCGTACGATGACGAGATCATCCTGGCGTCCGAGGCGGCGCAGCAGCAGCGGCAGATCGGCGAGGCCACCACCGACCGCAAGCTGGCCTCCCTCGAGAAACAACTGAACATCGAACTGAAAGTGAAACAAGGAGCCGAGAACATGATACAGAGCATCACAAGGACCAACCAATCCCGCGACAAGAAGTTGCTAGCCGAGGCACACCAGATGCTTGCTGATTCTAAGGACAAAATTGAGTATCTGAAACTGCGCATTTCTAAACTAGCCAAGCAACAAAAAGGTGATCATGCTGGTGCCAATGGTGATGGCAGAACTGGTGACATGAGTGGTGCTGCCACCCTACTGGACGAGAGAATTGCCGAATTACGAAACAGACTTAGAATCGAGGCAGCTGTTGTTGAAGGCTCGAAAAATGCGATAAGATTACTGCAGAGTGACAAAAAGGTGACTGACAAGAAAGCTCTACAAGAGGCCCAGACGAGCCTGCTTGAATCATCACAGAAACTTGACTTGCTCCGTAGATCCTTGGACATGCGTCGACAGGAACTCCCTGCTGAAAGCCCTGCATTTATTGAACTGGGTCATGAGCTGCGAAGCACTGGATCCAGCCCGGGTTACGTCAGCCTCTCCGGGGCCAGTGGGCCACGAGCGCAGTTTGCGTCACCTGCCCCAATGATCAGCCCCTGTGTCCAAGTGACAGGAACACTAGAAGTGAGACTCATGGGCTGCCAAGACCTGCTAGAAGATGTCCCTGGACGTAGTCGTCGGGATCCCCAAGCCAGCCCCTCTGACCTCAAGTCCTTTGTGAAAGGCGTCACTATACGTAACTCAATGAAGTATACCTACAGTATCAAAGAGGATACGAGCAACGAGATCATGGCCGTGCTGAAGCTGGACAATCATACCGTGGCCCAGACCAGCTGGAGACCCTGCTCGCAACAGGCTTGGGACCAGAGGTGAGATATTTGAATTTGCATAATATTTATTTTACACTGCCATCCAGAAACTAAAAACCTTCACAAATGCATGTGACTGGGAATGCTTTGTCAAGGTACATGTATCAAGGTACAGTCATAGTGTTTTATAAAAGGTGTGTCCTACCTGAGCCAAGATGAGGTAAATTACTTGTTTTTTTTTTATTCTGGTGTTTTTGTTTTTTTTTAAGTACTAACCCGTGCTAGGGAATAATTTAAACATTCAAGTCCTGTCCCGAGTGAATTTTTTCAACTTATTATAAATGTTTAAATTATTCTGGTGTTTTTACTCAAAATTCTTGAAAACAAAGGGGATGCATAGTTCCCATGATTTTTAGACCAACCAACAACTAATGTCATTTATTTCCAAACATATTATGAGGTGTGCTTCACAGCCTTTATAATAATGTTCTGTAGTTTTAATAGTACCAAAATGACTATAACATGGCATTTTATACAAACTTGCAACGGTGCCAAAATATTGTTGGAACTCATAAAACAGTGAATCAAAGTAGGAATTCTATTATTTCTTACAATAAAATTATTATGAACTAAAGTAAATAAAGTATTATTAGATAATACTTTATTTCCTACCTATTTAGTATCATCAAGATGCCTAATTACATTTGATTACTGACATTATTACACAGTAAAACAAGTATTTAAGTTGTTGTGTTGCTATCTCATGTGTATCTAATTCCTCAGAAGTTTGTAATCTTTAATCTATGATTGCTTTGGAGTGAATCATGCTCTTATCATATTGGTTATTCACAGCTTTTGCCAGAATGCTTCCTCAAGGATTTGAACCTACTTGAAGTAATTTAAATTCTCAAGCCTTTCTAAGTATATTCAAGGTCTTATCCTGTCTTTATCTACACTTTAAGTTTGCTAAAAAGATAACAAAATTAACGGAGGTTGATATGGTAACTTATGGCCTCTACAATGTACTTGTAGAGCTTAAAACTTTTATAGGTTTTGTCTGAGCTCGTATTTCCAATGATAAAGAAGACAAAAACTACAACACTATTGTTTGAATTTCAGATTCACCATGAAGTTGGACAAATCCAGGGAGCTGGAGATAGGCGTTCATTGGAAGGACTGGCGCGGGCTGTGCGCGGTGAAGGTGCTGCGACTAGAGGAGTTCATCGACGACATCCGCCACGGCATGGCGCTCGAGCTAGAGCCCAAAGGTCTACTGTTCGCGGAGATCAAGTTTCTCAACCCAATCATATCAAGGAAGCCAAAACTGCAGCGCCAAAAGAAGATATTCAAGCAACAAGGCAAAAATATCCCACGATCGTCGTACGGCGAAATGCATATCCCCGCTGTCGTACTCGGCAGGCTTCTCAAACGCTCCTCCCCATCTATACAAAACATCCAATCGGCCCATATCAGTCATTCCCAGCAGCTAAACTTCGAATCCACATCCCACGAGCTCAAAGAGGAGAACCCTAATGTCACTCTGGCTGGCATGGCAGCTGTGCGACCTCTGGGCCTCCCCGCCACGCCTCAGGTCCCCTTGACGCCTGCAGCTAAACCCACCCTACCGTCAGGGCCACCCCCCAACATGTCAACCCTCAGAATGGAAAGGGAACTACAAGAGGCATTCGCATTTTTAGAGGACTCCTACACGAGGGACCACACTGTCACAAAAGAACCACAGACTCCTCTCGGCGACGCGCCGCTCGTCGAATACCCGCCCTCCCCATCGCCTAAATTAGTTCTCGATTTCCCCACCAATGAGGACCTGATTGTTGAAGTGACTAGCAACATGAGAATATCGACCTCTCGCTCCTCCTCCGTCATCGAAGCGTTCAACAAGGAGCCGGATCCAAAGAGGCTGTCGGGCGAGATGTCAATGGAGAGCTTCAGATTGTTGAGTGTGCTCGGGCGGGGCCACTTTGGAAAAGTTATTCTTGCTCAGTACAAATCTACTAACGAATATTTCGCGATAAAAGCTTTAAAGAAAGGAGACATCATAGCCAGAGACGAGGTTGACTCGCTGCTCTCTGAGAAGAGGATCTTCGAGGTGGCAAACGCGATTCGACACCCGTTCCTGGTGAATCTGTTCGCGTGTTTCCAGACCGAGCAGCACGTGTGCTTCGTCATGGAGTACGCGGCCGGAGGAGACCTCATGATGCACATACACGCCGACGTGTTCAGCGAGCCACGCGCCGTCTTCTACGCCGCCTGCGTGGTGTTAGGCCTTCAGTATTTACACGATAATAATATTATTTATAGAGATCTTAAGCTAGACAACTTACTCTTAGACACCGACGGTTACGTGAAGATTGCCGATTTCGGTCTATGCAAGGAGGGCATGGGTTGGGGCGACCGCACCGGCACGTTCTGCGGCACTCCCGAGTTCCTTGCCCCCGAAGTTCTGACGGAGACTTCGTACACGAGAGCCGTGGACTGGTGGGGGCTCGGCGTGCTCATATTCGAGATGTTGGTCGGAGAGTCGCCGTTCCCCGGTGAAGACGAAGGCGAAGTGTTCGACTCGATCGTGAACGACGAGGTTCGGTACCCGCGCACACTGTCGCTGGAGGCGATCGCGCTGATGCGCCGGCTGCTGCGCAAGAACCCCGAGCGGCGCCTGGGCTCGTCGGAGCGAGACGCGGAGGATGTGAAGAAGCAGGCGTTCTTCCGTAATGTGAACTGGGAGCAACTGTTGTTGCGCAAGGTGAAGCCCCCGTTTGTGCCAAGTATCAACAACCTGGAGGACGTGAGCAACTTCGACAGCGAGTTCACATCGGAGGCGGCCGTGCTCACGCCGCCCAAGGAGCCGCGGCCGCTCAGCGCCACGGAGCATAAGCTCTTTAACGACTTCACGTACATGGCGGACTGGTGCTAAGCCGTGTCGCCGACACACTTCTACTATAACAATAAACCCCCATTGCCTTACATTAGCTTGTGAAAGTTTTTCTCGATTTTATAATCAGCATTATTTTACAGAGAGATTCTAACGTAGGACCTCTTGTTAACTTGTGTTAGTGCAGCTAAAATGCAATATTTTATAATACAATTGTGTAATTTAATAAGTTTTAAATAGTGCTAATGTTTATTTTTATAAAACATCGTGTTAAAGATTTATATATATTGTAGTTATGAAATTGATTAACTTAGAAAGTAATTGTGATTACATTTAATTAATATTTAAGCGAATGACTATCAAGGTGTGTCAAATCATATTACATTTTCAGTCAAGTTGTTTACTTATTCAGTGAAATAAAGGTAACCAAAAGAAAGGCTTTTTCATTTCAATAAAACCATAGTCTGATTTAGGAATCTGGGTATATTAGGTTCACTGTTACATTTGCAAAATGAGCATGTCAATAATTTCTATTCTGGAATTTATAATAGTTACATCAATATTTACAACTCAATTTGCATACATAAAAAATGTGGTACACTGTACAGGGGATTAAGATGTTAGCTCTCATTTTTAACAGAAATACACAGTAACAAAGGTGGCAAGTCCACCAAATATATTTAGACTAAATCTCTTACCCTGCAAGGGATAGCTTGAAGATGATAGAAAAAATACTTTTCATTAAGTTACTATAGGACTCATACATGACTTCAGTATTGATAGTGAGTATTTTGCTAATATTCACTGTATTTCCCAGACAGAACACCAATACTAATATCTAATTGACTTATCAAAAAGATGCTTTTCTAATATCTTACAAAAACTTAATTTTCACAAAGGAGCATTGGTTAAGAAAACACATCGATGAACATTCTCATTACGTTACATTAAAAATTGGCTTTCACAGATGCCATTTTGTCTTTACATGATTTAGAACAAAATATTATGAGAAACAATTTAAAAAACAGACTGCTCACACTACAAATACTATATACACATTTCACACATACAATTATCAATCAGTCCTTAGAGACTCCCGACTTATTGGTACGAGGCGCAGGACTCACATCCGCGAGCCTTTTTGCTGCAGTACTTTGGCCCGGTCAGTGGGCTCGATGTCGTTGCTGTTGAGTGAGCTGCAACACTCGCGACTCACCACACAAAGGAACTCGGCGTGCTCGTCATTCCCGTAGTTGTACTGAGAGCCAATGTTTATCAGCTGCTCAAACTTCCAACCATCCGACATCGAAGACACCATCTGAGTCAACTCTTCTTCATGGAACTGCATCACTCTGTAGACGTGCTTTTTCGATTCCTTCATCGGTCTTTTCTCTCTTAGTCGCAACTTAACTAATCTAATGAGCTCCGTAATATTATAAAATTCTGCCTCTTCCAAGACTCCCTCTTCGGAGATGTCATTGTTGATAACCAATTTACCGTGACGGAGATAATTCAACACAGGCGAGAAGTACGTTGGATCTCTGTCTATGAGGTAAGCCCCAGTCTCGTCCTGAAAACAAGCAGTAGTCAGTAAAGGCCAGCACACTAGAGGAAAATGTTTCACGAGGCAAAATATACTTACCCTGTCAGAAATCAAGTCACTGTCCTCTTGAACTAATCGATAAAGAAATGAATTAGGATCTCTACAAAGGGTCGTTTTAGTAGTGAGGAAATAGGTTCCTCCAACGTTTAACTTAACCCATTGCTTGCTACTCCGTCTTTCATTGTTATATTTTGGTGTATTTTCTTTCGGGAAACTGTTGTCACCCGTTTGCTCCGCCATGGCGCACCATAGACTAGATAGATGTCAAAGTTTTTTTTAATCCAAATTCCTTGTTGACCACAGAGCAAATTATAAATATTGAGGTCCTTTTAGACTAGTCTAAGACTTCAGTCGATGAATTTGTAGGGTCGTCGGATAGTATCTTTATACGATGACTGAAGATTTTGAAACGCAAGCACTTTGACGCTCAATTTTGACGTTTACGACTTTACGTTTTCTTGGCAGATTGTTGTGGAGATTTTTAATTTTTACGGCAGCTAGAAAGTTAGATTTTGAGGAAAAAGTGAATTGTTAGTGCACAGAGATGCGTAGAATCATCTGACGCGTAAAGTTTTCGAGTTATTCGCGAGATAATTGGCCGCTATGAGCAATAATTTAGAAAACGATCGCTCTGTCACTACTAACAAAATGTATCCAATTGATTTAGCTCCTCAAAAGATCACAATAGTGAAGAGCGTGCCCAACACTGATGTTAAAATGTCGCATTTAGTTGCGGGGCAGCCGAAAACCACGGGCCCTAGCCAGATTATCGCTCACACGGGTTCTCTGGGCTTGATGCGTCCTTCGACACAAATCATCTCATCGAGCGTCCCCTCGCAGGTATTTACCACCAAATCCATACCATCTTTATTCTAAATCACTCCTCAATTGGTCCTCCACATCTTACAACAATTTCTATACTCACTCAACTCTCTCAAAAAAAACCTCATAAAAAAAAACTTTTTTTATTCTTCCAGCCTCACATGATAGTGAGCAGCTCGCCCATCCTAGCCGGCACGCAGATCGTCAGCCAAGGCTCCCAGGCCATGGGCCAGAACCCCCAGTTAATCTCTCAATCCCAGCTTATTGGTCCGGGCGGCCAGCTGGTTGGGCCGGCCACACAGATTATAAGCCAAGGCACTCAGCTTAATGCCAACCCTGGTGCTAGTAACACTGGAGGTAATCTACTCAGTGTGTCCACCAGTGGCCCAGTGTTGAATGTAGCAGGCCAGCTAGTTAGTGGCGCGGGAAATCTGGTAGTTAGCTCCTCCGTACGTACTTTGCCACCAAGTGTGAGAGTCCTGCCACCCCTACAACACCATAATGCTAGACCGGGTAAGTTCTGATGCAAATTTACCTGTTTTGCTTGATTTCGGCATAAAGTTGTTTTTGTATTGCATAAATGCCCTAGGCCCAAGACTTACTAATAATTTTTATATGAATTTTAATTATTGGAAATAAATAAATTAATCATTATTATTATTATAAATGTTTGTGGCCAGTATGAATTATTATTTTATTATTATTTTCCAGTGCTATCAAGACGTAAGCCTTTTAAAATTTTTAACTTTTTCCAGTTCAACCAGTTTCATAGAGATCAGGTAATGTGCCTGATCATGCCATATCTACAAAGTTATCATTTTGCCAGCTTTGCTTTAAAAACAATGATTTTTCCTTTTGTAACCTCAAGAATCACTTTTCTTTTCAACAGTGCTCTCAAACGTCAGCCTCAACAACAGTTCCATCGGTTCCGGAGCCAGCGTGATGGTGTCCAAGACAGTGAGCACTCACGTCAGCCACGTGCCGAGAGGTCTGGCCGCTGGTGCTTCGCTGGCGGTGCCCCGTGTCGCAGCCCGCCCAATAACGCCCGTCTCGCAGACTCTGCCTGTATCTTCATTAGGTAAAAGCTATTTTATTCTTATGGTTCTGTCTATCTATTAATCCAGCTCATGAGTAAAGCCCACTGCTGGGCATAGGTCTCTTCGTTTTTAACTATTATTATTCGGGAGATTTTTTTTAAGCACATCAAATAAACACTTTTAGACCATTACATTTTTACATAATTTTTTTTATGGTTCCATACCTTAGAAGGAAAAAACAGAATCATTTATAGGATCACTCGTGTATCTGTCTGTCTGTCACTTTTCCCAATTTCCCAATTTTGGGGGGTAACTTCTGCAAAATTTAATTTTAATTTAATCAAATGTATTTTTGTAATGCTTACTATAATAAGTACATGGTATTTATAGTAACAGTTTTTTTTTTTATTGTATGTCAATACAGAACTCTTAGTGCGTGACCCTGACTCGCACTCGGTGGTTTTATTTGCATGTCCATCCCTAGACACTAAGACACTATTCTGTCATTCACTCATTATTACACATTTGAGGATGCTTACTGCAAATGCCTCTATACAGCCTGCTACCCTGAACACGATAATAGTTTTAACTTTCGAGACTCCAGACAAGACTTGAAATCTCGTAGTTCACTAATGGAACCAATTACCAGACTCCATAATTAGTGCAAATTCAGTAAACGCTGTTAAAAACTCATAATAAAAAAATAAACAAGTGCAGTGATATACACACATCGGCTTCAAGCTGCTAGTGTATAATAAATAATAATTTTGCAAACCGACACACAACTTTGCCAATACCAACCCTCTATCCGCCCGCAGGAGCAGCCTGGTCGTCGGCGGCTCGCAACGTCCGCGGCGCAGTGTCGTACTCCGCCCGCGCACCCCGCGCCCCCCTGCCGGGCCCGCTGCCCCGCGCCCCCCTCGGCGGCCCTGTGACGTCACCGGCGCCCCCGCACACCATGGTCACTGTGCCCGCGACCTCTGTGCTCACTTGTGAGTAGTTGCCTTGAACTTAGATGCCTTCAGAGAAGATGGCCGTTACTGGATGTAGGAACAGTTTCTTCTTTTTCTTGGCGTGCCTCTCCACTAATGGAAGTTGGCCGTCAGCTCTTCATATGCTTTTCTGTTTTTTGCCAAGCGAAATAGATGTTCCAAGCTGGCTATCTATGTCCATTCCTTGATGTTTCTGAGCCACGACTTTCTTCTACCAGCACGCCTCTTCCCCTCAATATTGCCCATCATGATCACTTGAAGAAGTCGGTACCTGTCGTGGCGAAGCACATATTCTAGGTAGCTTATCTTCTTCTTTTTTACGGTCAACAGGAGTTCTCGGGAACGACTGATGTGTCGTAGAACTTCCACATCCGTGACTCTATGGATGGACCCAACTTATTCTCAGCATCCTTCGGTAGCACCACATCTCGATTGCCTCCAGCTTCTTGCAGGTCGCGTCCTTTGGGGACCAGGCTTCGCAACCATACATCGCAGCAACAGGTTGCTGTTCTCTATTGTCACTGTATCATACTTAGACTTCTGTTCTTAATTGTGAATATACAGACCCTAAAGGGCGCCCCGCGCAGAGAAATTACTCTAAGAAGCAAAAAGACGTTTTGAAAAGCAAGTCGTGTCAGACTATAGACTTAAAACTAGCGCTTTATCTTGCTTTGTTTAACTACGTAAATCAAGATGGCGTTACTCGATAACACGTAGATTGTTGCCGTTCGGTTGCAAAAATAAAGATACGTCTAATGCGCAGACGTCGCACAGTGGCGGACAAAAAGTCCGCGGCGCGCTCTTATTACTACAGTAATAAGGTTGCACTTTGTCCTCGTCTCGCCTGGCGGTATACGCAGACAAAGGCAACCTTATTGCTGTAATAATAAGAGCGCGCCGCGGACAAAACCACTGTGCGTCGTCTGCGCAGGCCCTAAAGTCGTTTGCCGTTCATCATATTTTTTTTTTGTCTTTCGTCCAGCGTCCGGCGTGATCACAGCAGGAGTCCGCAGCGCGCCACGCGTTTTGACCCCCGCCCCGGCGCCCCGCCCCGTGCCCCTGGTGCAAAGGAACTACCAGCCCGCCGCCGCTAAAGTGAGTTAGCTAGTCAATAATTTGAGTATGAATCTTTTTCTTGTTACTCGTATTATAGGGGTACAAGCACGAATACGATAGCACACAAGTGCTACAGTACCTTGAAAGCCTTGAGAGTGAATAAAGTGATCCTATAATAGTTCTGTATTTTCCTTTTGAGGTACGGAACCCTAAAAACATCTAACTGACTGTGAAAACCGAATCAAAATCCGTTGCGTAGTTAAGGAGGAGTTAGCGGATATACAGACAGATGTAAAGTCGAAGCTATTTCGGTGTGTTTAATTTTATTTAACGCTAGTTATATCGGGCTTAGTTACTTTTCATTATCATCATCAATTCCTGTCAATAGATCAGGGACATAGGGCTCGTAAAACTGTTTTCCACTCTGGCCGATTTTGCGCCTTCATCTCAAGCTCGGATATGCTCCTCCCGACACTGTTTGCTTCCTGTTGCACCCTGTATTAATCTCCTCCTCTATTACTTTAACCCTCTGTTAATTTATCATTTATTGTTATGGCCCAGCTTCTGGGTGTGGCTAACGTGGGCGTGCGTCCCGTGGGCAACAGCGCCCCCTCGCAACTCTACTACGAAGTGTCGCGGCCGGCGCCCACGCAGTCGCCGCAGCGCCCCCTCGCGCCCTTCCACCAGATATCGACTAACAACCCGGGTAAGAAGCAATGTGAGATCCTTGGAGTTTCTTTACCATGCTTCTTCTCCAAGAACGATCAGAGCTAGTGAAGCTGGACAAAAAAAAGTAGCTAGATACTTAGTAGTAGATAATACCTAATATTAATTTAATTTATATCGTGACTTACTTTTGAATACTGAATAAAACATTTGTGTTTAGAGTTTGAGTTTTGAGGTATGTACCGAGCTGCTTAGAGCCACTGTTCACACAGCGCCCCCACGCAGCTCTACTACGATCTCACAAAAAAAAACACGGCTAAATTAGGAAATATGCTACCAAAGTAACCTCAATAATATGTGGTGGCGATATTTTCAAAATGTTCAAAGATATACTTATAATTTCTAAACGAAGCTACCAGGTTTTTTATTATTTTTCCCAGCACCGTTATAACCTGCCCTTTCACCCAGTTTCCGCTTGACGGGACACCCTGTATAGACATTTTAGTACAGATACTCTATCTCACGAAGTCCGTTTGGTTAGTGTGCGTAAGCGCGGCAGCGGCTCAGTCACGCTCAGCCGCGCTTACCCACACTAAAGCATTGTATACATGCACGCCGACAACATTCATAACCAAACGGACTTCGTGAGATAGAGTATCTGTAATATCGGTCCGAGAGCAATAATACCGTCAAAAGGCGGCTCTTAGAGCTAAAAAAAAAGATGGCGCCGTCGATTCTTTCTTTTTTGTTTTCCAACCCTTTGTTTTATGTTCCAGTGAATATGCTAAACGTTCGCGTGTCGCCCGAGAACCGTCCGCCACCCGCGCCGCTGGGTATGCCCGCCGCGCTGCAGCCGCGCCCCTCCATACTGAGGAAACGAGACCTCGACGGGTAAGGAACATGACAGTATAGCCACTTGACCTCGACGGGTAAGGAACATATGACAGTACAGCCACTTGACCTCGTCGGGTAAGGAACATGACAGTATAGCCACTTGACCTCGACTGGTAAGGAACATGACAGTATAGCCACTTGACCTCGACGGGTAAGGAACATATGACAGTATAGCCACTTGACCTCGTCGGGTAAGGAACATGACAGTATAGCCACTTGACCTCGACTGGTAAGGAACATGACAGTATAGCCACTTGACCTCGACGGGTAAGGAACATGACAGTATAGCCACTTGACCTCGACGGGTAAGGAACATGACAGTATAGCCACTTGACGTCGACGGGTAAGGAACATATGACAGTATAGCCACTTGACCTCGTCGGGTAAGGAACATGACAGTATGGCCACTTGACCTCGTCGGGTAAGGAACATGACAGTATAGCCACTTGACCTCGACTGGTAAGGAACATGACAGTATAGCCACTTGACCTCGACGGGTAAGGAACATGACAGTATAGCCACTTGACTTCAGCGGGTAAGGAACATGACAGTATAGCCACTTGACTTCGGCGGGTAAGGAACATGACAGTATAGCCACTTGACCGGCTTCGGCAGGGAAGAACAGAGAAGATATTCTAGTGAGCAATGTTTTTTTTTTTTCTAAACACGTACCGTCAAGTTCTCAAGCCTAGTCTTAACAATTTTGCTTGCATTATGAATCCCACTGAATGCGACCGCTTGTTCTCGACAGATCGCCAACGAAGAGCGCGGGCGTGGGCTACCCCTCCCCCCGCGCGGAGGAGCCCCCCTGCTGGGAGCCGCGCCCCCCCTCCCCCTCGGAGGATCACCCCGACAACGACGCTGGAGGTTTGTCCAAGAATTTGAGAACTTCCTTTTAATGACTCGCGATATTTACACATGATTGTATTCGAACGGGTCGAATCGCGGTTGGTTGTGATATTTCTATAGGCCGCGCGCCTAAAAACTCTAGACACCAGCCCGGCTAGGATGCCAGGCCGTGACTCGACTTTAATCTACGCTTGCCCGCGAGATACACGTTCTGTCTACGGGCAGTTGGTGTCATATCTTCTCGCGAAACGCAACTCAAGTCAGCGGTCAAAATTATAAGGTATAACAGCTATTTTTGTATGAGGGGTTAAAATGGCTGTATTAAAATTACAGCACCGTCTCATATTATACATATAATCCACATGTATCTCCATAAATTCATGTGTACTCATATGAGTACTAACTAACCCATACGACTAATAAGGCCTTTGCATCTACGTGATGATATGATTATGCAGCGTCCAGTGGCACCTTCACTTACACTAGATGGGTGAAGAGACCACTCGGCGCTGCAGTGCCTGGGACATGGTTTTGAGATGGAGTAGGCTTGCCCAGCACCTATACCATCCTGCCTGACAGCTTAGTGTGCCTAGCCCACAGGAAAGACAAGTCAATACGTGTGGAGCCAACTAAGCCGCGGGTTTCCTCACGATGTTTTCCTTCACGGTTAGCGAGTGGTATTGCTACTACAAATTCACAAATGTACGTAACTTTGAAATAAACAAAGTCATAGATACATGCCCGCACTGGGTATCCAACCGGGGACCTCTTGCTTCAGAGTCCACTGTTCTACCCACTAGACCTCCACCGCATCTTAACTAACCTTTAACTAAACCATTACTAACTACTAACTAACTAGGTACTTAGTAGTTTGGCGGAATTACTGTGATAGTATACGTTTTTTGGCCTGAATAAACCTTTCATTCATTCTGGCTGGCTCAGCGACCCAAAGTGGATCTTGGCCTCCGCAACCAAAAGACGCCAGCTCTCCCTGTCCTGCGCTAACTCCCTCCAATAATCCACCTGGAGTTCGCACAGGTCTCTCTCTACCGCATCTTTCCAGCGATATTTGGGACGTCCGACCGGCTGACGCCCTACAGGACGTCCCTCATATGCTCTCTTCGCAGCCCGATCTGCTTCCATTCTCTCGACGTGGCCGAGCCAGCGGAGTCTTGCGGATTTAGTCTCTCCGATTATGTTGGGCTCGGCCAGCATGAATAAACCTTTACTTACTTATATTGTCACCCCCAGGGTCCACGACGGAGTCAGCCGCGTCGTCACCGGCGCCCGATGAGGAGCCGCCGTCGCCGCCCGCGCCTCCGCCCGAGCCTGAGATATCGCCGAGGAAGAAGCCCAGGAAACAAGTGTTGGTTTCTGTCTGCCTAATATCAACCCCAGCGGGGCAGCCGCATTATCTGCTTTTCTGGCCTGGTTTTCTCCCGTCTAGGCATGCTTAGACCAAGCCTGCCCACTGCTAGACCTTTTCCAGTTCAGTTAAGTTCTTTACTGACTTCATGTGTAAATATTACAGGGGCATAAGGGCGTATTCACGTAGAACGCTGGCTGCCAGCGCCGATCCGCCAGCGCTTATCGGAGCTGGTCCGCGCGTGTAGTCGGCGCAGGCAGTCGCTATACTTTACCGAACCAGCGCCGATAAGCGCCGACAAGTTCCGACCTGCTCCGATAAGGCCGCCATTTGTTTGCAGTTTGCAAGGCAACAACACGTATTTGGCGTTATTAAAAATGGATGTTGACATTTTCATTTCAATAGTGTTCAGTAAGCTACCTATTTGGGATAAAAGAGATAAAAAACATTCATGCGTGCTACTCATAGACTGCCAGTCGGCTTCTGCCTGCTTTCTTTATGTAGCTGTTATCTGAGCCGACCAGCTCCGATAAGCGCTGACGGATCGGCGCTGGCAGCCAGCGTTCTACGTGAATACGCCCAGTGTTCCCCGTCGCGTTCCGGTTCTTCTATGGCCACGCCTGTTAGCGCAATCTATGAACTGCTTTGAACTTGTGCTTCGACAACGTCGTGTTATTATGAATAGTAACAAAACACGCTTCGACAGGTTGAGCAGTGAGGTGCGTCAGTGCGAGTTCCCCCCGGAGGAGGCGCCCCCCACCCCGCCCCCCGTCGCCGCCAAACCGCCGCCCAAACGTGAGTATCTTTACTGTCATTCGTAAAATAGAATATCAAGGTCGAAAGCTCTCTTACTTCAAGAGGAGCAACGGATTTTTTCGACGATGCCTGACTAAACAGCTCTTACGAAATGCTACTTGTAGACTTGCTTTTGACATGCCATAATCGCCTTTGACACGCCATAATCGCCTTTGACACAGAAAAAAGGTTCGTTCGCAAGAGAGTGAAGTCTTAAACTTATCAGTCGCGGAGAGTAGCCATGGTAGCGTTTGCGACATATTATTTCACTTCGAAATCTTTTCGCACCGCGAATTATGTCGCGTTGCGCATCACAGGCGGGCAAGTAGTGCCCTACTTAATGAAATGTAATCTAAGGAATAACTTCTTGTAGTGCCGTCTCCTATCGGAGGTTGGTAATCATCTTGGCTGTTTTTGAGGCTGCCAAACGGAAAAAGGAGCTCGTGGATTGTTGGTACCAATGGCGTAAGTTCTCAAGCCATGATATCTTGGGTCTTCCAGGTCTCCTCCAGCCTGGATGATTAGTTGAAGGAGTCCATTAGATGAAGGAGATGTAACTTCACAACGCGCTTTTTACTAAAGCCCCTATCCCGCAGGCCCACAACTGAGCTCGAGCTACGTCTGCGGTTGGCGCGCAACTGCGCTCCACTTCGTGCGCCCCTCAGACGTGCGACGACGTGAGGCGCGACCACGCGACATACTCGCCATAGCCAACCAGAAGCACGTGCTAGCGACAGCCGAGGGCTGGAAAGTGCACCACTTGACCGCGCAGATGGACGACTTGGTACGTGGTGATAAAATGCAGACCAATCGGCTCTAGGTAGTTAAAAAGGACTAGACTTCATTTTAGCGTTCTCTTGAGATAAGGATCATTTTGGCGTAAAAGATGGTTAGTATAAGAAACAAGCAAAGCCTCGGTCACACGAATCAAATTTCAACCAGCTTCGTGTGACAGTAAATTCGCTGCAAGCCTACAAGCGCCGCTAAAGAATAGAGCGTACCTATCCGCTCCTTGGGACTAAGGCTTTAAGGAACAATTACATAAGAAACATTCTAAACTATAAGATGGTGCAAGGGAAGCTCGCAACTGCGCTCCACTCCGGGCGTCTCTCGGGCGTGTGGTAGCGCGAGGTGCACCCTCTGAGACATACTCGCCATCAAGGCCGTCTTAAACTATGCTGAGGCCCTTGGGCACAAAGGAATTTGGGACCCAAATTCTTGTAGCGAAAATGGATACCGGATACTACATATTTCTTCATTACAATGCCACATAACAGTGTCGTTGGCTTGTTTTGTCATTGCCCACTGTGCCCGAAAAAAAATGTTTTGAAAATAAATGTGAGAGTAATTGTCGTTCATTCGGGCCCCCTGAGGATGGGGGTCCTGGGCACGGGACCCGTACGCTCTTATGGTAACGACTGTATTGCTCGCCATATTAAACCACTCGGTTCACCCGAGTCTCCTTAAAAAACGAATCTGTAAACGAACCGCCATTGAGTTATTTTTTTTCCAATCCTCAGGTATCGCTAGAAGCGGACGTAAGCGAGCAGCTAAGCAGCGTTTTACGGACACTCGAAGCGGCGCACGGGAAGGCGCAAGCGGCTTTGGCGCCACACTCACACGCCCTCTTGGAACTCGTCAAGGTAAAGCCTAGCTGTCATCTGTTTAGCATGGTGTAATTTTATCACCAGTTCTGCTACCCAATAAAGTCGAGCCGTACCATAAAACACTCTAAACTAGATCTTGTCCACTAACAAGTTTTTTTCCCCCAGGGTAACATCCAGAGGAGTAGAATAGTCTGCGAGGGCGTGCAAGAGGCCCGCGAGGACGTACTCCGTGTATTTACGCACAGAACCTTCGTCTCAGACATCCTCTCCCGACAAGCCGACAAACGCTGCTTCAGAAAACACCGCTCCCAGTCTTAGCACGAGGCTCCAACCGCGACGACGTCGGTCGTTCGCAAAAAGTTACATAAAACAAATGCCAACTGCGTGTTAAAACTTAACTAATACATAAGTATGACCCTTTGTAAATAATTTCCAGTAATACCGTCGTAGGTGCATTGCATCTGCGCTTATGGAGAGAATATTGCCTTGTGTTTTATTTTTATTTAACTACTTACATTATAAATTAATTAAATACGATTCTGTTTTGATATAAATATGTTGTTATTCCTAATAATAATCGAAGAAGCTCTATAAAATTTGATTATTGGTGACGTAGGAAGGGATGGATTTTTTTAAACTACCGGTCAAAATAATCGATATACAAGGTATTCAAAGAGAATATAACACTACGTATAAAGGTTGTTTTGTAAAGTGACACCCGACTCAGGGGTGATTATTCACACGATCCTGAAGACAAAAAACAAAAATAATTCAGTGCAAAATTGTGAATAAAAAAATACTTATTTTTAGTTTCAAGCGTTACTAAAACTATCGTCCCTGACTCGGATGTTCGTCACTAACCAAAAAAACACCTTGTATAACTTAGTAGCTATCACTAAACTGCAAAACTAACCAAAAAAAATCGATTTGCAGAATTTTCGCCGATTTTCGGACGTAGATCGACCCTTTTGGTATACTTAAGGCTGGAAGATAGTAGTGTGGCGGGAAATTCAATATTTTCACAGTTTTTTACATTTTGTAGCTAAACTGAGCTATTTTTGTTCAGCGATTTTTCGTTCGCGAGAATAAAACCGTATTCTTTTCATTATTGTAAACAACAGAACAACAATAATTCAGCCGATTATGTGTTCTGGTCTACGACAAGTTTTTTGGGCAGTACCACTGCTTCGTAGACCAGAACACATAATCGGCTGAATTATTGTTGTTCTGTTGTTTACAATAATGAAAAGAATACGGTTTTATTCTCGCGAACGAAAAATCGCTGAACAAAAATAGCTCAGTTTAGCTACAAAATGTAAAAAACTGAAAATTTTGAATTTCCCGCCACACTACTATCTTCTTGTGGACCGACCATAAAAGGTACAGCAACTGTAAAGTTGCGTACACACCGGCCCAACGAAGGCACCTCATTCCGGCTAGCATTCGCTATCATATTGGGTGAGGACAAAATAATGCTAACTATTGAGTCAGCAAGTCAAGAAAAAATAAATCGGGGATGGTGCGCAAGTCGCAACCAAATATCTAAAGAATAGAAATGTGTATAGTGGAAGTAAAATTATTGCAAACTGAACATTCGTTCGTTGGCCTTCGGCCGACCGTACACACCGAGTTCGAACGGATGGTCCGAATAGAAGGCTGTGTCCGAATCCTTTGATGTTGTCGCCGCACTTCGGATCGCCGGCCAACAAAATTAAATGCGAGTGTTTAATTGGCGTTCATGCTAAGCTAGCTTGTTGTCTATGGTTGAAGTCTGTGCTGTTGGCTTGTTTGATTTCTTTTTTGTAATCTGTGTGTTTGACATTTATAGCCTGTGGTGCCGTATTTTTTTTGCTGTCAACTAGTGTCAACAAAGTTGTATTTTGTTGAATTTATAGTAGTGTTTATCATCTAAAAATTAATTGGAAAGTGCCATTTCATCTCATTTACCATGGCGAGCAGCAGATTAGAGAAAATTGGTACAATTTTCACAAGGTAAGTAATGTCGTAAACCTAACCTTAAAATCTGTCATTAGACTACAAAAATCCTGGCCGAATGCTGTTGCTGTTATTAAAGAAAGAAAGCGGGAATAAAAAACAAAAAAAAATGCGCGGCAAAATCGGCAAATCTTTTTCTTTTTCCGGTCTGTTATTTTTCCCGCGAATACGCAATTTTCTCGACGGCGTTACTCCATTGTAAAACTTCTAAAGTAATTTACTTACCAATAATGTCAACACCCATGAAAGGATTCAAAGAATCTAAATTCATGTCTGGTGATTTTGAAGATTTTATTGAAGAAGCTATAGTACCTTCTAAAACTAAGAGGACTTGTAAACGAAAACCAGTTGAGACTGTTGAAGACGATATACCTCAACCTGCAAAGAAATATCAAGCTGTAGCTAAGAAGAAGAAACCTGAACTGAATGGTGAAAGTATGAAAGAAATTAGAGGAAAAGTTATTGAAGTCATGGAGCACCAAATTGAAGCAAGGTAAGCTTCCTCTTCTTTGTTTAACATATTTGATGCATTTACATTAATACATCAGCTAATTAATCACTACTATTCCAATTTCAGGAAGCAGGGAAATGACAATCTTTTGAAAAGTCTTTCTGAAGTCATGTCACAAATGAAAGCAGACTGTGTCGTTCTACATGGCAATCATCAAAAAATACAGAACCTCACAGCTGCACTATTAAAATGCATGGAGCAAGCCACAGCTGCTCAGAAACAAAAACTCGAGGCTTTGAGTGAGATACAAACGGCCTTCAAAAAACAGTGATTTCCTATTCTCTCAGATCTTACCATTATCTATTCTTTTGATTGATATTTAACTAATCTCTATCTATGTTTCACGCAGGTCTGAAGAGATAGAAAATGATCACAGGTCGGAAGCAAATAAGCTGGCGGATGAACTGCAAGAAGACATTGAAAAGCTGAAAAACAAGTTGATTTCCGAAACAAAACGCAGTGGCTGGGAGAACTTGCGAAAAACAATTTTTCAAGCTATGCAGAGTGATTTTTAAATTAGTTGGATTTTGTTTCTGTCTTACTTGATTTTGTTCTGTATTATTTAATTATTGTAAAAGTTAGGTACTTACCTCGAGTTTAATAAAGAAGTCATACAATTTAAATCAAATTTATTTGTGTATACAACTCTCTCAGTATAACCTTTTAAATAAATTTTCAATTGTAAGTTGTTGAATTTCTCTAATCACCTACTTTTCTTTTACAGAGTTGAAGGACTAATCACGCGTGGTGGGATGAAGGCAGATGACAGGCCAGTGTGGTTTGATGTCTACAAAGCGTTTCCTCCAATCACCGAACCAAAGTATGCCAGACCAGAGCCAGAAAAGAAGCCCATTAGACAAATTTTATACCAGGAAGATGCAGTAAGAGCGTAAGTTGAAACTTAATTTTTCTTAGTTTTTGATATTGTTTTCGTCATGCAATTTCGCGCGATTTGTTTGCGATGATAAGTTTAACTAACTTTCTTTCTTTTTCTTTACTTATTCAGCAAGTTCCACTCCAAAGGCCACGGCTTCGGCGCAGTCAACATGCTAAACCCTGCTGGGGAAACTCACACAAAAAAGCTGCTCCAACAATATGAAAAGTTAAAGGCTGAAGGAGTCCCAGAGGAGAATATTATTGAGAAAAGTGTCGAGACTGTAGGAACTGAGCGTCAACAGTCCAGACAAGAGATTCCCGCTATAACTTCTACTGTAAACCCGAAGTCGGTCACTGGCCAAGTCCTTTCTGATGCTAATCTGAAAGATATCTTCAAAGAGGAGAAGTGAACCCTGATGTCACACCCACCTACCTAATATTAGAATGTTAACTAATTAGCTTAGATTTTATTGAATAAACAACTGTTATTATTTAAACTTTACTTTGTAACTGTTAGTCATATCAATACATGTACAGTCGGCCACAAGCTAGGATACCCATTTTTGTTCGATTGGAGTTCTTATGCCGCACGCAGTAAGAGCTATCATAGGGTAACCTAGACTGGCCGACCGTACACACGACAGCACGTAGACGCTTACGAGCGTGCACTCTATTCACATAGGTTACGGGCGATTTTGCAACGAAAGTATAAGCGTGCTGTCGTGTGTACGTCCTTTCCATGAGACCTGAATTTCAATGTTTACTCGTAGCTCAGATACCCTTATGGTTAATCATCGCACTATCTTATCTACTCTAAAAGATAAGCTAGTTGGTCAGAACACGCCTATAGTTGCGCCGTACGCGAGTGACTCTCTACCGACTTACTTACAAATACATCTAAAAAGTATTTGATTATAGTGAATAGAACAAAAGTTTATTAACAATGGCTCAAAGGAAATCTTTCTTGTTCTACTTTGTCATAATTTTGGGTAAGTATCCTCCCAAGTTGTATTGATTCTGTAATATTTTGCTTGTTGAAGATAAACAAAGGGCCAATGTTGCAAGCATCGTTCATGCCTATTTTGTTCATTTGAGAGTTCCACTAGTTTCCTCTATCTTTCCTATTCAAGTGAGTGAGGTTCTCGCATCCAACGATTTTGACATTTGACCCAGGTCCTTCTGGGTTTGTTCAAACCATGAGTCATGCATTAGGTGACTAATCACCATGCATGGTCCTGGTCCCACATCCTTCCATCTTAAACAATGTAAAATCAAATGCCAGAAAGCTAGAAACTTTACTATGGATACTTTTCACATTTTTAGTTGTGCTCAGCACCCTAACCCAAGAGACGGAAGCCAGGAGAAAGATCTTGAGAGGAAGGCGTGTGATGACCCGCACATACTACCGTAAGTACTTACCTAAATTCGCTGAAAACCACTGAAGATTTCAACACACATTAGACAGTGGCGCCACCAAACAGTTATGAGTGGTACCTCTCAGGCAATAACTTTTCTGGATTATTAGTGGCGTTGGGCGTAACTATGATCGATTCAAAATGTCAATTTCAGGCTACGTCCATACTCCTGAATAGGTACGTAAGTGATGGCCGTTTTTGGCGGTTATCGAGAATTTTTTAGCTTAGGACTAGAAATTGAGTTGGGTACCTGCACTTAAAAATCTAGAAAAGCATGGCGCATGAGCTCATCTTAGGATTTTGTCAGAAACTTCTTCTGAAGGGACATATGATTTTTTCAACATTGGTGGCGCTAGTTAGCCTTATACCGAGCCTTAAGAAAGTGGTGCAAGACGGCCTAAGAATCCTACAATTTTTTTTGTGTTAATTCCTAGTGGCGTTTTCAAAAAAATTACATGGAAAGCTCAATACATACTCGTCAGAATAATCAGCATCATTCGATCCAATAAAATATTTCTTCAACTAAAACTATGAACGTCCTTGCGATGCGGCTGCGATTATTTTCTCACGATGGCAACCAAGTCGTTCACTTTGCTGGAGGCGCTACGATCTCATGATAAAGTTACAGATTACCAATAAAGTTCTTATGAAAATGCTTCCCAGGCGGCAACGCAGTACCAGCCTGGGCAATAAGCTTGATGGCCGGTATCGGCATGTTGGCGGTGGGAGGCGTCCTCTACGCTGTGATGCGTAAGATAGTCCTGTCTGCGGAAACTGCCTCGCTGAACACCTACCAGCCGGCAATGCAGCATGAAGATGTCTGAAGATTTTTCTATTTTTATTTTAGTTCTTAGATTCAAACCACCTATTTTATTACTACTTTAATTTTATGTTCTTTTCACAGTTATTTACCTGAGTTTAAAATTATACTAGTTTTAAGATTTCTAAGGACTTATTATAATTTGCTGGTCTAGCATGATTTACCATATTATCAGAGCTTTGACAGCGCAATACGCCATTGTCTCCCCTGCTTTAGATAGATTTCAAACGCGATATTATCATATTATGGTCATTCTCATAGATCAGTTGAACTCCTAATCATTATCATGACATAGCCATGCCTTAAAAAAAAGGTAAAATCGTTGATACAGCATACTTTATTTTGATACAGCATACTTTATTTTGATACAGCATACTTTATTGTGTGTTAGAGAAACCGAATATCATTACATTGAATTATTGATGTCACATAAAAGATTGTACTATTCGCACAATGGGCTCAGGGGAGGTTGGCCACTTAAATAGAAGGGGAATTTCGTTGCAAGTTAAAACTCTCTGCGGTGATACTTGTCAGGGTCGAAGTATGACGTCACGACGACCCGGTTGCTGAACTTTCGCCCGGTGAGCGTTTGTTGCGCCTTCTGGCAGTCGGCGATACTGTTGAACTCGACAAACACCTGGTGAAGAATAACATTAGGATAGGTTATCGTATGGGGTAGTGGCCACACCTGGTGTCAGTTTTTAGGCCGCTCAAAGGGCGGCTATTAAGAACGATATTAATAAATTTAGTAACTAACTACCACAGCTATAACTGCTGCCAAATCACCGCGATTGGCACTTAGCTCGCACGGTGATTAGCTCAGTGCAGTTGGACATGTATGATACGGAGTTGCTCCATGCATTAATTGCAGTCGGAATAAAACTATTTGTTTTTTTTTTGCGATGTGAAGTTTGTCCCTGAATTGAAACTTGTTCTTACGAACTTCTGTACGGGCAGCATGGTAAGCCCGAGATAGGCCCTTCTCTATGCAAAACTGTCAACTTCTCGGTCGGGCTCGAGTTGGCTCTACGCCAACATGGCGATGGAGACAAAAATACAAAATTTTTATTAAAATGGAAATAACTACTTTTTGCTCGACATGAACCTAATCTATTGCCATCTCGAGTCCCGCCTGCCATGCTCGCACAATAGACATGGCACGTCTGTCACTCGAGTTCGAGAGAGTGTCAAAACGACCATGCTAAGCATACTGCTTATCCTCGATGAAAATTATAGCAATATTTGTATGGCTTGTAGTACCTAACCTAAAATATCATGTACACAAGACAACACGTCGACGCTTACACGCTAGCACTCCACTCGTTTACGTTACGGGCGACTTTACAACAAAAGTGTACACTCTGGTTTGCTGTCGTGTGTACTTAGTTAAAATATTGCGCTCCGATTACCTTGCCACAACCTGGAACCTCCACACCTTCAATGGGTCGCGGGATTTCTATACTCCTCACACAACCATACTTGTTGCATTCCTCCCTGAAAACAGAAAAAAAGTACTGATTAATGTTTGCACAAAGCAAAAAAGTCCGCCTAAATCTTAGCGCATTTGTTTTTATTTTAGGATCCCAGACTGAGGCGAGGCAAGCTTACCTAACATGAATTAGTTTGTAAGTAATCAATTAATTTGGCGTAACCAACGGGCATGGTGTTAAAGTTGTTGATTTTAATCCACTACTCAACCACAGTACCTATAACTTCGTAAATAAAAAAAATTAAAGTTATTTTTAAGCCTCCATATTTCTGTGACGTGAGTTTGAGTTGAGAAAGTTGCTTTCTATTGGGTTTTATGGGTGAAAAATACAGGGTAACTAAATAAAACCGTATTAAAAGTGCCTTAAATTAATAAATCAGTTGGCTCGATTAATTTGGCGAAAGTAAGAGACCAAGGAGGTTTGCGGACGGGGCGTGACAGGGAAGAGGACTCTGCCCAAAAGTGGGCGTTATTCATAGGATGGAACCATTGCCACCAACTAGAAAATAAACTCAGACTCACTTGATATCCTCGAGGATGTCCTCATACTCTTCCTCGTCGCGGAGCTCGTCCGGTGTCACCATGTTGAGCAGACACAGCACCTCGGTGGCCGGCCCGGCGCCCGCCAGCGTCAGACCAGCCACTTGAAGCTGCACCGGGGCCGCCCCCGTCATAGCTGTAAGAAATAAGGTTACATTTCATGTTGGTGTGTTTAGTTTTTTACTTATAACTTATAATGAATGACACAGGTGATGTTCATGGGAGAAAGAGCCTAAACTGGGCGAGGAATACGATGCCAACAGTTGCGTGTTCGCCACTTGACTTCTGTTGAGGAAAATGGAAGTCTGGCAAACAAAACTAACTGTAACTGAGATCACCTTAAATAACTATCCGCTGTGCAACGTAGATAATAAAATTTTGCATTGTTGTATTTGTCATAGTCACAGCGTAAAGTAGAAATAAAAGAGATGCTCACCTAAGGTGGCGTTCTTTGCTCCAATGCTTGCTCGCTGCACAATCAGTTTCTTGTCGCCCAGCTGCATCCCGTTGAGTCCAGCAATAGCCTGAAGACAAACATGTTGTTAGTAATTTACAGTTACTTTATTTTTCATTCATCAAATTGTAGAACTTTAACTTACCTGGTCAGTCATCGAAATGTCGACATATTCAGCAAATGCATAACCCTTGCTGAGTCCAGTTGAAGAGTCCTTCACCAGATTGAAGGCACGCAGTTGACCAAACGACATTAGAAGTTCCTTGACCTGTGTCACACAACCAACTGTTAGTCCGAATTCACTTCGCCTTAGCGCAGTGATATGCATTGATATTTGAGTACATAGATAGTTTTAAATTGTTGCTAATAAATAATGGTGGCTCTGTGGTTCTCAAGAAATTTTGTGTTCCTGTAACATTTGCTTGACAAAATGCAGCAAAATATGAACTGTTCTCTGACCTGTGTCTAGCCGCGTTAGAATCAGATGTGAATGGAGGAGACTTGCCTTGGACTGCCGATGTCTCGTTCAAGTACAAGTAGTAGGTATAGGTGAGAATGAGAGTCAACAGTGACACGCGAGCCGCGAATGTGCCATATCTAAGCTAGGGAGGGGCAAAAAGCAAACTATATCAGTGATTTGTTTGTGCCAGCGGGCGTGAGGCTCACGGCCACACTCCCGCTTTTAGTAATCCTGAAATATGCTGAAAGAAAATAACGCGGCGCGCTGGCCCGTAGCCCTGTCAACTGTTGAATCTCGTCCCTGTAAAATGGCTGCTGAAAGTGCTGCCTAATGGGAACTGTATGGCCTGGTGTACCAAGGTACCAATACATCACTAAACTGATGCTAAAAGAAAGAATTCCAAGTCTCCAATTCTTTTTGACCTAAAAATGCTAAAAGGCAAATCTTGACTCTGAAAAAGTGGCTGCTGAAAAAGCTGCCTTTTGTGAACTGTGTTGCTTGGTGTAGGCACCAGAACATCGCTAAAATTATGCTAAAAGAAACAATTTCAAGTCTTCAATTTCTTCCAGCTAAACAAGCTAAAAGAAAGGCAAATCTCATCCCTGAAAAGTGGCAGCTTTAGCTGCTTTATGGAAGCTGTATGACCTGGTGAAGGTTCCAACATATCGCTAAAATGAAGCTAAAGGAAACAATTTTAAGTCTTGCGGTACTCCAAGCTAAAAATGCTAAAAGAAAGATAGATCTTCTCCTGAAAAGTGGCACTTGAAAGTGCCTTATGGGAACTTTAGGGCTTGGTGCAGTTCCCATACATCACTAAGATTATGCTAAAAGAAACAATCTCAAGTCTCCATTTTCTTCCGGGCTAAACACGCTAAAAGAAAGGTAGATGAACAGTTATAATCCTGTAAATAACATGGTGATTTCAAGGAAATTCTTTGAAGAGGAACCAGTTACAATCAGTAAATAATAATGTTGATGTTGTTAGGCCTATCTTTAAGTAAATCCCTATGTGAATGTAAGATTTTATGTAAATAGATTTAAAAAACTTTAACCTTAAAGCCACCAATCCACACTGCTGGGGATTATAATAATAACTTTTTTTAAGACTTACCCAGAGCTTAGTGTAGAATAGTCTTTGTAGTAATCTTTTTCAAGTTGGGCAAATAAAAATGTTTAAAACTCAATCAACCACAGATCTATCCTGCATTACTTTTTAACAAAAGCGAAACAGGAAAATTGTAAGAATTTAATTGCTTTAGCTGTAATTTTAAACAGACTTACCTGATCTTCATTGAGATAGTTTGGTAAACCACCAATGAATATTTTATGGGGTGAATCAGGCACAACTGTGCTGATAACGCCAGCTGAAAAATAATTTCTCAATCAGCAACTTCTAAAATAGTTTTTATCATCACCATTTAAAATAATATTGGATAAATCACATACCTGGCACATTGATAGCGGGATTCTCAGTGCCTGGCATAGGTTGGTAGTCATGTGGCCGTCGAATCTTCAAACTCTGTCCTTTGAAGTTGATACCATCGAAAGCCATAGCCTGTGTGGTCTCATCAATAGATCGGAACTCAAGGAATGCAAAGTTCTTGTCCAAGTTGATCTGGCAGGCAAGTACGGGGTTGCCTGCAGCCTGCGCCAATCCTGAGAGATGCATCTGCTGGTTGAAGAACTCCATGGTTTCTTCTTCTGTGACGCCGAACGGTATATTGCCGACGTACAATCGTCGCGCTTGTCTGGTGATGGTGGAGCCGACGACTGGCACGGCAGCCTGCGGCGTATCCGCGACGATGTTCGCGGGGATCTGTCCGGCGGCCTGCATGGCTTTATACTGCAGAGGCGTGATGTGCTCGAAGCCTGGTGGCGGCACATCCCAGTACAGAGACGGCTTGCGCCTGCGGGACTTCTTGGTGCCCCCTGGCGACCCAGCCCTCGGCTCCCTGGACTTACTCCTTGCCTTCTTTTCGCGGCGTTCCCTTGGCGACCTGGATCTTGTACGACGCCTTTCCCCGCGCGATCTTGATCTGCGTCGGCGTTCTGCTGAAGGGTTAACGACGCGGTATAAATGTGGAAGAAACACAATTGAAAAATACGATCATACGGTAGGGTTTGCTTACCTTTGTCTTCGCCCATATTTAGAAAGGAGTTCTATGCACAATGAAAGGGAAAAATCACACAAACTGACTGCTTTCTTCGGCGATACAAACTGCCAAACAAAATGGCGGATTTTCTAAGAGTGTTGCCACACTGTGCAGATACTTTTACCAAATGGACGTAGTTCTGCAGAAAGCAGCCATCTCCCAAAAAGTAAAAACCGAGAAATGAGCATTTTTCTATCGAAGGTTACACTTCGGTTATTTATGAACTTTTTAGTTATTTAATATTTTATACTTATAGGTAATTTTTTTTTTTTTTTTTTATTTCACTCTGTCCTGCGAATCGTTGCGTTTAATACTAATAATTACGTTTTTAGATGTGGCTGTTTAATACAAAAATACATTTTTTGTAGAAATCGCTAATAAAGTCAAAACCAGCCACATGAGTTGGCTGTTTTCTGAACTATGACAAAAATATAATCGAGAAGATAATTTTAATAAAAACAGCCAAGGATAGTATGAAAACTTACAAAAAAACAAAAAAAAGTTAGAAAATGTACAGATGATTACTGTTTTTTATGCATGTATTGTTTATTTGAGGGTTCCGTACCCAAACGGGACCCTATTACTCTGTCCTACCTTTAAAGGGCTAGAAAAAAAACAAAAACTTATGCACAAATTGTTACTGTTTTTTGTACATGTACTTTTAATTTTTAGGGTTCCGTACCCGAAGGGTGCCAAACTAGCACCGACCTTTAGAGGGCCAAAAAGAACAAAATGTTTTAAAATTTACAGATTCTTACTTGCATGTATTTTTTATTTTAGGGTTCTCAACCCTAAGGGTGCCAAACGGGACCCTTTTACTCTGTCCTGCTTTTAATGGGCTAGAAAAAACAAAAAATTGTAATAAAATGAACAAATTCTTACTGTTTTTTGTACATATACTTTTAATTTTTAGGGTTCCGTACCCGAAGGGTGCCAAACTAGAACCAACCTTTAGAGGGCCAAAAAGAACAAAATGTTTTAAAATTTACAGATTCACACTGTTTTTTACACATGTATTTTTGTTTTTAGGGTTCCGCACCCTAAGGGTGCCACATGGAAATATTTGTTTTGTTTAAAATAAATAGATATTTATAGAGATTTTAGATATTTTCAAATCATACACGAGGGTTTTTTAGTATAATCTGAAATCTATTTAAAAAAATCTATTAATATTTTAAACAAGAAGGTATTTTATTTAAACATGGGGTAAAAATATAAACTTGGAAGTGAAAAACCCAGATTTCATTCCCGTTACGAGCATGTGCTGACTTTAATTTAATTCAAAGTTAAATTGTGAAAATGTAGTAGCAGTGGTATTGCTACAAACAGTGAAGGAAAACATCGTGAGGATACCTGAGCATCTAGGACATGAAACTCTCGACGCAAAAATCGCTAATCCGCAGTGGGCTCTTTCTGAGAGAATGACTTTGCCCTGCTGTGGAACACGTACCTGTAGTACAGGCTACATCATACTTTTTTGTAGTTTTTAAATATCATCCAAATAACACAGAAAGTCAGCCCGCTTTTGGTGATGGAAAAGCACCTACGCAAAGGAATATGAACCTTAAATTGGAATATGTCTAGAATCTGAGGTTAACCCTTCCAAGAACCGTTTTCGTGAGAAGAAGGCTAAACGAGACTCGCTGGCGTAACAACATCTGAAAATCAGGTGATCCAGCCGCTAGGAAATGGCTTCTGGAACTTTTTACCAGTATGCAAATAATCATATCCAAAAATCTTGGAATAAGCGTCCCTATTTCCATTCCTGAAACTTGTCACAAGTCTGCGCAAAAACATATTTTTTTTGTAGTCTTGTGTAAATTCACATACCTACACATATGCTAGTACATGATCTGCCTTCACACCTGCACATGCCGAAACCGAAACGCAGTTAGCAGGATGTAACCATCACAAAGCACTATCAAGGTAGCGAGGTAGCGCGCTCCCCAAATGGTTCCCATGGACCCAGCCAGACTAATCTGCGCTGCAATAAACCTAACAATACAGGGTGCCTGTATTTGACAGCGGAACTTTAAGCAGGCTTTTTCATCAATACAAACGACCTCTGAAAGATATGGCACCTACCAATTTTTTTGCGCTTTTTTTCGGTCATGTACCTAGTAAAGGTTGCAACCTGTAGTTTTGGAGTTCTTCATCTAACGGTTTTTTTTCCCAAAAACAGCCAAATATCATTGTAAACACATAATTAATTTCGTAAGAAACAGCCATCCTAAGCTGGCTGCTTTTTACGTAATTCGAGCTTCCAACCTCCGATCATTCTGAATTTTGTAAAAAACAGCCATGTAAGATAGCTGAGTTCTGCAAAATAGGTTTTTCGCATAATGTCGAAATTGGCTGCATTTTACACCATGATGGCTGGTTTTTACATAATTTGTTAGTGCGAATGGCTGTCTTTGGCGTGATTTTGCAACTTGTATCTCCGCCGTTAAGTGAGATATCGACATGGCTGTCTTTGCAAAAAATTCGCCATGTCAAAAATAGTATGGCTGCATTCATAACTCATTTTTGGAAAAAATGCGAGGTGGCTGTTTTCTGCAGAACTAGGTCCAAATATCAAACAACAAAGCGACAAAAAAAGTACCAATGCTAGAAGAAATCATCACAGATTGACACGCACTGTGTGTGATGTAAAATGTAAATGACCAAACAGAAACATCAAATTAATATTAATTTGTAACACGATTATAGTTTTTTTAGGCTAGTTACGAAATAGTTGGTGTTGGTGGAGTCAAAATAGCAGTAAAAAATTACAAAGAAAGATTTTGGCAACACCCTTTAAAAAAAAGATACTATATAAAGTTTGTTCAAATATCCAATATTTATTTTCATCAGTATTTCAAATATTTAAAAAAGTAACACAACACACCAATGATTGTGCGAGCTATACATTTTTATTTAATTATATGTTTTGAACGTGAAAGTATACTCTGACTAACAAACATTTATTTTGCCTCACTCAACCTCAATAAATTAAAACGCTAGCGCCATTAGCGCCTAGAGAAGGTATGCTGGCTGAAAGTCATTAGATAGTCTTAGCAGCTATGAAAAAAAAGCTGCATTTTATGATGAAAGCAAGCCGCTTTGCACAGTGATAGAAGGGACAAAAATAAGCGATTTGACCCGCAGCAGCACAAGTTTCATCCCTTAGGAACAGAGAGGGCGCCACTTCTAAAAATAAACTTTGAAAATTTCTAACAGCCTAACAAGTGAACCGATTTCAATGATTAATATCTTAATCGAAAGAAAATCACTTATTTTACAACCAAAAAAATAAGATTAAAAAAAAACTATGATGGCTGCCGTAAATCCTACGTTTTCTAATATTATATTTTTTATTTGTCAATTTTTATTGAACGATGCAAAAAACTTGTATGAAAAGGGTATATTTCTTGTAATTCATATCGTTACTAATATAATAATAAATTTAATAAAAAAAACTGCATGCCAATATCATTAGCAGTTTAGGAAATATTTAGGTTTACATGTGCTGGAAAAGCGGGGTATTGCCCTCGCGTCATAGTAACTAAGTAGAGAAAAAAACTAATTTTTGTGATGGAATCTAGCCATTTTGCACAGTGATAGTAGAGACTAAAATAAGCAATTTTACCCGCAGCAGCAACATTTTTATCCCTTAGGAACACAGATGGCGCCACTTATTTAACAAAACTTCAAAATTTTGTATAAAATAAACGGCTCAACCGATTTTCATGATTTAAAAAATATTTTGTAAAATAAAAGCGTTTTCATTGATGATGATGAATCTTGTATTTCTTCTTTCTAGTTTTTGACAAATACTTACACATCATTTCTCGTTTGCCTTGTCACAGATGTGTACACACGACAGCACGTCGACCCTTACACGCTAGCACTCTACTCGGTTACGTTACGGGCGACTTTACAACAAAAGTGTACAGTCTGACGTGCTGTCGTGTGTACAATAACGTTAATGCCTAACAGTTCACGAGTTTTCTTATTTTATTTGGAATACTACATTTAATCCATTGAATACAGTTTACTCAGAATAAGCGACTAAAAATTTACGTATACCGTATAAACTAAGGAAACTCGTGAACTGTTAGGCATTACCGTTGTTGTACACATCTGTGACAAGGCAAACGAGAAATGATGTGTAAGTATTTGTCAAAAACTAAAAATAATAAATAAGTGATTCATGATCCTCAATGAAAACACTTTTATTTTACAATTTTTTTTAAATTATTTTTATTTCCAATACTTTTTTGACTTATTTATATTTTATATGTATTATGGTATAAAAACCAAGCATTGGGCGTTTAAATCATGAAAATCGATAGAGCCGTTTACTTTATACAAAACTTTGAAGTTTTGTCAAATAAGTGGCGCCATCTGTGTCCCTAAGGGATGAAAATGTTGCTGCTGCGGGTAAAATAGCTTATTTTAGTCTCCACTATCACTGTGCAGAATGGCTAGCTTCCATCACAAATAGAAGTTTTTTTTCTCTACATAGTTACTATGACGTGAGGGCAATGCCCCGCTTTTCCAGCACATGTAAACCTAAATATTTCCTAAACTACTAATGATATTGGCATTCAGTTTTTTTTATTAAATTCATTATTAAATTAGTAACAATATGAATTATAAAAAAAATACCCTCTTTATACAATTTCTTTGCATAATTGAGTAAAAACTGACAAATAAAAATAAAAATTTTACAAAACGTTGGATTTAGGGCAGCCATTATAGTTTTTATTTAAATTTTATTTTTTGGGTTGTACAATAAGTGTTTTTCTTTCGATTAAGATATTAATCATTGAAATCGGTTCACCCGTTAGGCTTTTAGAATTTTTTAAAGTTATTTTTAGAAGTGGCGGCCTCTCTGTTTCTAAGGGATGAAACTTGTGCTGCTGCGGGTCAAATCGCTTATTTTTGTCCCTTCTATCACTGTGCAAAGCGTATTGATGTACCGTTCCCGGGAACATTCCCAATCGCTGGAAACATTGCCGGCAACATTGCCGGCAATGTTCCCCAACTGGGAATTTACTGGGAACTTTGCTCAAATCTTGAGATATTCCAATATTTGTTTGCTGAACTGTACATGATTTTGGATTCTCTATACACCAGGTAATAAATTATCAATAAAAACCCCATAACTTTGAAAACTGCCAGCCCATTGGGAATGTTTCCGGCAATGTTTCCAGTTTATTTCCGGCAATGTTTCCCATTGGGAATGTTCCCGGCAATGTTCCTGGCAATGTTTCCAGTTTATTTCCGGCAAAGTTTCCAAGCAATCTTTCTCGGGATATTTGTTGGTAAACTTTACCATTATTTATGCAAATATCGATGATCTTGTATAGTGTTGTGATGAATTTTATGATAAAGATAATGGAACAGTCGCCCGCAACGTTTTAAACAACTAAAAAGGTTACAGTTTCCCTTTATGATATGTCACAAAGTACGAAATTCTAGATTTAAACAGCTAAAACTTAAAATCCTAACCAACCACACACTACCTTAACCTGCCAAGGTCGAGTCGGATTCGCGCAGCGTTGGTTCCGTAGCTTACATGCATAACATGAACTTAGAAGAAAAAAAAATGTTTTATTTTTTATTTTTCCTCATAAATCGAAAATTATACGGGTGGCATGTGTGGCTGACCATTTTATGTCGTTTATAAGAAATGAGGGTTTCACGGTGGTATTACAGAACGCTCATTGATAACACAGTTTAAACTCTTCCCGCACAGTCGGAGTTTAAACATGGTTTAAACTCTTCTCACTAACAGTTTAGTAGAGCTTATTCATTAATCTTAGAGATTCCTTTATTAGGCTAATCAAATCAGTGACAGTGATCATGATGCTCGCTCAATGAGATCTACCCGATAAAAGTATCAAAACTGTAACTGTCCATATCTCCTAAACGGCTAATGCTAGACCCATGTTCATGGTACTCTGAGAAAAGGGCTCGACGAGATCTACCCGATAAAAGTATCAAAACTTTAACTGCCCATATCTCCTAAACGGCTAATGCTAGACCCATGTTCATGGTACTCTAAGAAAAGGGCTCGACGAGATCTACCCGATAAAAGTATCAAAACTTTAACTGCCCATATCTCCTAAACGGCTAATGCTAGACCCATGTTCATGGTACTCTGAGAAAAGGGCTCGACGAGATCTACCCGATAAAAGTATCAAAACTTTAACTACCCATATCTCCTAAACGGCTAATGCTAGACCCATGTTCATGGTACTCTAAGAAAAGGGCTTGACGAGATCTACCCGATAAAATTATCAAAACTTTAAGTGCCCATATCTCCTAAACAGCTAATGCTAGACCCATGTTCATGGTACTCTAATAAAAGGGCTCGACGAGATCTACCTACTTTCATCGGGTACATCTCGTCACGCCCTTTTATTAGAGTACCATGAACATGGGTCTAGCATTAGCTGTTTAGGAGATATGAGCACTTAAAGTTTTGATACTTTTATCGGGTAGATCTCGCCAAGCCCTTTTCTTAGAGTACCATGAACATGGGTCTAGCATTAGCCGTTTAGGAGATATGGGCAGTTAAAGTTTTGATACTTTTATTGGGTAGATCTCGTCAAGCCCTTTTCTTAGAGTACCATGAACATGGGTCTAGCATTAGCCGTTTAGGAGATATGGGCACTTAAAGTTTTGATACTTTTATCGGGTAGATCTCGTCGAGCCCTTTTCTTAGAGTACCATGAACATGGGTCTAGCATTAGCCGTTTAGGAGATATGGACAGTTAAAGTTTTGATACTTTTATCGGGTAGATCTCGTCGAGCCTTTTTCTTAGAGTACCCCGTCGTCTAATTCATTCATCTACCAAGTTTCATGGCTTACCTGGGGAAATGTACCTATACATCCCGAGTTTACAGTTCGGGGCTAACTACTAGTATTAATAATTTGGAATATTATAGAAACCCGCGATCAGTCAATCAATTCAGCCCACTGTTGACCATTGTCAAGGAGCATAACATCGGTAGCCAATGGTTGAAGACAAAAAAACACAATAACTCTGAGTTTCATTGAAGATTGAATTCACTAATATATGTAAATCATATGAATAATTCACTTTTATTGGCAATAAGTAGGGATTTCATAGAATTTTTAAAGAAAATACCGATTTTATGCAGTTTCTATATGGCAACACTGTAAGGAAAGACGCTTATGAATTGTCACGTGATTAACGAACGCGATATTTCAAGAATCAGCATGATTGACTTCACTAATATATGTAAATCATATGAATAATTCACTTTTATTGGCAATAAGTAGGGATTTCATGGAATTTTTTAAGAAAATACCCATTTTATGCAGTTTCTATATGGCAACACTGTAAGGAAAGACGCTTATGCATTGTCACGTGATTAACGAACGCGATATTTCAAGAATAAGCATGAATTATAAACAAAAAAACTACTGGGAATTTATGGGAACATTGGGAAAGTTTCGGAAACTTTCCGGCAATGTTTCCAGTGGAAACATTGCCGGGAGTGGCAATGTTTCCAAGCGTACATCACTAGCAAAGCGGCTTGCTTTCATCAAAGCAGCGTTTCGGTAAAAAATGGCCGTAGCTGCTATAGCTAAGATAGAAGCTGTCAAACCTGTCAGTTGTGTTTTTATTGCCTTATTAATCTGTGAGTGAATCTGAATTTGTTTTGCGGCTTCCTTCCTTCTAAAAAGTGAAAGTTTATTTTGTAATACTCCGATTATCCAAAATCGCTTACGAAACCTGATGGCTCCAAAAGCTTATCGGCAAGAATCTGTTACAGTTGTAATACTTAAATAATTCCTACCACGGTACGTGTCATGTTATTTTGCTTTACTTTTAACAAAACTTTTTTTACTTAGCTGCCTGTTTTACCTCTCTCACAGGAACAACAAAAATAAATCGGCGCGATGATGCGGCGAAACGTTCAGACAGTCCATACGGACAATAGAAGCGAAATCTTCATAAGCAAAGATGATTCCAGTAAGAAAGATTCTCACGGAACTTCTAATTCTATGGTGACTGGTTTGATATTCCTGTCGCTCCTTTTGGATCTGCTTGCCTTCACAATGATACTGCCGCTGCTGCCGTCCCTCCTCGATTACTATGACAGGGAGGAGGGTAAAGGAAACAGTCTATATGCCAGCTTGCTCCGTGCCGTGCAAGGTTTCCAGAGGCTTACCGGAGCTCCTGATAGATTTGCCTCAGTGCTCTTTGGAGGTGTTTTGGGGTCCATGTACAGTTTCCTGCAGTTCCTCACTAGCCCTATTGTTGGAAGCTTGTCCGATGCCTATGGGAGGAAACCTTTGCTCATGATTTGTTTGGTGAGTCAATAGTTGATTATTAACTCTATTTTATGTACAAGTTAAGCTATAAAACTTGAGTTGTTTTTAAAATAGGTCATTGTATTTTAGTCACTTCATTGGTTTAACCTTGATAGTAGGTGGCTATCTTTAATCTGAATCTGTTATCTTTGATGAGTGCTTGATAAGCTCGATAAGGTAGTGCTTTAGATATGCGTTAGTTTAAAAAATAACACCTAAAAGAAAAAAATAATAAAGGAAAGACAACATAAAATTAACCTGTCTCATTTCACAGATAGCATATTGCGCATGAAGTATAAAGGGCTTAGCATAGTAACTTGGTACCCTAAATTTTTTTTACTCGAACTATTGAAATTTTCAATAATGCTCAGGATTCAATTAAACATTTTCAAACTTGGTCTCATCTCGAACTTTTCATCGTAAAAAGCAAATTAAGTATGCTCACATTTGCATATAAAACATAAACCACTCAAGTTTCCTCTGTGTGTACAAGTGAAACTTTATTGCGAGAAAAAATATTAACCGTTTGAAGGCCAAACAGGTTTCCTTTAGTTATCTGGATAAAACAGTTGTTTTAAACATCCAATTATATGTTAAGAAGGGAAGCAAGTCTACAGTGTTCAAAGTCAATACGAATTTGAACTCTAAGTAGTTGTATTAAGAGAAAAGTTTATTTGCCGAAGAATATTTTCTCTGTATAAGTTAGTTTCTTTATGTAGCTACAAGGTACATGCAATAATCAAGAAGCCATAATGGCAGTCTTTTAGGTTCCTGTAGTGTAGCTACTTCTACATTAGGTTTTATAGTTAATGCAAGATGATAATATTTGACGTGTCTTGTCTTTCCTAGGCCGACTAAGCTATCAGGATGGTATATTATAGGTGCTGGGCAAGCCTACTCCATCTAAACAATGTACCAGGACTGCAGCGTCCGAGTGGACACTTCATATGTATAGTGTGAGTGACTGCTGCCACTGGACGCTGTATAAATCATCTCATAGATGCATAGGCCATTCATAATATTTCCCTAGAAATAAAAATAACTAGTCTCTTTGGGTCAGATATGGTTCGGGGCGGGTTGTTTAGTTAGTTATAGTTTTTGACATTCCGTATTTTATTTTAATTTTATGATGGATTTTATGATTTTATTTTATTAATCTTAGTTTTAATTTAAGACGAAGCTTTTTTGTGAATTTTATTGTAATTGATTGTATTATTTGACTTTTTTCTTTTTGCATGAATAAATGAAACACTAGTAGTTCACCCCGAACTATGAACTCGCGAGTGTAACTTTTCGCTAACACCATTGGCGCAGGCGCATTGCATATAAACTTTACAACCACATATCTCAGCAACCCCTCGACCTGTTTGCCTCATGTTCAAACTTAAAAATTCTTTTGATTTCATTTACCCGCCTACCAAATTTCATGACGATCTGACGAAATTTACTCAAGTTATTGTCGAACGAACATTCATACATACCATACAAGCGCTTGGCTCGCTCGTTAAAAAATTGTCTCATTTTTCCTTTATAGTTGGGTATAGCGATCTCTCACGCGCTATGGAGCTGCGCCAGCACCTTTAGCCTGTTCGTTCTGGCTCGTTTCATCGGCGGCCTCAGCAAGGCCAACGTGAGCCTCAGTATGGCCGTCGTTACTGACGTTACGGATGAGAAGACGCGCCCCAAAGGAATGGTAAGTGTTCTACGGACCAACACGGATCTAAATGAATGTGGAAAATTATGTTTTTTTTTATTCAATATCAACTAAGATGCGTCGTAATAAGGGAAAGTATATTGTCTCTCGCGTTCTTTCCGATCCACAATAAGCGTGCTGTAGGTATTGCTATTTTAATGTACACACAACAGCACGTCGGACTGTACACTTTTGTTGTAAAGTCACCCGTAACGTAACCGAGTAGAGTGCTAGCGTGTAAAGGTCGACGTGCTGTCGTGTGTACGTACGAACATGACCAAAACAAAGTCGTCTGTCAAAGACACATACATTACTTGTCCTCGAATCATCAAGTCTAGATCGTATTGACCTTGTATTTTTGTTGAAACAACTGTGCAAATAAGCACAGACACATTTGTAGTGCAAAATTAATTACCTTATTAATTTTGCTTCAATTGATTATGACGTCAGGATAAATAAAGTAAGTTTCAAACATAATTTATATGTGAATATCACGAGCCATTGAAAGTTAAAATTCATATTTCTCTATTCCCCAGGCGCTCATCGGTTTAGCTTTCTCGCTCGGCTTCATAGTGGGCCCTCTCGGCGGGGCGTGGTTCTCGAAGGTTGCGAACGGAGACTTTGGCCTTTGGGGCCAGCAGCCGGCCTATTGCGCGCTTGGCCTCGCATTGGCCAACATCGTTCTAGTCAGCTTATGCGTTCCTGAAACTTTGCCTGAGGTATTTACGTCTACAGATCCCACTTCTGATGCCGCACTACTCATAGTTTCTTCAATATTACGAACCAAGACTTCGGGCTTTGGGCCAGGAGCCGCCCTATTCCGTGCTTGGCCTTGCGGTGGCTAACATCACTCTCGTCAGCTTATGCGTTCCTGAGAACGCCAAACTTCTGATGCCACCCTACTCATAGTTTTTTCAAGAACGCGGACAAAGACAAAGAGCGCCTCAAAAACTGTGCGTTTATTATAGCTAGACTAAGATGTACTGAACATAGGTACGGTCGGCCAGGGCCACAGTCTAGGATACCCCATGGCAGCTCTTACCTCGCGCAGCATAAGGGCGCCAATCGAACAAAAAGAGGTATCCTAGAGTGTGGCTGACTGTACCTACTTGGAATAACCCCTGTGACTCATGTAGTCTTAAAAAGCCAACTAATGTATTCTAAAGTACTTCTGAAACATGTTTTTTTAATTTAGTATGTTCATTATAAGTTCCCTTTTACACGTCTGATGCTACTCTATTTACCTACATATCGGCCAATATTCATTCCCGTCTCTTTTATCACTGATTTTATCTTTTGTTCGTCTTATTTCGTCCATGGAGTTTTATGTCGCGTTAATCCACGCTCTGCTACCCATTCTCTTTTACACGTCTGATGCTACTCTATTTACCTACATATCGGCCAATATTCATTCCCGTCTCTTTTATCACTGATTTTATCTTTTATTCGTCTTATTTCGTCCATGGAGTTTTATGTCGCGTTAATCCACACTCTGCTACCCATTTGGCTTTTCCTAAATTTCGGTCGCCACTATAAGGCCCTGTTGCAAATATTTCTAGTATGTACTCTTTTTATCTCAGTCTTTCTCTATCCACAGCAAAGCCGCACGCCGCTCTCGTTCTCCCTCTCACAAACCAAAGACTACGTCTCGCCGTGGCACCTGCTAAAGTTCACCGCCGTTCAAGACCTTACAGCGGAACAGAACCGGGTGCTGTCCCGACTGGGCTTCATCTACTGGCTCTATCTGTTCGTGTACTCGGGACTGGAGTTCACTATCACTTTCCTGACGCACCACGTGTTTAACTACACGGCCATGCAGCAGGGGAAGATGTTCTTGGTCTTAGGTCAGTGGGGTTTTAGAAGTCTCTAAAGTCTGCCTTGTCTACTTTAGACGTCCATGGAGATTATTGGAGACAAACAAGAAAGTAAATTTTTAAGATTCGAGAGAACGATGCTATATTATACTCTGTCTACCCATTTTGACTACCCAGAAGCACTGCATTTCAACTTGCTCGATAAAATCTTGGTAAAACATTCTGAGCATAATTTCACACTGTTAAACAAAAAAAAAAAGCAAACTTAGCGAACTCTTGTAGAATTTTGGTCCATGTCAACGTAAACGAGCATTGATAAATTAGCACTTTAGTTTTGCATAGTCATTTGCTGTGCAAACAGCGTCTATTCTCTAAAAATCCAGTAACAGTTAACCGTAAAAATAGCTCTTATTGAAAGCAACAATCTATTTTTACAGAAAATAAGTGGTTTTGCGGTGTTTTTTTTAGCGAATTATCAAAATTATTTTAAATATTGTGTTTTCGATCTTACAAACCCCCGTCCTCTTGCAGGTCTAATAATGGCGCTGCTGCAAGGCGGCGCGGCGCGGCGTCTCAACATCCGGGGGGCGGAGCGCGCGGCCAAGCTAGCTCTCATACTGACGCCCCTCTCGTTTGTGAGCGTCGCCTTCGCGGCCTTGCCCAGTCCGCCGCTGTATACGCCGCTGACCTGGCTTTGGACGGGCTTGGTGCTGTTTGCGATCTGTAAGTTAACACATAAATTCTACTCTTCTAGAGGCAAGTGAGGCGGCCTAAAATGGTGTTTATACTGACGCCCCTCTCATTCATGAGCGTCTCCAAGAAGGCACACCCATGAACAAGTGGCTGATGCCTCTGGTGAAGACGCACGGTGCAAGAGCGTTTTTGCCCCGGCGGCACGGCGACAAACGTTTTCATCGTGCTATTGAATAGCGCCATATTGCTATACGTAGTGAAATTAAACAAAATGGCGCCAGCCGATAGTAAGATAAAAACGTTCCTTCCGAAGCTCTTGCCGCCGGGTGGGTTAGATACGATAAAGAGAGGACAAAAGCCTGAATGTAACTCGTAGTAAGTAAGTAAATGTTTCTTCAGGCCAAAAAACTTATTATAATACAGTAATTCCGCCAAACTACTAAGTAGTTTGTTAGCAGATTGTGTGCTCTTACTGCCTTCTAGCTTATTATTCTAATATTCAACCAATTTTGTTAAACAACCTAACAGTAAATTGAAAATAAATTTTGAAAATCACTTCCACAGCCACAGCATTCGCCGTGTCGTGCATGACGTCACTTGCGGCGGAGCAGGCGCCAGCCAAGTCTCGCGGCGCGGTCCTCGGCTGTCTGAGGTCTCTGGGAGCCCTAGCACGGTCGGCGGGGCCTCTCCTCGCGTGTTCAGGTATGTCCATCCGGCTCGAAGGACCAAGAGTCGCGCGGGGCGGTCCTCGGCTGTCTGAGGTCTCCGGGAGCCCTAGCACGGTCGGCGGGGCCTCTCCTCGCGTGTTCAGGTATGTCCATCCGGCTCGAAGGACCAAGAGTCGCGCGGGGCGGTCCTCGGCTGTCTGAGGTCTCCGGGAGCCCTAGCACGGTCGGCGGGGCCTCTCCTCGCGTGTTCAGGTATGTCCATCCGGCTCGAAGGACCAAGAGTCGCGCGGGGCGGTCCTCGGCTGTCTGAGGTCTCCGGGAGCCCTAGCACGGTCGGCGGGGCCTCTCCTCGCGTGTTCAGGTATGTCCATCCGGCTCGAAGGACCAAGAGTCGCGCGGGGCGGTCCTCGGCTGTCTGAGGTCTCTGGGAGCACTGGCACGGTCGGCGGGGCCTCTCCTCGCGTGTTCAGGTATGCCCGTCAGGCTCGAAGGACCAAGAGTCTCGAGAAAACTTTGAGACACTTACAAGAATAATGGTTGGTTTCTATTCAGATCCATAGAAATAAAAAACGCTGTATAGGGCTTAGCCTAGACTAGATAACCATATAGTAGTTAATAATAGATAGGCCACCATCCGTGTTCTAATTTGTCTCGTTTTCTTTTCAGTGTACTGGTGTTCGGGCGCGGCGGTGACTTACTTCATAGGGTCGGTGATACTTGTTATTCCAGCTGTGATGTTGTGTAGACTGAAAAAGTGATGTGATACATGTACCAGGTGTAAAAACCGGGGAGCATGCTAAATCAGCTGATATAGCGTAAGAAAAAAGGGCGAGCATTAAAACAAACTCTATACTGGTGTCGTGGATTGTACAGGCAGGAGAAATAGGCGAATTCAAATTATTATTACAGACGTAAGTAGTAAAGGGCGGCGAGCGATAGTGGCGCAATCTATTCTCAGATTCATTGACGGTACAACCCTCCCAAATGAATACAGTTGAACCATAGTTCTGAGGTCAGTTCGACACTAAAGCTGCCGTTTATATTTACTGTAATAATAATAAAGTATGTCCTGCGTCGCCGAAATTTCCATTCCACTAAAGTATTTCTTATAAAATTGTCTACGACTGAAAACAAAGCAGGTGATTTTGTATACAGGGTGTTAAAAGACCGCCAACAGACCCGAAAGCCACGTATACTAGACACCAAAACAAAGTACTTTTTCGATAAATTATTGCTGGGAAATGATTTTGGTTTTTTAGGTTATAATTTTGAAAAATATTTAATCACGCGATGGACGTGTAACGCACAGAAGTCATATCGCGCAAGCGTAGGTATAAGTTTATGTTACTTAAGATTGAAGTGCCGATGTTTAGAATACATTGCGGGTTGCAATTTTAACGTCGTTTTTTGTCAGAAATATTCATAATTTTGATATGGCTTCTTGAGAAGGTATGTTAAGAACTAGATACTGAATACATTTCTGCAAAAAAAAAGTTTTGAAAAGTCCGACTTTGAACCTCATTATCTCAGAAACCGTTGATTTCCCAGGCATAGTTACTTGGGCAAAAATGTTCCTTATGATGAGGACAATACGTGGTTTCCCGCTTTGTTGGCGGTCTTTTAACACCCTGTATAAATCGAGCAATAATCCATGCAAAAAAATTTGCATAATTTTCTAGTATTACTGTATTTTTTAAAGATTTATTCCACTATTTATATTAATTTATACACTTTGTAAAACTTATTATTGTAATTTTTTACTTTGTATTTTGTTAGTATTGTTATAAGTACTTATTAGGTAATTACCTCAACAATAATCATCCCTTGTATGAATAACAGTATTAAAAGTATTGATTTACATTTTTGAAACTTCTTGTTTTTATTAAATCCATGCGACCAAAGAGAATATAACCATCACTCTGCTACCTATTTTGTTTCTGGCTGTAGGAAAAACAACTTTCGGCTAACTAGCCATAATCGCTCCGAAAAACATTTTGTTGTGATGGTTTCCATAGTAACGGTTTGTTGTCATTTACGCAGTCACTTCGTAGGTTGACATAATATTTTCTTCAAAATAATATTGGCACAAAATAAAACAAACCATGCCGTTATTTACGAAAAAGTTCTCGCCAAAGACTATACCAGTGCGCAGACAGGACACAAACGTTATAAAGAAGGAGTTGGGAAGCGTCTACGCAGCGAAAGAACTGTCGCTTGATATTAGCCCGTTGAAACTGAAATTAGGAGATTTCGAGCTGTCTTTTGAGGAGGGGCAATGGATTCCAGGTAGCTACCTCCTTATACCTTATTTTTAATTACGTACTTACCCAGGAAATTACTGAGTTTTGCTTTGTAAACAGTTTTCACCATCCATACTCTAATGCAGATTTATAAATGGCCTTCACCTTTTAGACAATGAACTTTAAATAAAGGTCAATGAAACCGAGCGTCCCCTGCGACGCACAAATTGCACTTTTCCGCCCCATAAAATAAGGCCCAAATTGCAGCGTCAGGCAGAGCAGGGGCGGCGCACAAAGAGAATATCCGCCTAAAGAAGGAGCTTCATCAACTCGAGGAGGAAAACAACATGCTGCGGCTCAAGTTCGAGATCCTTCTGGACATGATGACGGATAAAACCGTTGAGGCAGAACAGGAAGAGAACCAGAGGGTCCAGAGTTTGACGTCATTGAAGCATAGGAGTAAGAAACATAAGTGGTAGGCAGGGGCACATTGCAACGTTTTTTGTTCTGTGCTGGTACACACGATAGCACGTAGACGCTTACACTTTCGTTGCAAATCACCCGTAACGTAAGTGAATAGAGTGCACGCGGATAAGCGTCTACATGCTGTCGTGTGTACCTATTGTTGAAGTTGGAAGTTGTATTGGGCCATTCTGTGATTTTCAAATGCTGAATTTCTGGAAGATTCGAAACTAAAACTCTAATTTTTTATTCGAGTCCACGGAATGACAGTTGCTACAAAGGCTTTATCTGACATCAGCATACTAGCAACTGTCATTCCGTGGACTCGAATTAAAAATTAGAGTTTAAGAAAAAACTTTTTATAAATAAAATGTTTTTTTTAACTACTTTGAGAAGTATTTATTTTTAACACAAATACACAACAATACATTCTTACGGCAGTAAACATAGGTAGGCAGTTATCACATTTTTATTTTCGAGCCCCTTTAGAGCTACTTGGAAACAGCAGGTTCCTTCCACGGAAGTAAAAAAAGTCTGTGGTTCCTTCTTTAGAAAAATTCCCATTGAGTTTGGCTCTTCTACTAATTCAAGTAGACACCTGGATAGCACTGGGTCATTATTTTTTGCAAACACGACGTTTCTTCTATCCCAACTCAAACTTCCCCATTCAAATTGGGGCATTTACTCCTGGTATGCCCCGCTTGCCGACAAACGCTGCATTTCCTCCCGCCGCCGCCCGTAGAGGTGCCTCCGGTAGAGGTGCCACGACCTCGACCGCGACCTCTACCTCGGGAACCTCCACCTCGACCGTAGGTGGTGGCGCTACCGCCGCCGTAGGATCCACCTCCGTCGCCGCCGCTGCCCCAGTCCGCGCCTGGGTTGGGAATGAAAAATTTATCAAATATGGGTCGATGATAATTATTATTGTGGAGAGGTGGACAATGGACGAGATTGGCAATAGAATGGGTGTTGGCGTGAAAATTAATAATTAGACTTTAGGTAAGCCCAGCAGTGGCCTTTTCTTATGGGCTCGATAGATTTGCACCATTTTTTATTTAGGGGATATTATAGATAGGCTAATATTGCACTCATTTCCTGTGGGCTAAGCCGACTGAGCTGTCAGGATGGTAATAGGTGCCGGGCAAGCCTAAACCTTCTAAAACAATGTCCCAGGCACTGCAGCGCGGAGTGGTCTCTTCACCCATCTAGTGTGAGTGAAGGTGCCACTGGACGGTGTATAAATCATCTCATTACGTAGATGCAAAGGCCTTAGGCACTCATTTGATGGATGGGCAGTGGACACCCAAAATGATTAAGATTTGCAATTTCAAACTAAGGACAATAATGTCGATGATTAAGTTTGTTTCGACTCACCAGAACTAGGGGCAGTGTCGGCCCACTGGAAGAAGTTGCATCGGTCGTTGAAACCCTTCGGGCAGCAGTAGAAGGGACGACCTTTGTTCGGACCCTCCTTCTGGACCGTTATTCTGAATAAAACAAAGCATTTTTAACCCCCGACCCAAAAATACGGGTGTTGTAAGTTTGACCGCTATGTGTGGGTCTGTCTGTGGCACTGTTATTATCTAAGAAGATAATAATATGTTGATCAAAATCGCCGTTTATGAGATAAGCCAAATTGGAAGCTAAAATGTCGGCGGTATTTGAACGAGCGAGCGAAGCGACCGAAGTTCTCCGAGTCTACTGGAACAATCCGGCGTTTGTATGTATGTATGTATGAATGTTCGTTCGACGATAACTTGTGTAAATGTAGTCGGATCGTCATGAAATTTGGTAGGCGGGTAGATGAGACAAAGATAATTTTTAAGTTCGAACATGAGCCAAATCGGTCGAGGGGTTGCTGAGATATAGGGTCGCGAGTTCGTAGTTCGGGGCGAACAACTAGTTTAAATTTAGTAGTTATAGAGACTTCATACAATATGTCTACAGCAGGCGTACACAAAAGCATTGTTTGGAAGATTAGAATACGGTATTGCACACTATAATGATAGCGCCCAAATTCATCAAATTGAGGAAAAGCGAACAAACAAACATCTTTATAAATACAATGTATTTATAAAGATCTGTATAAATACATCTTAAATACAATGTATTTATAAAGATCTTTATAAATACAAATATTTATAAAGATGTTAGGCTACTAAAACTACTAACCTTTTACAAGGCATCCCACAGTTGCAGCTGACGCCATCATCGTTCGGTGCGAAGTCTTCTCTTGAGGGGGCTATGCCCCAACCCCTTGTAGTGTTACCACCACTGTTTCCAGATGTACTGTTAGAATTGCCCCAACTGTTCGAGTTTCCGCCTGCGTTGTTAGAATTGCCCCAACTGCCTGCTGGGGCAGTGGAGTTTGTGTTACCCCAGCTTCCCGATGGGGCATTCGTATTGTTAGAATTGCCCCAGCTGTTTGACGGGGCATTAGAGTTGGTGGAATTGCCCCAGTTGTTTGACGGCGAGTCGTTGGCTGTTGCGTCTGTTGAGGCGCCCTCTGGCGCCCAAAGGAAGAAGTCGCAGCCGCCATTTTCTTTGCCCATGGGGCATTTGTAGAACTTTTTACCTGAAGAGAACAAAAATACGGTTGTTCGGGCTTCAGTTCATTCGAGCTAGCGTTATTCGAGCTAGCGTTATTCAAGCTTCAGTTCATTCGAGGTTCCGTTTGTGAGCTTCATAATTCACGGTGATTTTTACTACACGAAAAATATTATCATGACAGAGAAAAAATACTACATTCTAGGTTTCTAAACGTCAGATTCTAAGTTTCTAGATGCTAGATGCTGACTCTGCTAATAATGAATGTGGTACCAATACAAAACATCATGTAACATTGGTACAGCGTAATGTACCTCACATCCCACCCGAAACACATCGAATTAAGGGATGTACTTACCCTGGTTAGCAGTCTGTTTCCTGACCGTCAACAAAATGGCCGGCTGGTTGCAACCACAAAATACATTGTTATCGTCTCCATCTCCCGAGTTTGGCGTGGGCAGCCTGTTAGTTGCATTTTGACCTCTATTCGCAGCCGGTGGAGGGAGAAATTGCCTTGGCTGCGCTGGCTGTCCTCTTGGGGTTGGCCTTGGTAGGTTTTCTACTTGTCTCGCCGTATTGAAAGGGTTCCCAGTATTCGCTGGATTCGTATGCCTTGTGTTTGTTCTAGTCTGATTAGGTATAACTGCGGTATTAGTGACACTATTTTGTCTTGCGGCCGTGTTATTCTGGGGCCTTGAATCTGGTAGGTTTTTCACGGAGGAAATGTTGATTTGCATATACTCTAAGAAGGTTGGGTCGCAACCGCCCACGCAAGCCGTGTAAGGCGGTGGGAAGAGATGACTGATTGAGTTGTTTCTCCATGCGAATTTGACCTTCTTGTAGTTGGGTCCACACTGCAATAAATTTATAAAATTCCATTGTTATTTAACTACCAATTTCTTTTCTTTTCTTTTAACTTTTCAGAGATATTTTATATTCTTTAGGGTCTCAGGTAACTAATATATCACCAAAAAAAAAATCAGCTATGGACTTTTAAAAGATACCGCAATTTTGATCCAAACTACAAAATTTTTGTTTTAGAGAAAAGATCACTGAAAGAAAAAGAAAAGAAAAAAAAAATTAGAGATAGAGCATAGAGCGTTATTACAGTTAGCATATCTATCTGATTAACATAAGAAGTGTGGACTCACCGCGGGGCACGTATCGTCGAGCACCTCTATAGACCGCACGACGGTCGGCAGCCACAGAGCGTTCTTACAGTTCGGGAACGACATACAACCGATGTAATACTCGTCAGCGTTGCTTTTCTTTTGTCGCACCACCATGTCCGAGCCGCACTTGGGACATTTTAGCACTGGAAACAATAAGCACTAATTAAGTTTACTCCTTTATTTTTTTCTAAAGTTTACCCGTCATACAAAGTTTTGGCATCATGATCATTTGGTTGATATTAGTAGCGCAAGATACTGAATAACAGATGCGCTATAGTGATTTTAATAATTCGTACGGACGGGTACTAGCTTGACAGCCGGCTAAAACACACGACAGCATGCAGACTGTACACTTTTGTTGTAAAGTCGCACGTAACGTAACCGAGTAGAGTGCTAGCGTGTAAGGGTGGGTCGACGAATGTCGTGTGTACAGTCGATAGCACGTCAGATTGTACAGTTTCGTTGTTAACTCGGCCGTAACGTAACCGGGTGTAAAGGTCAACAGTACGGATAGCCACATTCAGAAATTTTAAAATTTTCTTCTTCGTACGTCTTCAATAACTACCTGGGGGCATGTGAACTGGTACTCCATCGTTAGAAGGTGTGTATTCGTTGGGTCGCTCGCTGAACCTCCCAGCCAGCGCATTGTCAAGCTTTATCGCCTCCGCAGTCACTGTTATGTACACTTCCTTGTATTTTGCTATCTGGAATTGAGATTGTAACCGTATTTTTAGGCTGCTTGTAGAAACTAGATAGGGTCCTCAATCTGTAAGGCAGTTGTTTCTCAAAACATTCAAAGTTAAATAAATATAATTTTCATTGGACGAATTTGAAAAAGAGCCATTTGTCGAGAGCAATGACATTAGTCGAGAGTGCGCGGTAAAGTGGTATTTGTAAGCAATGAAAACAGCGTTTTCTTAAAACTGCGCAGCATTTTTCGTACCTTTCATCATATCGAAACATAGTATGAGCAATGCAACCATCAATGTGACTAGATGGATCAATCTTAAGAGCCGATGGTACGGTCGGCCACCGCCACAGCTACCACATGGTACCTCTTACCGCGCGCGGCATAAGGGCGCCAATAGAACAAAAAGCGGTATCCTAGCGGGTGGTCGACTGTACCAATATCGTATCTTATCGTACTTGTTCCGCCAAGACCAACTGCGGCTGTTTGCGACCTTCGCTGATCGCTTTTAAGTCGGCCTCCAACTGCGCCCGCAGATGAGGCTTGGATATGGCCAGCCCCATAGCGTCGTAGCCCTCCACTAGACCCATGCCCAACAGGCCAGGCACGAAGTGTATAGCGTCAGCTAAGGCCACGTAGGATCGGTTCTTGATTGTTTCTATGTGCTCGGCGTGCGTCGCGTCTGTGCCTTGGGTGAGGGAAAAAAAGGGAATAAGAAATTAATAATGCTTCTAATATTTTTAACACTTAAAATTTCGTAAGCACTGCACATTTTGTATTTCGTAAACGGTTAAACTTACTTGTATTATGTCGGTGTAGCCGTGATTAAGGTCTCCGAATGAGAACAGAAACTAGTCGGCTACACCGACATACTACAAGTAAGTTTAACCGTTTACGAAATACAAAATGCTTCAAATTCATCCATCTTCCATTCTTCCTCTAACGACCAGTAGACATTTTTTTAAGGCGCTGTACATAGTGAATAGCCCGCGCGCCAAGAAAAATGCACAAAATCGAGTCCTGTATCAAATACACTAAAAAAATCGAAAATGTTCACATATCAAACCCTAGAATTAGCTGAGACCTATCTAAAACAGCCAGTTTCGTGTTGACATTCATAAACATTTTGAAGATATTTTTGATGAAAAAAAAATAGACGGCGCACTTTTTTCAAACAAAATATCTTGCAATCTGTTATGGGTATCAACACAAAACTGGCTGTTTTAGATAGCTCTCACCTAATTCTAGGGTTTGATATGTGAAAATTTTCGATTTTTTTAGTGTATTTGATACAGGAATCGTTTTTGTGTATTTTTTTTGCGCGCGGGCTAATTCACTATGCCCAGCGCCTTAACAAAAGAAGGAAACAGTGAAAAGTGACGGTCTTTTATTTGAGCTATTGTCGGTACGGATCAGCCCTGTATTATCTAAAATATCCACCGTAAAAATAACGGATTTAAATGTCAACATAAAGATTGTTCATTTCAATAAGGGCTATTTTCGAGTGTTTTGAGGCTCGGAGGTTGAGTGGAATTTTTAGATAATAGAGGCGCAGGTCGCTTGTTGTGAAGTCATTGGCTGTCGCTTAACATCATCCAAAAAGATGTTTTTTTTTCATTGGCGCTAGTGGACGGGGTACCCAGACCCAGGTGGCGCATCAACGCAATAAACCTTTATCCTGCTTTATTATTAAGTACCTAGCGCCAGCATGGTTCACGTAGTGAATAAAATCATAACTACTAAAGGGAAAAAGTTTAATACCCCCGACGTTTTAGCTTCAAATCTCATAAAAGGCTGAACCGATTTTGATAAAACATATTATCTACGGATAGACACACATTCAGACAGACACACACACAGACACACAGTCGATAGCAGGATCAAAACGTTTGTCGATGTGCCGTGCCGCCAGGGCAGGTTCTTTGTTATTTCTTAGGGAGCCCTTCGACTTTATTTAATGGAAAACGTGTCTAAGCTTGTTCATTATTTTACCAATGCCGTGTTTCTCCATGAGACCGATGAGATCAGCTTCGGTCAGCAGGTTCGGTGGAGATGTGCTGCCATCGACCAAGTCTATGCTCGTTGGGTTGAATGTCTGGCCATTCTGTTCAAGAACATAATATCGGGAGATTTAATATACAGAGGTATTTTTGTTTTTCAAAAACAATATTACCTACTACTCAACATTGTTAATAATTATCTGCCGACTTCTGAATTGAGAAATTCGCTAAGCAAATGAATAAGAGTATCGTCCTGTCTCTGCAGATTTCTCACAAAAGAGCGTGACAGAACGATACTTAATTATTTGCTTAGTGAAATTCTCAATTCAGAAACCGGGCCTAAGGGCCTTTGAGTAAGTTGAGTTAACAATACATACAACTCGAAAAAAAAAACACAAATGGGATAGGCCGAAGAAGCCGCGAGGATGGTATAGGTGCTGGACAAGATATCTACTCCATCTACTGCGGTATTTGGGTGGTCACTTCATCTTTCAAGTGTAAGTCGAGATGCCATGTAAAGCTAGGCGTCCATTAGCAGCGGATCGGGCCGGGTCGGGCCGGGGCGGGCCGCAACTTAAAATCGCAACGCAAAAATCCTCCTGCCTATATTTATATGAAACAGTGTCCACTAGCGGCGGATCGGGGCGGGGCGGGCCGCAGCGCAATAGTCCGTCGCTGGTGGACGCTGTTAAGTTTAAGTTGCGGCCCGCAACTTAAAATCTAAGTCTAGTGGACGCTGTTTCATATAAATACAGGCAGGCGGATTTTTGCGTTGCGATCTTGCGATGCGCCCCGGCCCGATCCGCCTCTAGTGGACCTAAGAGGTGCTTAGCAGAAGGTATGCAACTCTACTATAGAGCTTCTTACCTCATAGACGTGAATTTCTTTGGATGACCACTTGTCGTACGGATACACCAGCAGGTAGTTCCTGTGTGTTATCATGAGCCCACTCGCCGAGAACCTTTTGGAAATAAAAATTAATTGTATTAGTCAAGGCTGGCGTCCACTAGGCGGTTCGAGCTGGGGCGCATCGCAACGCAAAAATCCGCCTGCCTGTATTTATATGAAAAAGCGTCCACTAGCGGCGGATCGGGGCGGGGCGGGCCGCAGCGCAATAGTCCGCCGCTCTGTTTCATATAAATACAGGCAGGCGGATTTTTATTTTGCGGCCCGCCCCGGCCCGATCCGCCGCTAACGGACGTCTAGCTTAAGATGGAGAATTCTAAACTTGTTTGACTTGGAATTTATTTTGGTTACTAGTAGCACAAATGACTATAAAAAGAACAGCGTTTCTTATTTGTGGTGATGGTGAGGCGTCTACATACATTCCATAGATAAATGTAAAATAACGCTCTTTTCCATATTATACATACTCCGTGCAATTTTAGTGGTTTTAAAGCCGAAGGTATTTTGTTGCACTGGTGATTCTGAGCCAAATTACAAAATTTCATTACAAAACGCGCGAAAAAAAAAATTCACTTCTCCATACAAATGGTGTCGATTGGCGATAGCCGTTTGTATTGGAAAGTGTTTTTTTTTTTCGCTCGTTTTGAAGTAAAATTTTGGAATTTGGCTCAGAATCACGAGTGCAACTAAATACCTTCTGCTTTAAAACCACTAAAATTCCACGGTGTATAGCGTATATTTTGGGACTCAAGAACAGACTACACTGCAAGAACACTCATACTATTACCGTCGTAGTCCCATCGCATCCATAGAAGTGATGGGTCGCCGGGTAAGGAGTAGGTCAAAATCAAGGTAATAAGGGATTTTCTGACAACTAAAAAAAATATTTCTAAAAGCAGTGACAGATGGCGTTGACCCGACATATTGTGGGGTCTATCACAGAGTAAATTAGTGCTTACAAAAGAGAAAAGTCTTCTTCACTTCATTGCTCTGTGACTTCATCTTTCATCGTCGTAGACGTCATTCCATTTTGGTACATGAAAAAGTGCACGACTTTGTTATTGTTCTTGTATGAGTGAACGGTAAAACCGGAAACACTTTATTTTGCTCCACCACTAATACTTAAGGGTAGACGATAGCAAGGTGGCGGGAAATTCAAAATTTTCACAGACTTTTACATTTTGTAGCTAAACTGAACTATTTTTGTTCAGCGATTTTTCGTTCGCGAGAATAAAACCGTATTCTTTTCATTATTGTAAACAACAGAACAACAATAATTCAGCCGATTATGTGTTCTGGTCTACGAAGCAGTGGTACTGCCCAAAAAACTTGTCGTAGACCAGAACACATAATCGGCTGAATTATTGTTGTTCTGTTGTTTACAATAATGAAAAGAATACGGTTTTATTCTCGCGAACGAAAAATCTCTGAACAAAAATAGCTCAGTTTAGCTACAAAATGTAAAAAACTGTGAAAATTTTGAATTTCCCGCCACACTACTATCTTCCAGCCTTAAATGTGTTTGGAGTTTTGGACGTATCTACGAAGGCCAACGAGCGCGAACTGGCATAAAAAAATAACATGTCTCGTCAGCGACATCTAGTTACAAATTTGGAACTACAACTTATGAGCTGTCAGAAAATCCCCCATTTGAAATATTGTGTAAAAAAATATTAACCGTTCGGCGGCCACCTCAATCTGAACCGTGGTCTCCTGTCCTTGCGCGTCCTTGGAGCAACACGCCAGGAAGGAGCGAACTATAAACTCGTACAGACGCTGCTCGTTGCCCGATAGACCTGGGAATAGGATTCATAATTCAACTCGCATAAAAAAAATTGAGGCTCCGCGCGTTAGGGTTACTCGCGCGTGGTGAGGAGGGATTTGCATAGCTCCCATACTCCTCTATTCTCGTAATCGTAGTGGAGGAAGCTGCAAGCCACTCGCATGAGTACCGAAGCGGCAAGGGCTATTGTATTTTAGTAATATTTTAGTTTCAAGCGTTACTAAAACTATCTACCCGGAGTCGGGTGTCACTAACCAAAACAATACCCTGTAGAATAAATAAGGTAGATAATGCCCGGTTTACATTATTCCAGCTCTAGAATGCTGGAATGCTACTGGAATGATGTAAACCGGTACTGGAATGCACTGGAATGAGTAAAGTGCAGTCCAGTAGCGGTTTACATTATTCCAGTAGCCTTCCAGTATTCCAGCGCTGGAAAAATGTAAACCGGGCATAAAGCAATGTCTGCCACACTAACCATTCGTGTACTTAGTAGGATGTATAGGCGGATGGGCCTTGTCACTCTTGTTCCCCTGCCTCGGATTGGGCCCCCCGTCATCCAAGATGCCCTGTGCGAACCCCCCCCAATTAGGGTCCCCAGTCTGCTGCCCCACTAGGGAGGCTAGGTTCATCTCCTTCGGGAACTCATTGGTCTCCGTTCGAGGGTAGCTGATGAGACCTTGGGTGTAGAGTTTCTCCGCCAAACGCATGGTCTCTTTCGCGTTGATGCGGAGCTTCCGCGAGGCCAGCTTTTCTAGTTCCTGGAAAGAGGGTTTTTGTTTATTTGACTGTATTTACCTATCTAGAGAAAATTTCAAATTGATTAACTCACTTTATTAACTAACCTACCTTGGGAATTGGCGCTGGATGCTGTAACACAGGCCTATAAGCCTAGTACAGCAACGGATGCTAACCTTACAAAATAATTGTGAACTAAATTCGAACTTATATGGTAAATAAATTATTCTTATTCTTATTTTATTGATATTCAAAGGAAGTTTTGTTATTTCGTAATGCAATGGGTTTAAATAGCTATTTAAATCTAGAGTTTTCCATGAGAAAATTATACTAAAACGTACGCGAAAACTCTGGATTCATTTTGACTTTTCACTTAAGTTAAGTTATTATATCGATTTAACGGTTTCACTTACTTTTTAACCGTTAAATCGATATAAAAATGTGCAGTGCTTACTAAAGTTTTAAGTTACGTTACGACTTTTCAACACAACTGTACACCCGACAGCACGTCAGACTGTACACTTTTGTTGTAAAGTCGCCCGTAACCACAGAGGAAAAAAGGAACCGTAACGCAATCGAGTAGAGTGCTAGCGTGTAAGGGTCGACGTGCTGTCGTGTGTACAGTCAGAGGTGCTGTCGACTGTACTATATTTGAGTGTAAAAATGTACTCGGACCTAAGTTGCTCCAAAAGTGATTCTTTGAAACACCAATAACCAGTTTTCTTGAACCCTGCCACTCATTATGACTTTAAAATTCATGGATAGCCTGTTTTCCCTTGCAGCTTCATCTTCCCCTGTACATTAAAGTACTAACCACAGTGTCCAAGGGCAGAGGTCTCCACTTGGACTTGGGCTTGGTCCTGACGTCACGCACGCTGGCCACGGGACTCTCGAGACACACGTCGTGCAGCGCCTGGCAAGCTTGCTGGTCGAAGAGGCGCACGCGCTCCCAGGCGAAGTCGACGCTTAGATCGTTCATTGTGTGGTTCACTGTAAAAGTGAATGTGAAAATGTTGTACCTTTCAGTTTGCTGGTTTTATTCACTTTTAATGATCCGCGATATTAAACATTATTGTACGCGGCCGAAATGTCGGGATAAATAAGGTAATTAATTTGCCTAAAAACCAATCGCGATTCGACCCGTTTCGAATACAATAATTGCTGGTTTTAACCTTGTTTGCATATTTTAAAGCACTAATCCCGTGCCGTGAGATAGACCGACGACCTGGTCAAAGTGACAGGAAAAGACTGGATGAGAAAAGCCCAAGACCGTAAAGAATGGAGTGCTATGGAAGAGACCTTCACTCAGCATTGGGTGGCTATAGGTTGAAGAAGAAGAAGAAATGGCAAATAGCAATGGCAAAACGATTTGGCTCTATAATGGTTTCATAGGACAAAAACCACTTTGATCACTTCTATAGGCGATATCAAAGCAATAAAAAGAACAATGAATAGATGTGAGTATTCCACATGCCATTACCAAGTCGTGAGATCATGGAAACAGGGAAACAGACGAACTGCGATCAGCAATCACTAAACCTAGCCTAGCCATAAAAACTCTATTTACAGCAGCAAAGGTGACAAAATCGACAGTAAGCGACAAGCTAGGACATCCTATGGTAGCTCTTATCGCGCGCGGCATAAGGGCCTCAATCGGGATATCATCGCGACCGTAACTAGGCTGTGTTTTTCTTTCAATTCTGTGATAGTCGCCCAACATTCGCCTACAAAGTACCTTTGATCTTCCAAAACGGCTCGGCGACGAAGTTCTCGACCGCGCGGTACCTCTCGACGACAAACCCGAGCGTAGGGAACTGGCAGGAGCCATAGCTCACTAAGCTGTCCGCCAGTTTACTGGGAAACACCTTCTGCAGTCTCAGGGTCTGGAACCTGGTGAAGGCTGCTCCTGTGATAGAATATTAGCAAAAAACTTCTTACTTAAATTTTGTATGGGGGAAAGTTTTTGCCGATTTCTGTCATTTCTAGCACTCAAACCTCAGTTGGCTCTTACGAGTCTTTTGATCCCTACACGAAATACGATCGATTAACATAAAAATATAAGTTTATTTTTTCATACAAAATGTATAGGAAATTATTTTCACGATTTCTGTCAGTTGGCTACTCTTTTGATCTCTACATGAAAAAGGATCGATCTCTACATGAAAAAGGATCGATTGGCATTTTTTTTTATAAAGCATAATATATTTTTTTGTACTTTAGCATTTTTCTCATTGACTGTGCATTTTTTACAAAATCTGTGAATGCAGTTGATAATATCTCAAAAAGTTATGGATGGTCTCATAGGAACGTTTTCCTCTAACTATAATGGTTTAGGAATCAGAATCAAATGTTTTTATTCAATATGCCATAAATATATTATTTACATTGAACGTCAAAATATTATCTAAAGTAAAAAATGTATATAATTCAGATACTTATTACTATCTAATAATAAGTATCTAGCTACTTTTTTTTCTCCAGCTTCACTAGCTCTGATCGTTCTCGGAGAAGAAGCATGGTAAAGAAACTCCAGGTACCTGCCCTGTCTCAAAAATCCACCCTGTATACTTATTGTGAGGAAACTTACAATAAAATTCTGCATGGATAGTAGTGAAAAGTTCACAGGGTTCTGAGATGAGAGGAACTAAGCACTAATTTCAAACTTCAGAAAAAAAACTATTTTTTAGTGAATGTCATAAAATCTTAAACTGAAAGTTTTGTCATACCTATCCTTAAATCGAGCTCTGATCTCACATCTACAGCATCGCTGATATTTTTGTTGGGCTGTTCCAGATTATTCAACGCTCGTCTCACTGACACGGCTGTGATCTCTGAGAACTTGGCTCGATAGATGGCCAGGTTGTTTTTAACCGCCGTGCAGACTTCAATGACTTCGAAGCCTATGTTTTCACCCTCTCTATCGCAATCTGTCCATATGATCAGTGCTTGGCAGCTTCTTATTTCTCTTTCTAGCGTTTTCTGTAAAAAGATATTGAGCAGTGAGTTTGTTGTGTTGTAGAGAAAAAAGCTAACTTGTGAAGATTCAGTTTAGATATGAACACACTTTAATAGACACCTTTCTTGTCATGAAGTTGCAAAATTTGTGCAATAGCTTTGTGTACTTTAACAAAAATAATTGTGTTTTTCACATTAAGACGACGTACGTACGTCTCACAACTAGCACCACCAATAGAAAAAAAAATCATATCTTTTTTTTATATGCGTTTTTAGCAAAAAACGCTCCTGCGATTTCTCAATGCGAGGCTTAACTATTTTTAGGGACTAAGGTTTGGATTCCAGGATTGGATTTCCTACGAATGCAATCGATTCTCGCCAAAAGTGGCCACTTTTGGCGAGAATCGATTGCATTCTTAAGTTCTAGGATCTGGAATCCAAACCTTAGGTCCTAAAAATAGTTAAGCCTCGCGTTGAGAAGTCGCAGGAGCGTTTTTTGCTAAAAACGCATCCAAAAAAAAGATATGATTTTTTTTCCATTGGCGGCGCTAGTTGTGAGACGTATGTCGTCTTAATGTATAACTGTGTGCGATACTCAGTGGTATCTGACAGAAGCATTACCATAAACTTTCAGATTGTTGCCAGGGTGACCAGATTTTAGCTAACTCGATTCGCCTAATTTTGTCTTCCGAGTAGCCTAAATCGCCTAATTTTGTCTTCCGAGTAGCCTAAATCGCCTAATTTTTTTTCTCGTCTATTTAGCCTAAATCGCCTAACTTTTTGAGCCTAGAAGCCCAAATTTAGCCTAAAATAATAATAAAAACTAAAAAAAGACAGTGTAGAGCAAAAAAAATATTTAAAAAATCTAATAATTTTCATTATAACTTCCCGCAAAAGTTCTCCGTCACCATCAGCCTCCTTTCCACGTGCATATTACGTTTTGTTACAAGCATTTTAAGGAATGGTTCAATAAATTTGTGATAATAGCCTAAATCGCCAAAATAAATGCGAAATAATCCTGAGATAGCCTAAATCGCCTGTTCCCATTTTTTAAGGTAGCCTAAATGGCTACTGGTCGCCGATCGCATTTTATGGTCGCCGTTTGACCCCCTGAGGTAGCCTAAATGGCGACAATTCGCCTAATCTGGTCACCCTGATTGTTGCTTGTGTTAGCTAGATCAAGAAAAAAATACATGGGTATTAATATGATTGATCTTACCTTGATATTGACATAATTTTCTGGGCAGTACTTGAAGACTGGAGCGTCGAAGAGCGTCAGTGGACTACACGATTGCCAGCCTTTGTAGGTACCAACAAAATCTTGTGCTAGCAGATGTCCAGAAACAGAAGTCATCACCATTTGAGCCCTCTGTCCATGCACTTCGGCCTCAAACTCATAGATCTTGTTGAATTGTGAAAATCCTTCTCGCTGATTGGAAAAAAAAAACGAATTAAATAAAAATTACAGAGAGAGATTAAACAAAAAAATATCCTTCCTACTTACCCGGTTGGAACTTCCTCGAGATAAATGAAGGGCGATATTTTTAGCAGCATCATTCTTCTCTGCCACATTTAGTATCTTCATTTTTACACTTTTATATCTAATTAAAAGATTAATTGGATAGTTATTTGAGGATAAACATCGTTTGAGGTTATGAATATATCGGGACAGAATTATCATATTTCGTTTATTTTACGACAAGGACATTATGCCAGTAACAGTAACATGACTGAATTACTTTATTTAATAGGTTTTTGAATAAAATTAAGGTGAATCTAATTAATTGCCCGCCGAAATAAACAAAACAAGGTTTTGTTTTTGTGACAGTAGACGCAGATAACCAAAACCATCACAGATTAGTTACAAAGTAATGAGAAGTGAGGACACGATCGGGCTTGGTCGAGTAAATAGACTATGCTACGGCTTGGTGGCATGATTTTGAAACGCAATATTTTGACAGATCTATCTACCCTTTGTAGTCTGTGAAACGACTTCTTCCTTCGCTTCACTCTTCTTGATTATTATTTTCGTAAATTAATAAAATAAATCCATTATCCATTGTTAAACACAACAATATAATAATCGTTGGTTCCTTCCAATTCCTATAACAATGCTGTCGATCCGCCCAAGTGGGCAGAACTCACTGAATTTCACCAGAATTCGTTATCTCGTGAAACGACTTAAAAGTTCTCAAGAATGGCTCAGTCGGCAAAAAGTAGACCCCTACGTTGAGAAAGCTAGAATATACAACTACAGGTAATGCAGTTTTGTTTATATGTTCTCCTAAACAAATATTTTTCATTATAATAAATATAACCTACAACTTGAACTAAAATTCTTCACAGGTGTCGCAGCGCCTTCAAACTCTTGGAAATTAATGATAAGACAAATCTATTAGCTCCTGGACAGTCAGTGATAGACCTAGGGGCTGCCCCAGGCTCCTGGACTCAGGTGGCCGTGCAAAAGACCAATGCCGACGGAGTGGACGCTAGGAAACCAAAGGGATTTGTTTTGGCTGTAGACAAACTCATTGTATTTCCTATTGAGGTATGTGACTGTTACCTGATAAAGTTTACACCTATTTTTATAAGTAACGGTCATGAGTGACTTATCCACAAAAGCTGGGTAAAGTTGAAAAACTCTTTTAGTCTTAGCAGCTACGGCCATTTTTTACCGAAACATTGCTTTTTATGATGAAAGCAAGCCGCTTTGCACAGTGATAGAAGGGACAAAAATAAGCGATTTGACCCGCAGCAGCACAAGTTCATCCCTTAGGAACAAAGAGGGCGCCACTTCTAAAAATAAACTTTGATAATTTCTAACAGCCTAATGGGTGAACAGATTTCAATGATTAATATCTTAACCCTCCCGGTCGGGGAGGCTTTAATGTAAGGTTTCTTTTACTCCCGCGACGCGGAAAAACGCGGAAAATGGAGATTCCACCGTTGACAAAATCTCTTATATCTCCGCACCTACTCAACCAAATGTTGTGAAATAAGGAGTAATCTTTTCTTTAGAAATGACATTATTGGAGGTAGGTACGGAAATACATGGTTTTACGTTTAAAAAAACGTAATCGTAGTGCAAAATGAAAATGTAGGCAAAAATTCCAGATTTGTGGAATAAACTGTCTATTGAGGAAAAAATACAAACCTTTAGGAACTTAAATTGTATCTAGGCCAATGTTGAATAAATGCCTAGTAAACATAAGTGGTTTCTTTCATTCTACAACATTCAAAAACCTAAGAAAAAAATACACAACACTCGATGCAAATTCCAGCGGCCGAACGAAGTTCACGCGTGACTTGTCAGTGTCAAAATCTTTTGTTTTTTTCTTCGATGTTACTAGTATTTGGTATCAAATCACAGATAATTTTATGCTCCGTGATTCGTCTATACATGATCAGACATTCAGTTTACGACGTGACGCAATATCCGGTAGAAACCATAGAGCGGGTGAACGTTCAGAAATCGCTACTGACTTCTGTAACATGATGAATTTATACTGTAAAATGCAAGTTTTTCTTGTGAAATAAGGACATTCATAGACCTAAAGAACCAAAGAATAACGGAAATCAACGTAAATTTACTTACCTTTCGAAGAAATTTTAGAAAAATACACTGTGTGTGTCAGCTCCGCGCGACGGCTCTTTAGGATTTCTGAATGTTTTAGAATAACAAAATCTTTTGTTTTTTTCTTACAGTGTGACCAGTGTTTGGTATCAATGAATAGATAATTTCATGCTCTGTAATTCGTCTATACACGATCAATCCATTAGATTATCAGCTGACGCAGTATTCCGTAGGCGGCCGAACATTGTCGAGCGGAGTACACATGTGTACGTATTCCGAGCGAGCGTATAAATGCAAATTTTTCTTATGAAATAAGGCTGTGAATAAGGACATTCATAGATGCAAAGAACCTACTAATAACGTAAATCAATAATTTACTTACCTTTCAAACAATTTTCGGCAAAATACACAGCTCCGCGCGACGGCTCGAACGAAAAAATCGAAATTATTTCTAAATGTTTTGAATATCAATATCTTTTCTTTTTTTCTTCCAGTGTGATGTGTTTGGTATCAATAAACAGATAATTTTATGCTCTGTATTTCGTCTATAGACGGTCACGCTCTAAGGTTTATGCCTGACTCAATAACCGGCAGAAACTAAAAGCGCGCGTAAACATGGCGGGAACGTACACATGTGTACGTTTCTCGAGCGGGCCGTTGAACTGAGTTAAACGTACACATGTGTACGATAATCGAGCGGGAGGGTTAATCGAAAGAAAATCACTTATTGTACAACCAAAAAAATAAGATTAAAAAAAATACGATGGCTACCGTAAATCTTACGTTTTGTAATTTTTTATTATATTTGTCAATTTTTACTCAACTACGCAAAAAAATTGTATGAAATTATTGTATATTTTTTTAATAAATACTATAATAAAAAAACTGCATGCCAATATCTTTAGTAGTTTAGGAAATATTTAGGTTTGCATGTGCTGGAAAAGCGGGGCATTGCCCTCTCGTCATACTAACTATGTAGAGAAAAAAACTTCTTTTTGTGATGGAAGCTAGCTATTTTGTGCAGTGATAGTGGATACTAAAATAGCCAATTTTACCCGCAGCAACAACATTTTCATCCCTTAGGAACACGGATGGCGCCACTTATTTAACAAAACTTCAATTTTTTAAATAAAATGAACGGCTCTACTGATTTTTATGATTTAAATGCCCAATGATTGATTTTTATACCAAAATACATGTAAAATAAAAAAGGCAAAAAATTGTTGGAAATAAAAATAAGAAAAAATATTTTGCAAAATAAAAGTGATTTCATCGAGGATGATGAATCTTGTATTTATTCTTTTTAGTTTTTGATAAATACTTATCCATCATTTCTGGTTTGCCTTGTCACAGATCTGTACAATAATGTTAATGCCTAACGGTTCACGAGTTTCCTTATATTATTCGGTTCGAATCGAAATCGGTTCACCCGTTAGGCTGTTAGAAATTTTCAAAGTTTATTTTTAGAAGTGGCGCCCTCTCTGTTCCTAAGGGATGAAACTTGTGCTGCTGCGGGTCAAATCGCTTATTTTTGTCCCTTCTATCAATGTGCATAGCGGCTTGCTTTCATCATAAAAAGCAGCTTTTTTTCATAGCTGCTAGGACTTTGGTGGTTTTGGTTTTGGTCCGGTTCTGGAACATGCTTTACCATCTGGAAAGATTTGATCAATATGTTCAGTTCAGAGACATTAAAATATCTGTGGGTATTGTTTTTTCACAATGTTTCTTACTTTACTGAATGGTTAAAAAAAATATGAATTTTCTTTACAGGGAGCTAAGATAATGAGTAATATGGACTTCTCAACAGTAGATGCACACAACAAAGTCATAACAGCGCTTAACGGAAGGAAAGTGGACATAGTACTCTCAGATATGGCTCCGAGCGCCACTGGGGTGCGAGAACTTGACAAAGATGTGATATTGAGCTTAAATTACATGAGTCTCAGGTTTGCCGCACTAGTCAGCAAAGTTGGCGGTAGTTTTCTATTCAAAGTGTGGGATGGTAAAGAAGTTCCAGTTTTGTTAAATGATTTAGAGAAGTTTTACGACAGTCTCAAGATTATAAAGCCGCAAGCCAGCAGATCAGAGTCTTCAGAAAAGTTTATTCTGGCGAAAGGTTTCAAAGGTGTTGAGATAAAACCATAGAAAAAATATTCCAAGTGTCTTTGTTTTATCCAAAATATTAAGTTTCCCCTTCTAAAAAACTGATCGTGTGAATGAGATGTTCCGGTCTCGTAGGTTGGTAAAGACGGATTCATTCCATTGATTTTCGAACGCACCAGTGTTTTTTTTTAATTTGGCATCTGGGGGGAAATGTGCATTTGTGCCAACTGACAGCTGAGCTGACAGTTGACATTTCGTATCATTGTGTTTGTCGTCAAAGCAAAGATGCAAACAAAACTTGCAAATAACTCTGAATCCGACCCATAGAAATCAACGTCGACAAACACTGATAATGTAAATAGATAAACGACACGCTACAAGAATGCTGTCGCTTCGCCAAAATGCGCACAAACCGGTCAACTATCACAGGATGTGTTTCCTCGTGAGTTGCCTCAAAAGGCTCAAAGGCTCCCAAGAATGGCTGAATCGGCAGCAGAAACTTGACCCCTACATCGAGAAAGCAAGAATCTACAATTACAGGCAAGTCCAAAAGCTAAAGCCACTTTTTAAACCTTGAGTTAACACCAAAGTGAAAATATTTGTATATGATCTTGTAGATGTCGCAGCGCCTTCAAGCTGCTAGAAATGGACGAGATGTCAAATCTGATGTCTCCTGGGCAGTCAGTGATCGACCTGGGGGCTGCCCCGGGGTCGTGGACTCAGGTGGCCGTGGATAAGACTAATGCGGATGGAGCCAACCCCACCAAACCCAAGGGATTTGTTTTGGCGGTTGACAAGCTACCTATAATGCCAATTACGGTACAAATATTTTTATTTCCGCTTATAATACCTACATTCTATCCATTCTTTCCTTCTAAAAACATAATCTAGTGAGTCATCGAGACTTTGTAATAATACATATATAATATTAGCTCTTTATAAAACACAAGTTATAATAATTGATAATCAAATTAATAATTACTTGCTATAATGACCTTGTCTCCATTATCTAATTGACCACACCGATAATGAATACTAACCGCAACAAATGTATTGTCAACAGGGGGCAACGCTAATGAGCAACATGGATTTCTCAAAGGTTGATGCACAAAGCAAAGTTGTATCAGCTCTCGGTGGGAGGAAAGTAGATGTAGTCCTCTCAGATATGGTGCCGGATCCCAGCGGAGTCCGAGGCGTGGACAAAGACAGGCTTTTGGGCCTGAACTACATGGCTTTACGGTTTGCAGCACTGGTTAGTAAAGTCAACGGAAGCCTCCTGTTTAAAATTTGGGAGTGCAAGGAGATACCGGTCTTGATAATGGATCTGGAAAGGTTCTACGAGAGCATAGAGGTCATGCGCCCACGGGCAAGCAGATTGGAGTCAGCGGAGAAGTTTATTCTGGCACAAGGATACAAGGGCGTTCAGAGGCCATTAGCAAGAGGACAGTGGAGTTAATTTATTAGGACAAGTGTTGTTAAAGTTACTTACAATATGAAATTATGAAGGGATTGAAGCGATAGTAGATTGATTACTTCAGCATTAGTTATAAAAATCATTGTTAGTAAAGAAAAATCGTAGTAAAATTTTCTATGTATGTCAGGTGAAAATTACTTCTAGAGATGTAGAAGTAGAGATGTAGAGATGTCACCTCAGTCCCTTTCTTAGTCTAATCTAAACTTTAAGTATTTAATCGTGTTGTTACCTCATATACATAAATTCCTTGTTTAGGTCTTCCATGTAAAAAGTTACATTAATCTTATAGGACAAAATACTCTTAGTCAAGCAGTAAGTACAATAAAAAGGTCGATAATACTGGCAGAGGCCATTGCCATGTTATAAAATGGTATTTTAGTGTGGATGGATGTTTGTATGCGCATTGCGCTTTGTATGAATTTATTGTAAATTATATTTTTACAGTTGAAAGAAGACAAAAAAATTGCAAATAAATCGAATAAAAATAAATTATGTTAATTAGTATTATTCAGCCATGGTTAGTAGGCAATCAGTGGAAGACTGGTAGACCATTGGTAGAACATAAGTTTCTTCTAACTAAAGGATCAGTTACAAATAATTACAATGCGCTCTTGCAAAAAAATAAATAATAATTTGGGCCTCTAAAAATGGGCCACCCTGTATGTGGTAGTGCCAAACAATATTACAATACTATACTCCCTCTGTTATACTACCAACTTACCAAGGAGGATATTGGTACAGTCATTGACACGCAGGGTCAGGGTGACTCTCCGAGTCAGCGAAGGTTGACGGTAGGTAAGCTCCCCATATCTCTCTTTGTTTCTCGCGAGGCGAAATAGCTGGGGGCCAATTCTCGGTTATGTCACATTCGAGATTCTACGAAGAAAACCTTAGTAACAAGTCACATTCGAGATTGCCGAGAATTAGCCCCCTGGGCAGCACTCGCGATCCCAGTCCACTCCCGTAGGTTTCTTAGCCAGGATTTTCTCCTTCGGCCGACGCGTTTCTTGCCAGCGACTTTTCCCATCTTTATAAGTTGCATATCTCGTGTCTAAACACATGTCAGATGTGCAAACTTTCTCGTTTTGATGGTGTTCCATAGCTCTCGATTCTTGCTGAAACCTCTAGCTAGGACTTCCTAACTTGAAACTTAGGATATCCGCTTTGACACGCTAGGATATCCCTTTTTGCTCAATTTACGCACTTTTGCCGCGAACGATAAGAGCTACCATTAGGTATTTAGGGTGTCGCTGACCATAGGTACTATACATACGGTAAGTAGGGGACAAACTCATAGAGTGGGCAAAGTTCGATTAAAAAATAGGGATTTCAGAAATGGAGGTAACATCTCTACAGGGTGTTTCAGAAAACTCCTGTGACACGAAAAGGGGTCGCTTAGCTCACCAATACTTACAAGCGAGCTTTACTATGGGGCCAAGCGTGAAATCTTGAAAAAAATATCAGTAGCACCTTACATTTGGTGCATTAGGTATCGAATTTCGCACTTGGTCCCATTGTAAAAGTTGCTTGTATTGGTGAGTTAAGCGACTCCTTTCAGTGTCACAGAACATTTCTTAAACACCCTGTATAATATCTCTACATATTGAGAAAGGGGGCGTGAACCGCAAACTTCACTAATCGTAGGTACAGTTGGCAACACGCTAGGATACCCCATTTTGGTCGATTGGCGCCCTTATGCCGCGCGCGGTAAGAGCTGCCATGGGATATTCGTATTCGTGACGGTAAATGTTCCGCAACTCTACTACTGATGAGCCTATTTTGCGTGAAAGCTTACCGCCATGCTGCCATGGGGTATGTGTGACTGTGGCCGACCGTACATCAAAGTTTTTGCAACTATCTAACGGCAGCTAACCTGGCTTCTTACTAAAGTGAGAACATCTCATGTGTCGATTCGCGAAAGTGACCTTCATCTCACAGAGGCTGCCGTACCTTTTATTTAGGAGAAGAAGAAACTCCATGGATCTTTATTCGCCTGTGCGAATTGTTCCATTCAGGCCACTCTAGCCGGCGGCCCCGTTTTGCTAACTTCGCTGAGGGTGCAAATTTGAATTACGGAACTATTTGCCGAAGTTACACGGTCGCGTAAACACGCCTGCTTCACACCCGTGGGACACGGTCGCGTTCACGACACGATCGAGCACGATTTTTAAGGTCACTCCTAAAATCCTCACTGACAGTCGGTGCTAGTGAGGCTAGCATAAAGCCGTTTCCAATAATCGGTCCGTGGATCGTTTGGCCCCACTGGATATGCTTACCTACTGTCTAAGTTTATCCTAGGGTGACTTATAATTATTATACGAACTGATTAAGGAAAGCGGATGCAAACCAACTGACTCGGTATAGGTACACGGCGTGGTCGTGACAGGGAAACCTGGCTGGAGGGATTGCAATCATATCGTACGTCTCTAGGTCCAAGTACGTATCGTATCGTACTCTAATCCCAACTGACCCTCACTGGTTTCCCCTCCAATAACTAGTGCGTCCTGGCGAATTACGTGATAGCATTCCATTGGATGCGTCGTCATCGTCGTCGGAGCTTTAATCAGCAGTGTACGGTTGGCAGGCTGAACGTTGGCATCACTGAACTAAGTTTGGCATTGATACAAAAAAAAAGCAACGACAACCCTTTAACAGCGCCTGTCTTGTGGGAATACGTCCACGTGATGAATCGGCAATCATAATATAATTATCTCTTCAGCTAGACGAGGCCTTGAATAAAGATTTAGGCAATGATATGGCGTTACGTACTTTACCTACCTAATAACTACTAAATTAAACATTAAAAATACCCCCGACATTTTAGCTTCAAATTAGCATAAAATATCTCATAAACGGCTGAATTGATTTTGATAAAAACATATCTGAGAACACTCGCTAGAAAACAGGTTTTCAAATAAGAAAACCCGCATCAAAATTGGTTCACCCGTTTAAGAGCTACGGTGCCACAGACACACAGACACACCCAGACTTTGGGATACAGATTTTGGGTTGGGGGTTAAAAATAATAGGAAGAAAACCCAGTTCAGCCACGAGCTTGACTGACAGGTATGTTTTGTCTGAAAGTCTAAAGATTAAGCGTGAACATAATACATAATTATATAGCCTGCTGTTGTCAGAGATGTGTAGCTTTTATTAGCAAAATTTTTGAACCGATTCAATAGTTCCAGAGATTACCTTACCTACATACATAGCTAAAAACAAACAAAGCTCCTAGCAAAGCGCTCTACGAAGGTGCTACGGTGCTACGCGCGGTCTCGCTACGAAAATGTTCTCCTACCTCTTATTTACTTGTAATATTATTATCTGCCCCAGTAGGTATTCTTTAAAATATCCACCGTTAAAATAACGGTTTTTAAATGTAAAAAAAAAGATTGTTCATTTCAATAAGGGCTATTTTCGAGTGTTTTGACGCTCAACGGTTGAGTGGATTTTTTAGATAATAGAGGTAAGAGCTGGGTGGATGGTGGGACTTGAACCCACACTTTCGTCGTGCCGATACTCTTCCGGCATCGCCATTATAACTCAACTCTTCGAATAAAACATAACGCAGGTTCTGTTTTGTTTGAAGGCTGTGGTCTGCGCCCGGTCCGCAAACGGGCAGAATGTCTAATGTAAGGTAAAAGAATGAGGCACGGTTGTGGCCTGCTGTTTGCACAGAGTTCGTTCAGACTTTTTTGGCCTAGCGGGGCGAAAAGGGCTGTGGTTTCATAAAATAGGCGCGGAGAGTTAAGAGCTAGGTTGGTAAGTTTAATGAATAAGCTAGCAGTGGCCAACTGGCCACTGGTGTCTGAGGTCTTCCAAATGAAATCGGCATTAATTTAGATCGGACCGAGCGTTTCTTCAAACTGTCCCACCTCAGGGATAACAGGATTAAAGTCAAGTCAAGTACCACCTATGAATACTAATGAAAAAAATAGAAGTAAAAACTAAAACCCGACTACTAAAAGGCTCAAAACGAGACCAGTACGTGCAGCATGGTAAGCCCGAGATAGGCCCTTCTCTATGCAAAACTGTCAACTTGTCGGTCGGGCTCGAGTTGGCACTACGCCAACATGGCAATGGAGACAAAAATACAAAATTTTTATAAAAAATGGCAATATCTACTTTCTGCTCGACATGACCCTAATCTATTGCCATCTCGAGTCCCGCCTGACATGCTCGCACAATAGACATGGCAGGTCTGTCACTCGAGTTCGAGAGAGTGTCAAAACGACCATGCTAAGCATAGGTACTGCTTATCCTTATAATAAACTCATAGATAAAATTAATCGTAGTCGGAGGCCATCGGTTTATCAAATGCGAATGGTGTTTGAAGGAAAACATCGTGAGGAAACCCGCGGCTCAGATGGCTCCACACGTATTGACCTGTCTTTCCTGTGGGCTAGGTCGACTAAGCTGTCAGGATGGTATAGGTGCTGGGCAAGCCTACTCCTTCTAAAACAATGTCCCAGGCACTGCAGCTCCGAGTGGTCTCTTCACCCATCTAGTGTGAGTGAAGGTGCCACTGGACGCTGTATAAATCATCTCATTACGTAGATGCAAAGGCCTTAGTTTAGTCGGGTAAAAATGGCGTCAGTGGATAGCACTTTAAAACGTTTGTGGCTGAATCGACTACCGGTGTTGGACAAATTGGTATACATACAAACATATTCAACACCCCACGAGTTAAACTTGCACTTGGCATGTTTGCAAGTTATTTATTTTATTTTCTGGCCAGCCCGCGCTGGCTGGCAAGGCGAGTCGATAAAACAAACTAGGACGTTAGTTAGCGATGTTTCGTTCGTACTAAACGTGCGAGGCGCGAGCTTAACCTGTCTCAAAGCTCATTAAGAGCTAAGCCCCCGTACCTACCTACTGGAGAATTACCAGAGGGCTTAGCACGGGTCTTACGTTACGATCGGCCGATCGGGTGACTAATGAAGAACGCGACTTCAATGTGCTAAGGCGGCAGGAAGACAATATTTTGACAGTTGACAAAAATAAGGCCTTTGCGTCAACGTAATGAGATGATTTGTCCATAATTAATGATGATCGTGCAGTGGATCCTTTACTCACACTAGATGGGTGACGAGACCACTCGGCGCTGCAGTGAGACACAGTTGACAACGCACTCATAAATAATAATTCTACACCGCGTTAGTTTAATGGTTATGAAGCCGAAGGTATTTTGTTGCACTGGTGATTCTGAGCCAAATTACAAAATTTCTTTACAAAATGAGTGAAAAATAGTATATTTCATTACAAGTGTGGAAAGGCTGTCATTGCAACGAGTTCAGAGAACAAGTTGCAATGACGGTTCCGCACGTGTACTGAACGACTATTTTTAATACAGTTGCGAAAAAATGAAGCAATATAATAAAATAATAAAAACACAATAAACTCAACTAACCTAGCATTTTTGACTTTTCCGGTAAAATGTTCTCCGAAGCATTTTGTGCAATTATACTGAGTTCCTGTGGCTGTTAATTAAAAAAAACTAGGGTCGAAATTACTCATTTTGTGCAACAAACAACTAAAGCAAAGAAAATTTCTGAAAAATCAAAATGGCGCCAACCGTAGAATATAAGCAGAGTTTTTTTTTCTTTACCCATTCTGGTAGGCAAAGGCAACTATGCATACAGCCAAGTCTTCAGTAGAAGTTTTTTATTGATATGAAATGAAAATGAAATTTAATGAAATGAAACCTAACCAAACTCATTCAATAAAATCATTAAATCTGGGGGGTTACCCTTGACGGTATTGCGATTCTATTGAAAAAGTTTTAAAATTAATTTCTCTTTGAATTCGCATAGTAATGCTTTGATTTTAAATACTTTGTGATGTTTATTCAAAGGTAAGGCTGTTTTATTCAACAAAAACACAAAATGCGTCTTAATTTGTAAAATATTAAATTTTGTAAATTGCGCCATATTGCGGCCGTATTGGAAAAACGCGTCAAGGGTAGAGGGGCGGATATTGAAACAAATTAGTAGCTTCTTTTTAGAAATATACGTATTTGCATGAATCATACAAACTTTTTTAGTAAAAACTTCATGGTTGGTTTTTCTTTTTAATAGACATTATTTTGACAGTTGGGAAAGAAAACGCACGAGTGCGGGAAAGGTAAAAAAAAAGCACGCGTGGCGTGTGTAATAGCCCACATCCCGAACGCTATACGTCCCTGCAATACGCCACTTTTTGAGCAACTGTATTAAAAAAACACTTCCCCATACAAATGCCATTTATTGTATGAAGAAGTGTTTTTTTTCGCGAATACTTAAGGATTGAAATTTGGCAACAAAATGCCTTCGGCTTTAAAACCATTAGGCCATTTTTTTCCTAAGCTGACAGGATGTTATAAGTGACGGACAAGCATAAGTACTCGATTTAACAATTTCCCAGGCACTACAGCGTCCGAGTGGTTGCTTCATCCATCTATTATAGAGAGTGAGTGAAAGTGAAGATGCCACTGGACGCTTCATACGCATAAATCATCCGTCCTAGATTCAAAGGAAAGGCCTAACTTAAGTTACCTATAAGAGAAGTTTGTAACGACACGAGTCGAACACTCTGTTTATCGAATAGTAAATCGTTACCTCGAACTCCTGCTAACCCCTCCAAGCAGCCTTACTTTAAATCTTCTAAAAGTAGTACCTAGGCACCTACCTAGTGCGATGCGAACTGGGGCTTAATTATGTAACGTCAACAACATCACGATCTCTTTCTCTTTGATCTATGATCGTAATCGACACTTAGAATTTGTTTAAAGTTAGTATCGGGCCGTAATCATAAATCGCGATAGAAACCGAATGATAGTATATATTCAGTACCTAAGCGAATTAGTGGTATCATTCATCCACCCACCTAATATTCTTAAAAAACTAGCTGTCTTCAGCTAAACGATGACGATCACCATAGCTTGACAAAGACTAGTACTGTGGGTTTCAAATACCTAAATGCCAGTTTTGTAAAAAAAGAAATGTAGATAATTTAAATGGCTTAGGATGAGGCACAGGGTCGTGAGCTTCGTGAGAGGTCTTTACTTAGCAATGTGTTAACGGACTGATAATGATGAAAATCGTGATCGTGCTTGAGGTTGAAGTTAAACAATTAAGCCCCTGAACTCTCTCCGTTTCTCCACTCGAGAGCGCAGTATGGGAGTGTTAATTTTATCGCTTTTGCGCAGCTGTTCCCAACCTGTCGTGATATTGTGCTCATATTTTAAAGTGTTTGGCATCCGTTCGGTGGCGATCGCATACAAAACTAAAACTGCTACTCCAAATACCTATCACGTTTTTTTCTTCTAAAACAGTCTGTTATAAAATTGGGTTTAATTAAGTAAAAAATGTTTCTACACTAATTTTAGTATTTTATTTTCATATTTATGACTAATTCCTAAATAGTAATATTTATCGCGGCTATGCGAACACCTCAAAGTATCACAGTAGCCCCTCGATTGTTTAGCCGCTACCGGCCAGCCAAACACGCGACATTATGAAAAAAATCACGTGAGATTAGGGAGGGAGGGGGTCGAGCCAAATCTTACGACATCTCACCTAGGGGACAGAGCGGGGGGTCGAAAAATCACCTTACGTAAAGGACGCCCCCTTAGGTACGTACCTCGCTCGTTACAACAAAGTTTTGGCGAGCTGTGAATTTTCTCTATTAAATTATTGCTATTATTCTTGCATTCACGATATCACCTACATGAATGTTATACCTACCTAACTAGAATGAGCAAGGCAGGTAACATTTCCAGCTTTAATTTGCAATGCCAAAAGAGGCCGTGTTTTACCTACGCCAACTCTCAAATGGCCAAATGTTTCATTTGATTTCACTTTGCGCTGCCCGGTTTAGCCCACCGACACTTTTGCGAGGGGCACCTTTTACATTATAAATTAAGCGGAGCAAAGCTCTGCATAATTTATACTCAGTTAGTTAGGCCTTGCAAGCTCATTACGTGTGCATTTTAAAGCTTATCTCCCTTTGCCAAGCGTTAAGTTACGGGCGTACACTTTTTATGGATGCCTGGAAAAGCGTGGAAAAACTTGAACCCGTTTGGAAAAGCTCGTTCGTCGTTCTACCTACGTTTGAATCTATTTCCAACCCACGTCCTTATAATAAGTACGGTACCTATCAGGGCCATTTTTAAATAGCTTTTTCCTAATACCCCAACTTCTAAATGTGATTTCCAACAGCTTTGTTCTTCGACTTTGGTGAAAGCGCAATATTTTTTTCAATGATATAAAAATGTTTTTTTGGCACAAAGTAACCTAGGTATTAACGGACAATTCGCGTTTTTGTCAATATTTTATTTTACTTTATTTTTAATCGATATTTGATAGCTGCTCTACACCGCCATGTACCTATCTAAATAAGAAAGATCACCAGAGAGAGACATCTATCGTTCTTGACATATTCCTCCACGCTAGACGAGTTTTATCACGAAATATATTCACAAAACAAGACACAAAAATTTTTTAATTAAAATATTCGACGAAAATTAATTACCTACTTACGTTTCTCCTCACTCAAACGAAGCTCTATAAAGCCAGGTATTGATTGCCTTCTGCTACCTGTCTTCTGTTTATTTAATTATACGGATCCACGTTTATTGGGTAGGTATTTTCACTACCCATTCGTAGAGAGTGCTGGAACCAATTCGGGATCATGGCCATCACTACGGAAGCAAACGTGATTACCTAACTTATATCAATACAATTTTATATTTGCTACGATATTTATACAGAGTGCAGTTTTAGCCAGTTGCATTCATCACCAATGTATCCCACTCGGCTGGTTCTAGTCATCAACACAAAGAACTGTAGGTTAGGTGTTGATCCCTTAAGAATATAAAATCGCGCTAATAAAAATCTGCTACCCCATAATAGCCTCTATTCCCACCTGTTCTATTGAGTAGTTCTGTCGGCAGAACTACTGGGATTTTTTTACCATTAGTTCTGTTCACGAACAAACTACTTCTCGACTGGCCACTTGAGGTAAGTATCTATTATTTATTTGTTTCCGACAACGTCATAAAATTCATGTTTCAAGGATTTCAAGAGGGCAATAATATTAATCTTATGTATTGCAAAGGGTTGTTGTTTGTTCAATAAGTGAGTTTAACATAATAAAACGCGGCCGCGGCCGCGTGTTGCTCGAAAATGGCTTCGAATATTACCGGCTCTCTGAATATCGAAATTTGGTATAGGGGCGGATTTTCATACAAAATTTTACAACTTTTGACAGCTATATCTCGGCCCCCGTCTTGAAATGTCAAAGGGGCTACGTAATTTCTTGTACTTTGGTATATCATCTCCTTATCGCCGCTATATCGGTAGCGCGATCTCTTTCCCTCATGGCTGGAGACTTTTTTCCCAAAGGCTGTTTTCCCATACAAACCGTTTTTTTTTCAAATTTTGTTCAGAGAAATTTCAAATTTCGTGCATGTCTCTCCATAATATTAAGGAAAAAGCACCAATCCCATAGAATCCGCATTACGTATAAAATCACAATAAAAACTTGTCCCCACAGAAACAAAAGATATCAGCAATACAGGTTGCACTCTAAGTCGATAGCGAAACTTTAAGTAGGCTGTCTACTGATCAATACAAACAACTTCTACTAGGTGGTGAAAAAAATGGATTACGAGCAATTAAGCTCCCAAAGGTAATTTGGGCATCTATTTTTCCAGACACATTTTAGAGTTCTATGTTGCATCTAGTTTTATCCTTGATCGAAGGGAAAAAGCAATAAGGCGTATCCATTCCAAATTTGAACCAAATCAGCCGGTAAACAAAAAAGTTTAAAATGGCGGCCGTCGTTCCAAATTTGAAATTTAAAAATAGAATTCATAGGATGGCGGTATATCAATACTTCTCTACAACTTTGTCATACTTTTTTTATTTTTTACGATATCTTTGTAATAAGAGAAACTGCATATTTGTGAAAGTAACTAAAAGAACTACGTAACATAACAGATAGAAATATCTGAGATTGAAGCAGGGTGTAAAGCATAGTCTTATAAATCACAGAATTAATTGTAAAAAAATCGCAGTAGTTCTGCCGACAGAACTACGTAACAGTTGGGAATATCTGAGATTGAAGCAGGTGTAAAGCATAGTCTTATAAAAAACAGAAATAATGATAAAAAAAAATCCGAGTAGTTCTGCCGACAGAACTACGTAACAGAACAGGACCCTCCAACCAACCCATGGTTATACCGACATCATGTCATGATAACCGATTCTGTGGGCCAGCAAATTGATAGGTAAATATTTCAACCTAGTCAATGTTTACATTATTTTTTAAGAATGTCCCTTTAAGTTTCATAATTTGCACTCTCCCCATCTGGTGCTCGACGTCACACGCACGGGGGGGGTTTGCGACTTCGGTGCCGGCGGACAATAAAGCGTGCGAGCATATATACTTATACTACACAAAATACATGCCATAAGATAAAGATATTAAAGATAAACGTAAATGCACATAATATGTGGGTTGGGCTTACTTCAAGTAATAGGGTTGTGTTTTTTCGGCCAAATATCTTCTCTTATAAAATTTAAAATATGCGGATTTTCTTTTTTTTTGGTTGGTGTGTTGTTTTTTCGCATGCGGTGCCTCTTTTGTTTGCCGTAGTCTCTTTTTACTTTTTACGTAACAGAACAGTTGGGAATATCTGAGATTGAAGCAGGGTGTTAAGCATAGTCTTATAAATAACAGAACTAATGGTAAAAAAATCCCAGTCGTTCTGCCGACAGAACTATTCAACAGAACAGGTGGGAATAGAGGCATAATAGGACCAAAATCAGCGGATATTTTTGTTAAAGTAACGGCAATACAGGAGTATGAATAGAAACACAACTGCTACCAGTCCCTATTGTAACTGATTGTCCACTATTTAGTAGGTTACCAATTCACAATTAATTTTAAGATCTCTTGTTTCTATTCATACTCCAGTTTCTAATCACCCCGTTTTTCGGTACCTATTTGATACGGCACATATTTCGCGATTTCAGAGTCGAACCCGTGTACCTAAAAGTTGTTGATGAGCAGAATGTCCCCTGGGACCAATGTAACTGACCAGTGTAGAGATATTCTCGAGAATCACCCCTTGGGACTTCCCAATAAAATGCACGCTAAACGTCATAGTTATTTTGCTTTTGCTTGTGTATTATTGCAGTGCAGTTTTTATTGGCTGCTTTATCGTTTTCAACTAGTGGAAATTGCTATTTTTGTTTTAGTCGTAGAAAGACTGGAAAATAAAGACCTTTAGTTGAATGACTTGTGGATATTTTTTATACGTAGACAGGCATGTAGGTACTTTTTGATCGCAAGTAATTCGTGAAAGTTTAGATTCCAGATCCTAGAACCAGAATAAAATCTGGAATCTAAACCTAAACCTAAACTTTAGATCCTATTGAGTACCTGACGTTTCGTTTTTAGCAAAAAACCGCATCCAAAAAGAACATATGTTTTTTTTTCCATTGGCAGCGCTAGTTGTGCCTAGGTTTGGGCCTTAAGAGTCCCCTTCAGGACCGTGGGAACTCAGTGACGGCCAAGCGCGTGAAACGCTGTTTTCTCTAGCTGTTTCACCCAGAGCGAGACGGGGTGCGGAAAAAATAGGAGGCAATGCGGCTGTATGAGTCTACTATGTTCGTGTCCTATCGCGAGTTACTAATTGTAGTTGTAATGTAATAGATCTATTTTTTTCTGACAAGTACAACACACATTATTGATGTTCCCAAGGTAGTTAGACTCCAATAGACAGTGTAATAATGTAAGTAAATAACAGCTGAAAGTAACCCCTTTTTCGGCGTGAAAAACGCATCGCTCTAATTTATTTCAGGCTATTTTTTTTTTTTATTATAAAACTATTTGCAAACCTCCATATTGGTCATCTAATGATATAAACCAAGTTTCAGCAAAATCCGGCCTGTAGTTTAGAAATTAAACCGGAACTACGTTTGTATGGGAAAATGGTGCTCTAACGCCCTCTTAAGGTGGAATGGTTTCCATACTAAATTGACTTATTAGCGGGGTAGGAAAAATTTATATTATCTCGGAAGGAATCCTGTTAGCAAAAGAAACTACGACAGACAGTAAAATCATTTTGTTACACATTGTATTTCAATCCGATAGAAGTGAGAGCTTACTGAGTACAGCTAGGTAGGTACGGTCAGCGATAGCCTCGGTTTCCCCACGGCAGCTCTTATCACCCACGGCATAAGGGGACAAAAAGGAATATTCTAGCGTGTCGCTGGCTGTACATAAGTGCTAAGTTCCGTGTACTGCCGAGTGAGCGCGGGCGGAATTACCACCCTGACTGATTAACTACAGCAATCTAATGCGAGTGTAGTCTGCCTGTGACATTGCGCCAGCCAGTTGGCAGCAACGAGGAGGCCAGAGGCCTTATCATGACTAAACCGTGCGACGATGATAATAGCCACAAAATTAACTATCAAAATCAAGGGATCAAAGTTACCCTTGATTTTAATACGTTTAGTATAAAGGAAAGGACCGCCATAACACATTCTGAAAATTCCATCTGGCTATCTAGGTATCTATAGCGGTTCCAAAGTAAAACAGATAGACAGCCAGCGATTTGGGGACCCAATGTCTTGATTTTTTTACTGTTAGACGATAGCAGCTTGGAGGGAAATTAAAAAAAATCAGTTTTTTAAATTTTTAAGCTAAACTGAGCTATTTTTGTTCAGCGATTTTTCGTTCACGGCAATAACATAGCATTCTTTTAATTATTGTAAACAACAGAACAACAATAATTCAGCCGATTATGTGTTCTGGTCTTAAAGCAGTTTTTTTGGGCAGTGCTTTGTCGACCAGAACACATAATCGGTTGAATTATTGTGGTTCTGTTGTTTTCAATAATGAAAAGAATACTACTACTGCCGTGAACAAAAAATCGCTGAACAGAAATAGCTCAGTTTAGCTGCAAAATTCGAAGAACTGTGAAAAATTTGAATTTCCCGCCACGCTGCTATCGACCTTAATAATTACTTAAAATAGCAAATTCAATCGTTTCGGAGCTAAGATAAAAAGGCGTTCTTCGCGTCGCGGCGCGGGTTGAAATTAACGAAACTTTCAAACGTCACTATTCTCAGTGACACTGATGTTAAGACCCTTGTGTAGTACTCATGATCGCAGTTGTAACACGGTATTCTAATTAACTATTGTGCTCTCCGACTGGGATTTGGAGGTGCAATAATCTAACCTGTGTTTGAATAATGCTATTCAAAGCTTAGAACTAGACTGAACCATCTGCTTTCAACGTATGATTAACGTATTCGTATGGAATAGCAAACTTAAAGCCTCTTCTAATAGTTAGAGAGCTGGTGACCAATCGAGATATTTTTTCGTACAAGGCTAAGAGTTGGTAGGCTGATAGAGTAGACTTCGCTGAGTCTGGGAAAAATATTTTTTTGGCACGGTCGCGGTTGCAAGTTAGATTTTTTCGACTTTGAAAGTTTAAATGTATGGGTTCAGTATTTTTTTTTTGTCGTACAAGGCTAGAAACTTCTAGGTTAGTTGTTGAGACTCCGTTGAACAAGAAAATATTAGTTGTTTTGGCCAAGCGTGGTTGAAAGTTTGATTTTTATAACCCAAAAATTCACACTTTCTAGGTTATAAAAAACAATATTTCTACCGCGTTTGGCTAGTAATAAATAGTGATTTCGTGATCAGCTGAGACTAAAAAGGCAGCCTAAAAACTCCCAGCCTTGTAGACAAAAAAGAAATGACTCAACCCATACATTTAAACTTTAAAAGTCAAAAAAATCTAACTTTCAACCGCGACCGGACCAAAAAAATATTTTTCCCAGACTCAGCGAAGTCTACTCTATCAGCCTACTAACTCCCACCCTTGTACGAAAAAATATCTCGATTGGTCACCAGCTCTCCAACTATAAGGTCATAAATTCATAATGATGCAGCTTGTGTAATGGTGGGATGTATATGGTTTATTTTAGGTGTATGTAGGTAGGAGTATAGTTTTAACTGTTTATGTAGACTGCTCTTGTGAAGAAACCCTTAACATTTGAACTCGACTCTATGTTATAAGTAACATAGAGTCGAGTTCAAATGTTAAGGGTTTCTTTACGTAAAACACGCCAAGTTAAAACCAATCTTTAATTGAAAGATAACTTTATACTTAGGCACTTGTCGTGCTTGTAGGTCTTTTGTCGAGGGGTGAACGCGACTGAATGGACTGAAGCGACCCTTCAAATCCGAGACGGAACGGCAAACTTCACGCCAAATAGAGTACTTCACTTACCTCTCGAATATACAATGTTTTCTCACGAAACAAACTCTGGCCTCGTCATTCGCTAATATGTATTTACCTGTTCCCGTTCACAGAGTAGCGTTGAGCCATTAAATTTAATGACAAAACACTCTGTGAACGTCTCGAGGAGTTTACACAGGTGCTGAAATGTTCACGGCGCGCTAAGTGAACGCCGGATCGTGTCGGGAAAGAATATCACAGGTTTTGGCCCACTTGGAACTTGTAAGTAGGTATAGTACTAAGAGTACCCTACGTATCTACAACAGTTCTTAAATTGTACGACATAAGGTTGAAAACTATACACCGATTGGGCGATGACACATTTTTATCTACGAAAATGGCCCCGTCACTGCCGTCGTATGGTCTCATAGAAAGTAAGAATCAAAAGGAATACATTAAACAACTCATGATACGGGCTGGGTATGCTGAAATTGCAATATATAAGTGTAATTTTAAAAATTATACTTAATTATTGCAACAAATATACCGTAGCTATAATTTTGGTTCGAAACGGGTCAAATCGCGGTTAGTTTACCTTTATTATCTTGAGCCAAAATTATGTGTGAACATCGCGAATCATTAAAAGTTACTACCGTAGCTATGTTAAATACCTATCTAATAAAATTGTGCTGTTTGATCGTAATCTAGAGTTCTAGAGAACACCTGTAAGTTGTAGGGCCAGCAAGTTTTGAAGCAAAATTTCTCCTCACAGGAGTGCTTCTGCATTTCAAATTAACTCAGTATACCTATCTATACTTATAATAAAACTCTAGCGAAGTCAATTCTGTACATTGAATATTTTTAGAAAAAAACTAGCAGGGCTTACTAAGTAAACTATACTGAATACAAAAATGCAAAAAAATCGGTCTATGTCTGTCTGTATGTCTGTCTGTCTGTCTGTCTGTCTGTCTGTCTGTGTGTTACCTCATCACGCGAATACCGCTGAATAGTTTTCAGTCAAATTTAGAACCGTGATAAGTCCTGGTTCTGGGAACAATCTAGGCTATCCGATGTTCAGAATACATTGCGGGTTGCAATTTTAACTTTGTTTTTTGTGAGAAATATTCATAATTTTGATATAGCTTCTTGAGAAGATATGTTAATAACGTGATACTGAACACATACCTAAAAAAAAAAATGAATTTCTGGAAAAAAAATCCGACTTGGAACCTCATTATCTCGGAAACCGTTGATTTCCTAGGCATAGTTCCGTGGGCAAAAATGTTCGTTTCGATGAGGACTATACAGGGTGTTAAAAGACCGCCAACAGACCCGAAAGCCACTAGATACCAAAACAAAGTACTTTTTCGATAAATTATTGTTGGGAAATGATTTGGGTTTTTTAGGTTATAATTTTGAAAAATATTTTTTCACGCAATGGACGTGTTACGCACAGAAGTCATATTGCGCAAGCGTAGGTATCAGATTATGTTACTTAAGCTTGAAGTGCCGATGTTTAGAATACATTGCGGGTTGCAACTTTAACGTCGTTTTTTGTAAGAAATATTCATAATTTTGATATGGCTTCTTGAAAAGGTATGTTAAGAATCCCTTGAAGCTCTGCAGCCCTCTCGCTCGCTTTTTTAAACATTTTAATTTATTGTAAGAGAATGATTCAACTTTGGACGATAAAATATAGTTGCAGACATAGATAATAAAGCTATCGACATGTAGACATACTTTAAAATTCACATTTATAGTTTAAAAAATAAATATTACTGAACTACTAGGTACTTTTAACCGAAGTTCAGTGATATTTTTTTTATTAGTAGGAATCAAAAGTGTGTCCACATGTCGATAGCTTTATTATTTATGTCTGCAACTATATTTTATTATATTCTCTTACAATCAATTAAAATGTTCAAAAGTGCAAGCGAGAGGGCTGCAGAGCTTCAGGGGATTCTTAAGAACTAGACACTGAATAAATTACTGCATAAAAAAAAGTTTTGAAAAATCCGATTTTGAACCTCATTATCTCGGAAACCGTTGATTTCCCAGGCATAGTTCCTTGCGCAAAAATGTTCCTTATGATGAGGACAATACGTGGTTTCCCGCTTTGTTGGCGGTTTTTTAACACCCTGTATGTGGTCTCCGACTTTGTTGGCGGTCTTTTAACACCGCTCGGTATTCAATACAAGCACTCGCCGCAAACATTATTTTGCATTCTTGCATAACAAATAAATATTGTTTACCGTTGAGCTGGATAGACAGAGTTATTAGCCGTATGCTTTGCTTGATGGCTTAGCATGAGAATGAGTAAGACCTTATCTATGGGCTTATAACTTTATCTATCCCACTCTTAGTCGAGGGAGATACATATAAACCCTTTTACTTCCTAAGCAATTCTTATGCTAAGCTTCCTGGTATCTTATCACGGGCCATACCTTAATGTAAACAATACATATTTATTATTAAATTTATAAATGTATTGTTTAGATTAGGGTTTTTATGCTATTGCTTTCTTTTGAGCCCTGCTACCGCAAGTTAAGAAATAATAACTATTAAAATACCCCCGACATTTTAGCTTCGAATAAGCATATTTAATAAATAGCTGTACCAATTTTGACAAAACATAACTAAGAAAATTTGCTAGAAAACCTGCTTCCAAATCGTTCATCCATTTAAGAACTACGGTGCCACAGACAGACACACCCTCATAAACACTTATACAGACACACTCACAAAGCTGTCAAACTTATAACACCCCTCTTTTTTGGTCGGGGGTTAAAAAAAACCTTCCTTTTGAGTTTTCCTCCACAGTCAAATTTAAATTAAATGTCAAATGTGTAAAAACGCATACGAAGTCGCGGGCACAACTAGTACGTAAATAATTTTCTTGAAGTTTGTCGAAAATGTAAAAGAACTGGGGCCTTAGCCTGCAACGGCCAAAATGGGCTCCCGGTTGACGGCTACAATTACGATTTATTAATGCTGTTTATTGATGTACGCTTGGAAACATTCCCACTCCCGGCAATGTTTCCACTGGCAATGTTCCCGGAAAGTTTCCGAAAGTTTCCCAATGTTTCCATAAATTCCCAGTGATATTTATTTTGTTAATTCATGCTAAATCTTAAATTATCGCGTTGGTTAGTCAAGTGACATGCATATTTGCATAAGTGTCTTGTCCTTGCAGTGTTGCCACATGGAGACTGCATGAAATCGGTGTTTCATTAAAAAATCCATCTTAAATCCGTACTACCTATGAAATTCGTATGAATTATGTGTTTAGTAACTTATTATTTGGTGTATAAAGAATCCAAAACCATTTACAAGTCAATAAACCAATATTGAAATATCAAAAGTTTAGAGCAAAGTTCCCGTTAAATTCCCAGTTGGGGGAACATTGCCGGCAATGTTTCCGGCAATATTTCCAGCGATTGGCAATGTTCCCGGGAACGGAACATCAATAATGCTGTTGGTCCTTTTAATGTTTTTGTATTACAGCAAAGAATATTCAGATTCGAATTCTAGAGGATTAGTTCGCTGGTTGTAGAAGAAAAACGAGGAAATCCCGGTTTTATCCTTCTCTTGCGACGCCATCGATATGCCATTGCGTTACAGGCTAAGGCCCCTGTATATTTTCTACACTACCTACGAGAAAACACTAAAAACATGAGTAAAAAGTGGTTCTTTATTCTGGGTTCGTAGATTTTGTAAAAGGTAGATCGAAATCCCTGACAAATCCAGTTGAGTTCCAACTCTTTTAATTATTCCCGCTACCCAAAAATTTCGTCGCAACTTTCCTGAATGCTATTAATGAAGTTAGCTGAACTGCTTTGGCCTTTGAAAAAAAAACCTTTAATGAAGTAATTAAATCTGTTTTGATAAGGTAACCTTGGTGTTTTAGGGAATGGAAATCTTTTCTTTATATGTTTTTTTTTGTAATTATAAGTAGGTACCCCTTTTTGTTTGATTGGCGCCCTTGTGCTGCGCGCGGTAAGAGCTGCCTTGGGGTATCCTAGACCGGAGGGCTGTGGCCGACCGTACCAGATGGGGAAAATTTCGTGTTTATCATTCGTGCTAATTTTCACAATTCATTGCAGATGGTTAGCGCCTGGGATACTCAGAAAAAAATAGATTCAATCAAATTAGTATTGATGCCTACGGTTACCCCTTTTGATCATATGGTTATGGGCATATTATGGGCGTATGCGATATCTTGGGTTCGTAAATAGGCTCAGTAAATAAAATGAGGTAATCATAGAGTTGTTTGTTTACTTACAAAGTCAGCGTCGCAGTGCTACGCGGCTACGCCGCTACGCCGCCGCTCGCTACGGCGTAGACCTTTGCTACGAACACGCATTGGTCTAAATTAAGTTTGCAAGAGACACAGCGTTCAAAAGTTTTCTCATAAAGTATGATGAAAACATAACGAGGTTGTCTGTTTCAAACGACCTCTTCGGTTGGCATTTGTTTTTATCGACTTAAACTTGGCCACTTTTACGAATCCAAGAAAAGACTGAAAGGCTATTATTATTGTTTTATCTCAGAGTACGTTGTTTGTTTGGAAACTCAATTACGAAGTTCAGTTACCTTTGTTTCCATAACGTCGTTTGTCTTAGTTGAAGCTTTTAATAAAAAGGTAAGTGTCCTCTTTTAGTCTTTATTGTATTTTAAGTGTAATTAAAAATGTTGTTTAGAGAAAAGTTGCCAGTAGCAGTAGCACCCTCCCGCTCGATTATCGTACACATGTGTACGTTTAACTCAGTTCGCCGGCCCGCTCGAGAAACGTACACATGTGTACGTTCCCGCCATGTTTACGCGCGCTTTTAGTTTCTGCCGGTTATTGAGTCAGGCATAAACCTTAGAGCGTGACCGTCTATAGACGAAATACAGAGCATAAAATTATCTGTTTATTGATACCAAACACATCACACTGGAAGAAAAAAAGAAAAGATATTGATATTCAAAACATTTAGAAATAATTTCGATTTTTTCGTTCGAGCCGTCGCGCGGAGCTGTGTATTTTGCCGAAAATTGTTTGAAAGGTAAGTAAATTATTGATTTACGTTATTAGTTGGTTCTTTGCATCTATGAATGTCCTTATTCACAGCCTTATTTCATAAGAAAAATTTGCATTTATACGCTCGCTCGGAATACGTACACATGTGTACTCCGCTCGACAATGTTCGGCCGCCTACGGAATACTGCGTCAGCTGATAATCTAATGGATTGATCGTGTATAGACGAATTACAGAGCATGAAATTATCTATTCATTGATACCAAACACTGGTCACACTGTAAGAAAAAAACAAAAGATTTTGATATTCTAAAACATTCAGAAATCATAAAGAGCCGTCGCGCGGAGCTGACACACACAGTGTATTTTTCTAAAATTTCTTCGAAAGGTAAGTAAATTTACGTTGATTTCCGTTATTCTTTGGTTCTTTAGGTCTATGAATGTCCTTATTTCACAAGAAAAACTTGCATTTTACAGTATAAATTCATCATGTTACAGAAGTCAGTAGCGATTTCTGAACGTTCGCCCGCTCTATGGTTTCTACCGGATATTGCGTCACGTCGTAAACTGAATGTCTGATCATGTATAGACGAATCACGGAGCATAAAATTATCTGTGATTTGATACCAAATACTAGTAACATCGAAGAAAAAAACAAAAGATTTTGACACTGACAAGTCACGCGTGAACTTCGTTCGGCCGCTGGAATTTGCATCAAGTGTTGTGTATTTTTTTCTTAGGTTTTTGAATGTTGTAGAATGAAAGAAACCACTTATGTTTACTAGGCATTTATTCAACATTGGCCTAGATACAATTTCAGTTCCTAAAGGTTTGTATTTTTTCCTCAATAGACAGTTTATTCCACAAATCTGGAATTTTTGTCTACATTTTCATTTTGCACAGAAAATTACGTTTTTTTTAACGTAAAACCATGTATTTCCGTACCTACCTCAAATAATGTCATTTCTAAAGAAAAGATTACTCCTTATTTCACAACATTTGGTTGAGTAGGTGCGGAGATATAAGAGATTTTGTCAACGGTGGAATCTCCATTTTCCGCGTTTTTCCGCGTCGCGGGAGGTGCGCGGGAGTAAAAGAAACCTTACATTAAAGCCTCCCCGACCGGGAGGGTTAATGCACTGTTCTCGTTCTACTTTTGCACGAACATTGCTCATCAGATTTCTTTTAAATTTTATAATTAATTATTTTCTTGCAACTGCGTTGTTTCCCTAGAATTGTGTTTTTATTAAATTAGTTTTTTTATGAAATCTTGGTCTGATTCTATATTTTCTATTAGATTTGATGATGGGCTTCCAGTAATTCTATAAGCCCCCGTATTGTGCCAGATTATAAATGTCTAGTTGCTGGATTGCCGTTTACCTCGACCTTTACATGTTCGCTTTCGTTGACTGGCTCTAATTTTCTCTGATTTCGTCACAAATTGTGACAATTTAAAATTACGTTACACTTATACACAAGTGCATGAAATGTTATAAAACATCAGCATTAATCGTCCTTAGACTTCCTGAAATTCCGACTTTGTAATCGCGAAATGAACGCAATTTGCGTCGAAAGACCGGCCGCCGGTCTTCCCGAACCATGTAGGTTCGCCGACCATTTCCCGACCTCTGTTGTTGCCTTGAATGAAACGTCCAAATATGCCCCCGGGCGCAAATAGTCGAGTTCGACAACATACGTCAGCGGGCAAAGCCCCGGGGCTGTTTGCGGACGGATCGCCACTCCTCTGCCCGATTTATTGCCACTAACTGCTATAAAAATGTTACAAACACACGTTTGTAAGACTAACCGCTCGGACGTGGTACGCATGCATCCCAAATGTGCCGCTATTTTGTTTCACTTTTCGTGGAGCTATTGCGTCGTTTTCAACTAGAACTTTGGCTTGTTTTGCTATCGCGGTATAAAAGACAAGCCTGGAATCGTTATTATTATTTGTTTTCGCATGAAACGATAGATGAAATTAATATTTATCCCTTTCCAATTATCAGTTCAGAAAAACATTTTAATTTTGAATACCTCGATACACATATTTGTGTGCCTTTTTACCCGACTACCGACTACGCGAAGCAAAAAGGAGGGTTATGATTTTAGCAGCGTATGTATGTATGTATGTATGTATGTTTGTATGTGTGTATGTATGTGGGTATGTATGTGGGTATGTTTGTGTGTTCATCTGTTCCCTCGTAGAGCCTAAGCTACTCAGATGATTTCAACAAATGAGGTGTTGTTGGATTTGTCTCAATCGCCCAGGTAACATAGGATAGTTTAATTTTGAAAAAAATCAAGATGGCCGCTGTGCTGCGCCCTAAAGTGGTGGACCTAAAAATAAAAATTATTGAATACCATCGTCATGGATATCAAATGAAAGGGCTTTGAAAGACCTTTTCAAAAATGTATAACACATGTAGCGTTAACATAACAAATAGAACAAAAAATACCAAAATGTGTATTTTTTTGCCGTTCTTGGTTAATTCTTGGTTACTAAAAAGCTCAATAAAAAAATAGAAGTTAAAAACTAAAACCCAACTACTAAAAGGCTTAAAACAAGACCTGCTTATCCTTAAAATAGACTCATAGATAATTAATCGTAGTCGGAGGACACCACATTCGCATTTGATAAACCGATGGCCTCAGACTACGATTAATTATCTATGAGTCTATTTTAAGGATAAGCAGGTCTTGTTTTAAGCCTTTTAGTAGTCGGGTTTTAGTTTTTTTAGTGCACGTTCAGAGTTTATTAGTATTCCACTTTCATAATGACTTTGTTATTGTCTATTCTGACATCAGAAAATGAGGAAAGGAGATACTATAGTCTGTAAAATATAGCTTGAGCTCTGTGACAGCTGTCATCGAAATCATAAACATCAAGTTCCGAATTTTTTAACGGTAAATTTACCCTACGATAATTTCATACTTCATTGGTGCAGAATTAGTGTCGTACAATGAGTTACCACTTTGACATCTGTCTCAGAGCTCAAGCTATATTTTATAGACTATAGCTTTCTTCGGAGTATACTTTTCTTGATTCAGAGATTTTCTTGTTAAATCTTCCTATCATGTTGCACAATCGTACCAAGCACGAAGCTTTGATTTGATGTAGGTACATACCTATATTCCACAAAAAAGGAAAAAAAATCTGTACAGTGGTACATACCAAAGGGAAGCGAGCTACACGCTAGGATACCCCTAGGTATGACTCTTATCGCGCGCGGCATAAGTGGCACAAACAGGGGAATCTTTTCATTGGTACCATATCTACTTGAAGCTGACTACATAATAGATTTTGCATCGATGAATACACAAGTATTTACGAGTACCATCTACCTTGTTCGACCCTAAATCATCCCTAACTTCAGGAAAACTTTTTAAGAAGGGACCCTTGCTGACAACAATTGTGGGCCCTTTCCCCTGATTCGGACAATAGTCGCAAATTTCTTCTTTTTCCAATATAATATAATGCCGTTTTAGGGTCTCCCCGATAATGGACGAGAACACTTTGACTTGTTAAAAAAAATAGGACTTGAATCATAGCATAGCATTTGATTTGGCATCTCAACTCTCACTTAGATGAGTAGGTATCTACCTAAAACTTAGGAAATTTCTGGGGACAATTTTGATACTTAAAGATAGGTACTTATTACTTATAGATACCATATTATCTAGCTAGATCATGTTATATTATAAGTCTCGATTGATTACTTTGTTTATTTTTTTTCTCGCAGTAAAATAATTGTTTCAAGAGAAACCCTTTGCGCTCGAGTCTAACTCGCGCTTGGCACACTGCAGCTATTGTCGTTCTTATCTCGAGCAGAATTGGAGTGAAATTCCTGCGGCAAAGTTTATTGGGAAAGTCTTCTTTGATATTTTTTTTATCCAATAACATTTTGTAAAGGCTTTTCAATGGTTTCTTTATCGCTGTTGTTAAAAATATTTCGTGAATACAGCGTTTAGGAGGCTTCAGAATATTCTTTTGTAATACTTTATGCCCGCGTATTATTGTATTGACACAAAATTCCATGCAAAGAATTAGTTTTACAATTAAAATTGTATGTTCTCATAATAGTGTTAAATAATATATTTTATAATATATTTTATGATCTTATTTCGAAGCGCAATTTAAACAACACGTACGTTTTAATATTTTTCGGTATCTTTCTTTTTATGTCACTGAATAATGTAATGTCACATCGAACTTGCGCTCCGCGTATCTATACTTGCGCTCAAAATAGCCTCTATTTAACTCTATTTTTTCTACATCAATCAACGGCTCGGTTGTTTTGCCCGCGATCAAATATATAGAAAAAATTCGTGAGTTTAAGCAAAACACGCAATGCACGTGTTGAACTGTAACTAATTGCGACTGACTGACATGACGTGCACTGGCGTTTTTATTGTGCGTACTCAGTCAGTTTGTAGATTCAGTAATACGTAGGCCCAAAAAAATAACCTTCCTTCAGTTACTTATTTTTATGTGCCATGCTTACTAAAAGTTCAAGTTTCTTTTTCAAATATGGTAGGTACCCGAATAAGAGAATTTCAGCAGCGCAATAATCAATGTTTAAATCATTTGCATAACCTAACTCCCAAGTAATTGCATGAAGTACCTAATTGCTATAATCGCCTTAGCATCACAAGTTCATCTCTCTCCAGACCGAATGCTGAATTCCCAACCCCCATACTAATACTGTCTAACAAAAACTAAATATGAGCATGTAGAAGATACATCCATCTCTTAACTCTACAGCTTCATCTACTTTTAACTCTACAGGGTGTTACACAAAGGTCCTGACATACGAATACGATACGATGACGAAGGGGGTCGTGATACTCATCAATACAAGCCACTTTTATTATTAGGGCCAGGTTGGAAATGTCGAAAAAAATATCAGCTGTTCCATACTAAAATTCGATACGTAAGAACCGAATGCATGAGATTTCGCAGTTGGTCCCATAGTCAAAGTTGCTTATATATTGGTGAGTTAAGCGACCCCTCCGGTATGAAAGGACCTTTCTGTAACACCCTGTATAAAACTAAAACTTAGGCAGTTGCAGTTTTGCAGTTGATTTACATCTGTTGTACACAAGACAGCACGTCGACCCTTACACGCTAGCACTCTACTCGATTACGTTACGGGCGACTTTACAATCAAAGTGTACAGTCTGACGTGGTGTCATGTGTACTTATACCATAGTAGGTAAAACAAAGCCTTACTCACTATTAATTGAAGCTTATGAAATGTAATAAAGTACAAGTGCTGTTTTGTGAAATACGTACCTAATCAAGGCCTATGACTTTACTATAATAACTTGAACCTATAAGAAAACGACGAAGAAGACGAGTTATTAGATAAGAAAAACTCTTCTTCGGGAAAAGTAGAGTTCTCGGAGTTGTCTACGGCCATTGCACTAACAGTGATCAAGGTAAATTTATATTTATATATACATAAATTTAACTTATAAAAATGGTATAAGTAAATAGAACGTGTAACGGGCCTTTCTGTAACACTCTATAATTATCATATACCTAAGTAGCTATATAACTACTTCAGTGTAAAGCGTGCCTGAAATTATGCAGTTGTCGTACACAAATGGTCCAAGTTTCGCTTAGGCTTATTACCGTCGGCTCGGCAACTTGCGCTGGCGATAACACCGCCGGGCATTGTTGGGATTCCCCGTTTACTGAATGGCTAATTAAAGCTGGGTACCTACACCGCGTCACCTCGACATCGTCAAGTGGGATACACAGTAGGCGACATGAAGATCATTCGAAGGTAAAACAATTTTTGCTTGTCAATAAGAACCAACTTTCTTAGGCGCCGCACACACCGCCCGGAGTTCTGCGTTCCGCGTTCAGAGTTATGCGTGTATGGGGTTGCTTGGAACCGTTCACTCTGAAGCTGTCCGAACGCTGAGTTCTCGTGAAGCAAATCTGAGAACACTGAACGCGGAACGCGGAACTCCGGGGCAGTGTGTCCGGCGCCTTAGAACCGTAATTATAGACTACACCGCTCCTGGTCATGGCGAAGTACCTACCTTCAGAAGCTCTACCTTCTGTTTGCACCACTTGTTTCCGATAAATAAGATTACTGAGACGTTTATATATTTTCTGCATTCCAACGTGCCAGTAAACTACTCTCGAAATTTTCCTGTGATGACACTATTGCTACCCTATGCCCATAGTAGAGTTACTATGTTCAATAGTCGCAATTATTATCTTAAGTTCGTGCTAAATTATCTATCGAATAAATAATCATAAGTGATATCCCAGGACTCTACTGATGGTAGATATCAAACTTAGTTTCAATAAGGTCAAAACTGTATGCACACACGACAGCACGTCAGACTGTACACTTTTGTTGTAAAGTCACCCGTAACGCAACCGAGTAGAGTGCTAGCGTGTAAAGGTCGACGTGCTGTCGTGTGTACCTAGAAAAAAATATCCAATAAATTCTGTCGATAAAAGCCTGGCGAGCCGAGCCGCGGGTAAAAGGTAGTAACGTGGAAGTAACGTGTAAAGCCTAACGTGGAACAGCCGAGTTGGCGGATACTAAACGCCGGAAAATTAAAATAAACGAGCCGTGAACTCGAGGGAAAGTAAGTTTACAGATCTTTACAAAAGACTTGTGTTAAAGTTGAAAGTGTCACTTGTGTTGTGTGTGTGTGACCAAATATCAATGCTTGGTTTAACCGTTTTGCTTTTTTCTTTACGATCTCGTCTCTGATCTTGATTCTTTTTTCGACTTTTGTTGTGATATCTATCCATTCTTTTGATGGGTTTGTTGTCTTGGAAAACTTGAGGGCAATTCAATAGAGGTCTCAGATTTGAGTGTCTCTCCTCTCTTGCCCTCGAAAACCTTGTTTGGTCTATTTTCAACGATACCTACTTACTGTACGATGTGTTTATAGATAAAAATTTCAAGAGTAGTTTATCTCTAAACCTTATTTCGTTGAAAGTGTCAGAAAGAAATTAAAACCAACAGTAAAATAACGCTATCAGGTACAAAGTAGTGGCAAAAATGCTTTGACTCGGTTTTGTTTTCCTGTCTGTGTAGCATGAAAGTAACTGCTTCCAAAGTAAACTGTCACTTTTACTTATTGTAACATCCCTTTTGATACATCCCTACCTCCTGCGATACTCAAGGAAAACTCAACTTTATGAACAAAATTGTAAATGAGGGCGATCCCAGGAACCCTATCAACCTACACAGATCTTGTTTGCGCAGCGCTGAATGTTTGCACAAACTTTTTTTACATATTTACGTAACGTCTCGGAACCTCCTATTGTCGGATGAATAACAAAGAGTAAAATCGCTCAACTGATTTATTATTAGCATTTAAGATTATATTATTAGCATTGGTTAAGAAATATAATCTTAGCCTAGCATTAAAAACATAAACGGTTCGATACCTTGGACCTATTAATTCCTGGTAGAGTGCGATATTGCTGTTGTATCAAAATTTGGTTAACCCAGCTCTGTGCCAAACCAGACTAACAATTATTGTATGTTGCCGATAACCAATGGCAAAAATCTAATAAGTAAATAGGTATCTTTATAAAAGTAGCTATGTAATTTATCTATTTGCCATTTATCAGACAAAACGTATATAAACCCGGAAAGATACCGATAAAAGCTTCCTAAGAAGGCTGGAGTAATAAATTACGTACTAAGTATAGTCTCATTGTCACCCTCTCCATCTAACGTGTATATTCTCGAGCTCGGGTCTACTCGGACCTCCCAATACTGATTATGTTGATTTTTATGGGGTTTATTTTACAGGAGCGTAAAATTACACAAAAATAATTGAAAAACATTCACACATTTTTCCAATTCGCGCAGAATTTATAAACATGGTTTTATCGGTCAGCGGGGGGAGCATGACTTTTATCGAGGCGGATTTATCCTACAAAATGGCGGTTTATCAGCATTTTTGACGTCTATACTGGGTTATATATCGCTCTTTACGATATATAACCCACTATAGACGTCAAAAATGCTGATAAACCGCCATTTTGTTGGATAAATCCGCCTCGATAAAAGTCATGCTACGGGGACTGGTTGTGCAGTTGATTCTGTAGCGGCCTCGTAACCTGCTCAGGCGCAGGGACGCCTGAGGTGCGGCGCGCGGGGGCGCGGAGAGAACCGGGCCCCACATGCAGCGCGACCACGGCAGTGCAGCACCGATCGGCTTCCTGGCTGAACCTACGCTCGGCTCGCCTCGCAAACCATTTGCTGCGCACAATCCGCGATCTCGCCTTTCTTACCTATCTAACCAGTGCTTTCTCCAGACTATCAGTGCTATCGGTTTCCGCGTTTCCTTCTCTATCTATCAGTGTGACTTTCGCTCCTCTAGCCTTCTAAACTCTGTTGGACTGATTAAAACAAAAATTATTACTGTGGAATTGACACAATCGTTTTCACTGAAGTGCACCCAATCCCACATTTGGTGTCCTCCGACCAGAGCGCGCTAACACGGATAGCGATGGCGACCAGTAACGCGGCCGCCACTGCCGACGCCGCCGCCGCCGCTGCCAACACGGCCGCGGCTGGAAATTCTGCCGCCCGGAACATGGCGGACGACCGATTCGAAGATTGCCATGCCGCCGTCGAGCTTGTAACTCCGCATCTACCATCGTTTTGGCCCGAAGAACCTGATACGTGGTTTGGCCAAGTCGAGGCCCAGTTCAAGTTATCCGGAATCAAGCAGGATAGTACAAAATTTTACCACGTCGTTGCTAAGTTGGATAGTAGATATGCAAAGGAGGTTAAGGATCTGATTATCAACCCGCCGAAGACAGATATGTATGAAAAGCTGAAATATGAACTGGTCAAGCGGCTTTCTGTCTCCCGGGAGCAGCAGATGCGCCAGCTGCTAACCCATGAAGAGTTGGGGGACAGAAAGCCGTCCCAGTTCTTGCGGCACCTGAGGACTCTAGCCGCCGCGGGCGTCACGGACGAGTTTCTACGCAGTTTGTGGTCAAGCCGACTGCCCACACACGTGCAGGCGATCATAGCCTCGCAGTCTGCTGCCAGCCTAGATGAGGTTGCAGAGCTTGCGGACAAAATTTGTGAAGTAGCAACTGTGCCATCGCACCAGGTAGCCAGCACGTCCAATTTTAATTTCGATTCCATGCTCGATCGTTTAGAACAGATGATTTCCACGCGCGTCAAGGCAGAGATGACGCAACAAATTGCGCAGCTAACCGGCCATCAACCACGCGGTCGCGGCCGGTCGCCATTTCGCAGTAACGCATCGAGATCGAGAAGTCGGGGTCGGAGCCAGAGTCGGACACCAGGTATGTGTTGGTATCATGATATTTTTGGTGAAAAAGCAAAGAAATGCAGACATCCATGCAACTATGTGTCGGAAAACAGCCGCGGCAGTCAGTAGAGACGGCCAATGACTGTCGGGCCGCTACCAGCCGTCTTTTTATGACCGACAAGAAATCCAAGGTGCAATATCTGATCGACACTGGTTCCGATCTCTGCGTTCTGCCCCGCAGTTTTCTGCAGCAGTACAGAGATTCTACAGAGTATAAACTCACCGCCGCCAACGGGACTATAATAAATACCTACGGGACCATGACCATGCACCTGGACCTAGGCTTGCGCCGCGATTTTGTATGGAATTTTGTCGTCGCGAATGTGGACAAACCAATAATCGGAGCAGACTTTATTTCTCATTACGGACTTTTGGTTGATTGCAGAAACCGGCGATTGCTCGACAGCCTAACCACACTCTCCTCACCAGGTTCGGCCACGAATTGTCAGCATCCCAGCATAAAAGTAATCACCGGACAAAGTGAGTACCACCATTTATTGGCTCAGTATCCAGCCTTGATCAAGCCGTCAGGAGTATTTCGCCAAGCCAAACACTCAACCGTACACTACATACGTACGACATCTGGACCTCCAGTATTTTGCAGACCTCGCCGGCTCGCATCCGACCGTCTGAAGATAGCGAAGGGACAGTTTGAGGACATGGTTGCAGATGGCACCGCGCGCCCATCCGACTCGCCCTGGGCATCCGCCTTGCACCTGGCGCCGAAACAAAATGGCTGGAGACCCTGCGGCGACTACCGTGCCCTAAATGCACGCACTATACCTGACAGGTACCCTATAAGACACATAGAGGACTACGCGCACAGATTAGCTGGTTGTACCGTATTTTCCAAAGTATGGTATGGTCAAAGCCTACAATCAAATCCCAGTATACCACGAGGATATCCCAAAGACGGCAATAACTACCCCATTTGGGATGTTCGAATTTCCTTTTATGTCATTTGGGCTTATGAATGCTGCCCAGACATTCCAAAGATTTCTAGACGAAGTTTTACGCGGTTTGGATTTCTGTTACTCATATATCGATGACATTTTGGTATATTCCAGAAACCAGAACGAACACCTGCAGCACCTGCGACAACTTTGTGAGAGGCTACAAGAATACGGACTTCTCATCAACGAAGGGAAGTGCTGTTTTGGCCAAAGTGAGGTAACGTTCCTTGGTTTTCTTATCTCAGCAGAAGGCACGCGCCCACTCGAGGATAAAGTCAAGGCGATTACAGAATACCCTCCTCCAAAGACTGTCAATGGCTTACGTCGCTTTCTTGGCATGCTTAATTTTTACCGCCGTTTCATACCGCACGCCGCCGAAGAACAAGCCCCTTTGCACGACATGCTTTCTGGACCCAAAATCAAAGGTACTCCCCGCTTACTTGGTCACCAGATCTGATGGAGGCTTTCGAGAAATGTAAATCCAGCATGGCACGATCCACTCTCTTAGCTCATCCTATAATAGACGCACCGCTCGCTCTTGTAACTGATGCTTCAAACACAGCCCTGGGCGCGGTGATCCAACAGCTAGTCGAAGGAGAATGGCAACCGCTGGCTTTCTTTTCTAAAAAGATGAACAAGGCCCAAACTATGTATAGCGCTTATGACCGAGAGCTTCTAGCTATTTACACTGGAGTAAAGCATTTTCGATACATGGTCGAGGGCAGGCACTTTGTCGTCTACACGGACCACAAGCCCATCACCTACGCCTTTCAGCAAAAGGACCGACATTGCTCACCGAGACAATTTAATCACTTGGACTACGTGTCGCAATTTACCACCGATATACGCCACATCGCTGGTAAGGATAATATTCCCGCCGATACCTTGTCACGAATTGAGGCAATTACCACTCCACCTGACTTCGTGACTCTCGCCAGCTCCCAACGAGATGACACAGAGCTAGCCGAACTTCTTGCTGGAACGACTTCGCTCAAGATGGAGAAGATACCAATACCAGGTACCAGCGTAACTCTATACTGTGATGTATCCCAGCCGAGGCCCCGTCCTTTTATCACGAAGGAGCTGCGTCGGCCGATCTTCGAGTCACTCCACTCCTTGAGCCACCCTGGGAAAAAGTCCACTGCGAGACTGATTGCAGAGCGGTTTGTATGGCCCTCAGTACGCAAAGATTGCCGTGCCTGGGTTCAAACCTGTGAGTCCTGCCGGAGATCTAAGGTACAGCGCCATACATCTTCACCACTAGGTGACTTTAAGTTGCCAGAAGGGCGTTTCAACCACGTTCATATAGATCTTATTGGACCTCTGCCACCATCAGACGAATACAAATATTGTCTAACAGCAACCGACAGATACACACGTTGGCCGGAAGTAGTACCTTTAAAGGACATAACTGCTGAAACTGTCGCCAGAGCATTTAACGAAACATGGATCTCACGATTTGGTTGTCCACAGATTCTAACCACGGATCAGGGGCGCCAATTCACCTCACATCTGTTTAAGGCGCTGACTGCACTCTGCGGCATCCGCCTTCAACACACGACCGCCTACCACCCTGCGGCGAATGGGATGATCGAGCGGTTACACAGAACGCTAAAGGCGGCCATTATGGCCCATGGCGAGAAGAGATGGACGGACGTACTCCCTGTCGTCTTGCTCGTTTTAAGGACAGCTTGGAAAGAGGACCTAAAATGCTCATCAGCGGAACTGGTTTATGGTGAGCCACTCAAGATCCCTGGTGAGTTTATCAGTCAATCTCAATCACTTACCCCAGAACCATCTGCCTTTGTGGCCCAGCTGAAGGATTGCATGGCTCAAATCAGACCACAGCCTGCCTCCAAACATAGCAGCAGACCTGTTTTCGTGCACGACGATTTAAAAACTACGACGCACGTTTTCCTACGTAAGGACGCTTTGCGAGGTGCTCTAGAAGCACCATACACCGGACCACATCGTGTTACCCATAGAACAGCCAAGACCGTCACTGTAGAATTGAACAGAGGACCAGTGACCGTCTCAATCGATAGAGTCAAACCAGCCTATAGATTGGCAGACATACCAATCAGCACACCTGCACCTGTACAGCCCGCTACTACGGATCACCCGGTCCGCACCACGCGATCGGGCCGTGTTGTAAAATTTCCAAAATTCTTTTCCTCAGAACTTTCACACTCCGAAGGGGGTGGTGTAGCGGCCTCGTAACCTGCTCAGGCGCAGGGACGCCTGAGGTGCGGCGCGCGGGGGCGCGGAGAGAACCGGGCCCCACATGCAGCGCGACCACGGCAGTGCAGCACCGATCGGCTTCCTGGCTGAACCTACGCTCGGCTCGCCTCGCAAACCATTTGCTGCGCACAATCCGCGATCTCGCCTTTCTTACCTATCTAACCAGTGCTTTCTCCAGACTATCAGTGCTATCGGTTTCCGCGTTTCCTTCTCTATCTATCAGTGTGACTTTCGCTCCTCTAGCCTTCTAAACTCTGTTGGACTGATTAAAACAAAAATTATTACTGTGGAATTGACACAATCGTTTTCACTGAAGTGCACCCAATCCCACAATTCTAAACGTTTTTTCAGAAACTTTCGAAAACGCGAGAAAAATATCACTGCCACAGAAAACGCTCTATACGTAATCGAAAATTTTCAGCGTGTTGACAACTTGACACAGATGAAGCCGCCGAGCGATCTATATTTACCTATAGACGCCTTTTAGGGTGGCATTAATAGTCATCTGATATCACCTACTGAGTTCGAGCTTGAGATGACGACTATTAATGCCACCCTTTAGTATAAAGTTGTACAGTGCATGTCATTGATGAAAACTTTATAGTGTCTCTACATGGGTGGTAGAGGTAATGATACCTATGAGGCAGTGGTATAGTTACATCGGTAGACGTTACATTCAAAGAGACCACTATCCCACCCAGCGGACACCTACCCCATAACGATATCGAGCTAGATAACATGGTCCATCTTTTTAGACCAGCGGAGGTTTCAGAGTGCACCCCTTGTCGGATTCACGCCCTAATATTTGAGGAGGCGCATCTTACGCCCAAGAGCTAATTCACCGAGAGGTTAATTACGACGCCATGTTACTTGGCTTTTAACGTCTTGGATAATTAAGCTTTGAGCAACGTAGCGCGCGCGTCGCACAAATGGATTTAGCCGGTCCCCACTAACGCGAAAGTCGGTTTGTCTCTATGCTTGTTTCTAACTTTCTAAAACATCTTGGGCGTCATATTAACTTGTCTTTCTTGTAAACCAGCACCTGTGACGTCACCGCGGCAAATGTGTTTATGGAGTAGATATGTAGCGTCTTGCTTTACGTAGCGAAATAAAGCAAGGGATAAAAACCGATAAGGGTGCCTAAATAAAGAAACCTATAATTCGTCTCTAAAAGTGAGTGCATGAGCCTGAGTGGTAACTCCTAGCCTAGCTCACGGGAAACACAATGCTTTATGGTGGTGTTATAAAAAACTTCCTCGTGAAAGAAACCGCGGACAAAAGAAAATACATACTCAAGTAATTAATTAAGAGCTTAAATTGAATTATTATGTTGTGCTTGTTGTGTGTGGTAGACACTCGTTATTCGTTATTTGCTGTCAACCTCGGTTTCTGTTACTGAGACGTTGCTCAGTACTTAGACTTAAAGTAATTGTCAGTTGCAGAATTGAGAGTAGGCAGGATTTATTTATTGAGTATATTTTGTGCTTATCAGTTGTTTAAATATTTATAAGATTTATACCTATGTGTCAGCATTAATTACTTACATTTATATTTTAACCCATTTCTATAGATACTCTGTGCTGACTTATTTTCAACAGCGTTTTTCAACTTAAAAGCTGCCAATAGCTTTTTACGGTGCCCAATAAAGTGTCCTCTATTAATGTAACTGTCCTGAAATAGGTCTCTCCACGTAACAACGTAGACCATGTCCATTATCCGAAGCAACCGAGCTTGCCGACAACAATTACTGCGAACGATATTCGGTAATACAATACCTTATAGTTATAATCGGCTTAGTGAAATGAGTTTGCAGAGTTTGCCTCGAAACTGACCCTAGCGTATTATGGCCGTACCTATGTGTGTTATGTAGCTATCATACAGTCTACGATCTACTTACATGCACACTGCGCTGAGGTATCAGCAATTCAGCACCCATGTATTGAAGCACTAGGTTTTTCCCGTGACTTTGACTGCACTGTATCCTGTCGTTTTAGGTGTTTTTGTTGTATTCAGGAAATATATTCGTAATGGTAATGTTTTCGTTTGTGCAATAAAGAGTTACTTACTTACTTACTTATATTTTTCATCACCCATGCTCGGAAAGTTTGCTGTTACTAGCAACTTACAACCGTGTAAAACTCGAATTTAACCAATCTGCATTTTTGAGCACTTCTAAATTTGAACGCCCTTGTTCTGCACGCCCCATGGTGTAGAAAAAGAAAAAACACTGGCCGTTTCACTAGATGCCATACAAGTTCATAAAAGCTTCAGAAAGAAGAGCCTCGTTTAGACGCGACTCTCCACGAAAGTGCCCAGTTTCTATACAAAACTGTGAATGCAAATGAGGCATAGGCATCTAAAGTCACGGAATAGAACGTTCAGAAACGCGGTTTCTTCTTACAGTCTTTTTAATATTTTGTACACTATATTTATTTTTAATAACAGTAAATTAAAAAAATGCTCCGCTTCTGTTTTATAAAATAGATAATTATGGGTTGGTTTTCAAACGATATAATTGAATAGATTTTTTATCACTAGAAATTTTTTATTAATATGGTAAAAGTTCAGAATGCACCCGAAAAAAAAAAACATTCTTTTATTTACATTATTTTTGTGTCTGGATAAATAAACTTCAGGAAATTATTAATAAAACGAATGGTTTTAATACCAACGAAGCTGAAAATTTTAGTGCGGCAGCCGTAAATACAATAAAAATATGCTTTTAAAAGGAACTTATTTGACTCACCTGTTTTGCCTGTAAGTAGTTGTCTATAGAGTTTTCCCGCTTGGCTAACAAAATCATTTCCTCGCTTCCGTGATATGAAAAGTTTTGTGTTACTCACGAATGCAATATTATTTGCGTCTCGTGCTTCTGAATACCTAGCTACGCTCAGGTTTCTTTTTTTGAACCACTCGCTACGCTCGTGGCTCAATTTTAGAAACCTTCGCTAGCTCGGTTTTCAATACAAGCACTCGCCGCAAACAATAATTTTACATTCTTGCATAACAAATAACTATTTTTGTCACATCTTCACATAAGAACATACCCTTTCATTATGAGGAGAACTTAGGTTGTGGCAGAAAACAGATTAAGCTCGGGCGAAAGCTACCTGTAAATAGGGACCTTATTTGAAGCCGAAACCCTAGAAAAAAACTCATTCCACTCTAAACTACAAAACGTTATTAAACTAGCTATATATCTAGCTAAGAGGTTGGGTAGTATCTAGCTTCCCATTATCTTGGTAGGTACCTACATAGTATTTTGTTTGCAGAAGGCTAATTCTCTGAAACTTAAATTGGGAAAGCGCTTTATTTACAAGTAGGATTTCAATAACGCAGGTGGATATCGTAATTCAGGTGCTTACTGTAGGTTTCCAGGAATTGTATTTTCAGGAAGTAGATTTTGATTTTCCAAAAAGTGAGTCCAAGTAGAAAAACTTCCAACAAAATGTCTCACGCAAAATATGAAGCAAACAACAACCTATCAGATTTGACAGCTCGATACACCGCCATTGGTACCCGTTCTATTTAGGTGTCTAGGTAGATCTACAGAATAAGAATGTAAGAGCACTAAGGCCAATAGCGCACTAGCGGCCAGGGCCCTTAGCCTGTAACACAATGGTGCCAAAATGGGCTGTCAGGTGACGACTTCAATTACGATTTGCTAACACTGTCTGTCCTTTTAATGTTTTTGTAGTACAGCAAAGAATATTTTGATTCAAATTCTAGAGGATTAGTTCTCTGGTTGTAGGAGAAAAACGAGGAGAGCCCGGTTTTGTCCTTCTGCCGGGACGCCATTGACCCGCCATTGCGTTACAGGCTAAGGGCCCTGCCCGCGGCCATGACGCGCAACCCGGCCGCAAGGGTCGCGCGCGACCAAGCACCGCGGCCAAAACCGCGGCTGTATCGTCATTTGCAAATACAGCTTGTTTCAAAATGGACGTTGAGGAAATAGCATTGCTTATCTAGGGATTATATTCATTTACAGAAAAACCTATAATAAGTATCTGGTATTTATAATAACAAAAAAAAAAAATTATGTCAGTGCGGGACCATTAGTTCGCGAGCCTGACTCGCACTTGGCCAGTTTTTAAATCTTGATTGGAGTAGTCCTCACAAGACATGTCCATAACACCCACCTCGTCTCAACTCAGAAATAAATCTTTCCGTGACATCGATATCATCACGCTGTAGTTCCACAAAACGTCTGGCCGCCGCGGTGCTGGTGTTTTTTCTACAATTCAGTTTGATTTTCGTGGCCGCGGTGGCCAGCGACCAATAATGGGCTGCAGAGCGTCGCTTCTGATCTCGTTGGCCGCGGCTCGGTGTGGCCGCTGGCCGCGTGCGGCCAGGTGCGCGGCCAGGTGCGGCCCATGGCGATTTCATACAAATGTGTGTATCTCTCTGGCCGCTGCGTCCTGGGCCCTTAGCCTGTAACGCAATGGCGGGTCAATGGCGTCCCGGCAGAAGGACAAAACCGGGCTCTCCTCGTTTTTCTGCTACAACCAGAGAACTAATCCTCTAGAATTAGAATCAAAATATTCTTTGCTGTACTACAAAAATATTAAAAGGACAGACAGCGTTAGCAAATCGTAATTGCAGTCGTCACCTGACAGCCTATTTTGGCACCATTGTGTTACAGGCTAAGGGCCCTGGCCGCCTAGAGCGCTGTTGGCCTAAGTATATTGCACCATATCGCGCTGTATATTATTATACTCGTGCTTCGTTCTCGAGATTAGTAACCTGAAATAATAAACATTACTTATTTACACTTGTAGTATCACCCAGGATTCACCACATAGCACTGTATTTGAGAGATAAGAGGGTATTTTTTTTTTTTTTTTTTGCTAGGTAGGTAGTTGTGTCCCAAAACTTCTCTTGTCATTCACGTTACAGTGCTTCACCACTGCACAACTCTCTAATTTTAATACGGATTAAAAGTGTTTTTTCCAGTGTTTTTACCAAAACGAAAATGCCGAAGAGGAAGTGTGTTAGTTACATCGACAAATGATGCAATAGTTTCGTAAATCGGGGCAATGAATTAAAACATGAAAAGCAACAACGGTCGCCAGTATCGTATTCGTCAAGGAAGGACTGCATGCTATCTGCGCTTATAAACAATATGGAGGTATGTTACTTCTACACATTACAGACGTACTGTACACCATTCTTTTGGCCATGCGATGCGATACACAAACAAAGGTTCGTTGAATTCATTGGAATGTGACATATACCTATACGAACAAATGTTCGTTAAATTCATTTGAATTTGACATAATATACCTACTTTTATTCGAACTCTAACAGTACAAAGGGATGTTTAAATCGTTACTATGGTGCGTTCAATTCAATGGAATTACAACATCTACCATTTAGACAAGGAAAGACGTTCAATTCACTGGAATTGCAACCTTTCGGTTTCACTTGCTGCAGCGGAAAACTCTATGGATATCTTCTCGAGCGATGACTGCTATGTGGCTGAACTTAGTTACTATGGTGCGTTTAATTCATTGGAATTACAACATCTACCATTTAGACAAGGATTGACGTTCAATTCACTGGAATTGCAACCTTTCTGTTTCACTTGCTGCGGCGGATAACTCTATGGACATCTTCTCGAGCGATGACTGCTATGTGGCGGAACCTAGCTACTATGGTGCGTTTAATTCATTGGAATTACAACATCTACCATTTAGACATGAAAAGACGTTCAATTCACTGGAATTGCAACCTTTCGAAAACTGGATATCTCGAACTATGACTGCTATGTGGCTGAACCTAGATGGTTATCAGTTGTACGTGCCGGCATCCTAGATGGATGAGCCAGTTGCGCGAGCCAAACCCCGCGCCGTCACTCGCGCCACCGCAGCTACGCAAGCTGGCCCCCGCGCCGCAGCCATGCGCGCCATCGCCGCCGGCGCCACAGCCGCACCCGTTGTCAACTTCCCCCCTCTCGCTGCCGTCCCCGCCGCCGCCCGCGCCACTCCCGCCGTCGACCCTGCAAGCCACCGAGCCTTGCCCAATCGCTTAGCCTTGCGCTACCGCTGCTACCGCCAGCGACATGACTGTCACCCTTGATGACGACATGATAGACACACATTAGGTGCTGATCATACACATACCACCGGGTATGACAATGCTATTCACGTTGGCCTAGTTAGCCGCCTATCTGTCAATGGACCGGACAACGACGCGCGGAAGGAATTAATTGAAAAACATTTTGATTCCAGCTGCCCTGATTCTCAATCAGGTAAAAGCCACCTTGCCCGAAGCAAGCGTGAAACACGACAAACGAATAGCAAACAGGCAAAAACAGCTGGCCTGTTTGCGTGACGTCCTATCCAATAAATGCTAGAAAAGGAGAAAGACCCTTTTGCAAGTCGACCCAACCGCAGCCATCCACTTCACGTATTTTAAACGTAGAAGTTTCCCGCTCGCTGGACCGAGGGCGCCACTGTCGCCACCATTGCTGCCGCCGGCGAGCCGACCGCCGCCGCCGCCGCCGCACATCAGCTGGTCGAGGATAGATAACACGCTATCAGCCGCGTACGACCCGCCCCGCGCCGCGCCGCAAGTACCTAAATAAAGTACAATGGTCTCACTTTACCATGATATTTGGTTACAATTTTTCTATTAATTACTTTTTTCTTAAAAAGTTTCGCAAGAAAATGTGACGTCTGTTTCATATATTGACACCTTCGATCAATTAGTTCGGTGATTGACACAAACGGAGATGAATTCTTGTACTCGTAGTGTCGTCTCCTGTCGGAGAATGGCGATTCGTTTATTTATTTCTCCCTTTGAGGCTGATTAGCCTATAAAGTAAGTTTGGTCCCTTGAGGCCGATGAAATAAAAAAATAAATAAATAAATCAAAGTCGCTTTATCTAACTCTGTGCGCTGATCTGTATAAATTGGTATTTATTCTTGTGCAAGAAAATTTTTATCCACAATCAGCATACGAACTGACTTTCAAGTTAGAGAATTTACGCACATGAGTAAAATTTAAATTAATTTTCTCACCATTCGGTTTGAACACAACTCTTACGTTTATACTAATAAAACGTCTGTTATTGGTTTATTGGCTGACTTTATAATATCTATTTAATTGGAAATATTCATACAACGATTCCATCAATATTTCAGCTATTTCAGCTCGACTGCTAGGAGAACTGATTAAAAATAATAATAATAATAATAACAAGCTGCTTATCATCTTCTAATTAAGACAAGGAAAGACGTTCAATTCACTGGAATTGCAACCTTTCAGTTTCACTTGTTGAATTCTATTAGATGCAAACTTTTGGGTTTAATTCTTGACTCCCAACAATTAACATTATTTTACCCGATGCTTGCTTTATTAATGAAATTAATAATTATTTTTATGACACTAAAACAAATCAAACCAAAGTTTTCACAAAAAAGAAAAATAACAATAGTAACGGTTTGTTACTTTTTGTTTTTTCCAGCCGTAGGTACTTACGTACGTCTGGCTTTACACGAAAGGATTAGAACGTTGCAAGTACCCTAGTTTAAAGGGTCACGATGATTACAATCATTACTTAGATGAATATCCCTATGACTTGCCGCAGCAAAGCCCGGGAACCGTATCAATGATGATACCTACTTGGTAAAACATTATCTGACTTCTCAACTACTGGGTAGGGTGCTGCGTATGCCTCAGAGACTGCGAGTGGCCGGTGGTCGTTATCAGAGCAAAATCGACACGTAAATTACCTAGAACTTTCAGCCACCTTTTTTGCACTAAAAGTCTCTAAGGGATTTAATGATTACCAAAATGTGGGTAGAATTAAATTTCTACACCTGACCACGGTTGAAAAGATATTTGGCAATAGTTTTTTGATTATGCGATAACATTAAAATCTGCAGACAGCACCATAGCAGATCAATCAAACAAGTTACCTACAACCATCCAGATATTATAGGATGGTCTATAACGGATAATATGTTTTCTAAAACCATCCAAGAGTTTTGCACACCTTAAATTGAATTATTCGCGAAAAAATTGTCATAAACATCTAGGAAACCTTTGCAATAGACGCTTTTACCATAAGCTGGTCTACCATGCATTTTTATGCAGTAGAACATAAAAAATAAAAAATATATATCGATATGCATATAAAAAAAATAAAAAAATAAAAGTCTTCGATTGGATTATGTGAATTATCAAGCTTCGTTATAGTGCTTTTATGAATTACACAGCCTTGGTTCCCCTTTCGAAATGTATTACTCTATAATCGGATAGTTACACCATACATAACTATTTATTGATTATTCCAGCAACCGCTTAATTCAAAACCATATTGATTTTATCAGCGATGAAGCGTCCGTCATCGATACATTCGCCATTAAGGCGACAGTTCTATCAAACAATGTAGAATGTAGATGTTTAATATTAGAAGTGGTTCGATTTCGTGTTAAACTATAATATTGATTTTTATACCATATTTAAACTGGGGTTTAAATAGTGCAAACTCGGGTTTTAAACCATGTAATGCCAGTAGTAAATACAAAAGTTTTAATATTTTTTCAGGTGTTCTTTATGAAGTTATTATCTACTTACCTACTTGTCATCGATATTGGGGCCTAGTCTCTCACTTATCTACTTGTTATCAAAATGAAACATTCATTTGTGCTCTATGAAATGACTAGGAAAGCGTAGACCTTGTAGGTTTTTTGTTAAAGGCCCATTGGATCTGATAATAATAAATATTTATACATATATATAATAATAATAAATTAAATAATAATAATGCTGTTGGCTTCGGCCCCACGCAAGCCTGAAAGGACCGGGTCCCCATGGACCCGTGAATCTGAAAAGTATACCAACATAATAATAATAATAATAATTCATATATGGGGATGTTTAAACAAATTAAATCAAGATAATTATACCCGATTTAATAACCTGCCTTTTTTGAAGTCAGAGACCAATCAACCTCTCCTAGTTTTGCCCCACTTTTTATTACAAAAAAAAAAAAAAAAATGTATTGGCCATTGTCCAGCACAGATAAGATCTATAGAGATCTTAGAAATCATAGGGTTTCATCGACAAAAAAAAAAAAAAAACAACATTTTATCTTTTACTTTACTTTGTTTATAGGAACGAAACAAAGATTAACATACGATGCCCTATAAAGCGGCGACTACACAGACGTGCTGTCTTGTTGTAACAAGTGTAGGTACGCTCCATTCGAGCGATATCCACGTGTCCATAGGTATTCTCGGAGCATAACACGAGAAACGCTGCTACATATAAAGCCTAGGTGTATAACTTTACCATACAGACTTTACTGTAAACTGTTGACATGATCAGTTAATTAAAAAAGAGGCAATTATAAATAATATTAACCTGTCACATAAAGAGGATTTTTATCAAAATTACCAAACAGTGACAAATAACTCTGGGTGTTATTTTTAATTTAATAAAATGTCCAAAAAATTTTTAATAAAAACAAGTTCCTTATATTTACATTTACATAAAACCATGAATACTATTTACAAATAATAATTAGACACTAGTCTAAAATGATTTGATGAACTGATTGCATTGACAATCAATTGATTCTGATTTAAGAGCGTTGATATTTTCAGAATTATACCTCTCAAAGTCTACAAGTGTAAATAAGTAATGTTTATTATTTCAGGTTACTAATCTCGAGAACGAAGCACGAGTATAATTGATGATTAAACGAACTTACTTGTACGTGAAGTTCGATCATAATTATACGAAGTGCTTCGTTCGAAGAGATTAGTAAGTCCCTCCCAGCCCAACCCAAATCATTCTAAAAATATCAACGATAGACGTTGGTTACATTACTCTAAACTAAATGACAAGAGAAGTTTTGGGACACAACTACCTACCTGGCAAAAAAAAAAAAAAAAAAAACCCTCTTATCTCTCAAATACAGTGCTATGTGGTGAATCCTGGGTGATACTACAAGTGTAAATAAGTAATGTTTATTATTTCAGGTTACTAATCTCTTCGAACGAAGCACTTCGTATAATTATGATCGAACTTCACGTACAAGTAAGTTCGTTTAATCATCAATTATGGTCCTTTGTGATGGGAACTTAGTCTGTAAGACAGTTGTTTTCCGATAACTTAATTATTATTTCAATCTATAATTTCATTCATAATTTATTAATTAATTAATTATTTTTAATTACTTATTTAATATTATTTATAATACAATTGTCGAATTAGAATGAATCTGTAATGACATTGTTGAATATGCATACGATAATAAAAATAAAAATAAATAAATAAATAACTCCAAAATAAGGCAAAAGCAGATAAATAAATAATCACCTTCAGACGGACGGGAATACAGTTGCTAAAATAATTAAAATAATTTTGTATAAAAAAAGTTCACTCAGCACACAAACACTTAGCTCATTATTTGCTCCAACTTCAACCAGCCCAAATAATCAACCTCACGTTTTATTTTTCAGAACAAAAACCAATCACTGGGCTCGATATTTCGAAAGGTTTCATTTCGATTCGACATGTTATTTGTATCTTAATTAAAAACAAAATAAATGGAATTTCAGTTGAGTACGGTAAGTATATCACGTCTAAACAACGTTTAAGACTCAGGTCACACTATAAAGTTTCTCGCAAGTACGCTACGGGTGTAAAAATCAATCGATCAATCGTAGTTTGTAATAGAAATAATTAATCTTCAGTTAAAAACTAGCCTTTTTATATTAAACTATGATTGACTCATTTCCAAATACCCATAGGTCGCCCGAACTATTATTAGCTGGACTCGCCTTTCACACGAGTGTAAGATACTCGCCTTATTTAAATGAGGCTTTATTTCGAAAAAGGGGAAGCTGAGATATTTCCAGCGACATCATAATATTGGCTGCTAAACGTGCCGCATGCCGCTTGATAGCCTAGCGCGTATCTAGGAAATCATTCGGGAAAATAAACACAATAAAAAGTTCATAGCTTTATGACGTAGGTATCATTGGTTAACTTAGGAAGAATTAGCTTTGGCCCGTGAATCCTCTTTAGTGAACCATCAACTTCCAAAATAATGAAAACCATATCAAAATCCCTTGTTAGTCCGTTCAGGCATTGGACCTAGGCATTAACCACATGGGTCTCATCCTGAGTTACTTGAAGAAACTGAAGTCGATTATTTACTATCCTCCTTCTTCTTTGTCTTTGCCTTATCCCATTAATTGGGGTTGGCTCTCCTCGTTCTATTGCTCCCCGTTTTTCTGTCCTGGGTTGTCGTTTTGCTTGGTTGGGCTCGTTCCAATAGTCCTTTGCGACCGTGGACCACGGACCGCAGTGGACGTGGCCAGTGTCAAGCCTTGGCTAATGTCGATGTTAATCTCAAAATAGTGTCTATTAACATGCTGACAGCTACTCAAGTTTGACATTAGCCAGGGCTTGACATTTGACTTTTCTGAGTTCAGTGAGTGAGAGATCGAGCTCAAGTATAGACGACTATTAATACCACCCTTACTTTCCGATTTCCAATAAAAGAACTGCCTCGGCACCTACGATACTTCCCTGAATCCGCCTCTCTCCGCAGCAATGGAACGCTCAGAATTAATCGCATCACCGAGTTCTAAAAGGGAACTCAGACGCGTGTTACATCGGCAAGTCGCAAAGAGTTCGCTTGCTTTATTTGCATGGCGTTGGTCCCTTTGATTCTTGCTTCGTTTCGTAAAATAAACCGCAAAGACTCGAGGAGTGATTTCACACGCTTGAGTTCCTGAATGAGGACCGACCGAAATGTCAAAATGTTCAAGTGAATTATATTCATGATCGACCCAAGAATTACAAGAACTAGTTTATTCTTTGGGGAATCCCCTAATATTAATAACGGCCACTACACAATCCAAGATAAAGATAAACATAAAAATTATTTATCTTTATCTTGGTAATCCAAGGTGGCTGATTCCATTCCATTCAGTCGTTCCCTCAATGCTGAGGATCGTGACCATCATTGAAGTTGGCAGAGAGTAAAGTTCTCCATTGCGCTCTATCACTCGCGATGTGGATCAGTTTGTGCAGGTGTTTTTGCGTGGCTTTGGTTATAATATCCGTCCATCTAGCGGGTGGTCTGCCTCGAGCTCTCTTTCCCTCCACCTTTCCTGTCATAATTTGTTTTTCCAGGCTATCAGGTCCTCTACGTCTGATGGAGGTGGCTGAGGTGGCTGATGGAGGAGTTGATATCCGGCGTGTCTACAATATATTTGAGCTAAGCAAATCCACTATTACATAGGGCGTTCTCCCAAAAAAAATTGTTTAGAAAGAAGTCTCAAAGTTTTTTTAAACGGTTTTTAAACGGTTTTATTTAGCTCACCCCGTTTGTTTTATTTTATTATTATTTATTCTTTATTCTTTCTTGGGTCAAATTTAGTAATTCAAATTTCACCCTCTTCCTGTCAACCGATTAATCTGAAATTTTGTATACACTTTGGATTTTGGTGACAATACAATTATGTTTATTCATTATCATAATAAATTCAAGATGGCCGCCGCTACAAAATGGCGGATAATTTATGTTTTATTAATCCCATCAATATGGGTATCAAATGAAAGGGCTCAACAAGCAGAATACAATATACTATAAAAAATTGAAATCCAAGATGGCGGCCGCTACAAAATGGCAGATAACGTAGGTTTTATCAATCCCATCAATATGGGTATCAAATGAAAGGGCTCAACAAGCAGAATACAATATACTATAAAAAATTGGAATACAAGATGGCGGCCGCTACAAAATGGCGGATAACGTAGGTTTTATCGATCCCATCAATATGGGTATCAAATGAAAGTGCTCAACCAGTATAATACAATGTACTATATGAATTAAACAGAATGCGAAATAAAAACTAAAAACTAGAAAATAAAAATAGGTAAAAAAACTTTTTAAGTTAAACGGTTTTATGTTAAACATACATTGCAATGTTTAAGATAAATGTACTAAAAACCAAAAAATAATAAAATAGATACAGTCGTGGGAATTATAAACATATGCATAGACTAGACTAAAATAAAACCGTGGGGCACGTCAACTGCCTAATTATAGTGTAACATTACAAAACAAACATTTTAATCAATGTAACATTACAAAACAAACATTTTAATCAACGATTGTAGACAATTATAGTGTAACATTACAAAACAAACATTTTAATCAATGTAACATTACAAAACAAACATTTTAATCAACGATTGTAGACAATTGACGTGCCCCACGGTTTTATTTTAGTCTAGTCTATGCATATGTTTATAATTCCCACGACTGTATCTATTTTATTATTTTTTGGTTTTTAGTACATTTATCTTAAACATTGCAATGTATGTTTAACATAAAACCGTTTAACTTAAAAAGTTTTTTTACCTATTTTTTAATGCTGTGCTTACCTAGGCAGGTACGATAGTTTTCAGATAAAAATTAATATAGATTAACTTTTTTGATACTCACAGTTTCTATCGTGATGTTCCAATGAATAGTTCATTAAAATCAATATGATGAAATAACATTAGACGCAATGTTTGAAATGAGAAACAAAACAAAATCATGATCAAGAGGAAGGTAAAATATCACACGTAAAAAATTACAAAAGAAAGACGATCAAACGTCACAATCAAATTGTACCCTGGCAGAGATGTGCTCAGAAAACTGAACCGGCCAAATTGGTAGACAGAATTTAATTCCTGCAGTAAATAAATGGCTTTTATTTCATTTACAGGCCCGCTGTGCGTCCAAAAGTCACGTTCTCGACTAAAAGCCAAAACTGAATGTTTGCGCTCGTCGTATTGTAGGCTTTCTATTCGCTTGTTTCGTTTATTTGAGTGGTGATCCAGTAACTCAGTTTGCATCGACTACCTCTACCTACAGGGTACAAGGTGATATTGATAGAAATCATAGGCCGCGGGAATAGCATAGCAACGGTGACGCCACGCCTACCTCCCGGTACCCCTAAAAGCCCAAACCCATCTGTCTATCAATTTGTATCTTTATATTCTGAACCATGATAGTTTTTTATGGCGGATATCCTAACAAAAAAACTTTATTTTTGCTCTACTCTGTAGCAAAAAACTTAAGTCAGCAAAGCGACCAAAGTTTTTATAAAACTGGCCAAGTGGGAAGCATACCCATGTAATAAACTGAGTTAGGATTTTTTTGTTGTAATTTTATTATTTTTCTTCTCATTGATTCTACGTCGCTTCAATACAAATTTTTGCGTTTATTAAATAACATCTTTTAGGTAGATCTTATCATATTGGTTTATACGGATATCCTGTGAGAGTCAACAAAATGGAAGATAATTCAGTGGACTTCAAAGTAAGTGCGAACCGTTCAGTGATTCTTGCTCTAACTTCAGCGCTACTGAACATCAATGGATTTTCAGAGTACTTACTTTCATTTTATAGACCAAGATCGCGTATAGATGATATTGATTGATAAAATGTAGATTAGGGATCCAAGAGATAGGTTGTTTACTGATAAACTATGGACTTAGGCCGTTGCATCTTATCTTATCATGTTAGATGATAGACATAGCCTCCAGTGGCCCCTCCCCTAACACTAGAAAGTAAAGGTGACCACTCAGATGCTTGGGACATGTTTTTAGATGGAGTATGCTTAGCCAGCACCTATGTACCATCCTTTCAGCTAAGTCGGCTAATTCCACAGAAAGATAAGATCATTTATCTATATCTTCTATACTTATAATAAAACTCTAGCGAAGTCAATTCTGTACATTTAATATTTTTAGAAAAAAACTAGGGGGGGTTACTAAGTAAACTATACTGAATACAAAAATGCAAAAAAAACGGTCTATGTCTGTCTGTCTGTCTGTCTGTCTGTCTGTCTGTCTGTCTGTCTGTGTGTTACCTCATCACGCGAATACCGCTGAATAGTTTTGAGTCAAATTTAGGACCGTGATAAGTCCTGGTTCTGGGCACAATCTAGGCTATCCGATGTTCAGAATACATTGCGGGTTGCAATTTTAACTTCATTTTTTGTAAGAAATATTCATAATTTTGATATAGCTTCTTGAGAAGATATGTTAATAACGTAATACTGAACACATTTATGAAAAAAAAAAAAACTAAAAAAAAAGTCCGACTTGGAACCTCATTATCTCGGAAACCGTTGATTTCCTAGGCATAGTTCCTTGGGCAAAAATGTTTGTTATGATGAGGACTATATGTGGTTTCCCACTTTGTTGGCGGTCTTTTAACACCGCTCGGTATTCAATACAAGCACTCGACGCAAACAATAATTTTGCATTCTTGCATAACAAATAACTATTGTTTACCGTTGAGCGGGATAGTCAGAGTTATTAGCCGTATGCTTTGCTTGCTGGCTTAGCATGAGAATGAGTAAGACCTTATCTATGGGCTTATAACTTTATCTATCCCACTCTACGTCGAAGGAGATACATATAAACCCCTTTACTTCCTAAGCAATTCTTATGCTAAGCTTCCTGGTATCTTATCACGGGCGATACCTTAATGTAAATAAGCATATTTAATAAGCATATTTAATAAATAGCTGAACCAATTTTGACAAAACATAACTAAGAACATTCGCTAGAAAAACTGCATTCAAATTTAAAAAAAACCTAAAGCTTCCAAATCGTTCACCCATTTAAGAGCTGCGGTGCCACAGACAGACACACCCTCATAAACACTTACCTATACAGACACACTCACAAAGCTGTCAAACTTATAACACCCTTCTTTTTTGGTCGGGGGTTCAAAAAAACCTTCCTTTTGAGTTTTCCTCCACAGTCGAATTTAAATTAAATGTCAAATGTGTAAAAACGCATACGAAGTCGCGGGCACAACTAGTAATTAAATATATCCACATATATAGGAAATTTTGTCCGTCGTTCAGGCGGGGCTTATTGGTTTTCTTCGTGGGCAGGCCCACGAAGAAAACGTATTGGATCATGAACTATTATTCTTAATCGCTCAGCCAGTAACCTGCAAAGTATTATTCCAAGAAACATCTAAAGATTTACGCTCGCCTATTATTGCAAAAGTTTATCAAAAACCCGCGGAGTTTCACTGAACTTCAAGTTGAAAATTACATTAAAGTGCCCCTCCTCAGGATATTTATATGAGAGTTCCCTTTTGCAGTAGTGCGAGTCTTTCACGGAAATTGAATAAACCACGCTATGAAAGAAATGTCAAGAATGCATTGTTTGGTTGGAGGTGTTTAAACATTGTTTAACTTAAAAAATGTTGGATTGTAATTTTTTTGAGCGTTTAATTATAGGTCAAAATTGTAAACGTAAAAAATACACAGGACTTTTGAAAAACCTCTTAAAAACAACAAAATAAAAGTAACTGTGTATGTACCTATATGTACGTTATAAATAAACATTAACATGTAAATGACACTACCCTTCTTTTTACTCACGACCGACCCGTATGTATTTTTCATTATAAAGGATACGCCCGCCATTACCATAATATTGTTCGTGCGTTTCCACAAGGATGTGTGCCTGTGTATTTTCTTTAAAAAATATCCTTGCTTTAGGCCTTTATCTAACACTGACCTTTGTCCAAAACCATACACAACTGAGATACAAATAGGTATGTAGGGATATCTAAATGAAATCTTCAGAAATCTAAAGAAGTGCCCAAATATTTCAACACACTTTCAAGCACCAATATTTATTACTAGTGGTTCGCCCCGAACTGTGAATTCGCGTCCCCATATAAACTATTAACAACCCCATATCTCGGCAACCCCTCGACTGATTTGGCTCATGTTCGAACTTAAAAATTCTTTTAATTTAATTTACCCGCCTACCAACTTTCATAACGATCCGACTAAATTTACTCAAGTTATCGTCGAACGAACATTCATACATACATGCATACATACAAACATACATACATACATACAACTGTCGGGTTGTTCAAGTAGACTTGGAGAACTTCGCTCGCTTCGTTCGCTCGTTCAAATATCGTTTTCCCGTATGTGATGAAATTATACAATTTAATGCCTTGTTTATGAAACACAATCTCCACTAATTAACGCTAGAAATCCTCCACACATAATATCCCGGAAAGGGTATTCAGAGGGACATTGAACTCACGGTTTATCGGGTAAGAAATTAGTTGTTACATAACATCATAAAGTAAAAGCTAGTGAGATGTTACTACTAGGTACTACTACTACTAATACGTACTAAAGAAAAGAATTATGCTAGAAGAAGCATCTAATACCTAAGTAGGCGACTGTTAAAGTAGGTACTAAATACATTAATACAGATAGGACCCAGCTTTTGTCTCTAGGGACAGTCTACTTAACAAACAAACAGTATTCAAACAAAACAAATTCATTCATCATAATTAAATCAGTACAGAGAAGCTTATATCTGTGCGAATTATTGCTAATTGTGCACAAATATTTGATAAGTATTCCTGTAAATGAAATATTTACTTTAGAGCTCTGTCTGTTTAAATTAGTTTAAATTAATGTTGGTATGGCAGTTCTCCACTTTTGTACATGCTCGATTGACCAGTTTTATTCAAGCTTTACCGCTGCTACAGAAAAGTGCTGTACGTAAGCTACGAAAAGTTCTACCACCTGAAAGTTAGTTTTTGTTACAAGGTATCCATCCCTCTTGCTTGCATCGTGTATCGAAGAAAAATTGCGATGCCATTTCGTTCGAAGCCAAAACCCAAAGATGGTCTCGAATGTGGAGTATCTACCATACCTACTTCCTTTAAAGCTTTTTAATCATAGTATTAAAACCGCTCTTACCAATATCATTAACGAAATCAATTTCAATAATACTTCGGACAAGTTTGGTCAAAACAGAAAGAGACTATTGTGGGTTGGGATTCAATTTCAAAAACAGAAGAAACACAAAGGTGGGTTGAAAGATCGAGGTGGTGGAGTAGGTACCTTGTAAAGTTTACACCCCTGCACAAGCACATTGCTGTATTTTTTTTATCGCAAAAAGGGATTCCGATAGACGCTTGATTTATTCATGCCAAGATGAATGTAAATCTGCATTTACATCTTGCCATTTGCGGTGCACCTCGAGCTTTTGTAATGATTACTTACAAACCTTGTTTGAATTAAGATGGACTGAATTTAATAAAATACTATTTGTAATTCGTATTTCAAATTTTTTGCAGTTTGGAATCATAGTCGTGTTTCGATAGGCTTTAGCGTAGAAATACCGGATTGTCACTAATAACGGAGAACCAATCGAAAAACATCAGATTTATACAGTAAGGCCCCACGCAGACCTGGAAACTGGGGGATTTCCATGACGCTATTGCGTTCATATTGACTGAGTTTTTTATTTATTTTATCGTTGAATTCGCATAGTCATGCTTTGATTTTATATACTTTGCAATTTTTATTCAGAGGTAAGGCTATTTTGTACAATACAAATATAAAATGCCTCTTAACTCGTAAAACATTGCTTTTTGTAAATTGGGGTAGAGGGGCAAGGTTTCAAGTCTGTATCTAGCGCAGTTTTGTCTCGATAGGTTCGATAGGAAGAACCGGTTTTGTCCTAACAACTATCGACTTGAGACCTAGACACTTGTCGTTGTAGAGATGCTACAACGACAAGACGTGTCTGATGTATACAATACAATACAATACAATAAGTTTATTTACCAAAAAGAAAAATACAATACAAAGTGATCAATAATTATTTACAAATGTGGGTACTCCAATAAAAAATGCGTTCACACAATGAACCGATAAGCCGATGGTCACCGTACTAGGCGAACCTGTATCGCAGGGTTTAAGACGACGTACGTCTCACAACTAGCGCCGCCAATGGAAAAAAAATCATATCTTTTTTTTGGATGCGTTTTTAGCAAAAAACGCTCCTGCGATTCCTCAACGCGAGACTTAACTATTTTTAGGACCTAAGGTTTGGATTCCAGGATTGGATTTCCTACGAATGCAATCGATTCTCGCCAAAAGTGGCCACTTTTGGCGAGAATCGATTGCATTCTTAGGTTCTAGGATCTGGAATCCAAACCTTAGGTCCTAAAAATAGTTAAGCCTCGCGTTGAGGAATCGCAGGAGCGTTTTTTGCTAAAAACGCATCCAAAAAAAAGATATGATTTTTTTTCCATTGGCGGCGCTAGTTGTGAGACGTACGTCGTCTTAATGATAATAAAATTTATAATAATTAATGCATGGTGGAATATTTTACTGTTCACTCTAGTTCAGAAGTGGGATGACCATATAATTAAGACGCAATGGGTCTTACAACTAGCGCCGCCAATGAAAAAAAAAAACTTATCTTCTTTTTGCATGCGTTTTTAGCAAAAAACGCTCCTGCGATATCTCAACGCGATTTTTAACAATTTTTAGGACCTAAGGTTTGTATTTCAGATCCTAGAACTTAAGAATGCAATCGATTCACGCCAAAAGTTGCCACTTTTGACGTGAATCGATTGCATTCGTAGAATCCAAAATCGTGGAATCCAAACCTTAGGTCCTAAAAATAGTTAAGCCTCGCGTTGAGAAATCGCCGGAGCGCTTTTTGCTAAAAACGCATCCAAAAAGAAGATATGATTTTTTTTTTCATTGGCGGTGCTAGTTGTGCGTCGTATTTCGTCTTAACAGACTGTTTATTTGTGTTTATATTTCAAATTCCCTCTCATAATCACCTGTCACCAAACAGCCGCCATTTTCCTCACGTTCGAAAATACTTTTTCAAACGTTCGAAAATGTCGTAAATAACTTATGCAAAGTTCATCATTTTTGTTACTTTACCATTAAATATTATAATTTTAATCAAATCCAAACTACATACGATTGAAATACCTAAACCTAAAACACTTCTAAAAAGCTTAGAGGGCGTAATGTAAACATGGCATAAGGTTACTCTGCAAGGTCAGACAGAGAACAGGTGTGCGGTCGGCAGACTCAGCCACACCGGTAAAGTCAAATACAATATTTATTCAAATGAAACAGGGATCATTCTAGACATTGCCCTCTGGGTAGAGTCGTCGTTGTTTCGTGGGCTAGGAAGAGTGACGTCATTGGGCATACGTCGTTACTCAGCATCACATCCACGCATAGGTTTGTATCCTAAACTAGCATTCCCTTGCGACTTCATTTCCGTGAACATTTCTTCCTCATGGGGTGCCTCTCCACTACTGGAGGTTGGCCGTCAGCTCTTCATATTATTTTTTGTTCTTTGCGAAGCAAAATAGATGTTTGACGCTGGCTATCTCCGTCCATTGCTTGATGTTTCTGAGCCAAGACTTTCTTCTTCCACCAGAACGCCTTTTCCCCTAGGTACAAACTTGAATGCGCCGTTTCAATTAATCTTTCATAGTGGACCTAAGTACCTCTGTTTCGGCCCGGTATTATCTGTCAGTCATTTGTTGGAATAAATAAGAATAAAATAGTCTTACTTATTTCTACGTACTAATAATTAGTAGAGAAAGTATTATAAATTATGTTCGTATGAGCATTTGAAACAAAAATACCAAAGATAACTATAACCTAGCTAGGCAAAAACATTTCATCCTTTAGAAATATACGCTATGGACAAAGTTAAATAAAGAGGCTGTAACATAAATTACGCTGACGTCATCGCCTACGCTCGAAGTTTCCGAAGTTTGTTCCTAATTCGGAGTGGAGGGAAGAAACTCACGCTCGAGTGTGAAAACACCTGAGACTATCTGGGGTTACCGTATACAAAAACGAAGAATGTTTGACTTGGTGTGCTTGGTCCTTATTTTTCCCAGAATTAATACAATTTTTACCTGATACAATTTCCATGCTTGATTTTATCATTTTTTTACAGATTTTACGCTCTACATTTGAAAAAATATCTTTCGAAAGCTTTTGATCTAATGATAGTTTTGTAAATAGTAGGTAAGTTTTTAGATTATTTATTAGGTTAGTCTTATTTCTATTTAATTTAAATTGTCATGTAAATCATGTAAATATCCAAATAAAATGTTAGCCCATTCTATTTACAAAGCAAATGCGGCAAATTCCTGTGACGTGGTATGGTAACCCTAGCGCCTAATATTAATAAATGCTGACTCATTAGCTCCAACAATACAACAACGTTGGAGAATTTTCCAATGAGCGCTCGGTAATTTGTTTGAATTACTTACCTACTACCTGCCTGACAGTCACCGCCGCCGTTATCTTAAAATATTTAAACATGTATCCAAACACACGTAGGTATAACATAATTTATTCCCACACAACAAGAAAATATTTTAAGATCCCTCGGGCCGTTTTCGCAACTGTGGTTCGCAACCAGTTGCGAATAGATTGACTGGAGTTCGAAGAAATTGTCGTATAATATGTCCAGAAAATATGTATTTCTAATACTAAAAATTATTACTAGTGGCTCTATGAAGTCTGACAATTCTGCCAAATGTTGAGCCGGCCTCGTGATACGGAGCTGAAATTTCTGCAGCTTGGCCTTTAGCCTCGAGGATTGAGGTGTCTGATCGTTTGGCTTCCGGCCCCACAAACTCTGGCCTAAAAATAGACTGAATAAAAAAGGTCTAATTCCCGTACAATTTGTACTAAGGGGGCGTCCATAAATTACGTGGGGTGTTTTTTTTTTATTTCTGTCCCTCACTCCTCCCCTGGTGAGATGTTGTGAGATTTTATTCAACCCCATCCCCCACGTGAGATTTTTCAAAATGTGGGTTTCTTTCGTAAACGCGTTGGATTGTTATTGGTATAAAACAAATATGGTGGTTTGACAGTCAGTAGACGAAGCTCGAAGTATGAATGAAATTATTTTCTTTCCAATGAATGAATTAGTGTATCTAACTAATTAGATTACGCTTAAGATTAAATCTTAAGCATGTACAATGGATTAAATGGACCAAAATAGTATAATTTTTAATTTTTGTTTCAATCAGAAAAAAATGCGTGGTATTTGCCGAGACCCCGCTCTCTCCAACGTAAGATTAGATGAGATTTGACTCGACCCCCTCCCCCCCTTAAACATCTCACGTAATTTATGGACGCCCCCTAATATGCGTCGGCAGCCATATAGCACATAGCACATAGCGCAATCTTTTTTCCCTATCAGTCCCGAGTTATTTTGCAAAAATCCTTCTCATTCCCAGTATATCGGGACATGCGTAGGTAGGTCCCACCCAACCCACACATAGTGGTTCCAAGTTCCAACCCACTGTGTATACCTTTGCTAGGCGTCTCTCGCAGGTACGGGTAGGTACGAAAATACGGCGAGCGACGAAAATAGGTACATCTGGCTGGCTGCATGATCCTGATTTAAATGCAAAGCTTCGGAATCGAATATCGGGGATAAAATTCATTTATCGCTTTTTCCAGTGCAACAGTGAGTTAGTGAGGCCGAGGGACTATCGCGAAACAACGGTACAACGCTATGCGACAAAAAAAAAAACCGACCAAGTGCGAACTAGATTCGCGCACTGAGGGCCGTACCGTCTATATAATTTAAATAAATCTGGTTGTACGGACCCTCGCAGCGTGAGTTTGACTCGCGCTTGACCATATTTTATTATTTGTTGTTATACCTACCTACTACACCGTGGAATTTTAGTGGTTTTAAAGCCGAAGGTATTTAGATGCACTCGTGATTCTGAGCCAAATTACAAAATTTTACTTCAAAACGAACGAAAAAAAAAAAACACTTCCTAATACAAACGGCTATCGCCAATCGACACCATTTGTATGGAGAAGTGAATTTTTTTTTCGCGCTTTTGGAATGAAATTTTGTAATTTGGCTCAGACTCACCAGTGCAACAAAATACCTTCGGCTTTAAAATCACTAAAATTGCACGGAGTATAAAGTAAGCCTATAACAACAATAATTCAGCCGATTATGTGTTCAGGTGCCAAAAAGAATACTATGTTATTGCCGCGGACCAAAGATCGCTGAACAAAAATAGCTCACTTTAGCTGCAAAATGTAAAAAAACTGTGAATATTTTGAATTCCCGCCACGCTGCTATCGTCCAGCCTTAAGAGGGCGTTAGAGCACCATTTTCCCATAAAAAACATAATTCCGGTTTAATTTCTAAACTACAGGCTGGATTTTGCTGAAACTTAATTGGTTTATATCAGTAGATGAGCATTATGGAGGTTTGCAAATAGTTTTTATAATAAAAAAATAGCCTGAAAGAAATTAGAGCGATGCGTTTTTCGCGCCGAAAAAGGGGTTACTTTCAGCTGTTATTTACTTACATTATAACACTGTCTATTGTAGTACGGAAGCCGACCGCATGATCTTCACGTCACTTGATACAAAGATAAGCTCTATGGCTTCAAATAGAAAAAGTTACGCTGAGCTCGAATCAATCGGTCTTATCACTCTTAATTGGCCGAAAGGTCGAAAAAAAGGGCCACTTCCGGTGCAAAAAAACACCCGATTTTACGTGATCTGATACAAGAATGAGACTGGTGGCTTCAATTAGAACTTCTTTCGGAGAGGCAGAAAAACCAAGTCTGCCAGCGCTGGAGTGGCCGGAAGTACCCGACAGACGCCCTCAAAGATCATCATTTTACTCAAAATTTACGTGATCTGATACAAGAATGTGACTTGTGGCTTCAATTAGCCCTCGATTCGCAGAAGCAGAAAAACCAAGTCTGCCAGCTCTAAAGTGGCCGGAAGTACCTGCCAGATGCCCTCAAAGATCAGGTTTTGGGCCAAATTTACGTGTTCTGAATTGATCTGATACAAGAATGAGACTGGTGGCTTCAATTAGAACTTCTTTCGGAGAAGCAGAAAAACCAAGTCTGTCAGCTCTGGAGTGGCCGGAAGTACCTGACAGACGCTTTCAAAGATCACGATTTTGCTCCAAATTTACGTGATCTGATACAAGAATATGACTGGTGGCTTCAATTAGAACTTCTTTCGGAGAAGCAGAAAAACCAAGTCTGTCAGCTCTGGAGTGGCCGGAAGTACCTGACAGACGCCCTCAAAGATCATGATTTTGCTCCAAAATTACGTGATCTGATACAAGAATGAGACTGGTGGCTTCAATTAGAACTTCTTTTGGAGAGGCAGAAAAACCAAGTCTGCCAGCGCTGGAGTGGCCGGAAGTACCCGACAGACGCCCTCAAAGATCATGATTTTGCTCCAAATTTACGTGATCTGATACAAGAATGAGACTGGTGGCTTCAAATAGCCCTTGATTAGCAGAAACAGAAAAACTAAGTCTGCCAGCTCTGGAGTGGCCGGAAGTATCCGACAGACCGCCTCAAAGATCAGGATTTTGGTGTATGGTGTACAGTATCACCATCTTACCTGTTCAGGCTATGAAAGATACTTCGTATCTTACACTTAGTTCTACAGGTAAGACTACTAAGAAAAAAAAAACCGCCTAGTTCTACATCCATGTATGACTACTTGGAACACGTAAAATGGTAATTTTTTGTTCTGTCTAGTCATACACCTACACGGTAGATTTAACTGTAATTTCATATGTGTAAATGATTTTTTTTGGCCCCCGCACTATCTTGTTTACTGGTTAAGTGCCCTTTGTCCACGAAAATCCATTGAAAAGATCCGTTGATGGATTTTTGTGGACTTTATGTCCACTTTAATCCATTACTTGGGACTGTTGTACGGAATGTATTTTTTGGACACAATGAGCAACAAAAAATTCATTAATAAGGTATTGATAGGTACACCAAGGGTAAAAACACTTTCAGGCTCAGTTATGGGCCCAGTGTTATGTTCTTAAATGTTAAATCCGGGCACAAGAAAATGTTGAAACTAGTTGTTTGTCTGTTCTTACTTCACAGTCTATGTGGCTCATATTTTGTTCTTTGCTTGTCATAGGATTTTTACTGTCAGCCGTACAGCCGTTTAGAAGTTTATGTAAAAAAGGATAATTATTCTTACTACTCGTTGTCCTATTACCCGTTTTCCCGTAGAAATTAAGCATTTTCCCGCGTTAAAAAGTAGCCTATGTTCATCAGGGATAATGTCGGCTTCTAATGGTAAAATATTTTTTCAAATCGGTCCAGTAGTTTCGGAGCCTATTCAATACAAACAAACAATCAAATCTTTCCTCTTTATAATATTATAGTGCAGATGTAGATTAGTGTAGATAGTGTAGGTAGATGATGGTGCACATGGCTACTTTAGCAGGTAGAGGGCGCGAGGGGTGTGGAGTGTAAAAATCATTATGACTGTAGTAATACGTCAGATGGTTCGACATAAACAGATTTTTTTAATACATGTAAATAACAATAAGGTCTGTATACCACATCAATGACAAGCAAAGGAAAAAAGATGAGCTAAATAAGCTGAAGTAAGAATACCCTAACGACTGGTTTCTACATTTTCTTGCGAGTTGGTGATTATAGAGCATCGCTTGTATCGATCCTATGTTTCAATATAAATAAAAACCGGCCAAGTGCGAGCCGGACTCACGAAACGAAGATTCCTTGCAGCCATTCAATAAAAACAATGGTTTCATGGACCCTCGGTGCGTGAGTTCAACTCGCACTTGGCGTGTTTTGACCATGACTGGTCTGATAGTAATTTTTGATCAATACAATAAACAAAATCGAAAGGCACGTAAAAATAATTATGTCAAAAAAACAACGTTTCTTACAATTTTCTATTAAATCACAGTTTTACTCACTAGTCGGCTACACCGACGTGAGTAAAACCGTGATTTAATAGAAAATTGTGCAGTGCTCACGAAAGTTTAAGTTTAAAAAAAAAACTTGCACCCTATACCTAACTATATTCTTCAAAATCTGTAAATGCCATTCGTAATATTTTCGCATTCCGATGACTTTCTTCTTTCACAGTTTTCCTTGCAACCTACCTCAAAACTCACGAATATGAGTATACTAAGTCATATTCGTGAGTTTTGAGGTAGGTTGATGTAATGAAAAAGTTAGAGAAGTTTAAAGTTACAGGCCCGCCTGGCCATGAATCCTATTGTGTTAGACAATGCCGTGATCAGGCTGATTGACAGGATTCCGTGGCTGTGTACCTTACCGACCACGGAACGAAAGCGCAAAAAGCATCCCAGTTTGCGTGCTTTGTTGCTTTGGTTCAGTTAATACTGGTCGAAGCAATCGAAAAAAAAATTAAAAGCGGACGGTGCTAAATACTTGTATCGTTTTTTACCATTTTTCTGAACTTCGTGTCTAAAACACATTGTAAGGGGTATTTTTCTCATTTTTTCTTTTCGATCAAGGAACAGACAACCAGCACCAAATTGACAGATGAACATCTAATATGTTGGCACTATACTAATTTTATTGATGACTGTCATTTCTGTAAAGACCTAAGTCCACACACTCCGATTTTTTTTACACTCTGGTTTCATCATAAATATTTTTTACATTGCTTTGAACGTGGTAGTTACATTTCAGATGTTAAAATAGTTGATATTTAAAAGCTCAGCACATTCAACCTATTTAAGGCATGCAAATAATTATAAGTACATAATGCTAAACAGTATAATTAATAATAATGTTAATAATTTTTAAAGATGTCAATAAATTTTAAGTCAATCCGATGACTTTCTCTTCTGACAGTTTTTCTGTAGCTATAACGGTTAATGGTGCTACCTCAACGCGCCATCCTGTATAATGGATTTTTTTTTATTATAGCCAGTGTTTTCACTATGATTTTTGATGCTTACAAGAAACAAAATCGAATGTGCACGAAAAAAAAGTTTTGCCAAATCCGCAAATTTTTTGGCACCCTGTCTATAATTTTCAAAATCTGTAAATGCCACTCGTAATATTTTTGCAATCTGATGACTTTATTTTCTGACAGTTTTTCTGTAGCTATAACGGTTCATGGCGCTGCCTCAACGCGCCACCCTGTATAATGGAAAGTTTATGTTTAAGTTTTATTTAGATTTTTTTATATTTGTTATGTTTTGACCATGGCTTTTGATCCTTATTTACTAGAAACAAAATCATATGGCACGAAAAAATAAGTTTGATGAAATTTACCAATTTACTTGCACCCTGTATATATTTTAAAAAATCTGTATATGTTATTCATGATATTTCCGCAATTCAAAGACTTTTTTTTTCTGACAGTTTTCCTGTAGCTTTAACGGTTAATGGTGTAAGTAAGTAAACCCTTGTAAACCAACAACAAACGAACATACAAAAGTATTAACTCTTGCTTTTGGGTATATACTCAGTAAAAACGAGTAATAACGAATAAATACTCATATTTTCTTTACCGAATCATTAAATACTATTTAGTATTTACTCACCGCCCATCTCTATCCGAGAATGTCAAAAACGATCCTTGTGGTCGGGTCACTAAGTAACATCCTTCTGGCGAACACTTCCAGGTCCGAGCCTCCACTCTACTAACTGACTGATCCAGTGTGTATCTACCAGACAACCTTTATTTAAACATGAACATTTTCAACTTATTCCATTTTTGTACCAGATGAAGTAAATGTAGTAGTCCCCATCAACCTTTGAGGCCGTCTGTCGGGTACTTCCGGCCACTCCAGAGCTGGCAGACTTAGTTTTTCTGTTTCTGCTAATCAAGGGCTATTTGAAGCCACCAGTCTCATTCTTGTATCAGATCACGTAAATTTGGAGCAAAATCATGATCTTTGAGGGCGTCTGTCGGGTACTTCCGGCCACTCCAGCGCTGGCAGACTTGGTTTTTCTGCCTCTCCGAAAGAAGTTCTAATTGAAGCCACCAGTCTCATTCTTGTATCAGATCACGTAATTTTGGAGCAAAATCATGATCTTTGAGGGCGTCTGTCAGGTACTTCCGGCCACTCCAGAGCTGACAGACTTGGTTTTTCTGCTTCTCCGAAAGAAGTTCTAATTGAAGCCACCAGTTTCATTCTTGTATCAGATCACGTAAAATCGGGTGTTTTTTTGCACCGGAAGTGGCCCTTTTTTTCGACCTTCCGGCCAATTCAGAGTGATAAGACCGATTGATTCGAGCTCAGCGTAACTTTTTCTATTTGAAGCCATAGAGCTTATCTTTGTATCAAGTGACGTGAAGATCATGCGGTCGGCTTCCGTACTATTGGAGTCTAACTACCTTGGGAACATCAATAATGTGTTGTATTTGTCAGAAAAAAAATATATTTTTGAATTACCTAATAAAATGTAGAAATGGGAGCTGAACTAAGTAAGTAAGTAAGTAAGATATTTATTCACAAGATAAAACACAAACTACGAAAAATTTTGGGAAAATAGATCTATTACATTACAACTACAACTACAGGGTGCACTCTAAGTCGATAGCGGAACTTTAAGTGGGCTATCTACTGATCAATACAAACAACTTGTACTAGGTGGCGAAAAAAATGGAGTGAAAAAAATATCAGCTGTTCCATACAAAAGGTCGACTCAGTACTGCACCAAATGTATGAAACAGCTGATATTTTTTTCGCTCCATTTTTGTCGCCCTGTATATACTCGCGAAAGGACACGAACACACGTAGACTCATACAGCCGCATTGCCTCTCACTTTTCCCGCGCCCCGTCTCTCTCTGGGTGAAACAGCTATAGAAAACAGGTTTTCACGCGCTTGGCCGTCACTGAGTTCCCACGGTCCTGAAGGGGCCTCTTAAGGTCGATCTTCGTAGAGACAGACAGCGCTTTCAAAACTCATACAGTCATACATGCCGTTATTTTTACGGAATAAGCAAAGCACACAGCGCCTCTATTCTCCAAAAAAATCACTCAACCTTCGAGTGTCAAAATAGCCGAAAATAGCCATTATCAAAATGAAAAACACAATTGACAATTAAAAACGGTTATTTTCACGGTGGATATTTTAGATAATACAGTTCTATTAATCCTCTTGTCCATGCAGTATCGTTCGGTTTTAGATGGGTATAACAGATATTTTCTCTACTTTCGTGCGCATATTCCTGTATTCAATTTGGCCGGATTTATTCCTGATTGCGAGTAAATTGAATACGAGCAAAGACAACAATTAAGGCACAACGCAGCAACTAGGTACATATTGAAAGTAAAAATTCTTTTACTCACAATTTGTTTTAATTATTAATTTATTATTTCGAAGTCGATGATGAAATAGACAAGATCAAATGCAAAAGGAAGTAGTCACTTCCGGCTCAATTGTGAAACAATTCACCTTTTCCATGATTACCTAGCAACTTTGATCAACAATATTCTAGCTAGCAGACCAATAGAGATTCTTTGAAACATAGCTCAAATGGAAGTGTTATAAAACAACAGAAAATACGTATACCCCTAAAATAATGAAGAAAGAGTCATTAACATTTTAAATACACTAGGTAGGTTCACTTGATAATTTTCACAATAAAATCACGTAAAGTTGCTGTGTACCAAGTGAAAAATTAAAAAAAAACAGAATTACCACGGAGAGAGAGAGAGAGTCAGAGATACCGATTAACATTATAATAAGTGCCCATAGAATGTGCGTGCGTGACCAGAAAATAAAACCTATTTTGTTCGCAGCATTGTTACGCCCAGGGGGGTTACCCTTGACGCTATTGCGATCAAATTGAAAAAGTTGTAAAATTAATTTCTCTTTGAATTCGCATAGTAATTCATTGATTTTAAATACTTTGTTATGTTTATTCAAAGGTAAGGCTGTTTTATTTAATAAAAAACGCAAAATGCGTCTTAATTTGTAAAAATATAAATTTTGTAAATTGCGCCATATTGCGGCCGTATTGGAAAAATGCGTCAAGGGTAGAGGGGCAGTACGGTACACTTGGCATTGATTTATCATTATTTTCGTAACTTTAGCCGCACCGAAATGATTTATTGCTGTAGTTTAGCAAGCCCCTGAATTATGCTCAAATAATATGCGAGCTTACAAAATTCTGACCCTAATTTTGTACTAGCCTTTGGGATACAAGATGTTGTGCGAACAATCGGGAAAAGTAACCACTGAATATTCCTCTATTCCCACCTGTCTTTCGGTACCACATCAAAATACATTATCCATTAGGTACAGATTCAGATATCTTTGTCGATACAGTTACTAAACTATATCTTACGAGATAATAATAATAATAATGGAGATTGTCTCTGGGTAGATTCTTGTATTTATCCAGAGATAAGATCTGGCAGATATACCTATACATTCAGAGTAAATGGTATTTAAAAGGCCTCTATGCTGTTGGCTTTGGCCCCACTCAAGCCTCAAAGCATCGGGTCCCCATGGACCCGTGAATCTGAAAAGTATACCAACATAATAATAATATGATATGGACCCAACCTTTGTGATGAGTTTAGTATAATTAAGTGAGGTATTTAGCCAAATCTTGCAACGTAATTACTACTACTAATTACCCAACAATCACCTTTTTTCCAAGCTAGGACACTTTTATGGCACTCTTTAATCGTCATCTCTGCATAGATATTATGTAGAGACGACGACATAGTATAAACAAAGTCGCTTGTCGCATCTGTCTGTCTGACATCCGCTAACTCCTCCTAAAGCGGATTTTAATGCAGTGTTCACAGTAAGATATTTGTTCACGGAAGGTTTTAAAGCGCACTTTCCAAAATGTAACCGTGCGACCGGGCGGGTCGCTCGCTAGTCTATCATAAAATATCGCAAGCCTCTCAAAGTTAAAGTCTTGATAAAAAAAAGTGAGGGAGCAGTTGTATAGCCCTGCACAGGAGCCAGGCGTCAAGTTCCTTCAGAAACGCACACAATACGGGAGCAGTACATCATTGGGCAGCGGGTCCCCTACGCCAAATCGATTGGCAGAAGACCGAGAGATTATGTATCAACAAAATAAATGAAGAGTCACTGAAAATATCGTCGCTTCATTTAGATTGAAATACTTTAAGCCATTGTGGCATTATGTTAAAATAATTAAAAGCATGTTGGCATGAAATACCTACAACCTGCCTCATCGTAAAAAAACATAACCCTCGTAAAAAAACATAGGGCAGTAGGGTAAAATGCGAATTCATTAAGATAAAAATAAGGTGTAGATAAAATGCTTTTGTCCGGTGCTCTTATTACAGTTGCTAGTCCCCAAAACCGGTTAGTTGCGAGAAAATACAAATAAAAATATTTTTTTCCTCAAATAATACATACCTATTATTTGTCGAAAAAAAGATAGTTTATTTCGATAAGAGTTACTTTCCCGCAAAAAAACCGGTTTTAAGGTCTGGCATTTTTTAAAATATATGTACACACACACACAGCACTGAAGAACTTCTCGCTATCGTCATTTGCCATATGATTGGTCGTAGGGGACCCTCGCGCAGTATGCCACACACATAGCTCACGAGTCAACCTGTTAGCTCTAACAAATAGCTCGCAATCTAATTGAATTATGTCACTGGCCGGTGTAAACCGTCTCAATTTGGAGTAATTTACCTATAACTCAGAAAGCATAAGCTATATTGCCGACTCTGGACTTGATGAATGGGCCACGACCGCAGAGTCAGGTGGGAAGGAACCTTACTAAAGTCTTGTAAAAACGGAAGTGAAATTAGTAACCTACTGGGTGTTAAGTATCGTCGATAGTACCGAATGCTAAGTACACACGACAGCACGTCAGACTGTACACTTTTTTTGTAAAGTCGCCCGTAACGTAACGGAGTAGAGTGTTAGCGTGTAAGCCCCGACGACGTGCTGTCGTGTGTACATTTTAAAAACTGTAATCCTATCCTACTTATATTATAAATGCGAAAGTTTGTGAGTGAGTGAGTGAGTGAGTGTGTTTGTTACCTTATAACGCTGAATCCGCTGGACGGATTTGGATGAAATTTGGAATGTAGATAGCTGAGACATCAGAATAACATATAGGCTACATATTATCACGCTTTGGTGTATAGGAGCAAAATAAACACACAAAGATTATCATATAGTGGCTATTTGTATAAAAGTAAACGACACAACCATTTACCAAAGACCCTCTGTCATCACGTAGCGTTGAGCTATTTACATTCGTAAATCCATCGAAAACTGAACAACGGTGAATTTTAGTGCACCAAACAGGCCCAAATGTGCCGCAAAACTCAAACGATGAACAACCGTGAAGAAGTTGTTTTTAATTATCGCTGTCATCCGTCACTGTCACAAAAATGGTATATCAACAAAGCAATAAAGGAAAAATCTACAAGTTTAATTACTCAAAACAGCCAAAAAACATAAGTTCAGTGCTACTTACAATCTGAAAGAGCCAATAAATCCTTACTTAAAAAACAACGTTGCGGTTGCATCCTGAGATCTTTTGGCCAGACGAGATGGGACGTCCGTTGAGTGCATTGCTGATTGCTGGTTATTCAGGGAAGAATAGGATGCACCAGACCTCGAAGATGGACGGATATTATGACCAAAGCCACACAAAAACACTTGCATGAACTGATCCACATCGCGAGTCATAGAGCACAATGAAGAACTCTTCTCTCTGCCACCTTCAATGATGGTCACGATCCTCAGCATTGAGGGAACGACTGAATGGAATGGAGACCTCGAAGGAAAGTTAAGATACGATGTTCTGACCAAAAAAATCCGCTGTGTGTAGCTGTACTGTGCAAATGTGCAAAGCATTGTAGAGTCTTGAGCGACATGAGCACCATGACCGTTTCATATCCATTAATTACTTATTGAGTACCTAGAAGGACTGGACAGGTGAACTTTTACATAATTTCATTGTCGCCTATATATTCATTCTGGCATGTGAAAATCCCCGAACCGCCTGCGTGGTGGTGTTGCCGGCATGAAAGATATGTGAGGAATACATCCAGAAGAGGCAGATGCCGATGTTTCGTGCCAATCTTAACTGTACTGACTGACCTGATCATACCTGTCCTGATGCTCCACAGTGCAGCTGATAGGATCTCTCTAGAGGCGACCTCAGCGCGAACAAGTTAACGAGTTTCTGGGACAGCAAAGTGTGATGGTTTCAACACGAAAGAAGAATAAGACTGACGATTTAAAACCGTTGTTTTAAACTATGGTATCGTAGACGCTAAGAATACGCGTTTGGTGTTTCAGAAGGGCCACTCATAGAAAAAAAAACTACTCAATGTGATAGACATAATATTTTAAGTATCTCCTAATATTATCACATATTTTCTGGTGTCAGAACCCAATTATTATGATCGGTCTCTTTGATATAATATGATGTAAAATTAAAAATTAAATAAACATACGGATTTTCAAATAGTTTTCTCTTCGTGCCTATATTATTATGATCGGTCTCTTTGATATAATATGATGTAAAATTAAAAATTAAAAAAACATACGGATTTTCAAATAGTTTTCTCTTCGTGCCTATAATACGAGTAGGTAACGCTAACTAGCTCTGTTTGAGATCTTTTACAGTTTTATAGAATTCCAGACAGATGTTGAGACCTGTAACGTACTGCAGCGAATGCTGATTATTCATTCACCCAACTGCGCAAGCTAACGAGATGTATGTACTTGGTTTTCAAACTACCCATTAGGGCTCTCTAACATCGGGAGAGGCAGTGTCCACAAAGGCCACAGAGGCACGTAGTTTTTGCATAATCATACTTAGAAGACTTGGAGCGAGACCAACTGAACAGAGAGAGGACCCAGCCTGAAAGTTTGCAGTAAGCAGCAGCAGATTAGCGGACTCTAAATTATGGGATAAGGCTAAAAATCGAAGATAATCTTCAAGTGTGTCTTGAAATGCAGGTAACCCACGTTCAATCAGTTAGTCGCGGATAACAGTAGGTATCTGCATCTTTACTCCGTTGAGGTTGGAAGAAGCATAAAACCACTCGTGGTCCATGGAAACAAAGTCTTGGGCCAACGCTTTGATAGCGCTGGGTGTAGGGTGGGGTTCATACTAGGTGGTCAAAAATATGCTAGGTACCATTGCTAATATCCTTTTCTTTTATCCACGTAAATAAAGTCTCGGCCACAAGCTATAAACTATAAACTGCTATCTTTTCCCCTGACTGACGTCGATGGCGGGGGGAAAATAGAGCTACAACTTTTTATCTTAGTCAGCGCGGACGAAGTCGCGGGCAAAAGCTATAATATTATATTCGCGAAAGTTTTATTCTTTCACGCTGAAACGGCTGAACGGATTTGGATGAAATTTGGAATAAAAATAGCTTAGACATCAGAATAACACATAGGCTACATATTATCACGCTTTTACACTTAGGAGCAAAGTAAAGCATATTATCCTTTTTCTGTAGTCCACGCGGACGAAGTCGCGGGCAAAAGCTAGTCAAACATAAAACAAATTATTTCACTTTTGTATCGTGCACTGGGTTTTATTGCAAAATGCTTCGGGATTTTCCAAGAATATGTTTTTTTTTAGTTTACGGATAAAATAAAAAGGCTATACGCATTGCCGGGATAGGCCTGAATAAAGAGGCTGGAATATGTAGGTAGCTAGTAGATATAAGGTACGAGTAGATAGGTCCCAATCTGGCAAATTAGATCAAAGGAAGAGTTAATTGATCGTACGAACGAGCCCTTCTGCTTGAATCATTCATGGCTGTCGGTACAAATGCATACGGAATTCCATTTCCAAATCTAACAAGCGTTTTGAACTTCCGAAACTTTCTTGGCACCACGTCTAAATACTTCTTGACAAACAAACAAACTTTACACCGAATGTGCTATTCCGGCGTTCCGGTTTTCGGCAGAACCTCCTGAATAGTTAAGACACTGCAAGTTGCAAGCTTATTTCGTCCTTCGCTTCATAATCGGCCAACTTCAGCCTTCTCGAGGGTTAACGGCCTCTTTGATTAACCCTATGAGGACTACTTGCCCCTTTTCTCTCCTTGAAACTTCAATATGAAAATGCCGACAGCTAAGTTTCTCGGGCAAATAGCTTTTATGAAGAACTTAATTTATAATCTTGGACGAGATTACTTTTAGCCGGGACCGTCACAATATACATAAAAGAAAATTGAAACACTAAGATTGGTTATTAAATGTTACCTTGTGAGACAAAGCATTACTTTGTGACAAGGGATGACATGCCTTATATTGCTTGGATTGTATATTATTATTAAAAAAAGTGGCCACTTAGGGCGAGATTCGATTGCATCCTTATTAAGTTCTAGGATCTGGAATCCAAACCTTAGGTCCTAAAAATAGCCTCGCGTTGAGAAATCGCAGGAGCGTTTTTTGCTAAAAACGCATCCATAAAGAAGATAGATATTTTTTTCATAGGTGACGCTAGTTGTGAGTCCTGTTGCGTCTTAACGAGCTTCTAAAGACATTGTTGTAACAGATCGTAGTGTAGGACTGCCATATTCACATCTAATATATGACATTTCTCTCCCACTCATTATTCTCTATTTATATGCACACTCTATAGCCCCTTTGCATTGAATTTTCTAAGTGCCTAAGGTTTTGTGATCTCGTTAGCAAAGAGCACTTCATCGGTTTGCAAAAACTCAACCGGCTTTGTGAGTGAATAATAAAAGAAAAACAAAATGGGTTCACGAATGCTCCATCCGCTTTACTCTCAACGGGATCACGAAGGACTATAGGACTTTTCTGAGAAGCCCGCTTTACTTTTTAACCGGTCAAGTGTCAGTCGGACTTGCATATACTTATGCTGCGCATGATAAGAGCTGCCATAGGGTGTTCTATCGCTTATCATATACACACAAACTAAAGTACCTTATAGTAAGTACTTATCCTGTTATGAAAAGTTTGTGGAGCAGAATCTTTAGTGCACGAGTATGAATTGCACTTGCCGGTTTTTAGATGTCCGTACCCAAAGGGTCTATATTAGTATTAAATCCAGGAATAGAATAATATCGGAAGTTCAGAAAAATACTTTAAGACTGAAATATCAACCCAATTTTCGCAATATTAATCAACAAATATTGGTTTATGAAATATCCGTTTGCGGAATTAATTTTGTGAAATAATCAAAGTGCTACTTACAGTAAGAATAACAACCTTTATGCAACAAATTGTACACTGTACAGATTATCAAATAGCCTACTTCTCGACAAGATAACTATGCTTGTATATCAAAGCTAGGAGATAACGGAGATCAATATCCCATCGTTTGCCTCTCTACGCTCATTATAAACTAACAGGACAAAAAAGACACTCGGTAATACGGATTCTATACAAAAGACCTGAATGGCATACGGAACAAAAAAATACTTTCTTTGCTCTGTATTTATTTACCAACTTATGTTATGACTTTGCATTCACAACTCCCAATGTTTTGGCTCTGAATTCCGTATGAAACTCGGTGACTTTTTTAAAGCAGATGTTAATTTAATTAGGCAAGAACTGATTTTCAAAATCGTTGTACGTGACCTCTACATATTATACGAGTATGTGACTTGGAGCTACAGGTAGGGTCACGAGTTATGAGCGCTCGACGAAACTGGTGGGGATTTCTGCGCAAGTGAGTACAATTGCGCGCAAAATGTCTAATATCCACGCGGGATCTAAGACTGATGCTGAGCTGAACTATAGTTGAGTGAGATACTATAAAAATCGGAGAAACTGACTAAACTTAAAGATTGAAAGTATTCTTTGCGGATTTTGCACTCGTTATATTTTAAATGGTTTTCCATGCAATTATTTTAACGGACATTACGATAAAACGGGTGTACAATCAATGAAAAATAATCTCAATCCAATAGGTATTCTCAATCAATAACTTTTTTGAATCTTTCTGAACTGTCTTTTCAAAAAAAAATGTTTCGGCATTCTTTCTGCGAGGAAATAAAAAAACGATGTGTGCCACTGTACCCCGATGCTAGAGCGATCGCGCCTCTCTGTCGCCCCCCTCGTACCCCGCCAAACAGACCAAAAAAATGAGTTCTGCGCATTCAAGGTCAGCGCTCATAACTCGTGACGCTACCTGTATCTACTATCTTGTTCTACATTTTCTACTATCGAGTAGGTGTCATGAATCATGATAATCGTTTGCTGCGGTGTCATGCCGTTGGGCCTGGTACTCTGTGACTATTTTATATGTTTCCCTTGGTTTGAAAACCGCATGAAAAGTCTCGTACCAACACGCTTAGAAGTTTCTTGACTATTTTCAATAGAACCTAATACTGTAAGTTTGTATAGGTGCTTCTCTTTCGCAAGAATTTTCGTTGTAACACCCTCCCCGCAATTTTACTAGCACTTGCGAAGAAAACAATTTTCTAGAAAGTACTTTTAGCAACAAAATAAACTACGTGCTTAGATGGTTTAGCGAGAAAAGTGCTGGGTATCCAACCTCAAGATGGAGGTTGTAACTAATGAGTTACAACCTCCTCAACCTTCTTGAATATGCAATAAATATAGGGTATTACAGAAAGGTCCAAGGGAGTCGCTTATCTCATGAATGTGCCTGAGACATTGTTTTAGATAGAGTAGGCTTGCCCAGCAAATATACCATCCTGTAAGCCTGGCTAACACGAAAGACAAGTCAATGATGTGGAACCAACTAAGCCGCGGGTTTCCTCACGATGTTTTCCTTCACGGTTAGCGAGAGGTTTCGTAACGTTGAAAATAAACAAAGTCATAGATATACATGCCTGCGCCGGGAATCGAACCTGGGTCTCTCGCTTCCGAGTCCAATGTTCCACCAATAGGCCACCACCGACCGCTCCGAATCACGTAATCTGAACCATCCGCTACAATACGTGGGTATAGTAATGTTGCCTCCAAGTGGGCTTTCAGTGTGTGCGTTAGTCAGCTTTTATAGAAACAAGTGTATCGCTACTGTTGCAAGTAGCTGTGTGAAGATACTTGTTCTGAGCAAGATATTACCCGACAAACTCGGCAACACTATCCCAAAGGACACAAAATATCTCCCACCGAGACCCCGTACAACCCGCGGCTGTAAATCTTGAAAATCACGTACAATCGGTACTAGTAAGTACTACAGAAGGTCAACTAGCGTTCGAATTTAGTGATAAAAGGGTCAGTGGTATGGGTGAATATCGCGAATAATTAAACGTTAAATATTTCATGGTCTCTCTATATCATCTACCTCGCATCACTGCTATTTTTTGGCAATCCGGATCTCATGAGGTCAAAATGATAACATTGCATTAAGGTCATCTTCAATTTGATGTCTAACCATCATTCCGGCGGTCCTTTTATGGTTTTCCATCTAAAATTAGTCCCGAGGAATATAAATGGTACTGTAATATCTGAGAGAGTCATTTCACCTATCTAGTATGAGTGGACGTGCCATTGGACGCTGTAGAAATCATCTGACAAAGATGCAAATGCCTAAGTTTTTTAATGCTTGTATGTTAGGTGGCCCTTCTGTTAGCACCATCACGTTTGGTCCAATCGGCGCGATAGGATACAATGCGAAAGTTTTGTTTTGTAATGCGCCAACTTACACCGCTCCCTCCATAAACGGCTTAGCTTGGGATTGGGCAAAATTATTAACGGTCGGATTAAACACTTGTTGGGAGCCTCGGTTTTGCCTTTCAGAAATATATGAATTGATAAACGTTGTAAAATAACAGTCTTTCCTTTTGCTTTGATTTTTATTTTAAAAGCATTATTCCTGGAGAAAATAACTGAAAAAATATTGTTATTGAAACTAGGGAAATACACCTGCTATTTTTTACCAACCCGAAACGATTAAAAAAAAAGTTACTTATGCTAAACGATTTTTTTACCCTTTTGCTACGCGCCAATGCGCACGCCGTAGCATCTAATAAACCGGAGGCGCGCGTATTTCAGATCCAGACATGGTTTAATAAGACGATCTCTACTTAAGACGACGTACGTCTCACAACTAGCGCCGCCAATGGAAAAAAAAACATATCTTTTTTTTGGATGCGTTTTTAGCAAAAAACGCTCCTGCGATTCCTCAACGCGAGGCTTAACTATTTTTAGGACCTAAGGTTTGGATTCCAGGATTAGATTTCCTACGAATGCAATCGATTCTCGCCAAAAGTGGCCACTTTTGGCGAGAATCGATTGCATTCTTAAGTTCTAGGATCTGGAATCCAAACCTTAGGTCCTAAAAATAGTTAAGCCTCGCGTTGAGGAATCGCAGGAGCGTTTTTTGCTAAAAACGCATCCAAAAAAAAGATATGATTTTTTTTCCATTGGCGGCGCTAGTTGTGAGACGTACGTCGTCTTAACTATAGTAACTCTTAACCCTGCCCCCATTGACAGCGGACAACTAGGCATTAACGATTCGGCAAAGCCTCTTAGCGCTGTTTATCCGGATTATCCGCGCCCGCAATGTTTCCTTCTCAAGTGATAGATTATCCGCTGCCCGGTATCGCTTTTTCTGCATCAGCTGGGTTTCCGTTTGCGCTTTTCCCGACCTGGATTACAGTAAAGTTACGATTGTAATTTTTTTTTTTTAGAATAGCCGCCGCATTTCATACTAAAATACGCAAAGTGATGCTTTGCTAAAAATAAACATCTAAAAATAGGCTGAAAATGTAGTGTTATCAATTAATGACAAATTAAATCACTGGGAAGATCATAATTAGATATGACAAATGAAATACAGCTAAACTTTTTATCACATCTACAGGTACTAAAATAGCTTTTTAATCCCGGAGGGACTAAAAGAGATTTGAATTTAGAATGTGGATATTGTAAAGTAAAAGTTCAAATGACTAAAGAGACCACAGACCACGTTGAAAGAGATCAATCACGAATAATGCATGGACAAGAAACTGGAACAATAAAAAAATTAATCGCGTGCGAGCCAAAAAAAATAAAAGTTAGTGAAAAAATTTTAAACGTAAGAATGCATTCAGTCTTCGTTAGTAATTGTTTATTTGTTTACTAAAATTTAGATTTTACTTACTTACTTTCATAAAATAAAGGTGGTGCTTCCTAAGTGGTGAGAATAAAAGTATTGTATTAACTCCAGAAAATATTGTACCGGACGCTAATTATTCGTAAGTTCCACTCACTTATTTTCTCTTAGAGAGTGGTAAAAACTAGAGCGTTCACTTTTTGAATCTCTTGCTGTGCTCAGGATTATACTTTAGTATCCTTCACTCCACTCTGGATTCAATGGAACACTCTCTCTTAAAAATTGTGTTTTCTTCCTTCGGGTAAGAATCTACTATTCTATCACTGGCAAGATCATAATTAAACAATATTGACTTATTAGATCTCACTTTGGTACGCTGTTGTATTCATAAAATATGACGTCCACTGTTGAGAAAATACCACTTCTTTGTGTCTATGAACATGTAAAATACCGCGAACGTTAGGACACGATAGCAGATAACTTTTAAATAGGTAGGTATATTTTACATGCTGTCGTGTCATCGCCAATCTTAATCAAACCTAGAATGACAGCTACATAATCTAAAATCTAAATAAATGAAGCCGAATTTGTCGGAACCTCGGTAATTTCATCAGCATCCACCGCAGCATTTACGTGCGTCGCCCAAGGGCGCAGTCACACGGGAAATTATTAGTTGCTTAGAAGATTATACCTTTTTTTGCATGACAAACATGTAAATTATTTACTCAGCTGCTCACCGTGTGTCCAAGTCCAAACAAATGTACAGTGAAAGCGAACAGAAACATCTGCTCGGTGTGTGTGTCCAAGCCCAACTGCTAATCCGTCCCCAGCTAATAGCGATATTCGCGTTGAGGCTATTATGAAAGGTCTAAACGATTTATTATTATACTATGTTACCTGTATCTCCAATTAGTCTACACTAATATCATAAAGAGGAAAGGTTTGTAAGTATGTAGGGGGTAATCTCCAAAACTACTCATCTGATTTAAAAAAATCTCATCAGTAATGGGAAGCTAAGTTATCGCTGAGTGCCATAGGCTATTTTTAATTGTGATAACGGGCAAAAAAACTTAGTCTGTGCGAACGAAGTTGCGGGCAAAAGCTGGTTAGCTATATGTTCGGTGTGTATGGCCGAGCCGTAACAGATATAGGCATGTCAGTGACAGCGCGCACAGACGCGCAAGCCGCGGTCAGCCGCAACTGAATTAGCCGCACCCCTTCTCGTGTCCGGTGCAATGTAGCCGCTGAAAGCCTTTGTATTCGTGGCTGGTCGGTGTTTACATACTGCATCGTAAAGATGGACGGGAAATATACAGATTAGGCAGGGCATCAATCACCAACGTAAAACAGTTGCGTGACCCGCAGAGCCAAAACCACTGAAGATAGGTAACAAACGAGTTTACTTGTAGGGTGTGAAATTGCACAAAGAAAGGATTTTATTGTGGTTCATGGTCAGTAGCGTGAAATATGTGAACAATTTAACGTTCCCATTATTTGTTTTTTTTTTGTAGCTAGGGCTTGGGAAACACTGATGTTAAACTATGCTAGGGTAACACTGATGTTAAACTATGGAAGGACCTTTCTCTTACAGCCTTTAACGGTGTGCAATAAAGACTGTTCTACTCTGTTAAAATACGTTGTAAGGAGCACAGAAATGTAAAGCGCTTGTCAATAATGAGTTCTCACGAAGTCGCGATGGAAAGCTCGTTGCTTTTATTATAAAGTGCACTCGAGCGATATTGCAATACGCGAACTAGATGGTACGGGATCGTTTGACCGGCTGTTTATTGTTCGCAAGTTACTCGCAAGGAAAACATTGTGAGGAAATTCGCGTCGTAATTGGCCGTAGTAGCTTGATATACAAGGTGTTACAGAATTGGTCCTATCATGTTTGAGGGAGTCGTTAAACTTATCAATACTAGAATTTTTTACTATAGGATATACGAAATTTCAAAAAAAAAATCTGCTGAAGCTTTTCTTGAATTCGGTGCAGTAGATGTCAAATTTTAGTATGGAACAGCGGATATTTTTTTAAGAATTTTCGAAGTTCACTCCATAGTAAATGTTGCTTGTTTTGATTAGCAACCACCCCCTTCAATATGACAGGACCTTGTTGTAACACGCTGTATAGAAAGAAGAGAAACACGCCCACATGCCTCCCAGAGGGGTAGGCAGCGTCTACACCTCAACGAGAAACAAACAGCAAGCCGACGCGTGCCTCAAAAGCAAATATTCGTAGCACCTTTATTTTCGTAGCAAGGTCTACGCCGTAGCCGTAGTAGTTAGGGAGGCGAATAGGGGAATTTTCTGCAATACTCGAGCGTGGCAGTTTAAGATATGAGAGATACCTTAGACCTAATAGAACAACCTTGTAAAGTATTTAGCTCTATATGTAGTGACGCGCGCCTAGGATAGACGATCAGATTAGTAAAAAAAAATGGATAGTCTGAAATACTCGAGCGCGTCAGATTAAGATATTGGGGGTTGATTTTAGTGTTTAAAGACTAAATTTAACTAATCTGACGATAAGTCCTTGACGCCGCCGAGTTATAGGGTCGCGAACTTGTAAAAAAAAACGTTAATCCGGCATTCTCGAGCGCGATTTTAATTTTTTTTATTTTGAAAAATATAATCTAATACTTACTAAAAATACAAAATCTGCCGGCTTCCGCATGACCGGAAGTGTGGAGGAGCCATTTCGTCTTCCTAAGAACGCGTTACGGCATATAAGTCGCGAACAAAAAACAAAATAAACAAAAAATTGGTTGTATCTATCGCTTTATTGTCATTCTTAAATTCCCCATTTCATCAAGGAGAAAGAAAGGAAAAAAAAGAAACCAAAAATCTTTTTCGGTCAGATTAAGAGAACCCACCAACATTTTTGTCAGATTAAAAAAATATGCTTTCAGGATACCGAGATAAACCTCCCCTATGAAAATCTGACGCGCTCGAGTATTTCAAAATGACTTTTTTTTTGCATTTTCAAAAATTCATCGTTACTTATCGTCACGCCGAAATCGTCAGTTTTTTTAAAGGGAGCTTCCTTGGGGCCTACTTAACACCCCTTCCGAAAATCTGACGCGCTCGAGTACATTTTTTTTTTTTTGCATTTTTGACTACTTCATATGCCTACCCCCACCACGCAAACCGGCAGATTAGTATACCGTTGTTATCAGAGGCATTCGGGGCATACGTAGTATGAATATCTGACGCGCTCGAGAATGCCCAAGTAACTGTTTTTTTTTACATTTTTGAAAAACCGTACACGCCAAACCCACCGCTAAAATGGTTTTTGCCATACGAGCTTTTCTTTTCGAAATTATTTTATCTTTCGATTTTGATAGGTCTCGACGGCGCCGTTGAATTACGCCATTTAGCTACCTCGCCTCCCTAACTATAGCAAGCGTGGCGGTGTCGTAGCGCTCGGTGAATTTATTTAACCCCAGCCTTGTTTATTTTAACTATGTTCAACAAAGTCATTGAGGTTCAACGTTATTTTTCTATACTACTTAGAAAATAGTTCATGTAGGTAGTGTTTTAGAAATAGTTGTAATAATAATAATAATATGTATTGTATTAAAAAAAAAGTTGTAAGTGGTATTTAATAGATAATCTCGATCGTTAGTTTAAAATTATGTGCAACTTATTCAAGTTGTAATAATTATGTATTTCGCACTGCAGCTACAGGGTGATTACTCATACAAAATCATCTCAATGCGTATATGCTTAGAGTTTGTATTAATCTTACGGACATATCCTAATAAATATTCGTTGCTTACGCAGTAAATATTTCTACCTGATTATATTCTGATCACTTTTTCGAATGTTCTCGGCCTCTCTGTGTAAAAATAAGCCTGGACAAAAATGTTGAGTTGGCCATTTCGAAAAAATAATAACACAGAATAAAACAAAACGGAAGGTCGGGTGAAAGAAGGTCGTCATAGGTCCGTTGGCAAATTAAAAGTAAATTATGAAAGCAAATGCTGGGTATTTCAAAATGAATACCTAAAATATTTTAATTTTTATGAGTTTATAGGACTTGAATACTCACTCGATTTTTTTCAAACCTGTTATCCTATTATTATATAGCACCTTATTGTGCAAAACTGCCCATATTATGGATGGCACTATTATTGGCGATTTCATTCAATAAAAACCAAGTACATTTTGTGGGCTAAATTCGACAAGGATCTCAAGAAATCGAGATCTCGATCCTGTCCTACCTATCTGATATAGTCAACACACAATATTATTCAATTAAAACAGTGGCAAAGTGGACCTTAATGTTTCTTGTTATTTTGTGGTAAAAAACCCAAACTTTGCGGGTCACTGCGAAAGCAATATTTCAATGCTTTTCCAATAAGTATTGCATTGTTAGTATTGTTAGCGGAGCTTTACCTATCATATTTTCGCATCGCATTTTATTATTATAACACGTGTCATTAAAGCAAACATTTAGGATGGACTTCAAAACACTCGCCCTCTCGCTCTAATTAATACAGTCAAAGCGAGACAACGCTAGGTTTTTAACTCCGTCCTAAATGTTTTCTTTAATGACAATGACACGGGTTATAACCCTATAGGTATCGTTTCAATATAGATAAACTTTTGATTTGTTCTCGTTATTATTTATATCATACGATTTTAATTAAATACCAAAATTGCTATTTAGGTTATTACTTTAACTATACAATGTGTAAATAAATACGAGTTGAATACAGGAAATATGATTTGGTTTTGGAACAACGGAATATAGCCCTACACACGAGATCAAACTGGTTTTGCTCTGTCATTATTGAGATTTAATTGGCAAAAAAAAGGAATTCCGCGCGCAGCGTGCCCCAAAATTCACTGATTTTACCCTTTTCAAGCCGCAGAAAATCACAGAACCTTCCGTGAAATAAGTACAAGATTTTTATTTATTTGCGCAAAAAGTTTACGATTTAAACTCTTCAAAATCATAATAAAGTTTTCCATAGTACGTATAGTAAATGGATACAAAATCGCGCGCGCGCACAATAATTCACCGATTTTTTCCCTTTTAAATTTTATTATGGAGATGTCTTTTGCTATAATTTGGACAAACGCCCCCGTTATTTTAAGGGTGGACGATAGCAACGTGGCGGGAAATTCAAAATTTTCACGGTTTTTTGAACAACAATAATTCAGCCGATTATGTGTTCTGGTCTACAACAAGTTTTTTGGGCAGTGCCACTTCTTCGTAGACCAGAACACATAATCGGCTGAATTATTGTTGTTCTGTTGTTTACAATAATGAAAAGAATACTGTTTTATTGTCGCGAACGAAAAATCGCTGAATAAAAATAGCTCAATTTAGCTACAAAATGTAAAAAAATGTGAAAATTTTGAATTTCCCGCCACGCTGCTATCTTCCAGCCTTAATGTAGGTAATAGTTAGTCAATAAGAAATACCGCACGCCTGTTCTTATTTTAATTCTATGGATGTTGGGGTGGAGGGTGGGGTTTGAACCCCGAAAACCACCCCCCTGGCTACGCCCGTGCATAGCGGTCAAACTTATAAGACCCCTCTTTTTGGGTTGGGGGTTAAAAAGGGATACAAGCCCATAAAGACGGCCAACCTTAGGGGGCGTTCTGTAACGCACTAGAAGTAACCCTTCAAACGAGAATCCGAACACGAGACTCGTCGTTGATTGACGTCGAGTGACGGCGAACGCACAGAGGGAGTCTAACGATGATGAATCGTCGCTGGGATTTCATAAACTATTCAGACGATGTTTAGTATTCAGTCGCGGATCACGCCCGCTGGAATAGTTCAGAAAGACTGCTCGTTTGTCTCAAATTGTGGTATATTCTGTGGTTTCTACAATTATTGCGGCAGTTTTACTGTTTTAAATATCGAAAAACAGGATATTTTTGGCGATTAGGATGGGATGTTATGTCACCGCTTTTGCCTGCGATTTTGTCAGCGTGCGCAGACTTAATTAACAAGTTGCCTATATTTTCGATAAGGGCCCGGACAAAGACGCGGGAAAAGCTAAACATTTATAGCCCATGTGCTGTACCTAAGCTATCTCCATTCCAAGTTTGATTCAAATTCGTCCAGCTGTTTCAGCGTAAAACAAACACACAGACACTTTATTAGCATTTATAATATTAGTGTGAGTGTTATATATAACATAGAGGCGAGGAATAGAGAAATAGTAATATTTCTTGCAATAATTTTGTTGGTCAGTTTTGAACATGTTAATATTATTGATATCTAAAGTTGGCGGCTTCGCCAAAACTTATTGTAAGTAGGTACGAAACTTTGTGAACGTATAGTACTGGTTTGCCCGGTAAATATAAATAATATATAGTTTTTTAAAAGTTTATAAAAGTACTCTAAAAAGTAACAAAACCCCTATCTATGAGTTTATCGTATACCAAGCTGAACTTTCAATCGTCGAGATTCTTCCTGTGAAATCCAGTGTGATTCAGTCGCGAATCACGCCGCTTCAACGGGGGCTCGGAATACTTCATTAGGCCACTTTGCCTCCCCCGCGCCACCCGCTTCGAACCCCCTTTAAGGCCTAGCTCAAGGGTAGGACGGATGCTGCACTTTTTGTTTTAATATTTGTGCAGGACCATCAAACGGCTCACAGCACTAAGTAACCAGCAAACACATTTCACTGTCAAACTCGGGACCATCCGCTTTTTTCCCCTTGCTCATGAAACGACTGGGGTTTGGGGGATTCAGGGCAAGGCATTTGTCAAAGAGATAGGTCGCCGATGCAGGTAAGCAGCATCTCGGTTTTCTGCTGGAATTTTTAGGTATGTAGCATGGCCATCGACGTGGCATTTAAAAAACATCTACACATCGATGTAAATAAAGTCCTATTTCAGCTAGGCCTTAAATACGGATGCTTATTTGAAGCATATAAAATGTAGGCATTCTCCATGGCGCCATCGGAGTTAAGGCACTGGGCATAGTGAATGAAGAATACCATCAACTTTTGATTTCTACCTTACCATACACTCTATTAAAAATGGAAACGTTGGGTGAAAAAATTTTTTCGATACGTCTTATAGTTCCCGAGATATTTAATTTTAAACTAGCTGTGCGACGAGCGCGCGGTCGTCAGCTGCTGTGACGTCACTAAACAGCTCGCAGCCGACACATACATCGTAACACTCATTCAAAGGGCTGTATCTTTGGAACCGTACTAGGTAGCCAGTTGAAATTTTCAGAGATTATGTTTTATTATGGTGGATTACCCAAGAAATAATAAAGATAAAAAAATATTAAAAAATAAGAGGGGTCCCCATACAAAAAACGTTGTTTTATACTTTTTGCTCTATACAAAAAACGGTAAGGCATACAAGCATCAAACTTGGTATGATTATAGGGCTTACTCCATAGTATAAGAAAAAAATATAAAAAATGGTCAAGCTCGACTCGGACTCACGCGCCGAGGGTCCGTATAACCAGTTTTTTTTTATGGTGGTACGGAACTCTCAGTGCGCGAGCTCTACTCGCTCTTGGCCAGTTTTTTTGTGTGTTTAGTCAGTGTTACAGTAGTGTTTTAATATAATATAACTTATTTATAACGTTAAAAATTCGCTAGGGACAGGTTGAAAGCCGCAAGCTATTCCCTAGCACGGGTAAGTTAGTGCTATAAAAATAAAATAAAAACGTATAAAATATTATTACTTAGCTATAGATGTGGATGACGGCTTTGAAAATTTGTCTTTGAAAAATTTCAAAGCCGTCGTCCACATCTATAGCTAAGTAATAATATTTTATACGTTTTTATTTTATTTTTATAGCACTAACTAACCCGTGCTAGGGAACAGCTTGCGGCTTTAAAACCTGTCCCTAGCGAATTTTTAACGTTATAAATAAGTACTATATTAAAACACTACTGTAACACTGACTAAACACACAAAAAACTGGCCCTGCGAGTAGAGCTCGCGCACTGAGAGTTCCGTACAATAAAAAAACTGGTTATACGGGCCCGCGGCGTGTGAGTCTGAGTCGCGCTTGACCATTTTTTATATTTTTTTGTTATACTATGGAGTAAGCCCTATAATCATACCAAGTTTGATGGTTGTATGCCTTACCGTTTTTTCTATAGAGCAAAAAGAATAAAACAATTTTTTTTGTATGGAGACCCGTCTTATTTTTTAATATTTTTTGAGTTTTATTATTTCTGAGGTAATCCATTATAATAAAACATAATCTCTGAAAATTTCAACTGGCTATCTAGTACGGTTCCAAAGATACAGCCCTTTGAATGAGTGTTACGGTGTATGTGTCGGGTGCCAGCTGTTTAGTGACGTCACGCTTGTTTGCCGCGCTCGCGCGAAAAACTCCAAAATGACGGAAACTAAAACCGTCGTAACTTTAAAACTACTGAATCGATTTGAATGAAACAAAAACGGGCGTATTTCTAAACTTGTAGGCTACACGGTCATAAAGTTTCAAGTGATTTAACCGACCCACGGACATTCTTCATTGCCCGCGCGCAAAAAAATGCACAAAATCGATTCCTGTATCAAATACACTAAAAAAATCGAAGATGTTCACATATCAAACCCTAAAATTAGATGAGACCAGATAGGTCTACCAGATAGATAGTTATGGATATCAACACAAAACTGGCTGTGATAGATAGGTCTCACCTAATTCTAGGGTTTGATAAGTGAAAATTTTCGATTTGTTTACTGTATTTGATACAGGACTCGATTTTGTGCATTTTTCTTGGCGCGCGGGCTATTCACTATGCACCGCGCCTTAACAATGGGCATTGATCAGTGAGGCATCGATTGTCGTAAATTGAAAACCATTTCGAGGAATAGGGATACTGATTACTATTAAGGGTTTAAATAAGTAAAATTAAAACGGATTATTAATATTTTTCATCATAGCCTCTAAATGCGGTAGTTCCATTGCCTACAAATATTTAAAAAATACATTCGTCAACAACAACTGTCAAAAGTGTCAAATAACTGAGAAAATAACCTTCTTGTTGACTTGACACTGACATTTGTCAAACGACAACATATTTTTATTTTTCTAAAAGCATGAATGAATGCAATGAACTTAGTACATAATGCAAGTGGTGACGTCATACACAAAACTTTTAGAAATTTTAAATAATTAATAAAAAAATATTTACATAAAAAATTAAGAAAATATTCAAATTAGTTTCTTATATTTGTCTATATTTTCGACTTATAGAATAAAAAATAGGATTTAACGATGCCCATTCTATGGAGTTTATACAGGGTGTTAAGACAACAGATCCGAAAGCCACGCATACTAGACACCAAAACAAAGTACTTTTTCAATAAATTATTGCTGGGAAATTTATTTTGGTTTTTTAGATTACAATTTTGAAAAATATTTTATCACGCAATGGACGTGTAATGCACAGAAGTCATATTGCGCAAGCGTAGGTATAAGTTTATGTTACTGCAGCTTGAAGTGCCGATGTTTAGAATACATTGCGGGTTGCAATTTTAACGTCGTTTTTTGCAAGAAATGTTCATAATTTTGATATGGCTTCTTGAGAAGGTATGTTAAGAACAAGATACTGAATACATTTCTGCAAAAAAAAAGCTTTGAAATGTCCGACTTTGAACCTCATTATCTCGGAAACCGTTGATTTCCCAGGCTTAGTTCCTTGGGCAAAAATGTTCATTATGATGAGGACAATCCGTGGTTTCCCGCTTTGTTGGCGGTCTTTTAACACCCTGTATACAACGTGTTACAAAAGATACTAACTCTTTTTACAGGGTGTAACCTGCTGGTCAACATAATGACAAATCTGCAAAAAAGTTGAAAAACACAACTTTTTTTTATAATCTCAAAATTGTAAAATTTTCAAAACTTTTTTGATTTTGGATTTAGCTCTAATTAAAAAATATGGTTGTTTGCTTAGCTGCATTTTAATATCTTCAGGCTGTTAAAACATAGGGAAAGTCTATGGAAACAGTATTTTAAAAATACTTTTCTCCCGTCACAGCGCTTACATTTTAATTATTTAAAAATCAACGGAACGTCATAGAGCTAAAAAAATATTTTGGTTGTGATCCCTATCATCAGGTACCATGATCATGTAAAAAGAGTAAGCATCTTTTGTAACACCTTGTAAAGATGCATTTTCTTTCCAATATTTCTATTAAAAAAATGGGAACTGTAGTCGGTTAGTCGGTAGTCTCGTTTTAGATTTCAATCTCTATTTTGTTTTTCTTTAAAGTTGTACGCAAGTTGTACTTTAAAGCAATGTCATACTGCCGGCACTGTTACGTCTGTGATGCATCTACAAAGCACACTTCGAGGCAAAAAACCTATTTGCCTCAAACAGCCAGCAAATTCTGTCCTGCCGTAGCCGATTTTATGCGGAGACTAAGCCCCTTTATTTACAACTGGAAACAAGTTAATCAAGGTAAGTGATTCTGACTTCCGAAAGTCGAAAATGAGCTTGGGTAGAAACCCAACGTTCACTACAGAAAATTAACTCAGTATCGATAACTCCAAAGAAAATGCCTCAGGTCTTTGGGAGAGATGTAAATGCAGTGTTTTTATTGCGACGTAAAAAGACGAAACTAAAAACACACAAGACTTTTGAATTATCTGGGGGCACGGCAGTGCCCCCGCAAGGTCGAGCGCGAAGCAAACACTGCCGTACCATACTTTACTGGAACCATTTCGCCGCATTTTGGGCCCCTATTTGAGAACCTCTGGATAAGAACAGATCGCAGAAATTTTCGTCATCCAGTAAGCTATAATCACATACTTAAAATCCAAAATTTCAAGTCTGTAGGTCATTTAGTTCCGAAGTTAAGCGAAAGCAAAGTTTCGCATTTATGACACACACTCACTCACTCATGATCATCAAAATAGAACTAGTACTTCCCATAAACTCAGAGAGCTGAAATTTGGTACAGAGTTAGGGTTTAATGGCCACATAAAGGAAAAACTATAAAAAACTAGGATAATCGAAGACCTGGAGTACCACCTGGTGACCCTGATTAGAAAACATAAGAGCCCAACTAAATTATCAGAGATCGACATATACCGCCTTTACAAAAAATATTCAACTTGGTGGGCTGCTTCATTTGATGTCAAAAATCGAAGGTCTGAAGTATCTGATGAAGAACCCTCAGCTGGTCTCAGCTGTATTAGAGATATCGTAATGCCCCCTTCTACTATTGGTACATTTAATAAAAAAAAACCAACTGTCATTGCAAAAATCCAGCGTAGTGGGACACATCTTCTTTCTAGCCTATAGCGTCCCACTGCTGGGCGAATGCCTCCCCTTCTGCTTTTAATACGCATACCTATAAATAAAATGAAAGGAACTGGCTTTTATACTTATACTTACAAGTTAACAAGAAGAAATAGTCGAACGATTAACTTTATTCTACTCGAACATTACACAAATTAAAAAACTGTGTCAAATAAGAAAATCTAATAAAATAAATCAATATGCCCACGTTTCTACAAAAAGAACTGAAATCCCACCAAAAACATTCTGTAAAAAACTAGCCAGGTCTCGATGGAGCTGCTTGTTTATCTCTAAAAAGTAATGAAATCTAGACAAAGTCGTGCCAAGTCTAAAGTTCCTTACTGCGATTTCTTTATTATTATAGTTAATGTTGTGAGACTTGGCCGTTGAAGGGTACACAAGGGTACAAAACCAGGTGCTCCATGACACCATTGCACCAATCTGTCGCCAGAACCGCTTGTGTACCCTTCAACGGCCAAGTCTCACAACATTAACTATAATAATAAAGAAATCGCAGTAAGGAACCTTAGACTTGGCACGACTTTGTCTAGATTTCATTACTTTTTAGAAATATAAACAAGCAGCTCCATCGAGACCTGGCTAGTTTTTTACAGAATGTTTTTGGTGGTCAATATTATTCAATATAATCCAAAAAGGGTGAACCACACTCAGTATAATATACTGAGTGTTGTTCACCCTTTTTGGATCCATCTGACGCGTCAGCATATTATGCTGACGCGTCAGATGGACAGAAATAATATCGAAGGGTAGATAGGTAATCGTGTTAGGTAATGGCTGACAATAATGCTCAGTAAACTTGTCAGTTGTAAAATATTTTTTCTAGATTATGTCACATATAAACCCACGTGGGATGGTCACGGCGCAGGCCGGTGGACGCAAAGATTACAATAAAAAAATTGCGACGGATTTTGCCACATGCGCAACGTCTACGGACTCGCAGTGAGAAGCTGGCAGCGACGGCGCGAGATCCGTCCTTCTCATCCGGAAGACTAAGGACGAGGTCGACACTAGTTCGCTATCCCGACACCAATTAAACTAAAACCGTTAAATCAATATAAAATGTGCAATATTTTTTTTATGGAGGTTCTTTGGTGTCCCAAAATTTTTGAGTAAAAGAATACACAACGACAAGACAATCTTCTCTAGCAAAACATTGTGTGGTAGGTACTTCTAAAGTTAGAAGCAGGATCGAATTGTTCTGTTTTGCGGAGCAAGCCGAAAGCCTTCTTTATTGGCTTGTTCGATTATTAAACATATTATATTTTGCGATGGTTCACTTATTTCTCGAAGCAGACTCCATTGTTGTTACGGTTTTATCGAGAACTTATGACAAGATACATGCTTCAGATTTTGTCCGAGCTACTTTTTGGGATGATATTCAGGAAATCTTTTCTTAATCTCTACACCCCGAAAGCAGCAATTTTATATCTCCAGTGGTTTCGGCTCTGCGTTATCTGTGAGCTAGTGTGCCAGTGTCACGGTATACTAGACGGGTATAAATGAGGAGTTTTGGCTTCAGTTTTTCCTGACCTAACTTAGAACCCTAATGTGTGTGTACGGATGCCACAGCCTCAAGGTCAACGCGGTTACTGAAGCAATTCAATCACATCGGCCTAACCGGAAGGACTAACACAGTTTTGTCTGTTCAGATTCAGTTCTGTTCCTCATGGTCTGGATAGATAGCAAAAAAACAATCCTTAAATCGCAAAAATAACAAAATATCTAATACCATTTTCCGACACACACTCTTTGGGACGGTATGAGAAGAGATCTTCTATTATCACTGTTATCACTTGCCAAGTACCTAACATTCAGAGGGGATGGCATTACCAGGTACGGTGCCAGGAGACAGAGTTATCGCGCCTTGAGCTATTAAAAAAATCTAGGCCTTTGCATTTACGTGATGAGATGATTTATACGGCCTTCAGTGGAATCTTCATTCACTCCAAGATACATACAAGTGAGGAAAGACGCGGCTTAGTTGCCTCCGCATGTATTGACATTGTTTTTCCTGTGGCGTACTTAGACTAACGTTTTAGGAAGGAATTTGCTGAGCCATGAGCTAGGTACTCTTACCTTGTATTATATTTGGGAGAGTGCAGTAGCGTAATTTAATTCCATAAACTTGAAGGATTAATGTCTCTATTTGCATTTCATATTCTGCAGCCAACATTATTTTATGATGGTGGAATAGAGTGCGACACTCGCGTTGGATCCTTACAACCTATAACCTTTTTATTAATATGTCGTGAAATACATTGCATTATGTCTATGCTTTGCCTTCTGCTATAGATTTCCTAGATTTAAAACTCTGTCATTGTAAGTGAAATATTACTATACAGAGAGTGACCGCTCTAAACCTTTGGGTACGTATATCATCATATAACTATAGCTTCGCAATTTCCTGCATTTCGTTGATAATCGGGAGAGCCGTGACCTCTCTTTGAGAAACCCTGAGTACGTCCCCGCATCAAACGCGATCTAAAATAGTATTTTCAAGCTAGTGATAGCCATAACCGTAACCAGCGCTACCATTGAGGGCGATTACGACTTGGAACTAGCTACAATGTCATTGAGGGTCGAGCGAAACTAGCGCAAGTTACGCTTCATGAAGCAACTTGATAAAGCGAAGAATATATGTATACTTAGAATCTTGTACGTTAGAGGAGGGGAATAAAAAAAATAAGATGTAGCCTGTACAATTGTGCATATCCCACTAGCTGGGCATAGGCCTTCTCTCATAGAGAGAGTTTAATGACTTATTTGATTTGTTTTGTAGACCTATAAAATTTTCTTGGACATGCCCCTTCTTTCCATACGAAACGATGGTTAGGTTATCGTATGAAATGAGGTAGTGACGAAACTGATAATAAGCGAAGTTAACGACATGCTAGGGTACCCCATTTTTAGGGTTCCGTTCCTAAAATGGAACCATTATACTTAGGATCACTGGACTGCTGGACAGACAGACGGACACGTATGTCTGTCCATCAAGACCCCTTTTCTCAGGAACGGGTGCAAGTTGAACTTAATATCAAATTATCAGGTATGCAATTCCTTAAAACTTAAAAAAAAACAAGCTTCTAAGTTCACGCTAACAAAAGATATGACCGTTTATTCAGCATATTTCTGCATATTTCGACACTCGCCAAGGAATCAAAACCTATAGGGTAGGTACTTCCTGTTGATCTAGAATTATGAACGTTTGCAAGAAGCAAAATCATAGAGAAAAAAAAACTTTCAAAGTCGAAAAAATCTAACTTTCAACCGCGACCGGGCCAAAAATCTGGGGGCACGGCAGTGCCCCCGCCAGGTCGAGTGCGAAGCAAACACTGCCGTACCATCCTTTACTGGAACCATTTCGCCGCATTTTCAGGCCCCTATTTGAGAGCCTCTGGATAAGACCAGAACGCAGAAATTTTCGTCATCTAGTAAGCTATAATCACATACTTAAAATCCAAAATTTCAAGTCTGTAGGTCATTTAGTTCCGAAGTTAAGCGAAAGCAAAGTTTCGCATTTATGACACACACTCACTCACTCACTCACTCACTCACTCACTCACTCATGATCATCATAATAGAACTAGTACTTCCCATAAACTCAGAGAGCTGAAATTTGGTACAGAGTTAGGGTTGAATGGCCACATAAAGGGAAAACTATAAAAACTAGGATAATCGAAGATCTGGAGTACCTGGTGACCCTGATTAGAAAACACAAGAGCCCTAATAGAACTAGTACTTCCCATAAACTCAGAGAGCTGAAATTTGGTACAGAGTTAGGGTTTAATAGGCACATAAAGGGGAAACTATAAAAACTAGGATAATCGAAGATCTGAAGTACCTGGTGACCCTGATTAGAAAACACAAGAGCCCTAATAGAACTAGTACTTCCCATAAACTCAGAGAGCTGAAATTTGGTACAGAGTTAGGGTTTAATAGGCACATAAAGGGACAACTATAAAAACTAGGATAATCGAAGATCTGGAGTACCTGGTGACCCTGATTATAAAACACAAGAGCCCTAATAGAACTAGTACTTCCCATAAACTCAGAGAGCTGAAATTTGGTACAGAGTTAGGGTTTAATGGGCACATAAAGGGAAACTTATAAAAACTAGGATAATCGAAGATCTGGAGTACCTGGTGACCCTGATTAGAAAACACAAGAGCCCTCATAGAACTAGTACTTCCCATAAACTCAGAGAGCTGAAATTTGGTACAGAGTTAGGGTTTAATGGCCACATAAAGGGAAAACTATAAAAACTAGGATAATCGAAGATCTGGAGTACCTGGTGACCCTGATTAGAAAACACAAGAGCCCAACCAAACTATTATAGATCGACATATACCGCCCTTACAAAAAATATTCAACTTGGTGGGCCGCTTCATTTGATTTCAAAAATCTAAGGTCTGGAGTATCTGATGAAGAACCCTCAGCTGGTATCAGCTTTATTAGAGATATTATGGTAATGCCCCTTCTACTATTGGTACATAAAAAAATCGACTGTCATTGCAAAAATCCAGCGTAGTGGGACACATCTTCATTTAATCTAGCCTATAGCGTCCCACTAGTGGTTCGCTCCGAACTATGAACTCGCGACCTCAGTTACAGATGTATAACTTTGCTTACGCCATTCGCGCAGGCGCGCGCGCGCTTTGCATTTAAACTATACAACCCCATATCTCGGCAACCCATCGACCGATTTGGCTCATGTTCAAATTTAAAAATTCTTTTAATTTAGTTTACCCGCTTATCAAATTTCATAACGATCCGACCAAATTTACTCAAGTTATCGTCGAACAAACATTCATACATACAAACATACATACAAACAAACGCCGGATTGTTCCAGCAGACTCGGAGGACTTCGCTCGCTTCACTCGCTCGTTCAACAAGAAATAGTCGGATGATTAACTTTATTCTACTCCAACGTTACACAAATTTAAAAACTGTGTCAAATAAGAAAATCTAATAAAATTAATCAATATGCCCTCGTTCCTACAAAAAGAAGTGAAATCCCACCAAAAACATTCTGTAAAAACTAGCCAGGTCTCGATGGATCTGCTTGTTTATCTCTAAAAAAGTAATGAAATCTAGACAAAGTCGTGCCAAGTCTAAGGTTCCTTACTGCGATTTCTTTATTATTATAGTTAATGTTGTGAGACTTGGCCGTTGAAGGGTACACAAGCGGTTCTGGCGACAGATTGGTACAATGGTGTCATGGAGCACCTGGTTTTGTACCCTTGTGTACCCTTCAACAGCCAAGTCTCACAACATTAACTATAATAATAAAGAAATCGCAGTAAGGAACCTTAGACTTGGCACGACTTTGTCTAGATTTAATTACTTTTTTAGAGATAAACAAGCAGATCCATCGAGACCTGGCTAGTTTTTACAGAATGTTTTTGGTGGGATTTATTTTTCCCAGACTCAGCGAAGTCTCTATCAGCCTACCAACTCCCAGCTTTGTACGAAAAAGATATCTCGTTTGGTCACCAGCTCTCCAACTATAGGTATTGCCTATGTTTACCAGCGATCCAGTGCTAAGTTTTGTCTGCGAGGAGCATTCTTCGTCTAGCTAGTTCCAGCACGTACGATCGTTTGGAAACATTGTCTCAAACGATTGAAGGAGGGCGTGATTAAAATATGAGATATGTCCAATTAAATGAGATAACCTGACGATGTGTTTTAACGTTGGATTTATAGGCAATAAACTGATTGCCGTAAAAATGTTGTTTCGGGTCTCTGAAACTGGTGGCTGGAAAATAAGTTACGGCTTATGACAAATAAACGGACTTCTAGTTATAATTTACACGATAAAAAAAAACTTTTTACAGAAAAATAATACATTTAATTGGTCTAGTGGTTTGTACGTATTCTTTTAAGAAAAATTAAGAACAATATAAGCAAAACTTGACAACCTTGAGTGGAGTTTCGTATTTTTTTAGGAAAAAGGTAATTAATTACATTTAGAAAGTTGAAGTAGGCACCTATTAAGTGTATTAGCTTCGCCATTATTTATTCAAGTTTGTGCGTAACGTAAGGAAAACATAAGAAGAACGCAAATAGAGATTGATGGACGTCGTCGTTCCCAGCTTCATTACTTAGATCGACATAAATCACAGATTTTCTCTTGCTTGAAGAGATCTAAGTACTAACTTATCTTGGTTTTTAGGGTTCCGTACCTCAAAAGGGTAAAACGGAACCATTATAAGATCACTCGTGCGTCTGTCTGACAGTCTGTCACAGCCAATTTGCTCCTAAACTACTAGACTGATTGAGTTGAAATTTGGTACACATGTGTAAGGTATATGACTCAAACACGGACGTGTAACTAAAAAAAAAAAAATTTTACACATGGGAACCAATTTTGGAGTTTAAAAAGAGAATAAAAAAAAAGTTTTACAAATTATAACTATCGTGTGACATAACAAATAAAAGGACTCGTTGTAAGGATCTCGAATATTTTTTTTTATATTTATCGGATGAACAGATTTACAGGGTTTGATTAAATAAAATACTATTGTCAGTGGTGCCTTAATTTTTTTTTCTGAGTGTCAACCTACGATGACCAAAGAAAAGGAATACGAGTATATTATGACTTCGAGTATCTTAATTTAACAATAAGGTACCCTAACGTTAGCTTTTATCCCTCTCCCACTCTATCCACTCCAGAGGAAACTTTACAAGATGAAGATCGAAACAACTAGGTATAATTTATTAAAAAGTCTACAGTTTCAACTTCAAATTAACGGAAACCGAGAACGAGATATCCCAAGCTAGAAGTCTCGATACGTAGGTAGGTACTCTAGTGGGTCAAAGTACCTAATGGCCAGCTTCTTTTTTTAGCAGCATTTACTATGTTGACAGGCGAACCCCCGTCAGTAGAGTAGGCTAAGAAGTAAATAATAATGTACCTAATATAGAGTTGACATCAAGGTGTCTGTTCGAAGCTAGAGCGAGAGAGCTAATATGGCTCTTGTTTTATTTTGTTTTAATAAGGGAGAAAGCGCCCCGGACTTGCGGCCGAGCGCCATACATTTTACAGGGCGAGCGCCGCCGGGCGTTTCAAATGATATAACGTTAATTTTTCATCAACAAGGCAAAATAAGTTAGGAGAGGACAAGATCGATACGTTTAAGGACGAGCAAAATTATATAAAGAACTTGCACCATGAGCATATTGAATTCGTCCCCACCTGATGACGATTTCAATATGGTTACGGCGATTATTATTTATGACAATATTTACAGCATAACCCTATTGATTTCGTCAACACGAGCGCGAGGCGCCCTTAGAAAGCCTTTTTTTTTTTACACCTTTTCATTGCTAAATAATTTGGTCAATGGCACTTTTATTCACCCGCTTTTTGAAAGTAGAGCTCGCGCCAAGAAGTCCTGGGGGTCTACCGGCTAAGACGAAGCCGATTACCATTGGCGAAAATCGAAGTTCGATTTTTTAACAATGTACTGCCACCTAGTTCATTTTACTGCCAACCAGTAAATTTTTCATAAATCGAACTTCGATTTTCGCCAATGGTAATCGGCTTCGTTTAAGCCGGTAGATCCTTTGCTGGTTACACGATTTTGCTTCGTAGTGCAATCGATCTAAGGATTTTGCTGAGTGACTTCTTTGATGGCGCGAGCTCTAGCATTGGGAATCGATTTTATTTATGAACCGTGGTGACAGTTTAATACAGGCAAGATGAAAATTATTATACAAGGTGTTACAAAAGTACCTAACTCTTTTTACAGGGTAATAGCACCCGGTGATAGGGATCACAACCTAAATATTTTTTTTGCTCTATGACGTTCCGTTAATTTTTAAATTAATAAAATGTGAACGATGTGGCGGGAGAAAAGTATTTTTTAAATATTGTTTTCATTGACTTTCACAATGTTTTAACAACTCAAAGCCATGTAAATGCACAAACATATTTTTAAATTTGAGCTAATAACATAAACAAAAAAGTTATGAAAATTTTTCAATTTTGAGGTTATAAAATAAAAATTGTTTTTTTCAACTTTTTTTTTACAGATTTGTCATTTTGTTGACCAGTAGGTTACACCCTGTAAAAAGAGTTAGGTACTTTTGTAACACCTTGTATAGAGGTATCATTGAATTGAGTTGTGTTATTATTTTCTATCCTTTTTGGGTGTTCGCGACTGGTGAATCTAGTTGGTATTCTCTATCTAAGGTGGTAGGTATCGGCGCAGCCTCTAATACACGGTGCTACAACCTCCTTCATACCCTCATCACGGAGGGCACGCTACTTAGGAGCGACTTACTGCCTTGTGTGAGAAATCAGCCGATAGTAGGGTTATTTATGGAGCGAAGTGGATTTTAGCTTGTCGCTTGTGTGTAGCAGCAGTCAAAGAATTGACGAAAAGTTACCTGGGGCATTAGCCTGTAACACAATGGCGTCTCAATGGCGTCCTAGGTAGAAGAACAAAACCGGGATTTTTTCGTTGTTCTCCTACAACCAGCGAACTAATCCTCTATGATTAGACTCTTAATATTCTTTGCTGTACTACAATAACATTAAAAGGACCGACACTGGACCGACAGCATCAATAAATCGTAATTAAAACCGTCAACCGGAAGCCCATTTTGGCACCATTGTGTTACAGGCTAAGGGCCCTGTTGTTGCGATGCAAGGGTATCAATGAAATCTCTACATAAGTAGGTATGTTGTTGTCTTCTAAGATTTTCGAGAGTTGTCATCCATCATTCACGGAAATAGCGGGTCCACAATCAAATTAATTCAAATATATTTATTTAGGAAAATATGTTTACAGGTGAAGTAGGTAACATTTAAGGCTATTATACTGATTATCTTCTAGGGCCATTGTATCCCCATACTGGGCTAGACCTATAGGCAACCGGGATTGCTTCCGGTGACACGCCTACGTCAGCGGAGGCGACTCGAGCTATGAAAAGATTTTATTAATTTGACTGCAACTTTGCATATTATTATTATGCCATTGTCTAACAGTTAATAGCTCCCAGACTACAGAAACTGCGCGTGTACATACAACAGTAATTAGCCCAAATAAATAAAAAAAAAGTTATAACTATGATGAGGAGGTTATAATTTTAACATTCAAGGTAAAGTTATGAATTTACGAGTCTGGGACCTTACACCTGGCTGCGGCACAGCGCAGGTTTTTCCCAAAACAATATTGTTGAAATAAATAAAGCTTTACACTATACTTGTTCCAGAATGCAGCCCGCCGCGCCTCAACAAAGATTTATGAATGCAGCATTCATTGCATTACTGTGTTGTTGTGGAAAAACCGGCTAAGTGAGGGGAGATCTCGTATTTGGTGGGTCTGATTAACAGAATTAAGGTCCTACTAGCTTAGCATAAGCGGCCCCAATAGGGTTTTAGCTTCAAATCAAATAAAATATTTTTTATTGTGTCAGAAAAGATAATTTTAACAGTAACTAGAGTCAACTCTGGACCCCAAACTAAAAATAATTGTGTCTTGGGGAACAGTGCTTCCGTTTAGCTTGATACACCTATGTCTGTGCCGCTCTATGTAGATCAAAAGAGTAGGAGAGAGGCATAATATCGTATTATCGATGGAGATATGGCGCAAAAGCTAAGCTAACTTTGAACTTAACATACTCGTATCTTGTGGCACTGACTTCTGTCTAAATCGTAAACAATTACACATTTAGGTCCAATTTGCTCTCACAAATAACTGGATATCATTTAATGCCTACATCAGAAACATAGCAATGTATTTTCGATCATCATTTGCAAGTTAAAACTGAAACGTTTGCTTTGTAAATAGATGCAAAGCCAACAGCAATTTCTGCATAATAGAGTTCGCTTTGGAACAACAATATTCTAGGATTTCTAGGAACAATTTGCTATATTTCACCCGTTTGATATAATTATGCTTATTTGAAGCTAAAACCCGGGTTTTTTTTTAATTTTTAATTAGGTCCGTCGGTATCAAAGCTAGCTGTCAAAGACTTTGTTCTCGTAGAAAGTAATAATAATAAAAACAAGGTGTACTCTGCTGTAAGTTGGCTGCTCTGCTAAGAGTACTAAAATTCTTTGAAACTATCTAAGAGAGAAACTTTAGGGAAACTCCGACAAGGAATAACGATAACTCAGAAATGTTTTCAGTTGCAACAACATACAGAAACAAAGCAGAACATGGAATAGGTTGTTTAATACTGAAAAAAAAAATAGGGGTTCCTCTACATTCCCGTGATCTCGGTTATAATATTACCGAGCTATCTACATACAGCTAACTGACAATAAAGTGACCACTCAGGTGCTGCAGTGTATGAAACATATTTAGGTGGAAAAGGCTTGCCCAGTAAAACCATCCACTTACAAAGACAAGATCAAAAAGCCAACAAATCGCAGTTTTTCTCACGGAAATCGGTAGTGAGGGAAAGCTTCGGGTAAAATTTCTGGTCTGCTAGCAACGAAGAAACAAATCAATTTTCCATATTATAACTATTGTATGCAACGGCACACGTTTAAATTCCGCTCTCTTCTATTCTTTACACACTCACGCCGGTGTAACCCCGTGAAAATGCCTGAACGTGGGTGTGAAATAGGTATTTTAGGAAGAGCTGGCTGCAGGGTTCTTGAATGATAACACCGGTTTGAAGTGTAGAATGTGAAATGAATGATTTATTTACAGGAAGCAGTATTTATACAAAATCTTACGAACTAATTAACCAATGAAATATTTACAAAATATAACAACCAATCGTAAGACGCGCATTTTAGCCAATCACGTCGTAGCTAGTCGCCGCCGCGCGGGCCCGCGCTCCGTGGAGGGCGAACGAGGGGCGACTCGCGGGGCGAGGAGGACCGAGGCACGCGCGAACGAGGGGCGACTGCGGGGCGCGGCAGACAGAGGCACGCGGCGCGCGGCACGTAAATACGCGGGCGCCGAAAATATCGCCAGCAGTGCCTGCGGAGCGTCTTGAGAGGTGGTCGCGTATGTGATGCAGCTACAGGGCTCCCCTTCAAGCGAAGCGTACCGGCAGCTTGACGGCTCGTCCGCATCTTGTCTGGCGCGGCGCGTCGCTGGTTCTCAGGATGCTTGCAGCGGGTGTGGCGTCGTCTTGTGTGACGGTGTAGGCAGGTTTTAGGCGGTCGATGGAGATAGTCGACTGTCGGCCTGGAAGTTGCACGAGATACGTCTTGTCGTTTCTCTTCAGCACACGGTATGGTCCATCGTATGGCGGGTGTAGCGGCTTCTTGACTGCATCGACCCGCACGAAGACTTGCTCACAGCTTTTCAGGTCTGGATGGACGAAGGTAGCTCTCGTGTTGGAGTGTGGTTGAGCTGGTACTGGCTTGAGGCTTTGGATGCTCTGGCGTAGTCGGTCGACGTAGTTGTAGTCCATCGTCTCGTCGTCGGCGGTTGATGGGACGAAAAAATCGCCGGGCAAACGTAAGGTGCGGCCGTAGGTAAGTTGCGCTGCGCTCACGCCGGTGTCAGTGCGTGCAGCGGCGCGCAATCCAAGCAGTATAGTAGGTAGCTCGTCGATCCATTGCGAGTTGCCTTGTAGGCGTGCTTTCAGTGCAGTTTTCATAGAACGATGCCATCTTTCGACCAATCCATTGCTTTGCGGATGGTAGGGCGTTGTACGGATTTTCTGTGCGCCTGTTAGTTTGGTCAGAGCAACAAACAGTCGGCTTTCAAATTGCCTTCCTTGATCCGTAGTGATTATGGCAGGGCAGCCATAACGAGCTATCCAGTTTTCGTAGACGCTCTTCGCTATGGATTCTGCGGTTATTTCTTCGACTGGAACTGCCTCGGGCCATCTAGTTGAGCGGTCCACCATAGTGACGAGATAGCGGTGTCCTTGCGGGGAGGGCGGGAGCGGGCCAACGATGTCGATGTGTGTGTGCGTGAATCGGTCTGTTGTTGGCGGGAACGATGAGATAGCGCTGTTTGTATGGCGCTGAATCTTCGCTCGCTGACATGGAATGCATGCTTTTGCCCATTTCCCGACGTCTGCTTGCATGGATGGCCAGAAGTATCTCTCTTGTATGAGTTTGCGTGTGGCTCGCACTCCAGGGTGACTTAGTCCGTGTACGGCGTTGTATGCAGCGTACCGGAAGTCTTCTGGTATATACGGGCGTATATTTGGTGTGGAGCATTCGCAGAGAATCTTCTTTGTTGCAGTAGGTATAGACATTTTCTTCAGAGTGAGGTTTTCTTGTTGCATGAGTGTTTGTATGGAGCTGTCTTTTTCTTGAGCGTCGGCGAATTGTTCGTAGTCGATGGGAGAGGGCGTTGCGATCTCTTCTACTCGTGATAACGCGTCGGCCACTACGTTATCAGCGCCGCTGATATGGCGAATGTCCGTAGTAAACTCGCTTATGAAGAGGATTTGCCGGGTTCTTCTTGGCGTTTCGCTGTTGCAGTTGAGCTTCGTAAAGGCGTATGTGAGTGGCTTGTGGTCGGTGAAGATTATTAGCGGTCGGCCTTCGAAAGTTTTGCGGAAGTGTTTTACAGCCATGAAGATCGCAAGCAGTTCTCGATCGTATGTGCTGTACTTGACTTGCGCTTCTGAGAATTTCTTGGAGAAGTAGCCGAGTGGTTGCCACGAGTTGTTCACGTATTGGTTCAATACGGCGCCGGCACAGGTACCAGATGCATCGCTCATGAGTGCGAGCGGGACGGAGTGATGGGGGTGAGCGAGAAGGACTGCGTCTTGAATGCTGCGCTTGCATTTGTCGAAAGCTTTCGTTGTTTCTTCGCGCCATTGGATGACTGTCTTATCTCGCTTCTTTGCGCCGTGCAGATAGGAGTTGAGGGGTGCTTGCACCGCTGCTGCGTTCGGGATGCATTCACGATAGTAGTTGAGCATGCCCAGGAATCGTCTTAGCTCTTCGATAGTACTTGGCTTGGGGTACTGCGTTATTGCCTGTACTTTGTCGGCAGGCGGTTTGATTCCGTGTTTGTTTACGGTGTAGCCGAGGAACTTTACTTCTTCTTGGCCGAAAACGCATTTGGACGGGTTTATAGTGATACCGTATTCTTCAAATCGCTGTAGTACTGTGCGTAGGTGAAGTCGGTACCACTTTAGGAAGAGCTGGAGCGTTTTTTCGCCGTAGGTAGTTATGAGAGTGTTGTTGGCGGCGAAGAGTTGGAATGGCAGTGGTTTTTCCGTGGTTCCTTTCATTCTCGGTATAACGGATATATTAGCGCCCGTGTCTACCAAGAATGTGAGCTTGCTGTTCTTGTCGGTTACGAATAGGCGGTGAGATTTTTCTGTCGCGCAGGAGTCCGCCGCAGCCAGCGCAGGGGTTAGTTTCCCGCCTTTTTTTCTTCAAAAGTGCAGGGAGTAGTGCAGCGTCGCGCGTCGGCGCCAAACTTGCGATGATAGTAGCAGTACGGCGAGGGAGTTGGAGTGCCGTTGCGTGAGCGAGACAGAGAGTTGTGCCTCGAGTGACGTCGTCGATGGTGATAGTTGTTGTTACGGCGGTATGGCGAGCGAGCGCGTTGATACTGCGATGACTTGAGTTCGGCGACTTCGAGTGATAGTTTTCGTATCTCTTCGATGAGGAACTGCGTCGGGTCGGGCATTAGAGTTTGTTGGCGAGGTATTGGCGGGCTTGGCTGGATTTCAGTGGAGGTAGCGGCGATTTCAGTGTTCTGTTCCATCATTTTGTCGGCCAGTAGTGCGAGTTCGTCGAGTGCGGTGGTCTTGCTGATGCTGTCGCTGACGAGTAGGACTGATCGGACGTGCGGTGGCAGGTGGTTCATCCACATCATGCGCAGGGTAGAGTCGGGAACTGCGTCTCGTGCTAGGCCTCGCATTCTGCGTAGAAGTTGGCTGGGTCGCTGGCCTCCAAGTTCCATTTCTTGAAGTAGTTTTTGCAGGGAACGGTCTGCGCTGTCTTCGTACATGGAGATGAGTCTCTCTTTGAGCGCCTTGTATGGGTCATCGGATGGGTTTGAGAGTAGGTCTGCTACTTGTTCGACGTCTTGCCGGTGAAGTTTAGCGATGAGGAGCTGGGCCAGTTGGTGTTGGCTCTTCTTCAGTCCGGCTGTGGCAAACTCGAAGCTATGAAACCACAGACGAACACTGTCGCGCCAAAATTCTGGGATGAAATTGGAGAATCCGATGTTTTCAACCTCGTGCGTTCTTGTGATCGTTGGTCCGCCGGACGATGTTGAAGCTGAGGGTCCGGGTTGTTGCGTGTTGTTGCCAGGTGTATCGTTGGAGTTCGTCATTTTTCTTGTTTTCTGGCACGGAGAAGGGTCACCACTTTAGGAAGAGCTGGCTGCAGGGTTCTTGAATGATAACACCGGTTTGAAGTGTAGAATGTGAAATGAATGATTTATTTACAGGAAGCAGTATTTATACAAAATCTTACGAACTAATTAACCAATGAAATATTTACAAAATATAACAACCAATCGTAAGACGCGCATTTTAGCCAATCACGTAGCTAGTCGCCGCCGCGCGGGCCCGCGCTCCGTGGAGGGCGAACGAGGGGCGACTCGCGGGGCGAGGAGGACCGAGGCACGCGCGAACGAGGGGCGACTGCGGGGCGCGGCAGACAGAGGCACGCGGCGCGCGGCACGTAAATACGCGGGCGCCGAAAATATCGCCAGCAGTGCCTGCGGAGCGTCTTGAGAGGTGGTCGCGTATGTGATGCAGCTACAGTATAAATAGAATAGGTTTCGTGCTGATAACGGGGACCGTGCCGCGTAGAAAAGTTCATGGTGTGAATGTGTAGAGATCATCTTACTCTTCTTCTTCTTTTTGTGTCGCCAGCGGTGGTTCTACGCTAGATGATTTTGGACCTGAGACGAGTATGTCTGGCGCGAACTCTACCTCACATCCACGGGACCCTAGAAATCACCGAAAGCAGCTGCGACAATTATTATTATGCGTTGAAATTGGGCTCTGGAGGGCCATTAATTACTTTTCCGTTTTTATTTAAACCCCGGCGGATGTGTGCGTGAGCGATTATTGCACCAATTCGCAGCAATAGCGATTTAATGAATGTGTGATGAAGAGTTCACACGTTTTGTCGGAAAATTATCTGTGAATATCTGTGAATCTGTGAATATCTTGCTAAACGACAAACGGTGGCTTATGAAAGACTGAGCGGCTGGTGAAAAAAGCTGCTATTAGAGTTCACTATTTTCATATTTCTAGTTCGCTACTCACCGCTCGCTGGCTACTCAGCTTATATTTTGCAATAAAACGCTCAAAAAGAGCTTATTTCCTGAATTGGTAGCTGTGCTACCATTATTTGCGCGACACAATGCACAAGTAGCAAATCAATAACTAAATAAAAGAATTGGAAATAGAGTGTAGAGTCACTGAAATGAAAGCAGCAGGATTTTTTTCCAGGGGAGTTGTTCCATTATCATTTATATTTACTCTTCCCTGGCCCGTTCCGATTGCAACGCGCTGGGAAACGCGCGGATCACAATAATTGATTGGATTATAGGCGTACAGTCGACGAAATTGGGAAATAAGTTCACATTTTTTCTTCTTCTACGTACTTATAGTAAATCGTGACCGAGAGCGGGACTTCAAAACCGGTCGACTTTATTTTGAAGCGTTCGCAGATAATAACCGAAAAATATCACAACATCTTCTTCATCGATTCCTCATGGTTGAGGATCGCGACCACGTCGTATTCGCTTCTATTGGGATCGTTCTTATATCATGTGGACTCGGTGAATGCCTATTCCAGCCGTTGCCTTTATTGCAAAATCGAAAAGTCACTACACAGGATCTAATATAAATCAAATTATTAACGACAAAAGAACTTTATCTTGATCAAAAAGAGAATGGTGACCTATATAACTAGTGGTTCGCCCCGAACTATGAACTCGCGACCCCATATCTCAGCAACCCCTCGACCGATTTGGCTCATGTTCGAACTTAAAAATTCTCTTGGCCTCATTTACCTGCCTACCAAATTTCATGACGATCCGACTAAATTTACTCAAGTTATCGTCGAACGAACATTCATACATACATACATACATACATACATACATACATACATACATACATACATACATTCAAACGCCGGATTGTTCCAGTAGACTCGGAGAACTTCGCTCGCTTCGCTCGCTCGTTCAAAAATACCCTCACTCATTTTATGGCATGAATGCTGCCTGGGGAAAGATTTTTGAAGATGCTGACTGTACATTTTGTATAGTCCGATTGGTACGTGATCAATGTAAGGATTGAAGAATGAAATTCGCTTTTTAATTACAATTAAACAATTCCCTGGCGCCAATCGTGTCAGTCAGTGCACCGCTTTCACGTGTTTCATATTAATTTTTATTTGCGTTTTTTAATTACGGCTCCAGAAGATAAGAGATCATGTCTTCATATCTGTCAGAATCTATACTTTTCTTTAGAAAATACCTGAGGAATTTAATTTTCATTTATTTTTTAAATAGCGTCTCTACTTAAAGTGAAACAGGGACAAAGAGCAGGAGCTAGAGTCATAAATCTAGGATTACAACCATAATACCTACTGTTGCTGGGTGGCTCGCTTAAGTTCCTAAGACTTTGCATTACATTTCCTGACGTTCACTTAGGTTAAGACCCCCAGTTTCACTTAAGAATAATGACGTCACTATTCGCGAACTAAGTGGTGGTAGCTCTCCTGTGAGAGGTGCCACATGGGAGGGTCTATAAAAAAGAGGTTTAAAAAAAATACCTCAAAATCGAATAGCCGTTTATGAGATATTTTAGTTAAAATTAAAATTTCGGGGATTTTTTATATTTTTAATTAAAAGAAGTTGAGCACGCACACGCTTAGTTGCCGTAAACCGTACAATCGTGTTCCATCATCGACCTTGCAATCTTCGATAGTGGAGTTTTTTTTTGCAGTAAAATGAAAAAGCTTTTTCTAAACCTCTTGAAAAGAGTTTGTTTAAAACTTTTTTCTCTAGTATTTTAAATTTATATTGCTGTCCATATATCCGTAACAATCAAGAAAGAAAAGTCAGCAGCTCAACAAAATAATATGGAGAGGAAAATTAAATGAAAAGTGCCATATAACTACAGTAGCAAATCTATAGGGCTAGGGGGCTTCAGCAGGAACACTGGGTTCCATAAGTACTTCGTTTTCATTAAGTACCTACCTTCCTAACCGGATAGTATTTCTGGTGCAATTGCTGAAATTTGCACGAAGTAAAAAACTTAAAAAAAAAATACTAGACCCCCTCTTCGGCTCACAATGTGGAATTCCTGAGATCTTGAATTCGCAAAATGTTAAATTGAAATTCCCAAAATGTTGAATTTGCCATAATATTGAATTAAAAATCCCAAAATGTTGAATTTCATGCTTTTTTTTCGCCGTTTTATTTCGCGTTTACTTTTCTTTACGTGTCTAAAAATGGTTGTGCAAACCTGTGGTAGAGCCTCTGGCATAGTGCATTTATGCTGCCTTTAAAATAAATTGTACATTGGACAGTGGGTAGGTGTACCTACCTAGTACCTGTCTTAACTCTGGACAATGGTTCCGGATTTACTGAGCGCACTCCGTTCGATGAGAGATGCCGACTTTCCTTTTATCGAGTCCACAGTGGAATGAAAAACCAGGCTTAGTCTCTTTCGAGTCCCAAACTGTTGGACGAGTTATCTACGTACTTACGTTTCTACGGGCTGTACAGTCGACAGCAAGCGTAGCATAAGCCTGGGTTAGAGCGTATCTATAGGTTTATAACTATGTATCTCACGATTTTGTTTGACTTAGGCCCGGTTTCTGAATTGAGAATTGAGGAAATACTTAACTATCGTTCGGTCACGCTCTTTTGTGAGAAATCTGCAGAGACGGGACGATGCTTACCCATTTGCTTAGCGAATTTCTCAATTCAGAAACCGCCAGATAGAGTGAGTTATAAACCTATAGATACGCTCTAACCCAGCCATATACTACGCTTGAGCCCAGAGTGTAGAGTTATGTTGAAAAGTCGCCCATGCGTACTAGGAGTGCCTGTCGATGTGCTGTCAACTGTACATTCGATGACAACAGTAAGCTTGTGGCCTTTTTAAGATTTCCTAAACAGAGAGTTAATACAATCAAATGTTCAATACAAAAGAATTTGACGCTAAGGAATCTAAGGTTTTACATCTCATTGAATCATGAGATGTTATAAAATTAAACGTAAGAAGTCCTCTCCACGGTTACCTGGGTAAAGTGTGCTTTATCAACATGTTTTTTTATCAAACATGTTTGTTTCAAGCATCAAGCACTCAAGCACTTCCGCGGAATACTGCTGGAAAACTTATACGTTTTACGAAATTAAAAATTAAAAAACCGCCTACTTTTTCATAAAACATATCTAAGAACACTCGCTAGAAAACCTGCTTTCAAATAAAAAAATAACCGCATCCAAATCGGTTCAATTCAATTAAATTCATTTATTTCAATAATATTAAGTACTACATAATTCATAATAGCTAAAATATAACATAGGTAAAAAATTACACATTGCTAAACTAGAATACAGCTGTATTCTGTATTTCAGGTAGGTACTAAAACTATGCGATAATAATATCAGAAAGAAGAAATATTTTATGAGTATTGGTAGAATATACTACTTTACTAGCTAAAATATTAGATATACTTACAAACTAGATTTGTCCATAAATAAAATTAGCTTACAATAGTCAGTAACTCCTCTGTAGCATCGTAGTTCAAGGTCTGTAGGAAGTCGCTCAATTTACTTTTACACTCAAATATCTCTAATGGATACATGAACAGGCTTGCATTTATTCTTTTGTATAAAAATGGACCGAGGAAATAGGCCTAGATCGTTAAACTGAGCTATGGTAACACAGACAGACACACCCCCACACACACATAGCGGTCAAACTTTTATCCCGTGTTTTTGGGTCGGGGGTTAAAAATCGATTCCAAGAAGAATTGTAAAGCCTCTTTGCCGAAGACTGGTGGGAACAAATCATTCGAGACCGTGAAGCTATTAGCAATAATCGACTCTGAGTTCGCGGAAGACATACCTAATTCCTTTAATTTACCTTGAATTATTCAAAGCACGGCGGAGGGTAAAAGTATAAAAATAACTACTTAATAAAAATTTAAAATACCGCCGACATTTTAGCTTCAAATTAGCATATCTCATTTATAAACGGCTGAACCGATTCAGCAGAACATCACAAGTCAGCAAAAATCAAAACGACTAAGAAATGCAAAAATTGTGAAAAAAAAAAGAAATGCAAAAAGAGAAATTTTTGTCTACTTTAAAAACGTACTGAACAGGTATAAGAAAAAAATCCTTTAGGCTGAAAATCACCAAAAACTGAAATAAAGGCGAAAATTTCGCGGTTTTTTTTGACAATGTTCCGGTCGGCCCGGTCTTTCGCTTAGCACAGAATCCACAGATTCATTTTGACAGTCGCGTTCCGGTTCTTCTATGGCCACGCCTGTAAGCTGTACGTACCTACTGTTATGTACCGTGTAGGTACCTACTTACCTGTAATAAATAGAGATAGAGATTATCAGGCAGGGAAGGTGAGACCGTTAGCGAACCGCCAGTGGTACCAACCTTGCCACAATTAATGGCTCCGGTTTCAGCCTAGGTCTCGAATGTAATCCATTTGAGCCTCGTGGATATTAATCTGATACTCGGCGCGACTCTCTATTGGCTAGGGAGATACATAAATAAAGAATAACAACTAGATCTGGCACTCGCGAACACACCGAGGACAAAAAAATATAAGGAAACTAAATTAAATGATACCTCTAAAATTACCTGTCCCTCCTGAAGGATAACTGAATTTAAGTTAAGTCTAGTATAAAATGTCAGTCTTGCTTGTCTGTATTACTCTCGTTATACTGACCATATTCGATTGCGAATACATTCGTAACTTTGGTGACTAAAGTAAGTCGTAACTATCTAAAGAACTACTTGACCAATTAATTGACCAATCAAGTCAATTAAGGCGCTCTTCATAGACGATATTTAGGTATTTGAGGGGGTGAAGCAGAGGAGTGACGGGGTGGGAAGCCACGCCCTCTGCGGGGCGCTGTACAGATTACAAAAATAACAGATCGGAATCCCGCCATAGTAACGTTCGGAACTTAGACGGACGTCACCATGACGCCAAGTGATCCACCGCCGCCGCGGCAATGACGTTGAACAATTATTATGGGTACCTACCTCCTTAGCTTTTTTTCTAGTTGGATAATGATTGATTGAATAATAATACCTAATGCTTGCAGATCTTGCAATAGATATTTTGGCTAGCAGACGAAGAGCGTGAGTCGTGGGCAGCTGCGGCGTCTGCAGATTCTCTTTCGATCTTTGTATCCAACTTTACTGTTGCTTGCTAGTTCAACGCGCGATAGGTAAACACGACAGCACGTCAGACTGTACACTTTTGTTGTCAAGTCACCCGTAACGTAACCGAGTAGAGTGCTAGCGTGTAAAGGTCAACGTGCTATCGTGTGTACTTACTAGGTACACACAACAGCCCGTCGACCTTTACACTCTACTCGGTTACGTTACGGGCGACTTTACAACAAAAGTGTACAGGCTGACGTGCTGTCGTGTGTACCTAGTAAGTACACACGACAGCATGTCAGCCTTTACACGCTAGCACTCTACTTGGTTACATTACGGGCGACTTTACAACAAAAGTGTACAGTCTGACGTTCTGTCGTGTGTACCTAGTAAGTACACACGACAGCACGTCGACCTTTACACCCTAGCACTCTACTCGGTTACGTTACGAGTGACTTTACGACAAAAGTGTACACTCTGACGTGCTGTCGTGTGTACCTAGTAAGTACACACGACAGCACGTCGACCTTTACATGCTAGCACTCTACTCGGTTACATTACGGGCAACTTTACAACAAAAGTGTACACTCTGACGTACTGTCGTGTGTACCTAGTAAGTACAACGACAGCACGTCGACCCTTACATGCTAGCACTCTACTCGGTTACGTTACGGGCGACTTTACAACAAAAGTTTACTCTCTGACGTGCTGTCGTGTGTACCTATCGCGTATTGAACTAGTAAGCAACAGTCGGATACAAAGATCGAATTTTCCATTCTGCCCTACCTAATGCAGTTCTCCTAAAGTTTTTTGGTAGATCACTTATTGGCTAACTAAAATTTGACAGTCTTGCCCGGTCGAATGCATCGCAAACCGAATGGGAAGACAGTCGTAAAGCTCTTACCAGATTTTAGAGAAAATAATCCCACTAAAAACATTTTGTAAAAAACTTGCCAAGTCTCGATGGAGCTGCTGGTTTATCTCTAAAAAGTAGAGTTGTAAAATGACCGTCACATTCCATAACCGTCCGTCATTTATAATAAATGTCCGGTCACAATCGACATTTATGGTCACATTGGACAAATAGGTATTTTGACTAGAAAAGTGTGTCGATGCTTTTATTTCGCTCTTGCCCTAGCCATCTTAGGCTGTATGTGCATCGCCGGCGCTGCCCCGGATTGTTCCACTTAATGCACCTGGGGTAATTCACCTGGGTGCATTAAGTCGACTGAAAAGTAGACTTAATTCACCTCGGGCTAAAGAACCTGGGTGAATAAAGTCGACTCAATTTTTTGGTGTACTTTATTCACCTAAAAATAAATTATCATAATAAATTATGAATACAACTTAAAAAAATAAATAAAATAAAACATATGAGGTACTTAATACATTTATATTTATATAAATTGCGTAAAAAAATACATGATAGGTAAAAATGAACAATTTATTTTTATTTTTTTTTCATTATTTTTTTTACTTGATTTTTTTTTTTAAATAACGCGTTATATTAAATCATGACTACAGTTTAAACAATTAAATAAAACAAAACAAGAACATTCATAATTATGCGAATTGCGTCAAGCAAATAATTATAAAAAACATTAAAAAGTACATAATAGATAGGTACAATCAGCAAAAAAAACTCCTAATATTATCATTTGTCCTTATTTTTTTAGTAATAAAAAAAATGAAATTTTTTAATTTGCCTATTCAATAAAATTTAACAAAATAAAATATCGAATAAATAAAAACACGCCAATTTGGCCTTACGATTGCCGATTTGGGGTTGCCGTCGCAAATAAAATGTTGCTACGTAATAAAATGTTGCTACGTATAATAATAATGACACTATCGTAAAGTCAAATTGACAAGAATTTGTTAATTTTTTTCGATATTATATTTTATTGAATTTACAAGCCACTAAATATTTTTTTTAAAGGCAAAAGGAGACCTGGTAGACCCAGGATATCATGGATCCAAAATCTGCGCGAATGGTTCGGGCAGAGCACCGGCTCATTGTTTCGTTTGGCGGCTTCGAAGGACGAGATAGCCAAACTGATCGCCAACCTCCGATAGGAGACGGCACGCAAAGAAGAAGAAATATTTTTTATAATTATTAAATTTGAATGACGCAATTCGCACAATTATGATGAACGCACAAATATGTTAGTAAGTTAAATAAGAATTATCAACACACACACACAAACACACACACACACACACACACACACACACACACACACACACACACACACACACACACACACACACACACACACACTCAATACAATAAGTCAATAGTGTCAAAATGCTACGATAAAAAAACTATAACAATTAAGTATAATAATAGTAATAAAAAAAATAACAATAAAAACGTATCAAAAAATAAAAAATAATATAAAAAAACAAGAATAAAATAACAATAAAAAAGTATCAAAAAAAAAAATAAAAAATAAAATAAAAAATATGTATAAAAAAAAGCAATAAAAAAGTAACAAAAGACATAACAAAAATATAAAAAAATATATAAAAAAAAATTACAAAAAAAAAATAGAAAAAAAAGTCCTTTTATTTTTACCTATTGTACTTTTTTTTTAAACATAATATGTTTTGTTTTATAATTTTTTTTAAGCTGTATACATAATTTAATATGATGATTTATTTTTAGGTGAATAAAGTATACCAAAATTTTTAATAAAAATTTAGTCGACTTTATTCACCCAGGTTCTTTAGCCCGAGGTGAATTAAGTCTACTTTTCAGTCGACTTAATGCACCCAGGTGAATTACCCCAGGTGCATTAAGTGGAACAATCCGCTGCCCCGCACCCCACGATACAGTGCTATTGGACAAATAGGTATTTTGGCTTCCATAAATGTTACGTTTACGTTATCTCGTAAATTAAGAGGTTTAGCGCAAAAATAACGAAATTTTCGAACCCTCTTGCACCCCGAAGTAATCCATTTTACTTCTTTATGTTTTCTAAAAATCGATATACAGGGTGTTAAACATTTAGGGTAAATTATTATTTAAGAATATCGGCAAAAATTGGGGGATGTCCGGTATTTTCCGGTTCGAAGGACCACTCAGCAACTAAAAGGGGTATCTCAGCGTGTGGCCAACCGTACCTACTGACCTACCAGTTGTTTTAAATCGTGTTTGACTGTCTGTCACACTTTCAGCAATACCCTGAATGTGTAACACCCTGTATGTCGGTTTTTAGAAAACATAAATAAGTAAAATGGTTGATAAGGGGGGTATTAGGGGTTCGTAAATTTCATTATTTTTTCCGCTAAACCTCTTAATTTACGAGATAACATAACATTTATAGACAGCGTAAATGACATTCGGCCTTCAAAATTAAATACGTGCCCGGTTTACCATTCCCCTTATCCCCGAAACTACTAAACCGAAATTTTTGAAATAAATACGGAATAAATACAGAATTTACCTATAAATTGCAGGAAAACCTATAAAAAGATTCCGGTATTTATATTTGATAATAAAAATATTGTATATGTCAGTACGGAACCCTTAGTGCACGAGCCTGACTCGCACTTGGCGGTTTTTTTTTAGGTAACCCGCCATAGCAATACATGTTCTGTGATATTTTTAATTCGCTACCTATTGCGGATCCCAAGAAACAGCCGGGCAGCTCTTTAAAAGAAGGACAGATAGAATGACAGGCAGACGGATAGACAGACGGACAGACAGACATTGGAGGTGGAGTAATAGGGTCCCAATTGGCACTAGTGGTTCGCCCCGAACTGTGAACTCGCGACCCCATATAAACTTAACAACCCCATATTTCGGCAACCCCTCGACCGATTTGGCTCATGTTCGAACTTAAAAATTCTTTTAATTTCATTTACCCGCTTACTAAATTTCATAACGATCCGACCAAATTTTCTCAAATTATCGTCGAACGAACATTCATACATACATACATACAAACATACAAACGCCGTATTGTTCAAGTAGACTCGGAGAACTTCGCTCGCTTCGCTCGCTCGTTCATACTAGTGGTTCGCTCCGAACTATGAACTCGCGACCCCAGTTACAGATGTGTAACTTTGCTTACGCCATTCGCGCAGGCGCGCGCGTGCTTTGCATATAAACTATACAACCCTATATCTCGGCAACCCCTCGACCAATTTGGCTCATGTTCGAACTTAAAAATTCTTTTAATTTCGTTTACCCGCCTACCAAATTTCATAACGATCCGACCAAATTTACTCAAGTTATCGTCGAACGAACATTCATACATACATACAAACGCCGGATTGTTCCAGTAGACTCGGAGAACTTCGCTCGCTTCGCTCGCTCGTTCAATAAGGCTTCAGGCTCGTGCACTAAGGGTTCCGTACTGACATACAATACAGGGTGTTAAAAGACAGCCAACAAAGCGGGAAACCACGTATTGTCCTCATAAGGAACATTTTTGCCCAAGGAACTATGCCTGGGAAATCAACGGTTTCCGAGATAATGAGGTTCAAAGTCGGACTTTTCAAAACTTTTTTTTTGCAGAAATGCATTCAGTATCTAGTTCTTAACATACCTTCTCAAGAAGCCATATCAAAATTATGAATATTTCTTACAATAAACGACGTTAAAATTGCAACCCGCAATGTATTCTAAACATTTGCACTTCAAGCTTAAGTAACATAAAGTTATACCTACGCTTGCGCAATATGACTTCTGTGCTTTACACGTCCATTGAGTGATAAAATATTTTTCAAAATTATAACCTAAAAAACCAAAATCATTTCCCAGCAATAATTTATCGAAAAATTACTTTGTTTTGGTGTCTAGTATGCGTGGCTTTCGGGTCTGTTGGCGGTCTTTTAACACCCTGTATAATATTTTTTGTTACTATAAATACCGGAATCTTTTTATAGGTTTTCCTGCAATCTAGGTAAATACCTATATTCTGTATTTATTTAAAAAAAATCGACTTAGTAGTTTCACAGATAAGGGGGAATTGTAAATTCCGGGCACGTCTTCATTTACGCTGTCCATAAATGTTATGTTACCTCGTAAATTAAGTGGTTTAGCGCAAAAATAACAAAATTTTCGAACCCCCTATTATCCACTTAATCAACCATTTTACTTATTTTTGTTTTCTAAAAACCGACATACAGGGTGTTAAACATTCAGGGTATTGCTGAAAGTGTGACAAACAGTCAAACACGATTAAAAACAACGGGTAGGTCAGTAGGTACGGTTAGCGACATGCTAAGATACCCTTTTTTTTGTTATTGAGTGGTCCTTCGAACCGGAAAATACCGGACATCCCCCAATTTTCGCCTATATTCTTAAATAATAATTTGTCCTGAATGTTTAACACCCTGTATATCGGTTTTTAGAAAATATAATGAAGTAAAATAGTTGATTTCGGGGTGCAAGGGGGTTCGAAAATTTCGTTATTTTTGCGCTAAACCTCTTAATTTACGAGATAACGTAACATTTATGGAAGCCAAAATACCTATTTGTCCAATAGCACTGTATCGTGGGGTGCGGGGCAGCACCGGCGATGCACATACAGCCTAAGATGGCTAGGGCAAGAGCGAAATAAAAGCATCGACACACTTTTCAAGTCAAAATATCTATTTGTCCAATGTGACCATAAATGTCGATTGTGACCGGACATTTATTATAAATGACGGACGGTTATGGAATGTGACGGTCATTTTACAACTCTAGTCTTATCCAGAGGTTCTCAAATAATTGGGCCTGAAAATGCGGCGAAATGGTTCCAGTAAAGTATGGTACGGCAGTGTTTGCTTCGCGCTCGACTTGGCGGGGGCACTGCCGTGCCCCCAGATCGCGAACTCGAATTCGTCGTAAAACAAATTGGCATTTTTCGAGATTGACTTTTCATGTGCGATAAAATAATATATTTTTTAGCAAAATAATAATCAAATAAATGTTCATTCCGTTTTATTTATATTTATGACTTATCAAAATTAAATGTTAGTATGCATTACCTAGTTGTTTGAATAACTGTAACAAAACTCAACGTTTTATGGAATGAACGAAACGCATTAGTGACACAAGATAAAAAAATATCTGTCAAAATAGGTACAAGTGCTGGCTGTGCCGGTAATTCTCTTTGGTGCCTGTGATAAATAAACAGTGTTTAGAGTGTTTCATTCATTGCGGATGCGGACTGAATGTAGTGTTCCTTCCAGTAGAATACTCAGAACAATTTTCTGATACCTATCACATCGGTATGTTTAGGAATTGAAAGTAAGTACCTACTGACAGATTTTCGTAGCGAAATTACCTACTAGCTTTGAATTGGATGTTCTATAAAACTGAGACCTTTACGCTTACGCAATGAGATGATTTATATTATACAGCGTCCAGTGGCACCTTCACTGCACTAGATGGGTGAAGTGACAATTCGACGCTGCTGTGTCTGGGACATTGTTTAGTGGAGTAGGTAGGCTTGCCCAGCAACTACCATCGTCGGCCTAGCCCCCAGAAAAGAGGTCAATACGTCAATCTTACTTATCTGATGAGCTAACTAAGCTGCGGGTTTCCTCATGATATTTTCTTTCACTGTTAGTGAGCGGTGCGGGTATGTAGCTATGTCTATGAGCTAGCTATGTTTTTGTCTTAAAAGTTATGTACCTACATTTGTGAGTTTCTAGTAGCAATACTGCTTGCTAAAGCTTCTTCATAATTCAAGTCCAAATAAGGTATTCAAAGGGACTAGCACATATTTCACTAAAGTAGGTACCTTCCCTAAACTAAACTCCTCCTATTACTTCTTTGCAGCTGCCTGCTCGCAACCAAAGTTCAGATGACAAACTAAAGGCCACCTACCATCCGGTAGCAAGCAACAGGACCGCTGACTAAACAATGAGTCCGTGCCTCCCAGCTCCATGTTATGGTTTTGGGCTAAACATGGGCTCCACGCTAGTGGTGCTGAAATCAAGATATAAGTAGGTATTCAAGACAACTTTACTGTCACCACGGGTGTGCAACAGCCTTGCAAAGGTCTCGAAATGATGGAAAACTTTTGAAAGTCCATAAAAGTAGAATTAGTCAAAGTGTAGCGTAACTAAATAGTGCTGATCCCAAGCCTAGGAAAATTAAATGTTATTCCCATACAAAACTATAAGAATTACAACTTTATTACAAAACACGTGCAAATTGTAATTTGGAAAAGCTATGAGCCTTACTGAAGTTAACAACAAGTTATGAGGTGCATGTATTTTTTTAACTACGACTCTGTTTGTTTACCCAAAATCTTTTTTTGTTTTTCTTCACTTTGTCTAAGGAATGCTATAGGTATGTATTTTAATTATTATTGTATAACATAATTATCATTTTCTTTTTAGATAACCTTCTACATGGATGTGTGGCGATGCAAGACCGAGATTATAGCTGGCGGGGCAGAAAGATCGACATACAGTAGTCGGCCACACGCTAGGATACCCCTTTTTGTTTGATTGGCGCCCTTATGCCGCACGCGGTAAGAGCTGCTATGGGGTATCTGTGACTGTGGCCGACCGTACATACATGGTTATGATAATAAAGTATGTTTTGCCAAATGGTTTTGGTTTTTATAAAATTCAGCCTATATTACTAACTTTAGGATTCCTTTGTATGTTTTTATACAATACTATACATTGTATAAATAAAGATGTAGGTAGATAACTATCTCTTTTTACAGGGTAATAGAATAGCACCCGGTGATAGGGATTTTTTGGTCTATGAAGTTCCATTGATTTTTTATTAATAAAATGTTACCGCTGTGGCAAGAGAAAAGTACTTTTAAAATAATATGGTTTTCACTGATTTTCACCGTGTTTTATTTATCAGCTTAAAAATATGCCAATGCACTTACGCACACAATCATGTTTTAATTTGAACTAGGCCTAAATAAAAAAAGAAAAACTGGATTTATTTTCACTTTTGAGGTTATAAAATAAAAAATGTTTTTCAGCAGGTAGTGATCTTGTTGATCAGTAGGCAGTAGGTAAACCCTGCAAAAAGAGTTAAGATCTTTTGTTACTAACACGTTATACATATTTGATAGGACTCGATGAAGGCAAATCTGTGGTAGGTAAAGTCCGTTCGCTATCCTATTATTGACACACGACGGCAATCTTGGTTCTTGGGATACCAACTATTTTCGAAGTATCTGTGATGGGCGCAGACATATTCATTTCAACACAATGCTGATGGACATTACCTAACTGGAATTTGCTAAAATGTTTTACAAAACCTTCGTCTATTAATTTTTGCGTCATTCGAAGTTGCGTCTAGAGGCACCTCGCGGTCCTTCCACGGACGAAAAAACATTTTATCTTCACGCAGAGCGATCGACACTCAATACAAAATACTAAGTCACAAGCACAACCTTTCAATACGACGCTTCTTTGACGAGCGGCGAGCCAAATTCACTGGCGTGTTTGCGCCGCGTCGGCTTCCTTTAATTTCTTTTGTGAAAAGCCGCCGCGCACCAAGGCGGCAAATATCAAAGTGACACTATGATAGCGAACGGACTTTAGCCGTCACGCGCGGCTTAGGTAAGGCAAATCCGTGGTAGGTAGCCGTCGCGTGCGGCGTATGACAAAAAGGGGTAGGTAGGTACTCTGCGATCTTGATGACTACCAAATTAGGTAAGTAATAGGTAGGTATGTACCTACACACGACAGCACGTCGACCCTTACATGCTAGCACTCTACTCGGTTACGTTACGGCGACTTTACAACAAAAGTTTACACTCTGACGTGCTGTCGTGTGTACCTAGTAAGTACACACGACAGCACGTCGACCTTTACATACTAGCACTCTACTCGGTTACGTTAAGGGCAACTTTACAACAGAGGTGTACAGTCTGACGTGCTGTCGTGTGTACACACGACAGCACGTCGACCCTTACATGCTAGCACTCTACTCGGTTACGTTACGGGCGACTTTACAACAAAAGTGTACAGTCTGACATGCTGTCGTGTGTACCTATCGCGCGTTGAACTAGCAAGCAACAGTTGGATTCAAAGATCGAAAGAGAATCTTCAGACGCCGCAGCTGCCCACGACTCACGCTCTTCGTCTGTTATCCAAAATATCTATCTATTGCAAGATCTGCAAGCATTTATTATTATTCAATCAAGCAACAACCAACTAAAAAAAAAAAAAAACAGAAAACCAAACTAAGTTTTGACAGTTTGGAACGTGATTCACTTTGTTTGGATGAACGTCGATCCCCGGTACGGACGAACTGTCAAATTGACTAAGTAAACAATGTATTCAACGCCTGCGAGAAAAGAATAGCACATTTACAACATCAAAATCGTAAATACACTAAAATCGCGAAATATTCACATATCAAACCCTAGAATTAGGTAAGTGCTATCAAACACACCATTTTTCGTGTTGTAAATCATGACAGTTTGCAAAATATTTTCGTTGAAAAAAACAAATTCCCAGTACTAACTTCCTCAGTTTTTGAATGAAAATTTCTTCAAATCTATTACGAACATCAACACGAAACTTGCCTTAAAAGATAGCTCTTACCTAATTCTAGGGTTTGATATGGCAATATTTTCGATTTCTTTAGTGTATCTTGCATGCGAATGCAAATAAGAGATGCGTCATTGCTATACTTCTCCCGCAGGAGTTTCACTATCCACCCTGCCTTAACGTCACATCAAAGTTAGGAGGAGCTAGGAAAACAAAAATAATTGGCGTTCGTAACCAGGGCAAAAAAAATACGGTCTACTTTTGTTACTCGTTTAGCCATCTCGCTTTTGCTCGGAATAACAAGCTTGATGTCAACTCCATACAATGTTTATACTTCCTCTTGGGCTAGATGGCTTCTCCCGCGGCACAAATTAACAAAACTCGTTCGCCCGAATGCCCATACAGCAGGGAAAAATGATTCGTTTAATTTTCTTATCCGAGCCTAGTTTCGGTCTGCATTCAGATCGGAAAGCAGAGAATCAGAAGTCGCAAACACTACATGGCTGCCCTCCAGATAATCTTTGTAGACTTTATACTCTCTCGGAGGGGTGTTAAAGAGTCGAGAAATTAAACTGTATCCAAAAATAAAAGTCTTATTGTGTAAACAAACCACTTACCGGAAGAAAAATACGTAATCACACACAATCTAGTAGATCATTATTGTAGCATCTGGGTAATAACATGCAATACCATTATTTTTGTAATAATACGTCCATTTCATCGTACAACTAATATTTTTTTACAGAAAACTGAATTCTCTGTAACCTCAAACTTGCAGGCAATAACTCAGGCACCAACCAAAAATCACTACAATCGGAGGTCTTTACCTTCGAGAAGGTATTAGTGAATAATAAAACAATTTCGTTGTATAAAACAATAAGTAAAAGCCGAAAAGCCTTAATGAACTCGAAGCTGCCCTCTGAAAAGGATTTGAAATTGGAGGAAGTTCGGAAACAAAGATCTTGAGTGTAAATTGTAATTTATCTTGATGCCCACTCCATTATTTCGCTACCAGGAAATTTGATGTCAAAATGTCTGCCGAGAGTTTTCAAACATCATCCGATCAATTATTATTACGGCAAGAGTTGTTCTTTTGGCATCGAGAATTGGTGACATTTATCTCGGTTCTATGCTCATGCTTTGCCAGCGGGGGGAGCACAATGTCACGATAAACAATAAAAACGTTATCGATGCACTCATGCTGCAGGGGCAGCTGTAGATCAGAATAGAATAGAATAGAATAGAATAGAATAGAATAGAATAGAAAGCGTTTATTTTACTGACCACAAATTACAACTTATAGAACTAATACATATAGGTACTTATAATTAGGCAGTTACCTACTAACTTAAAAATACTATACAGATGGGACGAGCTACACATTCACACCTACCTAACCCATAGTACCCATACCTACCCAATTTCCACTGTGCGCAGTGGTCAGTAAAAAGGGCTCTGACTCAGCGTGTGCTATGAGACGGGTAGGTAGCCGTGCTCATAAATAAATCTATACTTATAATAAAACTCTAGCGAAGTCAATTCTGTACATTGAATATTTTTAGAAAAAAACTATCAGGGGTTACTAAGTAAACTATACTGAATACAAAAATGCAAAAAAATCGGTCTATGTCTGTCTGTCTGTCTGTCTGTCTGTCTGTCTGTCTGTGTGTTACCTCATCACGCGAATACCGCTGAATAGTTTTCAGTCAAATTTAGGACCGTGATAAGTCCTGGTTCTGGGAACAATCTAGGCTATCCGATGTTCAGAATACATTGCGGGTTGCAATTTTAACTTCGTTTTTTGTAAGAAATATTCATAATTTTGATATAGCTTCTTGAGAAGATATGTTAATAACGTGATACAGAAGACATTTCCGAAAAAAAAATTGCATTTCCGGAAAAAAAAATCCGACTTGGAACCTCATTATCTCGGAAACCGTTGATTTCCTAGGCATAGTTCCTTGGGAAAAAATGATCGTTATGATGAGGACTATACAGGGTGTTAAAAGACCGCCAACAGACCCGAAAGCCACTAGACACCAAAACAAAGTACTTTTTCGATAAATTATTGTTGGGAAATTATTTTGGTTTTTTAGGTTATAATTTTGAAAAATATTCTTTCACGCAATGGACGTGTAACGCACAGAAGTCATATTGCGCAAGCGTAGGTATCAGATTATGTTACTTAAGCTTGAAGTGCCGATGTTTAGAATACATTGCGGGTTGCAACTTTAACGTCGTTTTTTGTAAGAAATATTCATAATTTTGATATGGCTTCTTGAAAAGGTATGTTAAGAATCCCCTGAAGCTCTGCCGGAGGGAAGATGGCCGGTGGACAAGGGCAGTGACAGAGTGGCGGCCGAGAACTGGACGACGATCAGTCGGAAGACCAGCAGGCCGATGGTCGGACGACATCGACATTGTCATAGCGGCGGAGGGTCCATGGATGCGGATGGCTAGGGACCGTGAGAGGTGGCGCGAGGGGAAAAAGGCCTATACCCAACAGTGGGCAGAGGTGGGCTGATGATGATGATGATGATGATGAAGCTCTGCAGCCCTCTCGCTCGCACTTTTGAACATTTTAATTTATTGTAAGAGAATGATTCAACTTTGGACGATAAAATATAGTTGCAGACATAGATAATAAACATAGAGACATGTAGACATACTTTAAATTTCACATTTATAGTTTAAAAAATAAATTACTGAACTACTACTTTTAACCGAAGTTCAGTGATATTTTTTTTTATTAGTAGGAATATGAAATCAAAAGTGTGTTCACATGTCGATAGCTTTATTATCTATGTCTGCAACTATATTTTATCGTCCAAAGTTTAATCATTCTCTTACAATCAATTAAAATGTTGAAAAGTGCGAGCGAGAGGGCTGCAGAGCTTCAGGGGATTCTTAAGAACTAGATACTGAATACATTTCTGCAAAAAAAAAGTTTTGAAAAATCCGACTTTGAACCTCATTATCTCGGAAACCGTTGATTTCCCAGGCATAGTTACTTGGGCAAAAATGTTCCTTATGATGAGGAAAATACGTGGTTTCCCGCTTTGTTGGCGGTCTTTTAACACACTGTATGTGGTCTCCCACTTTGTTGGCGGTCTTTTAACACCGCTCGGTATTCAATACAAGCACTCGCCGCAAACAATAATTTTGCATTCTTGCATAACAAATAACTATTGTTTACCGTTGAGCTGGATAGACAGAGTTATTAGCCGTATGCTTTGCTTGCTGGCTTAGCATGAGAATGAGTAAGACCTTATCTATGGGCTTATAACTTTATCTATCCCACTCTACGTCGAGGGAGATACATATTATAAACCCTTTTACTTCCTAATCAATTCTTATGCTAAGCTTCCTGGTATCTTATCACGGGCGATACCTTAATGTAAACAATACATATTTATTATTAAATTTATAAATGTATTGTTTAGATTAGGGTTTTTATTCTATTTTATTCTATTGCTTTCTTTTGAGCCCTGCTACCGCAAGTTAAGAAATAATAACTATTAAAATACCCCCGACATTTTAGCTTCGAATAAGCATATTTAATAAATTCCTGAACCAATTTTGACAAAACAAAACTAATAACATTCGCTAGAAAACCTGCTTTCAAATAAATAAAAAAACCTAAAGCTTCCAAATCGTTCACCCATTTAAGAGCTACGGTGCCACAGACAGACACACCCTCATAAACACTTATACAGACACACTAATAAAGCTGTCAAACTTATAACACCCCTCTTTTTTGGTCGGGGGTTAAAAAAAACCTTCCTTTTGAGTTTTCCTCCACAGTCGAATTTAAATTAAATGTCAAATGTGTAAAAACGCATACGAAGTCGCGGGCACAACTAGTAAATAAAATAAAAATAAAAAAATAAAAATAAAAATCATTTATTTCAGCCCATTCAGGGCCATAATAGGCGAGATTTACATTTTACATCACATTAAGACAAAACATAATAATTCATGCACAGAAAGAATAAACAAACACATCAGGCCGAGTGGGGCATTAATATTAGGTTAATAATTTAATTTGTATAATTTGAATTTTTAATTTAATTTACTTTAACAATTTAATTTAATTTAATTTAATAGTTTAATTTGAATAAATAAATACATTTGGTACTTAATTTGTATACCTAGCTTTACTAGCATGCATACCTGCCCAGTGCCTCATAAGTTGACCGTCCATTTGGTCAGCCACCACAGTCAGGATACTGTTGCTGCTGGCGCGCAGTCTGCGCTGTACGGCGGCGCATCGTTTGCGGAGCACGGCATGAAAGTCATCCACATGCGCGTCCGCAAACATAGCGCTGGTATTCTGCCAGAGCCCAAAGTATAACTTAAAAAGTAAATAAAAAAAATAATATATATATAGAATAGAAAATACCTAAAACAATGGAAAAAAGAGGCATACTGGCATGCACTCAAAGAAAAACATTTTCAAACTTGTACAGACTAGGGACATACACTCAATGTCACTGAAAGTCACGCAACCCATATAACGGCCCTTCAGTTTTGAAACCACTTTGTTACGGAGTACGGCCGGTACGGCAAATAAGGTATAAGTTTTTTGGAAAAATTGGACATGGAGTCGGTGCAGCATGCCTCTTTTTATGTGTGTCCTAACTACTGCAAGCGGGTCAACATGCCATGCCAACTACTGCCTTATGCACTAAGTTTTATAAGCAAGCCCTTTTGCACTTAAGTTCTATCATGCATTCTTTTGGTAGGCTTCTTATAACTAAGGCGCGCGCAAAGCAAGCAAGCAGGAAGGCAGGGATAGGAAAAGGGTACCTTGGCATATTGACTCGTCTTTATAGAAACTTTGATTATTGACGCTCGTCTTCAAAGAAACGTATAGACTTTCGTCTATGAGACGTTCGCCCAAGAAACAGTGATGGTCGAAATAGAAACAGTTTGGAAGTCTTGAAAAAGACTGTTCTTCTGCCATCTGGCGCTAGAACTTTCGTGCTAGCGCGGCAGGATCTCTCAGCGCGCGCGCGGGCGAGGGGCGCGGGGAGGCGTGGCTTTTTCCGGAATGGCGCTGCGATTCCTCTTCTCGGGACGTCTTCTCGCTTGGCGTGTTGATCGATGAATGGCGTGCGCGCACCGCGCAGCACTACCAGACCTTATATTTATACTCCCGCGCACTATCACAGAAAGTTCCTTTGTTCGCGCCACTGTTTCTATGAAGAGTATGACATCACTGATTCTTGGGTGCGCCGCTTAGTTGGTTTTACGTTTTGGTATGCCTTTTCTGGATTTCTCTGTGTTGGTAATTTCCTTTCTAGAAAAGTAATGTTTTATTTTTGGTAAATCTTTTAATAAGTTTTGGTATTATAAAGTAAAAGTAGAGTCCATAGAAACTAGTAAATTCAAGGTTTTAAGTCTTGTAAGTCACGAAGAAATTGTCAACTTTATTATAAAACTAAAGTCTATCTTTTCAAGTAATTTCCAAAATATGGTCCGTTTTTACCTCTGTTCAGTACTGTACATGGTTATTATGGTAAACGTACTGAAATTGTTATTTACTAGGTGTTTATTTGATATTCCGGTGTAATGGTTCGTAAACACTTAGTTATGTAGGTAAAAATAGTTATAAGCCATAGAAGATTGTTGGTTTTATTGTTTTGTGAATAGTTTACAGTTGATTAGTTTATGTTTTTAAGAACTTTGAGGATCTTTTTGTAATGTAAGATAATAGTCAAAGAGTGAGTCAAACCATTTTAGTATTTTGGCCTCAGAGCGCATATTTCAAGTAAGATTCATAACTATTTCAGTATTTCAGTGTTATGAACTAATTTCAAGTTTTAAGTACCTATTTCTTGTAACTTATTATTATTTGGTATTTTGTCAATACGAGAAATGCACTACATTGTATGGCCGACCAATGGCGTCCAAGTATTCTAACCATTGTTATTCCACGTACCCATTGTGTCGAGCCGCTTTTGTATAAATACCGGATTTTTTGGCATTGTAAATCAGTTCTCGCCGCGCTCTTCTAATGTCAACAAGTACCTAATCAAGAAATACAAGTCTTCAAGTTCCTGCTCAACATTGGTGTTTTCTTCTGGCTGCCTACAACCTACCCCGCCCTGAATCCTGCACTACAAGCTGGTCCTTCGAGCCGGATCTTCAGGAGGCAGCCACTCAAGATATGAAGAAAACAAGAAGCCAGGCCCAGCAGAAGAGCGCGGCGGACTCCGGCGTCACCATGGCTCACTTTGGACAGCCGACGTCGTTAACCCACGTCGGGTCCACGCCCGCCGCCGCTGCAGCTGCCGATGCCAAGAAACATCGCCCTACTCTGCCCGCGGCCGACTCTGGCGCTTTCGTGGACCCCTATGGACCGTTGCCGCCATCAACCCACGTCACGTCCACGCCCGCCGCCGCCGCAGCTGCCGATGTACCCACGGGACATCGCCCTCCGCTGCCCACGGCGAACTCCGGCGTCATCATGGACCCGTCAAACCGCGTCCCGTCTACGCTCGCCGCCGCCGCCGCAGCTGCCGATGTATCCAAGAAACATCGCCCTCCGCTGCCCGAGGCTGAAGTTACTGCGGCCACTACATGTCGTGCAGGCAGCGTTGTCTCGCGCTCCAGTCGCACGAGCCCGACACTGCGCCTGCAGTACGAGAGCCAGGCGCAAGACGACCCCACGCACGTCCAAGGGGCCACGATACAAGATAAGGCCCGTGCAAAGGACCTGCGCCTGGCCATTGAAGAAGACGACGAGATAGCCGCCGCCGTCCCGACACCTTTGGAACGCGTCGCGGATCGGCCCACGACTTCGAGCCAGCGAGATAGACGTCGCGTTCGCCGTCTACGAGTCAGCGACGCCCCTACGACGCCAGTCCCTCGCCCGTCGACGAGATGCGCCCAGTCTGGAGAGCCGCTGGACTGGCAGGCGCCGCCATCTCGCGCGTTAGTTCGCGCGGACCTCGTGACTCATCGCGGCGCGGAATATACGAATTGTGATAAAGGACACGTGGTGTTTTCAAGTGAGAGCCGTGACCTCGTAAAGTGCGTCATCAAGTGTTCACAAACTTTTATAGTTGTGATTCGCGGAGGAAACGGTCTCTATTACAAGGTGAATGTGCGGACAATGAAGGGCCTCGAGTTGCCCACACGGAATTTCACATGGACTGTTAGTGCACTCAGTGAGAATGTGCACCACGGTCATCTGGATTGCGAGGATGTGACGGACACGAGACGCATGCTGTTGCTGAGCCAGGACAACTGGGAGCTCACAGTCAGCGAGGAGACCGACAGGGGTGAGTCCGGGCAACCGGTTACTTCTCTTTTAAAGTTAGGCTGGTTTGTGCATGGACCCATAGTTCCCCCTTCTGGTACCGAGTCCGTCAGTCTCGTTTTAGTATCGCAGTCTGATCTTCATGATCTCGTTATTGAGCAGTTTGAGATAGAGGCTATTGATGTTTTTAGATTGTCACGTGAGTCTGTTAAATTTGAACGTGCGCTAACCATTTTGGAAAGATCTAGTAGGCGTGTTCAAGGAGCCTGGAAGTTTCAACAGCGTGACAACATTGTTTATACCCAATAGTCTTTGTTAAGTTAAAGTCTCGACTGCGTAGCGTGGAGAGAAGGTGCGACCGTAATCCAGTTTACAAGGCTAGTTAGTTTTTTTGGCTAAGATTTATCGTTTAGTGTCGGAGCAATATCTACGTAGAGAAAATTACTCAGCAGCTGCAGTAAAGTTTGATTCAGTATTTGGTATTTTGGTATTTGTCTATTTTTGGTCCTGAATCCTAGGAAACTGCGATTGGTATTTTATGCTGCTTCTCCAGTTAAAGTTTTTCTCTTTCGATTTTTCATCTCTTCACAGACCCTGACTTAAGTTTATTGCTCGGCGTTGTTATTAGTTTTCGGCAAAGTCCAACTTCTTTCACTGGGGACAGCAGACGCTTCATGCAAGTTAACATCCAGCCGGCAGATCAGGGTGCTCAGTTTTTCTTTTAGCGAGCAGATAGAGATCGTGAACCCGACACTTACGTAAAATCTCTAATTTTTGTAGCCTTTTCCTCGCCGACTACGGCAATTTACAAGGTCATGACTTTTTGTGTAGCGTAGGATCCGTAGAGCGAGCGAACAAGTTGGTACATGTTGTGAGTCACAGCCACAAAGCCGCTAGCTTTCATATCAGGGGGTGGGTGACTCATTCGCCTGCTCTACGCGAGTTCCTGCTGTGTTAGTATTGGTATATTCTTTGGTATTCGACCTGTCTTCTAAGAGATTGTCTAGCTTTTTGGTATATGGAATAGTTGTTCCTACAGAGCTACTATCTCTTAGCTTCATTATAATAATTTTTGGCCCCACTGTGTTCTATAGCCTTGCGTTTTTTAGTTTGGTATTATAATGCAACATTTCTGGCTCCCAAGTGTAGATTAGGGTCAAATGTATAGAAGCTGAAGCCCTTTTAATGGTCAAGTTTAATTTAGTAAGTTCCTCGTTGGTATTTGGCATCATATTTATGTTCTCTGTTATTCTAAGTTCAGTTTAACGTTCAAGTTCTCTGTTTTTGTAAGTTTAGATAATCAAGTCGTTGGTAGTTTAAGGTTCAAGTTCTTTTCTGTTGTATTTTTTTTCAAGTTCAAGTTCGGTAAATTTTCATGTTCCCTGTTATAAGTATTAGTTAAATGTTCAAGTTTTCAGTTCCAAGTTTGGTAAAATTTTCAAGTCCCCTGTTATAAGTATTAGTTAAATTGTTCAAGTCCCCTTCTCGGTTAAAAGTTTTTATTGGGTTACATTTTTCAAGTTCCCTTTTCAAGTTGTTAGTAAGTTAGTTAAAACTGTCCAAGGTCCCCGTTGTGAGTTCATTTCTGTAATAAGTTCAAGTTTTTCGTTGTTGGTATAATTTAGTCTAATATTCAAGTTTCCTGTGGCTAGTTTGGTTTGTTTTAAGTAGTTTGTTTTCAAGTTCTCCGTTGTTAGTTTCTAGTCCGATTGAGGTACATGTCTTTGGCGAGTACGCTGCCGTTGCCTACATTATTTGTATAGGTTCAGATAGGAATTGTCACGCCACTATCGGTATTGGTAAAACTCGTAGGGCCTTATGAAGGTGACATCGATTCCTCATCTCGAGCTGCAGGCTGCGGTACTAGCGTGTAGATTGGCTCGGACTATGAGGAGGGAGCTGGGACTGGAAGTCGCAAGTGTCCACATGTGGTCAGTTTCTCGTAATGTCCTTCAATGGACAGCTGCGGACGCTTGCGACTACCCGATATGTGAAAAAACCAGCTTAGCTGAGATTCACGAGATCTCAAGGAGAAGTGACCGGTGCTGGGACCCCTCTGGCGAAAACCCTGCAGACGAGGCCACCAAGTTGTTCTGGTCTCATTGGCAATCTAGCACGTTGGTTTTCGGGTCCGTCACTTCTCAGTAATTTCAGTGACCGATGGTCAACAACTCACTGGGGCACTACATGGACAGTTTTAGAGTAACTAGCATTAAGTATGTTAATTGTTTTAGTTTTGGTAATAATTCGGTACGCAAAGTTTTTTGTTCGAAAGTCCGTTATTGGCTTAATCTTATCTTTAGACAATATTGAGAAACTAATTTCAATATTTTTTATTTTGGTTCAGTAGTTTGGATTTTACAACGTTTCAAAGATACTGTTTTATGACCTTCACGCGACGGTCTGCATACTGTTGGCGGTCATAGGAACAAAACATTTTAGCGCATAAAAAACAAAACTACTGGACCAAAATAAAAAATATTTAAATTAGTTTCTCAATATTGTCTAAAGATAATTTTAAGCCAATAACGGACTTTCGAACAAAAAACTTTGCGTACCCAATTGGTAGCAATATTGGCCGCACTCCCAACAGTTTTTAGTTTACGGTTGAAGCCTCAACTAGGGGGTGGAATGTTACGGAGTACGGCCGGTACGGCAAATAAGTTATAAGTTTTTTGGAAAAATTGGACATGGAGGCGGTGCAGCATGCCTCTTTTTATGTGTGTCCTAACTACTGCAAGCGGGTCAACATGCCATGCCAACTACTGCCTTATGCACTAAGTTTTATAGGCTTGCTTATAAAACTTAGTGCACTTAAGTTCTATCATGCATTCTTTTGGTAGGCTTCTTATAACTAAGGCGCGCGCAAAGCAAGCAAGCAGGAAGGCAGGGATAGGAAAAGGGTACCTTGGCATATTGACTCGTCTTTATAGAAACTTTGATTATTGACGCTCGTCTTCAAAGAAACGTATAGACTTTCGTCTATGAGACGTTCGCCCAAGAAACAGTGATGGTCGAAATAGAAACAGTTTGGAAGTCTTGAAAAAGACTGTTCTTCTGCCATCTGGCGCTAGAACTTTCGTGCTAGCGCGGCAGGATCTCTCAACGCGCGCGCGGGCGAGGGGCGCGGGGAGGCGTGGCTTTTTCCGGAATGGCGCTGCGATTCCTCTTCTCGGGACGTCTTCTCGCTTGGCGTGTTGATCGATGAATGGCGTGCGCGCAGCCGGAGTGGATGTCTTCTCGTCTCCCCGAAGGGGAGACGGGGAGGCGTCTCTGGGCGATGGCCCATCTGCGCGGGTTCATCGCCGTCCGCAAAAACGGACGGGGCTCGGGGGAGGAGCGGTTGCTCGCATGATGTTATGCCCCGGTCTTCGATCTTCTCTCGCCAGCGAGGTCAACACTGCTGACGGGGTCTCTGTTCAGAGAGGGCCAGCAGGCGACGCTCAGCCGACGAGTCTTCGGTCCGGGGCATCTTCTTCACGCCGCCGACGCGGTCAGTCCCGGCTGCGGGAGCCCGCGCCGGCGGCGCCAGGGCGTCATGTCCGGTGGGTGGGGGCGGCAGTGTCCACAGTCCTAACTAGTCGACGGGGGGACTAGTGGACGTGGACAGGCCGCCCGCGGGGGGGGTCAGAGGGCCGCCCTACCTCAGGTGCAGAGGTCGGCTAGCCCTCTGAAGATGATGGGCACTGGGTCTTCGCCGCCCTGGATGGCCATCAGCACTTCCATCAGGACCTTGATGGTCTTTTCCAGGGCGGGGCTGTCGGTGGGGGCTCGCTCCTGCTTCGCCTTCTTCCCCTGGGGAGGGGCGGCGACCGCTGAAGGAGCCCGTCTGGGAGGTGGCACAGGCACGGGCTGCTGTGCCTCTGAGGGGGGTTGTTGAGGCGTCTCCTCCACGGCCTTCTGCACGGGCTTCTTTTTCCCCCTCTTGCGCCGTCTTTTCGGGGGGTTGGGGTCGTTGGCGGCTGCCATGAGCGACCCGGCTGCATCTTCTTCGCCTGTTGGGGCGGGAAGCACTTGGGGCGGAGTGGCGGTGGTCCTTGCCACGGTGCCGGCCCTTCTGTTCCGCGTCTCCTTTCTGAAAACGGGGCACTCCGCGTTGTTGGCGGTGTGCGCCCCGCTACAGTTGGCGCAGGTCGGCGGAACTTCAAGTGGGCGCTGACAGTCCCGGGCGGCGTGTTCCTCGCCGCAACGCACACAGGCAAGCCGCCTGTGGCAGTTGTGCGAGGAATGCCGGAACTGTTGGCACCGGTGGCACTGCGCGGGCCCCTTCTTCCCGCGCCAGGCTTCAATCTTCACTCCCGGCATACCGAGGAGCTCGCACACCTCGTATATGCCGGGGGTCAGGTCGGCGGTCCTCTGCAGTTGGCAGAAGAAGATGCAGCCGGGGCGCCCCTGCCGGGCGTTTATCTGCCGCGTAAACTCCGGCAGGAACCCCAACTCCCGTAGCTCCTCCGTGATGGCCTCCGCCTCGGTGTTGATGGGCAGCCCTCGGATGGCCACCTTCAGGCTACGTTCAGCGGGCAGCGAGTAGGAGAACCAGGCAATACCGGCGTCCCTCTCCAAGTTGGTGAGGTAACGTTGGATGGTCCGGTATTCCTGGTCTGATCTGGGTAGGAATCGCACGCCCTTTCCGAAGGGGCGTGCGTTGGGGCGTGGCCGAGGTCTGCCCTCAGAGCTTTGAAGTGCCGGGCCCAGTCCGGCAGGGTTTCCACGATAAGCGGAGGGTACCGCGGCTGCCTGCTCGGCTGGGCCGGCGCGGCGTGCGAGGTAGTCGCGGTGGGCGAGGAGGCGGAGGCGCGTGGCGACGGCAGTGGCGGCGTCGGTGCGGGTACGCCCGTGTCCATGGGCGAGGGCGGCGATATGAGGCACCATGAGGGCGGGCGGGCGGAGGGCGGCGGCGGCGACATGATGCGCGCCGCCGGCGGCGACTTGGGCGGCGTAGGTTGGCGGCTCACTCGCGGCGCGCTCGCGGGCGCGGGCGGCGCAGCGGTGCGCGACGGCGGCTTGGGTTTGGTGGGCGCGTGCGGCGCGGTGGGCGGCCGCTTGGCGGGCGGTGGTGGGGTGCGGTCGGCGCGTGGCGCGCTCGCGGGCGCGGTCGTCACCTTCGCAGAGGGACGTGGCGCGGCGGGGCGCTGGGCGGCGGGGCGCTGGGCGGCGGGGCGCTGGGCGGCTGGCAGCGGGGCGCGCGAAGTGCTCGCGGTCGCGGTCGGCGCGGTCGGGCGCTGATCGGGCGGGCGATGGGTGGCGGGCGGCATCGCGCGCGAAGTAATCGCGGTCGCGGTCGGCGCGGGCGATGGTGGGGTGCGGTTGGCGCGCGGCGCGCTCGCGGGCGCGGTCGTCGCCTTCGCGGAGGGACGGGGCGCGGCGAGGCGCTGGGCGCCGTAGCTGGGCGGGTGTAGGGTGACGATTTCCGGGCCCACGGGGGCGGACGGAGCAGCGGCTGCGGCAGCGGAGAGAATGGCGCCGATATTTGCCCTGTTCTGGTTTGACCAGGTGCGGCGCTTCATCACCTTGGTGGGGCGGGTTGGTATCCTGGGCGGCGGGTGGGCGAGGGGGGGCGGCATGGTGCCGCTGCCTCCCCTCGGCGGGGCGCAAGTAGTAGGCGCTGGGCGGGCGGCGCTTGGGGCGGGCACCGTGCGCGACCAAAACTGAGGGCGGATCTGTTGGGTTGGTCCGTGCGCGGGTAAAAAGGCTCGATGCCAGACTGTGCAGCACTACCAGACCTTATATTTATACTCCCGCGCACTATCACAGAAAGTTCCTTTGTTCGCGCCACTGTTTCTATGAAGAGTATGACATCACTGATTCTTGGGTGCGCCGCTTAGTTGGTTTTACGTTTTGGTATGCCTTTTCTGGATTTCTCTGTGTTGGTAATTTCCTTTCCAGAAAAGTAATGTTTTATTTTTGGTAAATCTTTTAATAAGTTTTGGTATTATAAAGTAAAAGTAGAGTCCATAGAAACTAGTAAATTCAAGGTTTTAAGTCTTGTAAGTCACGAAGAAATTGTCAACTTTATTATAAAACTAAAGTCTATCTTTTCAAGTAATTTCCAAAATATGGTCCGTTTTTACCTCTGTTCAGTACTGTACATGGTTATTATGGTAAACGTACTGAAATTGTTATTTACTAGGTGTTTATTTGATATTCCGGTGTAATGGTTCGTAAACACTTAGTTATGTAGGTAAAAATAGTTATAAGCCATAGAAGATTGTTGGTTTTATTGTTTTGTGAATAGTTTACAGTTGATTAGTTTATGTTTTTAAGAACTTTGAGGATCTTTTTGTAATGTAAGATAATAGTCAAAGAGTGAGTCAAACCATTTTAGTATTTTGGCCTCAGAGCGCATATTTCAAGTAAGATTCATAACTATTTCAGTATTTCAGTGTTATGAACTCATTTCAAGTTTTAAGTACCTATTTCTCGTAACTTATTATTATTTGGTATTTTGTCAATACGAGAAATGCACTACATTGTATGGCCGACCAATGGCGTCCAAGTATTCTACCCATTGTTATTCCACGTACCCATTGTGTCGAGCCGCTTTTGTATAAATACCGGATTTTTTGGCATTGTAAATCAGTTCTCGCCGCGCTCTTCTACTGTCAACAAGTACCTAATCAAGAAATACAAGTCTTCAAGTTCCTGCTCAACATTGGTGTTTTCTTCTGGCTGCCTACAACCTACCCCGCCCTGAATCCTGCACTACACACTTACTGTAACTATACCTACGAAAACTTTAGCGTGTATGTATGAGACGTCGTCATCAGTATCTACGAAGCAAACTGTCGATAGGACAATTATTAAATTAGCTTTATCCCTGAAACACGTCAACTTCTAAATGTCATTTCCGTCAACTTTTTTCTACGACTTTTTGCACTTACAATACTTTCATTTATTAAACGTTTCTTATTCTTTAAAAGTTTGCATTTCAGCGCTGCCTGTGCCCCTCAACTCTCTACCACCTCTCCAGTCTCCAGCCTCTCGGCTCCTAACAAACAAACATTTTTGGAACTACGTTTTTTTTATGGAGAAAGAAAGTTGCGCTTTCACCAAAGTCGTAGAACAGACCTTGTTGGAAATCACCTTTAGAAGTTGACGTTATTCCGCCTTTCAGGAATAAAGCTGTTTAAAAATTGCCCTGCATAAATAAATAATTAAATAGTTCCATTGTCGGGTCCGATTTCCATTGCCGCTTCGGACAAAAAACCAAGTGCTCAGGGTCTGACAGAAGTTAATTATGCAACACGTGCTGGCAGGAATGGTTGACAGGTTAAATAAATGGCTATTTAGCTCATTAGTTAATCACCAAATAGCCTATTTCGGCTCGTAAAAAAGGTGTCCAGAAAATTACTCTACATTCGCGATCTTGGGCCTATACCTTTTCGCGATAAAGAAGTTGTAATTAATTTTTCTATCTGCGATTCAATACGTTTCGAATACAAAATCTGACTAATGGTAGACATCATCTGTCAAAATGTCTTTAAAGATGCAAGAAATAGTTATTTGTTATGCAAGTGCTTGTATTGAATACCGAGCTAGCGAAGGTTTCTAAAATTGAGCCACGAGCGTAGCGAGTGGTTCAAAAAAAGAAACCTGAGCGTAGCGAGGTATTCAGAAGCACGAGACGCAAATAATATTGCATTCGTGCGAAACACAAAACTTTTCATCTCACAGAAGCGAGGAAATCATTTTGTTAGCCAAGCGGGACAAACGAAGTAGACAACTACTTACAGGCAAAACAGGTAAGTCAAATAAGTTCCTTTTAAAAGCATAATTTACTGTAGTTACGGCTGCCGCACTAAAGTTTTCAGCTTCGTTGGTATTAAAACCATTCGTTTTATTAATAATTTCCTGAAGTTTATTTATCCAGACACCAAAATAATGAAAATTAAAAGAATGTTTTTTTTTCCGGGTGCATTCTGAACTTTTACCATATAAATTTAAAATTTCTAGAGGTAAAAAGTAAATTCAATTATATCGTTTGAAAAAATGTATTTATCAAACCAACCCATAATTATCTAATTGATAAAACAGAAGTGGAGCATTTTTTTAATGTACTGTAATTAAAAATAAATATAGTGTACAAAATATTAAAAAGACTGTAAGAAGAAACCGCGTTTCTGAATGTTCTATTCCGTGACTTTAGATGTCTATGCCTCATTTGCATTCACAGTTTTGTATAGAAAATGGGCACTGTCGTGGAGAGTCGCGTCTAAACGAGGCTCTTCTTTCTGAAGCTTTTATGAAATTATATGGCATCTAGTGAAACGGCCAGTGTTTTTTCTTTTTCTACATCATGGGGCGTGCAGAACAAGGGCGTTTAAATTTCGAAGCGCACAAAAATTCAGATTGGTTAAATTCGGGTTTTACACGGTTGTAAGTTGCTAGTAACAGCAAACTTTCCGAGCATGGGAGATGAAATAGTTATTTGTTATGCAAGAATGCAAAATTATTGTTTGCGGCGAGTGCTTGTATTGAAAACCGAGCTAGCGAAGGTTTCTAAAATTGAGCCACGAGCGTAGCGAGTGGTTCAAAAAAAGAAACCTGAGCGTAGCGAGGTATTCAGAAGCACGAGACGCAAATAATATTGCATTCGTGCGAAACACAAAACTTTTCATCTCACAGAAGCGAGGAAATGACTTTGTTAGCCAAGCGGGACAAACTCTATAGACAACTACTTACAGGCAAAACAGGTGAGTCAAATAAGTTCCTTTTAAAAGCATATTTTACTGTAGTTACGGCTGCCACACTAAAGTTTTGAGCTTCGTTGGTATTAAAACCATTCGTTTTATTAATAATTTCCTTAAGTTTATTTATCCAGACACAAAAATAATGTAAATAAAAGAATGTTTTTTTTTCCGGGTGCATTCTGAACTTATACCATATAAATTAAAAATTTGTAGGAGATAAAAAATGAAATTAGTAATATCGTTTGAAAAAATGTATTTAACAAACCAAAACATAATTATCTATTTGATAAAACAGAAGCGCAGCATTTTTTTTATTTACTGGTATTTAAAAATAAATATGTGTACAAAATATTGAAAAGACTATAAGAAGAAACCGCGTTTCTGAATGTTCTATTCCGTGACTTTACCTTTTTAAAAGATGCTTATGCACCATTTACATTCACAGTTTTGTATAGAGAATGGGCACGAACAATCGCTTTCGCTGAAATACGCGTTTAAACGAACTATGAATGAGGTTTTATTTTCCATCGGGATCTGGCATCTACTTAAACGGCCAGTGTTTTTTTCTTTTTCAAAACCATAGGGCGCGGGAAAGACTGTCCCGGCGTCGCGTTCAAATTTCGAAGCGCACAAAAGTTCAGATAGTTTAAATCCGGCCTTTACACGATCGTAAGTTACTAGTAACAGCAAACTTTCCGAGCGTGGGAGATGAAAAAATAATTAAATAGGGTCTTCTCTCACAGGTTGTAGAACTTTTCTGAAAAGACAAGACACTGAAGATTCTTTAAAAAAAACATCATAAAATCTTCTCAGTTACTTAGCGCCTGAAAAATTCGAATCGTTCCGAATAAAAAATCTAGACAGCAGCTGTCATACATAAGTCATACATAATGTACACACCACAGCACGTCAGACTGTACAGTTTTGTTGTAAAGTCGCCCGTAACGTAACCGAGTAGAGTAGAGTGCTGTCGTGTGTACGGTCGGCCACAATCTCAGATACCCCATGGCAGCTCTTACCGCGCGCGGCATAAGGGCGCCAATCGAACAAAAAGGGGTATCTGAGACTGTGGCCGACTGTACCTACCTCTTTAGGACAGCAAAAACATTTTTTTCGTATCTTCTCTTACAGATTTTAGAACTTTTTGGAGAAGACAAGAGATTTCGACTGAAGATTATTTCAAAAAACTTCACAAAATCTTCTCAGTAGGTGCTTAGCGCCTGAGAGAAATTCCAATCAATTAAGCATTCAAGCGAATAGTCGGAGGATCTTTCACAGCGGTATAACTCCAGTTAGTAGTTTCCTAAGCTCTTAGCGCGAATACGTGATCGTGGTACCTAGTACCGCGCCGGTGACGGGCAGTTGGCGAGGAATTAAGGGCCCGTTCACACCCATAAGATAAAAAATTAAAAAAAAACACACCGTCATCTGCCTCTAACACAATGATTTTTAACCCCCGACCCAAAAAGACTGTTATAAGTTTGACCGCTATGTGTGTGTTTGTCTGTCTGTGGCACCGTAGCTCTTAAATGGGTGAACCGATTTGGATACGGTTTTTTAAATTTGAAAGCCGGTTTCTAGCGAGTGTTCTTAGATTTGTTGTATCAAAATCGGTTTAGCCGTTTATGAGATAGGCAAATTTAAAGCTAAAAGGTCGGAGAGATTTATTTTATTTTATTTAGTACTTAAATGTAGAGTCGAGTCTTAGATTTTCTCGGTAGCTTGAGAAAAGGCTCTTTTCGACCTTTCACGAGAATGCATAGGAAGACACTGCGTTTTGTCCGCTCGAGAAAAGCAGTGAACCTCCGGCTGCCTATACCATACCCAACATAGGTTTAGGTGGTACTTATCGCAATTTTTGTATGATCGAACGTCTTCAGTGTGATCAGTGTATTTAGAGATAAGGTTCACCAAAATCAACTAAGTCCCTAGCGACATAGTAACATTGATCATTTCAAATTAATCATGGTGTAATTTGACTATTTTTTGTTCAGTTTTCGACTCTACTCTCCGTGCTCTGCGCACTGTTAACCCATATCCTGCTAGGTACCTACATCTGCCATTTAGCAACATCCCCATCCCGCATATAGTAAATCGGTACCGCGTAGGTACCTCCAGTGTACAGTCAGCCTAACAGCGCGAGGCTGTAGCAACGGAAAGTTAACTCATTTCCGTGAAAAACTCTCTTTGTACCCGCGCCGGGTTGTCACGTAGCCTGTGGCCCTTCGCCGTATCTATCAGCTAGAGTTTCCCCCTTGTAATTACTTGTATTTTCGCTTCCGACTAATATATCTCTCGTGGTTGTCTTGACCGGTTACGTTGTGTGTTTACCTACCTACGGACTACGCACTCTATGCTCTCCTTTTGACCCTTGTTTTTGTGGCAGAACATTTTTTACTTTGTGGTCAACCTGCAAGTACCTTCATTAGAGATTGTCTCTGAACTGGGGCTAACTGGACGCTGGCCACCATATTCTCGTAGGTACTTAAGGGCCAATGAAAGAAATGTGGCGTGAAATGCAAAAAAAAAAATCTTGTTGTACCTAGCTAAGTTGATCAATTTTTGCTCGAACTTCTAGTTTTTTGGGCAGTACCACTGGTTGTACGACAGAAAACCAAATCAGCTTAAGGGTAGACGATAGCAAAATAAATTTTACATTTTGTAAAAAACTGTGAAAATTTTGAATTTTCCGCTACTTTTGTTGCAGATAAGAGCGCCGTTTTTAGTTTAGAATATCTCAACATCTGGACAAACTGGTATTAAGTCATTTCGAATTTCAGTCATTATGGGACAAAGGTAAATTGAAATTCAGTCACAATGAAATCAGGGCGTTTTGAGATTCAGTCCTTACGGACCGGAGGGTAATAAACAAGTACATTTTGGAAATCTAAGCGTGCAAATGCATTTATTTATTGCTGTTAAAATCTGAATTTTGAAGACAGCATGATTGTTCCAATGAAACGATAATTTGTCTTTGTACTCGAAACAAACTTTTAACTGTATTAAAGCTCTCGATCAACAATATAAATAATCAGAGGTAAGTACATGCAATTTGCAGTGATTTATTGACGACTGCGAGTCGGTGCGACGATGTCGACTCTCATTGATATAGAGAAGGGACAGTCAGTAAGTACCTACAACAGCACATTGATGATTCTGCTGAGCAATATACCGCTTTTGGTCTAGGGGTCGAATTTTACGGTAAGATTTTAGACGTCTATGTAGTGCACTAGGTTTCCACTATACTACAACACCATTGATCACAAAAAAATACTTACTTACTTAAATCCTGCTATCCCTCAGGAGGGACATAGGGCTCGAATACTTAGGTACGTTATATTATTATTGAAGAATTATTGAAGAACAGCTGGGGACCATTTCTCGGGTATGTCGAATTCGAGATTCTGCGAAGAAAATATTACAAGTAGCTTTTGAGATTCTCAAGAATTCGGAAGGCAAAGTTTTTTGTTCGAAAGTCCGTTATTGGCTTAATCTTATCTTTAGACAATATTGAGAAACCAATTTCAATATTTTTTATTTTGGTTCAGTAGTTTGGATTTTACAACGTTTCAAAGATACGGTTTTATGACGTCACGCAACGGTCTGCATACTGTTGGCGGTCATAGGAACAAAACATTTTAGCGCATAAAAACAAAACTACTGGACCAAAATAAAAAATATTTAAATTAGTTTCTGAATATTGTCTAAAGATAAGATTAAGCCAATAACGGACTTTCGAACAAAAAACTTTGCCTTCCGAATTGCCCCCCAGTAAACACCATGTAAGCTGTGTTAAGTAAGTACGTCGAGAAAACCTGAAACTCAACTTGAGTTTTTGCAACATCACTGTTTTTTTTTCCTGATTTTGTACACAATATCTTTGTCCAGTAAAAACTCTGTAACCTACCTACTGTGTCTTCTGTATACAAAAGTCGGACGTAGAAGTGGCGGGCGAATGAAGAGCGTGAAAGCAGATTTTTCCATTCGATTGAATTTATTATTCAAAAGAGCCACTAGCCAATACATAGGAGGACTAGGAAGGTACGTTACCGACGTGCTAATAGAGTAATAGATCACTTAACAGTATTTGGACATTATTTTATTTCTTTGATCAGGGTTTGAACCAATGTTTCCGAGGAATAGGCAATTTAGGCATACAACTAAGTACCTGGACAATTCCTTGAATATACAGGGCGTCCCACGGCTATGCCACATGGAGGGAAAGTACCTTAAATATTGCAGATGGAACATTTTACTGAAAGAAGACATTATTTTAATTTTAAAAACAATTTAAACTGCATTCATAGATATTGAAATAATTACATGATTGAACCGGGAATCGAACCCGTTACATGACAAAAATAATTACCCTGTAGTTTTATCATACCGATTGAAAGGCTTCATGATAAGGATTATTTTTTGCTAAATAACATAGTGTCAGAAATAAAAGGAAGACCATGAATTTTAACATTTTTAATACCACATTTATACAAGATATTTTGTTTGAAAAAAAGTGCGCCGCCTATTTTTTTTCATCAAAAATATCTTCAAAACGTTTATGAATGTCAACACGAAACTGGCTGTTTTAGATAGGTCTCACCTAATTAGGTGAGAGCTATCTAAAACAGCCAGTTTTGTGATGATACCCATAACAGATTGCGAGATATTTTGTTTGAAAAAAAGTGCGTCGCCTATTTTTTTTCATCAAAAATATCTTCAAAACGTTTACGAAACTCAACAAGAAACTGGCTGTGTTAGATAGGTCTCACCTTATTCTAGGGTTTGATATGTGAACATTTTCGATTTGTTTAGTGTATTTGATACAGGACTCGATTTTGTGCATTTTTCTTGGCGCGCGGGCTATTCACTATGCACCGCGCCTTAAGTAAAAAGTGTTACCTACCTAAGACTAACTTTCTTAGGGTACCTAAAAGTCAAACTTTCCTTTTTAAACTTTTCAATCTTCTTATAAAAAGTTACTCAAACCTACTGGGGATGATTAAAGAATAGTGAACAAAAATAAAAACCGACATCCGAAACAGAAAAGATGTAAAAGTAATTTAATTTCTCTCTTTTTAATTAATGTGAAAAGCTTTTTCTAGAAACTTCTAGAAATCGTACTTATTGTGTTACTTACGTCTTCTGATCAAACTTAGGTTAAGTAGTTACGAATTTGTTTTTTACAGACTCTTCTGGGACCACCCTTATTCCTTTTTACCAGCGAACTGTTATCTTCCGCTCGCTGCTTTTTACACAGAAAATTAAAAACACACGCACCTGTAAACCTTGTTTTATAACTACATAACAACATAACATAACAATCTTATGTTGTTATGTTATAGGTAATCATCCCGGTTTTCCACGACACAGGCTTAGCCTAGTGCGGGAACACTATTACCCTAGTAGAGGTTAAGGGTGGATGATAGCAACATGGCGGGAAATAAAAAAATCACACATTAATGAATTATTGTTGTTCTGTTGTTTACAATAATGAAAAGAATACTATGTTATTGCCGCGAACGAAAAATCGCTGAACAAAAATAGCTCAGTTTAGCTACAACAAGTAAAAAACTGTGAAAATTTTGAATTTTCCGCCACGCTGCTATCTTTGCTAAGTATACCTATATCTACATTTGAATTTGAATTATTCTTCGGAAGTATAAAATAAGATAAGTTGAGTAAGAAAGTTGCCTCAGTTTTTCAAGTCCTATAGCTAAGTACGTAAGCAAGTAGTTGCCAGCTTATTTAAATATTCAGAGACACTGCTGGGGAAACGGAAATTGGTCGCGCGAGAACCTTTCTTGTTTCACTTTATTATTCACAGAAGATGCTCGCTTCATGCTGCAAGTTGATACCTTAGCTCAGATTTTAAGAAAGGTGTATAAACTTGTTGGCACGGGAAAAAGCTAAGAGAAGCGCTCTAACTCTAGATTTCAGCTTGGTTTATTATTTACACTTCATTATGAAATAGCACAGCGGGCTGACTTTGCACCACAACCCAAATGATCTTCGTTTAGCGATTAGCGACCTATAAACTTACTTAACAAACCACTGATAATATGTTGTCACAAATGCAATGATACCATAACAATATTTTTTTTTCTTTACCATTTGAAGTGTGGAGCAAAGTCCGCTAGATACATAACTTTTTTCAATTCGCTGCCTATTCTTATTGCTTTTTAATATTACATAGAGCTTAATTAAAAATATCTTGGAAGAAAACACCAAATGACTATCTCAAAATTTCATTTATTGTAATTATTCTTGAAGAATGTTTTACAGTAATCTCTAAAGTCTTTTATTAATAATTCATTTAGGTAAGTAATTTATATTATGGATACGGATTTCGTAAAAACTACATTTTACTTTATTATGATTCTACGTTTGGAACATAACAAATACCAATTTTTGTACAGGTACATAATTAATTACATTATAGTATGAATCTACGGCATAGGTCGGTAATTTAGGGAAAGATGACTGGGTACGTAAGATGATATGTTTTTTAAATATTTTATACCTCAACTAGCCATTAATAATGTACGATAAAAAAAAAAGATTTACTTTCTATCTAAATAACATGAATGGACGAAATTAAAAAAAAAGAACTAATGTATAGGTACTAACAAATAATATGTTTTGATAACTATAATACATCATTATTTTGTTATCTACTAAATAGTAAAAGTAGGTATTATATTCCAGCGAACAATTCCTTTTAGTTTTTAACTATCACAGAACGCTCTGAGCTCCACAATAATCGGCTGTGCAAACAATGTTCTGGGAAATTTATAACTAAATAATAGTACAATTTCAAAATAAAAAAATCGGCAAATTATTACTGTGACTTTACTTGCATTGCATCGCATAATAAAATCTATTTAATACCTGCCTGTGAGAATTTAGACATTTGACGTTTATTATAAAACCATTGCACATTGCATTGTTATCAGCCGGCTGAATATCTATTTTTAAAAGTTATCAAAAACAATCAACACTTAGCCTACGACATCAGCCTATAACGAAACAAATTCGTTTTATCGTAAAATAATATAATTGCAGTGCTATTCAGAAATTTTCATAAAACAAGCTTTAGTAATCTTACCGACAGTATTATGTGCTTTAAGTTGACGTAAGTTAGCATAAGTCTTCAGACTTCCTCGTGTTTAATAACTTGGTAATGAACCTCAAAGTTTCATTATTGATTCAATATTAATACTTGCTATTAAAACAGGCGAGCGATCCACACATTGAAGTGCTATTAACATTATAACGAAATGAATAACCAACTGACCAACAGTCACTATTAATTATCTATAATGCAATTTCATAAATTACATGACTGGATTTACATACCACAGGAACTAAACGAACGGGTAATATTTACAAAATTCAATACTTATAACGTATTTTATTTTCTGAATAAATAACGACCAAATACTGGCAACATAACGTAACAATCATACGAAAGAAACATTCGCTCTCAAACTTTTAACTTTCAATTCTAATATCATTCCATATTTAAAATTGGAACCTATTTACGCGGGCGCTTGGTGCCCGTAGTATGCTGCTGCGAATACGGTGAGACCTAACAGGATTGCGCTGCTGCCTTGGTGCGTCGCAGAATCTGGGAGACCGCACTCTTGCCCCCTGTACTCCAGGCAAAAGTTCTGTAATTAAATGAAAAAGTTAATAAGATGTAGTCTTTACAGTGTACATACATAATGCTACAAGTTGGACAAAGGCTCAGATAGAGACAGAGAGAGAGTTCGCGTGCATCCTTCAGACCCCTACTTTTTTTTCTCCCTATACTAATTTATTCGATGATGTTTTCTATAAAACGGCATTTTTGAACTTTTTACACGTTTAAAGCTGATCATTATGTTTTTGGTGATAGACTAGTTATCTAAGACCACAATAAAGAAAAAAAATATTTAAATAGTTAAATACAAAAAAAGTTAAAAAATTAAAACCAATGCTAGGTAATTCTTCCCAAAAAAACCTTAAAAGCCTCATAACTTCTAAACGTCAAAAAACCGCTGAAGATACATGGGGGTGATTCGGGTACCCCTAGAGGTGTTCTATCTCTGGACTTCCGCTTGACACTATTTTTTGGGACACCCTGTATATTTATTGCTAATTTAAACAGGTAATAGGTAACAATATGCACATTTTGAAGCAATATAGATTACTTTCACAAACATATTTACTTGTCAAAATATAAAACAAATCCACCGCAAGCTTCGTCAAACTACGTATATTTATAAAATGAAATACCTAGTACACTGCGGATTGGCAATGCCTCAGACGCTCAGGTTTCCACACGGTATGTTCCTTCACAGTAAGTAAAGTGGTATTGTTAAGTGAATGGAAACGAACTGATTCATCTGGTTACTCTGTTGCACTGTAACAGTCGTTTTCGATAAACTTTGATTCAATTTGTTGATATTATGTAGATTAGCTTAATTGAGGTTAACATTTTACATAGGTCTATCTGACAGTGCTATGTATCTCGATTATTCATTGTAGCGGTTTGAATTGTGACGAATTACCATGGGAATCTCTATGTGTCTTCTCTGGGGGTGCTGCTTTGAAATATGGTTGCTGCAAGTCTACGACATCTATAAAAAAATACATCGTTATGGATTGTGTATGATTTTTATTGAGCGTTATGGCCATGAGTGTACGTTATTCATTGTGACATAATTAAAATATAAGTGGGTCATATTTCAGCGATAATTACACCAAAAATTCACAATTTAAACCACTACAAAGCACGCCTCCATACGCCTCCACAGAACCAACTGTAATTACTAACGGGTCAATGAATAAAAGTCATTAAATGACAAATAATAGGTCGGTATTATCGCGGCGTGCCACCCGCGCAGTGCCGATGTATAAGTACCTATACTCTGCACACGAAAAGATAATTATAGAAAGATAATTATCTGTGAAAAATTCAACTTTGTTCCCACTATGCTTCCAAAGATACAGATAGGTCAGACGGACAAACAGACAGCGTTAGGCAGAGTAATAGGGTCCCGTTTGGGAGATGCATAGGCCTACGTTCTTAGGGGTTGGGTACGGAACCCTAAGAACGTAGGCCTTTGCGACTCTAGGTCTACAGGGAAATTTTTAAATAGCTTTATTCCTGAAACACATCAACTTTTAAATGTGATTTCCAACAACTTTTGGTAAAAGCGCAATTTTATTATTCCATACAAAAAATTGCAGGTTACATGTTTCAGGAATAAAGCTATTTGAAAATTATCCTGTATAGAAGATCACTTACACGAAAGTTCAGTAGCACTTTAATTCGCACTAGGTGGGTGGAGCGGTCCCTCGGACGCTGCAGTGCATATGACATGGTTTTCAATGGAATAGGCTTGCCCAGGACTTATACCATCCCCCAGCTTAGTTAGCCTAGCTAGCCCAAGCAACCCAAGTTTCCTCACGATGTTTTCCTTCTATGATAGCGAATGGTATTTCTACAACAAATTCTGCAATAAACTAAAGTTTACCTATGCCATGTCCGCACCGGGATTCAAACCTGGGACCTCACGGTTGTGTGTCCAACCTTCTACTCACTAATGCTATCACCGCTTTGCAAATATTCAACGAAGACGTAAATTGAAATAAAATAAATGTTTGTGCCGTCCACGCTATAGGACCACAGTCCACGGGAACGAAGTCTTCGGCATATTCCATTCTAGATAGTAGGTTGGTCAGATAGTTTACTTCTGTCACCCTTTTTCAGTAGTGTGCGCGGACGAAGTCGCGGGCAAAAGCTAGTACTCGTATAAAAGTTAACCAAATATTCAACGGTGACACGTAAATTGAATTAAAATATCCGCTGAAGCCCGCTGCGAGTTTAGCTTTCGCAATATTAATGCAACACACAGTGTGCCTTTATTAATGGAATACCTAGGCACAATGTAGGAATATTCAGTACCTGGTTTATACGATGTAGAGACATGGTATAAAACAAAATCGCTTTCCCCGTCTGTTCATCCGCTAACTCCTAAACCACGCAACGGATCTTGATGCGGTTTTCACCGTCAGTTAGATATTTTTTCACGGAAGGATGTAAAGACATTCACCCAGTATTTGGTGGTTATGGTTTTAAGAAGAAGAAGAAGAAGAGCTTACCTTTATGATATTGGAGGCCATCCTCTTCAGAAAGGCGCTGGTGAACAGCGCTGCCTCGTCTCCGCACGTCTTCTGGACGGTCTGCTCAGAGCATAGCAGGTACTCTTGGAATGAGCTGGAAACAACAAGAAAATACTTGAAGAACGAGACTATGTGTGACCAATTCACCATCTGGCCAGGTAGAGCTGAAAAGAAAGGGCAATTTTATAGAGATAAATAAAAAGCGCAACAAAATTGCATTTTTTCTTGTAGGGTCATCAATCATCGTACATCATCAAAATGGTCATCATCATCAAAAATGTCATCATACAACGCCCGGCTAGGATGGCAGGTCATGACGACGCGAGTTTTATCTAAGCTTACTCGCGAGATAGATACTCCTTCTGTCTACGGGTACTCATGTTAGTATCAAGTCTTTTCGCGACTCAAGTCCAGGCCCGGATCAAGGGGGGGGGGGGCAAACCGGGGCACCCGCCCCAGGCGGCAGTTTCAAGGGGCGCCAAAATCAGCCCTGGATCTAGAGGAGGCTAAGTCAAAGAGCGGCAAATTCCAGCCATCATTTTAGGGTGAATCTGTAATATTTCGACCGCGCTGACGCGCGCCTTTTTTTCATTCGGGCCAATATTGATAATTATTTATGGTTTCGAACTTTCAGGCCCGGTTTCTGAATTGAGAATTTCACTAATAAAATACTTAAGTATCGTTCTGTCACATTATGTTGTGTTACATCTGCAGAGACATAACGATACTTAAGCATTTGGTTAGTGAAATTCTCAATTCAGAAACCGGGCCTCAGACAGTGATAGTACTGGTCAATAATAGGGAGACTTGGTCTGAAAAGGGGATCTGTAGCGGATTTAGGGACTAAGGGACTCAAATCTTATTTTGTTTTGCTTTTATTGAAGACTTGAATTTTAAGGTACTATATGTTTGAAGTTTGCGATTTTTCGGGCGATTGTTCTATCTGAAAGGGCAAAAACATAATGCCCTTTCAGATAGACCATAAAAAAAAATCGAATGCACAGCAACAAGTTATTTATTTCCTTATAAGAAAATCGGTGTAATTTTGGGCGCGCTTCGCACGCTCTTCCGGTCTTACAAACTGGGAGAAATGGTGTTCAGTGGTTGGAGAAATGCGGTCAAATGGTTTTCTATCACTTTTCCTCTTCCCAAATAAGTAGTTGGACAATTAATTTAACAGGTTGAGCATCAGCCATGTTGGTTTAATAAAAGTTTAACTTTTTTGATTGATTAGTCTCAAATTCTGAGGTGGGGCGCCAATGTTAAGCTTTTGCCCCCCCTCGGATAAATCCTAGATCCGGGGCTGCACAAGTCTACAGTAGTTTGTCCTTATAGACTTGCTTTGCCTTTCAAATTGTATCAGTCACGGAGGGTAGCCAGCCATGTTATCCTTTGCGACATATTTCACGTCGAAATCTTTTCGCGCCGCGAAAGAAGACGCGGTGCGCATCATAGACAGGCTAGGGTAGAGAGTCTAGAAGACAGCTGAATCAAATAGCGGCATCTAAATTATGGCTCCTAGCAACCCTCATTCTTTAGTTATTGCAATAAACCGAAAAGATAAATAAATATTAGAAGACCATAATATCAGTCGGTGTAAGTTGCTACGGAAATTTGTGGGAAAAGGTGGGATGAACATGAAAAATATTAAATTCACAAAACCCACGTTACACCTACAATTTATAAAAAATAAATAAAAAGGATAACAAAAATTGGATAGCAAAATTGAATTGCAGAATATTAAAATTTCACTCTCACACAAAACAGCAAACTAATAGGTATTTTCAGAGACGGTACATAATATCTTGATTTTGGAGAGATTTAGCGCAAACTAAGCAATTTGTTACAATTTCAACGATGCTCTATCTCAGTGGTTCCTAACCTTTTTAGTCTCGCCACCCCTTTGACCTCCGAGGAAAGCTGATCTTACCCTCTTCAAAATGTTATCCAAGTAAACAATAGTAGTTAATTATTTTTTTTTACAAAAATGTCATTTTGGTTGATTGATTTGAAGGCTGGTTTCTATCGCATTATATTCTAAAGTTTTCTTCTTCATGTTTGCTCTGAAACCCCGAAAAATTACCTACCTACCTCTATCATAAATAATCTCAATAAAGGCGGACACCTTGCGCTGCCACTCGCGGTAGGAGTGCTACTTTGCATGCGAGGGTCACACTGAAAGTTTTTAGAACTGGCCACTTGTAAACAATATAATAAAATAAAATGTTTAAATTTAGAAAATGGAACTCTTTGCCTTTATTATTGAGTATGTATTTTATTCATTAGTCATTTGTTTTATGATTTGGCGGCAAATTTAAAATTGTCTGTGTCACGTTATCATGGAGTTAACATGAGAAATTTTTCGTGCTATGATTTTTTATGATTTTCGATGTAATTTTAGTCAACAAAAAAGTTATGATAGACTTCGAATGGTTTCACTATGAAGCCCCATCTTGTGCCGCTGTTTACAACTGGTTTAATGAGTTTAAACGTGGTCGCACTAATTTCACGGATGATCCGCGTTAGGGACGGCCTTCTACGGCGACGACTGAAGATAACACCAGTGTTATGCGGCGTATGATAGAGACTGACAAAAGAGTGACCTATCAGCAGATTCAAGCAAGCTTAGGCATCGGTATGAGTCAAGTGCACAAAATCCTTCATGAACATTTAGGGGTCAGGAAGCTTTGTGCCCGGTGGATACCTCATAATTTGACTGATTTGACCAAACTCCGTAGTGTTCATTGGTGCCGAAAAATGCTGCAAAAATTTTACGGAGGTGACTCAAATGCTGTGTTCGACGTACTGACGGGTGACAAAAGCTGGATTTACTGTTATGATCCCGAAACTAAAAGACAGTCTGCTCAGTTCTAAGAACTTTCAGTTTGACCCTCGTATTACCCCCGCAGAAAAGCTCTTTTACCCCTACGGGGGCCATTACCCCCAGGTTAGGAACCACTGCTCTATCTAGTCTATCAAATCAATTTAGAATTAACAACAATGTGAGTACCTTGTCTGTTTGCAGTGTCAGTTAAATTTCCACGGTAGAAGCAAGGCAAATTAATTTGATACACTTCAAAGTTGCTGCAATAAAGAGGACAAAGCGACTGTTTGTCTATCTATTGTTACATAGTCAGCCGGGCAGTCAGTCATGTCTGTTGAAATAAAATGGCTCGTTCCATCCTAGGTACTAGACTTTTTTGTTTTTTAGCGTTGCGAGTTTTTAAAATTTTCTCGTTTGTTTTGCAGTTGCGTCCGGAAATTGTGTTGTTTTTGTTTATCTGGCCATTGCGACGGGCAGGGCAGCGGTGAGGCGGTCGTGTGTGAATTCTGCGATACCAACGTAATAATAATGAAAATGGGAGCACTTCATTATTTTAAAAATTCTGCCCACGCGGCGGCGGCGGTTGTCAAAATATTTGCTCGCTGAAATGTGAAGCACCCTCACGTCCTGACATGTGAACGCAATATTAGTTATGTTTTTGAGCCAAAACTCTGGACTAAATTAAGTGGGATGACGTGTTTCACCATAAAAGCTACGACGAACACAGCCTAGCTTTTTCCGCTAGTTCTAAAAAAACCTACAAATAACAGCTAAAACGCATTGCGCACTGCCTGTGGCAGCTATAAAGAATATAACCCAGGCAAAAAAGATTTTATTGGAAGACAGGAAAGGCTAACGGATTTTCCAATTATTCTATGGACCGGTCTGGTTGGCGGAGGCCAGATATTCGACCAACCAATAAAAAAAATACTAAAGCCTTTGCATCTACGTAATGAGATGGTTTATACAGCGTCCAGTGGCACCTTCACTCACACTAGACGGGTGAAGAGACCACTCGGCAGCACTGCAGTGTCTGGGACATTGTTTTAGATGGAGTAGGCTTTACCTAGCTACCAAGTACCAATATACGTACAATACGATACTACTATATCAGATGGTCTATGCTGTGCATACTGCATACTAAACGCTCATGCCTGGATAGTATGCCTATAAAAATAGTTCTACGAAATCAGCCAAAATGGGGCTACACTTCTCTACGCGGTGGTAATCTGCTACGCGCACCGGCTACACGACCGGATACGTTAGGATATCAACCAAGATTGTGCTACGCTTCTCTACGCGGGGGTCATTTGCTACGCGCACTAACTATGCGCCGAGCGAAAGTATTGCTACGTGGCGTATAAAAAAGGGTTCTACGAAATCAGCCAAGAGTCAAACTCAAGACTCAAGACTGTGCTACACTTCTCTACGCTTGGGTCATGCGACTCATGTGCTACGTACACAGGCTACGTACTGTCGAAAGTTTTACTACGCGGCTTATATAAAAGGGTGCTACGATGATTGCTATAACGTATATTGCGCTGCGCGCTTTGTGAAAGGGACTACGCCGTTTATAAAGGTGTTCTATTTAAATGTAATACGATTTAAAAATGTTAATCTTTTCAACATATTATTATACTGCCATAGGTATAAGAAATAAGAAGGGTTACAATATGAACGGATAATGAACATATGGCTTGTTTAGAATTTAATTTTGCTTGTAATGATTCTTTACCCTATATCTGATTTACCATCTGATTGATGTTTCTTTCGTAAAACTTAACAACTTCACTGCTTGGCTATTGATTACTACTTAACGCCAAGCGGGCGGATATCTCGGTCATTAATGGGTCGAATAAGCCCCTAAGTGTTTCCCTATAACGCGATAAAATATCTTTCTAAGCGTAATTTAATGGTGCGAAAATGCGAGGCATAATCAGGAAAACCGTGATCCATTACGCTTTGTAATAATACCGACAAGTGACCTTTGTGACCCTTTTTGAGAGGAAAATCATCCGACTCTTAAATATGTTCGTATTCTTTAAATTATTTCCAAGAAAAATTTCATTGTTCAACTTCAAACAATACAGTGTAACGTGTTCAATTCCTTCAATGACATCTTTGACGCACAATAAGTAGCTACCTACTGTTCAAATAAAAATATGTTTGCTCTCTCTTTATTATTTTGTTTACCAACTCAACGAAGGATACTACGTTATTGCTGGTTTCAAGTTGGCAACAATTGAATCCTAATTATACTAGGAAAGCCTAAACACAGTCTAAAACTTTGTATTTGCTGAGCTGAGCAATAACGGATCCCTTTAATTTCTCGTCAATCAGCAGATCTATTCAAAATATCAGCTCTTCAGGTTTCCACTAATTCATTCAAAGGGTTAGTATGCCGAGTGTGCCCACTGTCTACAAAGCTGACCGTTTCTGTCAGCGCCCCACACTTGGGCCCCTACTTTGTAATCTTTTATTTCGTTTGTAGACGAATCTTTATTCTTTTATACTTCATCGCAGGTTCCTTCCTCCACAAAGTCAGTGCATAATGGGTTTTTTCCAAGCGTCAAATATAGTTAGAATAACTGTCAATCTTAGTCTAATCTGTTATAATCTGTGGTTTCTATACAAACCACAATTTGACTCTTGGAACAACCCCATTGCATGAATTTGCATGTAGTCCCAAATAATATCAACTACCAGCGAACCCGCTCGCTGATCAACTACAAATACCTATTACCTTTTTACTTTTAAACCTTTTTAGTGGTTTAAAACGTATATGCAGAGTAATTGCATTAATTGAATTAATGCTATGCTATCCATGAATGACTGTAGTTACAAGTGCAGCATACTTCACCGCTTTCGGTAGCTCGATGCATGAAAAGCAAAGAACGTTGAGACAAAAATGCATCGGGTCAAAGGTAGGCCCCGAACGGGTGCTTGCTTCAAACAAGCAATTAGAGTTCAAACAAGTTGGTTGCGGACGGCCTCTGAGAATATTTTATTAACGAGGACTATTCAATATTCACAGCCCCGGCCCCTTCGTCATCTCATACCGAACAGAAGCCTGCAGTAGGCCGACCGAGCGGGGCTTGCGAGCAATCGTGAACGAGTGATCAGCTACGTATTATTACACTTAAAAATTTTCAGCCGTGGTAACAGGCTTATTTTCAGCCAATAAGAATTCTAAAAAGTAAAAGTTGATTGATTATGACGTCCACTATAATTATACTCTAGAACGGCGGCTCACTTCAGCCACTTTTTGCTGGCTAACAAGTCTTAAATTGCAATTTGAGTCAGAATTGAGCCAAATGTAATTTAAATTTATATTATTTCATTTTCTGTAAGCCCTTTAATACATAAGTTGTTAATTGAAACCTAAACAGAAATATCGAAGTAAATTAAACACGAATATGTCGCGACAAAGATTTATATTTTTCCATTGTATAAAATTCTTGGAGCCTCAAAGGTTAGAGCTGTAGTGTGTATACTTTGTTGTAGGCCTACGTAAGATAATGGAGGGCCGCGTAGTTTAGTCAAAAGATGTGGTGAGAAGTTTGAGTCACTTATATAGTTGCTAAATGTTCAGGATAAGTTGTCATAACGTTCGACCTCGTTCTAACCCGTTCGCCGAGTCTCATCTTTCTCCAGACACTGTCAGAGACTTCCTGATAAGTTCCGTGACAGTTTAATTTGCGGTAGTCAAATTGAAAGCCGCTGCTTTGAAGTTGGGACCATAATGCTCCGCCAAGATTTCTACGGTTGTCTTAGAAGTTCGCTTTAGAATTTTGATAGAGAAGTCTCGGTGAAATTATATGTAAGTTGCTCATGGAAGTAATCCTGCCATGTAAGGTACGTTAGTCAAAATATCGTGATCTGGAAGTTAGCGTAGCGAATAGGACTTTCAAGCTTAACGTAATACTGGATAAAGACTTGTATGCACGTGATCCTAATTCCCAAAAGGATTTCTGTCTACTAAAGAGTCCAGAGCGCACAGTTAAAAATTAATCCCTTTAAATTTTATTAAACCTTTCAACTCCACCTATAGAAAAGGCTTTTATTTTATACCTGGAACTCGGGAGGTTCTCGTACAGACAGTTGAAAATTAAATCCCTCTTAACTTTTGAAGGGCAACGTTACTAATTTGGGATAACCGAATATGAATAGTTCGAGTCTTGTAGTTGTTAGATTTTAGAGAGGTGCCTTTTACCCTTTGTAGAACTACTTGATGCTATCTTCCCAGATCGCTCTGGTTTGAACCATTTGAATTTATCGACATCGAAACAATATTAAGAGAGATTAGAAAGTCAAAATCCCTGGAAAGGTCCATCAATGCCAAAATAGTTCATTTTACTTCACAATGCATGGCTCGTTCTCGTCTCGTCTGACGTTGATGACTATATTCGCGTCTAAATGTGGAATTACCAGAAATGGCTACTGTAGCGAATAAAAAGAAGCGGGCCTAAAATGGATCTTGGGGAATGCCTAAAGAAGTGCTGGGTGAGTTCAGATTAACCTTATGTAAAAATATCTTTAGAAACTATCTATCCAGGCTAAAAATATAAAAATAGTCCCTTGTAAGATGCCACTTACCAACAAACCGTCCTCAGGTAGTCTTCGTGGCTAGCCGCCTGGTCCGTCTCGTACTGCGAGCTGGTTTGGTGGTTGCTGATGGACGTCAGCGTTACTTCGTACTTCTTACTGCACTTCTCGTACTCCGGTCTGACGTTGATGACGCAGTCCGCGTGCCGAAGGTATTCGTCCTGAGGCAAATAGGGGGAAAATTAAACATTCTACCTAGCGTCGTCGATCAAGAAGCAACTACGAGTACTAATAAGGTTATTAATTTTGCCCCAAAAATAAACCGCGAGTCGACTCGTTTCTAATTCAAGTAGGTAGTCTGATATGAGATTATCCAAGCCGGAGCTGAAGGCGCAAAACCTGTCGAAATGGAGAGAGAATGAGAGCAATGTAGTTAGCGTCCGTGAAATCTCCTGAATCCACACGTGCTCTCTGGGTGGTGCTAAAGGAACTGCAACCTCGGCAGCCGAACGTCCTAAAAATTGTGAACTCTCGGCTTTCTAGTGCGCGAAAATGCTATCATAAAAATACCGCATTCAGAATTTCAGAAGGCCGGGGTTGGTAGATAGTACTGAATATTTGTTTGTATGTTACCTGGTACTTTCCCCTGGCACAGAGCTCTTGCACGACGCCAGTGATGCCGGAGTAGATGCGGCGAAAGACCACACGCTCCTGCTTCTCCATACAAATATCTGTGTAGTTGTCTATGCATTTGATGCCGGCCCGCAGTTCGCTGTTGGCAAGGAGACGGACTTCATCAGTAATTTGTTTAGTCACCTTTTTTTTTAAAGCAGTAGGTAACTCGTTCTAGAAAAACTTTTAAGATGTAGTGGAGACAATGACAGATGGCCCCTCAGTCAATAAATGAAATCGGGAAATTCACGTCGACCGGCACTTGATGGTTTGGCACTGTTAATTAGGGATTATTTATTTATTTATTTATAATCGTAAACGATAAAATAATCAAAGAAAGACATAATTAATATCACAAAATGGTGTCTCTACGAATAGTAGAAAGCTTGTTATTGTTTTGAAAGCGCCACAAAATAAACAGAACGCGGCGGCGAGCGTCATTGCACTACAAAATAAAGAGTTTGACCAACACATGACATCTGGATGAAGGCCAAATAGAACTTGGTCGTAAACAACCGCACTAAATATACAGCAAAGGTTGATGACTAGGTATAACCAAAACACAGGCTAGCTACCCTTTTATCGAGCTCGTAATAGTGTGAGTGTGACAGCTAATTTTATCACTCTCTAAAGCACTACAAAAATCATCATAATAGCTGGAATCTGATACACAGATAAAAATGTACACGCATAAACATGGAAGTAACCATAGAAAAAAAATGCACACCGGACTCAAACCGGGACTTCTCACCAAACTAATTACTATCTGCATAAATGCAACAGTGACTTCCGAAAGCACGAAAAGGTCTACACTGCCGACGCAACTGAGTAGCGCAACTAGTCCAAATTGCTATTTACCGCTAACAAGAACACTAAATTAAGATGAGCTAACTGACTGCTATTTCGCTTTACAGAAGTTGCAGGTATATTACGAGCAAGACGTAACATAAGCTCTTTTCACTCATTTGTCTGTCTCTCATCCGTCACATCTGTCGACTTATTTTTTTAGTGATCATGATGGGTAAAATTAAGGGAAGGGGCGCGCTGGTAGAAGAAGGAAGTCGTGGCTTAGAAACATCAGGAGCCTTAGCCTGTAACGCAATGGTGCCAAAATGGGCTCCCGGTTGACGGTTTCAATTACGATTTATTAATGCTGTCGGTCCAGTGTCGGTCCTTTTTAGTAGTACACCAAAGAATATTATGAGTCTAATTCTAGAGGATTAGTTCGCTGGGTGTAGGAGAACAACGAAAAAATCCAGCGTTCCAGCGTTGTTGCTTGGCCTTGTACACTAGCGCCCCTAGCGGCAAATCTGGGCGCGGTAGCTCTCATTATGAAGAGGTGCACAACTGCACATGCACAAAATAGGTCACATAATACGTAGGTCGGTATTCGTAGCCATTTTAATGCCAATATAGGCATGTATTTTGTGCTTAGCCTAATATAATCACATTAATTTTCACAACACAAAAGGCTCGATGGCGTACACGAGTGCCAGGACCAGAGAATGTATTAAATGCGTACGATTTTGCCTTCATGGGCCTTTAGCTAGCTGGATAGTTTCTTCCTGCTCCGACAGAACTATAAAACCCTCAGAAAAGAGCGCTAAAGCCACACACGGGTAGATTAAACGCTCTCTAACAAACACGGTCGTACCAAGGTAGAGTAGGTAAGGTACTAGCTAACCTGGGCTAGCAAGCAGGCCTAGAACAAGAATATGGCGTATCTATGGATTTATATATAACTCTTTTGATCTACACATATTGGGATAGATTTGGTTATAAACCCATAGATGTGCCTGTCCCATTCTTGTGCTACCCGCCGCAGTGGTAGAGTAGAGTACGAACTAAAAGTACTGCCAAACTCGCGTATAGCCTGCGTGGGTAAGAGGTTTTCGGGAGGAGAGAATGAGTCGTTTTCAAAGCACAAATTCAAAGCAGTTCATAGATGGAGCTTACGGCCGTAGCCATAGAAAATTATAAAATATAAAATTAATTAAAATAAATGGCCATTACGGGTGTCACCGGGGTAGGGTTGCCGGCCATATGTATATCCGGCTAAACCGGACATGTCCTTCTTTTTACAGTCATGTCCGGCCAAAAATATACAAGTTTAGCCTGTCAGGCTTTTGTCAGGCTTTTAGTCGATTGGTATTGTAATCCCAGCCTTCACTTATTTCGTAACAAAATATCGGCGAATTTTGAGGTGAAAAAAATAGGTCAAAAATCGGTGACCGCCTTACTCGCGCAGGCGATAGTAGGTACGCGAGTTAGGCGGTCGACTCTACCAGTTTATCCTTATGCACAACGATGAAGTTGTTGTTCATGCTAGGCCCTCTCAGAAGTTCTGGCCAACTGTGCCGAGCTGACGTATAGCGGACTCTTTACCGAAAGTTAGGCCGGTTTCCGAGAAGTTACTCGGCTCTGTTGGCAAATGAGCAACTGCTCTATTTTATGGGTAGATACTTGACTAGGTACACTACATTGAGATAATGCCCAACACCTTCTGACGAAAGAATATCGAACATAAATTACAACTTTAAATTCGGTTCCGAAAGAATTTGTTTCGAAAATCCACACTGAGGTAGAACCTTAGCTACTCTACAGATTGCAACGTGGTGAGAAATTCGAAATTTTCAGTTTTTAAATTTTGCAGCTAAACTGAGCTATTTTTGTTCATCGATTTTTCGTTCACGGCAATAAAACAGTATTATTTTCATTATTGTAAATAACAGAACAACAATAATTCAGCCGATTATTTGTGTTCTGGTCGACGAAGCAGTGGCACGGCCCAAAAAACTTGTTGATGACCGGGTGCACGTTTCACATAACTACAATGAATAGTTTATTATGACAATTCGATGTATATTGCGTAGGGTTACAAAAAAGATTTATTTACTAACCGACCACTCAATGAATTCAATCCACTATACAGGGTGGCCCAAACATAGACGTCAAGCGTGAAAATCTAGATAACTGACACCGAGGGCTACCCGAATCACCCCCATGTATGTTCAGCCATTTTTTGTCGTTTAGAAGTTATGAGGCTTTTAAGGATTTTTTGAAAAAAAATACCGAGCATTGGATTTTATTTTGTAACTTTTTTTTCATTTGTATTTTCAGAAATATTTTTTATTATTTAGAGTCTCAGACAAATTATCTATCACCATAATAAATAATGATCAGCTATGGACTTTTAAAAGATACCGCAATTTCGATCCAAAGTCCAAAAATGTTGTTTTTGAGAAAACATCACTGAAATTGTGAATACGGGGAAAAAAATAAGTAGAGGTCTGAAGGACTTTTTATTGATTTCAAAAACTTTCCCAAAGCCTAATTTTTCCGAATAGTACAAAAAACTTGTCACTTTATGGGAGTTTTATTCAAGTAATTTGCGATCAAAGTCGAAAAACTGGAGTTGGAAGAAATTTTATTTAAATCGATTTTCATTTATTTTGGTTGATTCGGACAAAAAACATTGCGGATCGGCTTAAAATCATCTGTCAGTAGGATCTGCATTAGAAATTCACGAAAATTTGCGGACTTTTTTTATTTTATTTTTTTTTTCAATATGTATATTTTTTTCATAATGTTTTGTAAGTAAATTCGGTAATCAAATAATTTAAAATGCAAATAATGAAAAAAAAACGCACCAAAAAAATCAAAATATTTTATGGTTATTTTTTTATTTTTCCGTGAATTTCTAATGCAGACCGTGCTGACAGACAATATTAAGCCTACCTGCAATGTTTTTTGTCCGCATCAACCAAAATAAATGAAAATAGATTGAAAACATTTTTCTGCCAACTCTAGTTTTTCGACTTTGATCACAAATTACTTGAATAAAAGTCCGATAAAGTGACAAGGTTTTTGTACTATTCTGAAGAATGAGGCTTTGGAAAAGTTTTTGAAATCAATAATAAGTCTTTCAGACCTCTACTTATTTTTTTCCCCATACTCACTATTTCAGTGATGTTTTTTCAAAAACAACGTTTTTGGACTTTAGATCGAAATTGCGGTATCTTTTAAAAGTCCATAGCTGATCATTATTTTTTGGACGATAGATATTTTATCTGAGACTTTTGTTCTGAAAAAACAAAAGAAAAAAAAGTTACAAAATAAAATCCAATGCTAGGTATTTTTTTTTCAACAGAACCTTAAAAGCCCCATAACTTCTAAAAGTAAAGTAAGGTGTAGCCTGTACAATTGTACTTGTCCCCACTAGCTGGGCAAAGGCCTTCTCTCAGAGAGAGAGTTCGACTCATAACTCATAACTTCTAAACGACAAAAAATGGCTAAACATACATGGGGGTGATTCGGGTAGCCCTCGGTGTCAGCTATCCAGATTTTCTCGCTTGACGTATATGTTTGGGCCACCCTGTATAACCTATTAGAATTTAGTATTAGCAAAATTACTTTTTAATAATAATTAGTGGTATTCTGTTATTGGCTTTAGTTTGTAAAATTAAGATCTATATTATTTAAACCTGTAAAAAAGCTGCTGATTACCCGAATAAACACATAAACATGAACATCGCATTGTCATAATAAACTATGAATTGTATTTATATGAAACGGGCACGAACACAGAATCGGCTAAATTATTGTTGTTCTGTTGTTAACAAGAATGAAGAGATCATCAAAAAAACTATGTTATTGCCGTGACCGAAAAAATCGCTGAAAAAAAATAGCTCAGTTTAACTGTGAAAAATTTTAAATTCCCGCCACGCTGTTATCGTTCAACCTTAAGATGATACCAAACCCTCACCTTCTGATTGAAATATTTTGGTAAAATTACGTCATAACCTAAACATTCTGGGCAAACTGCAAGAGTTGTTGTGTCGTTAATTTTATTATGGTACTAACTACAAGGAAATCATAACTACTGCAATTTTCAAGTCGATTATGATGAAGCTAATCTATTACACATAATCCTAAAATTTAAGTGCAGTTGACAGCACATCGGCCTTTACGCCTTTACTTTATGGGTGACTTTACGACAAAATGCACAATGATGTCGATTGCACGTAACAATAATGTTAGCGTGCGTAGCTTGAATCATAATAATATCGAACAGAACATCAGTTATTTAGTGATATGGCCTTCTAAGGTCAGTTACGTAGAAAGATAAACTACGAAAACCAACGAAGGGCAAATGCCTTGCCTGCTTACTTACCTTCACAAAGTGTCATAAAATAAACGTCGCGATACGCTACAAACTACCGTCAACGCGAAGGTAGGTACATAGCTCGATATCAGTTTAGACTAGGTATCGAAACTACAATAATACAAACAAAAAAAAATAAAATAAAACAGTTTAAAAAAACTAAAAAAACACGCTTTTATAGCTAACCGAACCAAAAAGTAAAAAAGATTTTTTTTCCAAAATCTGTTAAAGCAGTTCATAATATCTCAAAAAGTTATGGAAGGTCTCCTAAGAACGTTTTCCTGTAACTATAACTGTTAAGGTACCTGTCCTTACCGCCCCGTCTCAAAAATCCACCCTGCATAATGGGACTGTATAATGTGAAACTGTTATCAAATTATTGCATTGTCATTGGTCCTTGATACGTATGCAAAGTTTCAGGAAGTTCGTGAAAATCATGCTCAAAGATTCCTTTACATACATACACTCATACAGGCCAAGCTTATAAAAAGCGTGTTAAAAACCGGCTTCACTGGTGAAAAGGTTGGACTGATTCCGAGTGATTTGCTGCTGTCCGTTGAGATCCGTCAGATCTTCACATTTTTTTATCGGACCAAATGGGAAGTATACCATTTCAAACAAAAAAAGAATCATTAGAATCGGTTCACGTAGAAAAAAGTTTCGAGGTAACAAAAAAAAAAAACCATTACGTGTCTAATTGAGAACCTCCTCCTTTTTGAAGTCGGTTAAAAATAGGCTATTTTAAACAATCATCCTATCCTTACATAACATTACAGACTTGATGCCAGGAAAGTGAGGAAAGTGAGGTAGAAGTTTGGGTTCCTTAGGTGTTAATGCCGCTAGCACACAATCTGTGTCCTACTCCTAACACCCTGAAAGCAGCCTTTCCTAACCTTTTTTTGAGGTGGACCACTGGCGGGTGTCACTTTACCATTATTTGGTACCCATATTATGGTGGACCCCTATAAGCCTCATAATATCAATTGGGTACGCAAAGTTTTTTGTTCGAAAGTCCGTTATTGGCTTAAACTTATCTTTAGACAATATTGAGAAACTAATTTAAATATTTTTTATTTGGGTCCAGTAGTTTTGTTTTTATGCGCTAAAATGTTTTGTTCCTATGACCGCCAACAGTATGCAGACCGTCGCGTGAAGGTCATAAAACCGTATCTTTGAAACGTTGTAAAATCCAAACTTCTGAATCAAAATAAAAAATATTGAAATTAGTTTCTCAATATTGTCTAAAGATAAGATTAAGCCAATAACGGACTTTCGAACAAAAAACTTTGCCTTCCGAATTGTATGTAAAACGCGACGATTATTATATTGATGATCTGGCAGTTTAACGTGAACCCGTTTAAACTATTAAACGGGTTATTCCTTGAGGCCCGCATTCCTTGAGGCACCCTTACTCGTAGATTAAATTTTTCTAGCAACTGTGATTGAAATAATGGGCTTATTTTTTTTATTTGCAATACTTACTAAAAATTTGCAATAGTAAAAAAACTAATTGCAGTGATTTGAACCGAATAGCCTCTAGAACGTTGGGAGGTGTATGCGGACTCCCTGTGCTAAGATGCGGTCTTAGCATCGGGTTGGGAAACCCTGCCCTGAAAGAATAGAAAAGCCGCTTACTTACACACAACTTTTGTCCAGCTCCTCTCTAGTGAGCGCGAAGGATATCTCGGGCGAGCTTAGCACGGGCAGCGCCATCGAGCAGCGCTGCAGCAAATCCTCTTGCTTGTTGCAGTTTTCCTTCAGTGCGCCTGCGTGGACAAAGGAACAGAAGGTTTTATTTTAGGGTGAAAACCTAGGCACAACTAGCGCCGCCAATGGAAAAAAATCATATCTTTTTTTTGGATGCGTTTTTTACTAAAAACTCGCGTTGATAACCCATATCAACGCGAGTTTTAACTATGTTTAGGACCTAAGGTTTAGATTCCAGATCCTAGAACCTACGAATAAAATCTTTTATGGTCAAAAGTAGCCATAAAAGGCGATAAAAGATACTTAATTTATTAAAAGATAGAGCCAATCAACAGATGATTATAATAAATTACAGTTTCTTGAGTGACAGAGATTCAATGGCGATTGGACAGTGGGCACCTAATAATAGAGATTTAGGGGAAATTGGATTTAAATTCGACAGCAGATCTGCCAAGCCAGTTACATTTTGCTTAAAAAAATAAACGGCGCACGCATGATCCCTAAAATATTCAATCGAAATCAGAAATCGCCTAAATAGGCTAGAATTAGCACTGATAACGACCAAAGCCATAACAGTGAATGTGTGTGGCGACAAAATAATAACAACAGAAGAGCAGCTCAACACAAACACATCTCCTTTAGGACAAATCCATGGTCATAAAAATCTTAGGTCTTTACAGCATCCCGAGAGCCGGCACAGGCTTTCTTCCAGACAGAGGGAAATAGATAGATAGAGATCCAGATAGATAGAGATAGAGATAGAGTTCGGGCTACAGCAGATTGGCGATTTTTCGCCAGGTTTCCACGCGATGTTTTCCTTTTATTTACAGTTTAGTATTGCTACTACAAATTCGCAAAGTTATCACACACCGATCACGTAAATTTACGTAACACCACCTTTCGTACCTATCTCTCTCTCTCTCTCTCTCAAAAAGGAATAAATAACACTATACGACCCAGAACTTCTGTGTCTTGTCTAAGTACCGTAAATCATAATGGAGATACTACTGAATGATTTACGATACGATAGACGACTGTGGGCATAAATCAATTGAAATTATGCACACCGTATGTTATGCGGAATCTGAAATATTGGTGTTTCCATTCAATTTCCATTAGTTAGATAGTAAGCAGGCAAATGACAGGTTGAATTCAAAATGCGTTGGATGTTAGGTTTACCTACATTGGTAAAACAGGATTCAGTAGCAGTGATTAGATATCAACTTGATATGTATCGTTTTCATAAAGGCATTGTCGTTGGCTTTTCTGTAGACTAGGCCGACTTAGGAGCCGGGAAAGTCAACACTCTCTAACTCATCCCAGCAATCCGCGTCTATCTGAATGGTCTCTTCACCCATCTGTGATTGGCGGTACCACAAGGAGATCTAAAACAATAGATGTAGAGAACTGTGTTTAAGAGGTGAGGGTTAATTTTACCTCAAGAAACTCTACCTATACCATAGACATCCAGAAAGTTAATCTTGCCATGCCTTTATGGCAAGTTGACTAGAAACTATCATAGAATGTAATCTATCTACCAGTCTACCTTCCTCATACACCCCCACATTTTTTGTTGTAGGTTTGATGTATTTTATTTACACAAAAGCGCATTTTATTCGACGTCAACTGAACCTAGGTATTTGTTTCCTAAAATAATTGTTAGGCACGCTGTGCTTCTGTATTTATTTACCTACTTTGCAAATCGAACAAACATGTGCAGTACATTTCCTATGACGTCTTACGTTGAGGAAAGGCTCTATTTTCTCGCCATTTTGTCGCATTGATTAAAAAAAACATGCGATGGCTTTGGATTGATGTTGATATTATGTAACGATAAATAAAGGCCATTAACAAAAATGTTATATTGTTTGTCTATCATGTTATCACGTCCTTGTCATGTCTGTTGTTTTGCTATCGGCGTTTATCGCTGCAGGGCGGTGTTTTTCAACCTTTTTCATAGCACGGCCCCCTTGTACAAAAATATACCTAATCTCGCACTGTCGCCGCCACCGTCGCCGCACAGTGTGCTGAAATCAGCTTGCATAGCCATACCCCATATAATAGTAACAATGATTTTATTAAATGTGAAAACTTTTTCGAGCCAAAAAAAATTAGCGCCATAACTTAATTATGTGGAACAATATTTTAGAAATATTGATGCTATTAAAAGTAAAAAATAAATAAATAAGTAAAATATAAACTATACGACTACGATTTTATAGGTCTAAGCGATTGAGTCATGCTGTCTGACAAATTAGAAGGGCGGAAAAATCTCAAACTCTTTCTTCTTTTAACGGTTAACGGAATTTCGGGAAACTATTTGACATTGGTTTTTTTTTACACTAATTGACATTTACATTTAATAGTTCAGAATAAAATTAAAAAATCCGCAGATACGGACACATTTTGGGTAAAAAAGGGGGAAGATTAGCTTGACACTGGGCAGAATAGCCGGACGATAGCAACGTGGCGGGCAATTCAACATTTTCACAGTTTTTACATTTTGTAGCTAAACTGAGCTATTTTTGTTCAGCGATTTTTCGTTCGCGGCAATAAAACTGTTATTGTAAACAACAATAATTCTGCCAATTATGTGTTCTGGTCTACGAATCAGTGGCACTGCCTAAAAAACTTGTCGTAGACCAGAACACATAATCGACTGAATTATTGTTGTTTCTGCCTTAAGCGGGTTTGAATTCGTGTAAAAAAACCCGGTGCTGAAAGTTTCTCGAAATGTCGCTAACCGTGAAAATCACACAAAACCACACATCTAAATGCAATGGTGCGCAAAAGAGAACTACGTGAGGTCATGTTGGTTACACGCACGATGTTTATAGTCACCTCATGATGCATGAATTGCATGATCTACTTATGCACTCCATATGAAAGCTACGACAATTCCTAACCTTGAACTAGTAAGTAGATTTATCTTAGCTGCATTTTATTATCTCATAGAGTCGAGTACGTGTTAATCACGCACGAGTATGACACACGACAGTGACAGAACACGCTGTAATGCAAGTGCAACAAAGGTTAAAATTGAAACCAATTTCCATAGCAGGACGCACGCACCTATTGTGCACGCAGAGTGCACTGCTAATGAAAGCGTAGAGGTTTATGCGTTTTTTGTAATTTTTTGGATAAACACACAAAGTTCTTTAGAGCCGTGGTGTTGGACTCTAGTTCTGTGCTGTCGACGGTTGTTTGTTATTTGAGTAAAGTGTGGACTGAATAAATTATTTCTGTCCTAACAGGCTTCAAGAAATGGTCGAATACTGCCACGTAATCGCATTGTGTTCCTTGCGGTGAGCATAGTGTAAATATGATATGATATGACCTGATTTTATGCACCACCAAGCTTATTTGCGCAAACGACAGTTTACTGGCTAATTAACAAGCGAGCGTGACGGACGACGACGTCAGTCCACCCAAGAATAACTACGACTTACGTAGTTTAGCGAGCAAGTACTAAGAATGAGATCTGCAGTTTCTGCATATTATCTTCAATTAATATTTGCCTGCCATCTGTATCGATCGAAGCGGCCTCGAGGCGAGTGTCGCGAACGTCGCGTGCGTGCGACCCGTTCAACAGGTAGTTATTTATATCGGCGCCATTCTGAACCCTACAGCAGTAACATAACATTCCGCCTGTGGTGGGGCGCCGAGCCCACAAGACGCAGGCTTCCGATTGGCTCCCGAACATCGTACGATGTTCTTTGCACGTGTGCGTGCGCCGTCTCCGTGTCCTCATGCAATGCAATGCAACACATCGCCGTTCAATCGAAACTCAATTGAGCAGTTGGCGTATTAAGAGCACAGCTGATAATACTGTGGACCGAATCCCGTCTTAAGAACATTGTTCGAAGTCATATTTACATCCGATTGAATGTTAAGTATCTGGTTGTAAGCAATGGATTTATCTAATGGTAGCATTAAGTTTTTGTAAGAGACTTTTTGTTGTATTTGCGTTGAAATGTAAATATACAGTGAGTAGATTGTCGTATAGATGACGCTGATTGAATTGTGGATGCCTTAGGAAAACAGCCTCGCCTTGACATTAAGGCTACGCCCTAGCAATTAATGTTGATTAGACAATAGCCTACTTATTGACGAAGAGCTATCATTTCAAATCTGTTGCGTACCTAGTTGTAGACTGTGATGTCCAACTTCTGGCGGAAATTAATCTAAAGTGTAAATGCAATTTGGTGTTCGACTTTGTTAACTACACAAAGTTAGGAAACTTGACAACAAGCTTTAGAAAGTTTAATGATTATAATTAGTCACTTCATACGAACATCCAATATCTTAGAAGGTACTTACTTCCTTTACTGATTATCTAGAATAGGTGGTACGTAGTTTCTATGTACTTACTACTTATATGAATTTTGTAAATAGGAATTTGCACAAACAAAATTCCTGCGTAGGAGCAGTTACCTATGATTAGCATCGATAGAGACCGAGACGTACCTATTAGCTATCTATACTTATAATAAAACTCTAGCGAAGTCAATTCTGTACATTGAATATTTTTAGAAAAAAACTAGCAGGGGTTACTAAGTAAACTATACTGAATACAAAAATGCAAAAAAATCGATCTATGTCTGTCTGTCTGTCTGTCTGTCTGTCTGTCTGTCTGTCTGTCTGTGTGTTACCTCATCACGCGAATACCGCTGAATAGTTTTCAGTCAAATTTAGGACCGTGATAAGTCCTGGTTCTGGGCACAATCTAGGCTATTCGATGTTCAGAATACATTGCGGGTTGCAATTTTAACTTCGTTTTTTGTAAAAAATATTCATAATTTTGATATAGCTTCTTAAGAAGATATGTTAATAACGTGATACTAAACACATTTCTGAAAAAAAAACGAAAAAAAAAAAAAAGTCCGACTTGGAACCTCATTATCTCGGAAACCGTTGATTTCCTAGGCATAGTTCCTTGGGCAAAAATGTTTGTTTTGATGAGGACTATAATAATATGTGGTCTCCCACTTTGTTGGCGGTCTTTTAACACCGCTCGGTATTCAATACAAGCACTCCCCGCAAACAATAATTTTGCATTCTTGCATAACAAATAACTATTGTTTACCGTTGAGCGGGATAGACAGAGTTATAAGCCGTATGCTTTGTTTGCTGGCTTAGCATGAGAATGAGTAAGAACTTTTCTATGGGCTTATGACTTTATCTATCCCACTCTACGTCGAGGGAGATACATGTAAACCCCTTTACTTCCTAAGCAATTCTTATGCTAAGCTTCCTGGTATCTTATCACGGGCGATACCTTAATGTAAGCAATACTATTTATTATAAATTGTATAAATGTATTGTTTAGATTACGGTTTTTATTCTATTTTATTCTATTGCTTTTGAGCCCTGCTACCGCAAGTTAAGAAATAATAACTATTAAATTAAAATACCCCCAACATTTTAGCTTCAAATAAGCATATTAAATAAATAGCTGAACCAACTTTGACAAAACATAACTAAGAACATTCGCTAGAAAACCTGCTTTCAAATTTTAAAAAAAACCTAAGGCTCCAAATCGTTCACCCATTTAAGAGCTGCGGTGCCACAGACAGACACACCCTCATAAACACATACCTATACAGACACACTCACAAAGCTGTCAAACTTATAACACCCCTCTTTTTTGGTCGGGGGTTAAAAAAAACCTTCCTTTTGAGTTTTCCTCCACAGTCGAATTTAAATTAAATGTCAAATGTGTAAAAACGCATACGAAGTCGCGGGCACAACTAGTTTATAATAAAAACTGGTTTCCAGTCTACGCAGATGAAGCCAGACTCGATGATACCTATGTCTATGTCTTTAATGGGTTGTAAAGGTCTCAATGGCAATCACCAATATGACCTACTATGTTATTATGAAATTTAATATAATTGCAAATGATTTGACTTAAATATATGTTAAGCCATTGTAGCCACCTTTATTTATATCAGAGACCCAGAAAGCGGGAGATGTACATACCTACAACGGAACTAGAAATATAAATAGCATGCGTGTAGCCTAAATTGAAGTAAAATAAAATATCTTACAAGACCATTAACACAAGAAACATTTTTTTTTTTTTTACGAAAACTTAGGACTATTGTAAGTTCCTACTCCATCTAGGTTCTAGGACAGATGATTTACATTACAATACACACATACATAAAATCTTAATTACGGCAGATTATGTATAAAACACCCGTATTCAAATCGAGGATCATTCTTGCTAACGACCTCGGAGGGTTTGCAAAAAGGACAGCCTTATCAAGAGGAATTTATTGGGAAATAATGAACCATTGACCTGAATGAATGGCGCTTTCAGCAACCTTTGACTATGAGCCCTCTGTGTTTTTTTCCAGGACTCTAATCATAATTTCGATGATTCAGTTCACTATGTTTATTAAAACAATTAATTGTTGGGACAGTTAAATAACCCAACTTCCACTCGTCCGTGCGACTTATTGTTTTACTATATCTTACAAAGGCTTACACTGTCAATGCAATTGAAGTTCAGACAAAGGCTGAAACATAAAAATTTATTGATCCATTCCAATTTTTATTAAACGGTTTGAATAATGAAATACGAATATTTTACACCAACTTTCTGATATCGCGAATTTTGCACAGCAATTTTATAAGGTCATAGCACGGCCATCTATTATATTACATTGAAAGGTCCATTCCCGCTTTTACAACACAATATTCCTGCAACATTCTAACGTAGCTACAGAGACAAGCATCTTTTCAGCAATTTTTCTCGTGTATTACCAGTCACGTCTGCCCCGACCACGTGCACTTTTGAGGCGTGATTCAAGAAAAGAACATCATGCCAACTGCCAATTTGTACCGGGATGCTGTCGAACGAAACTCGCTTCCCCAATAATAAATATCGGCCAATCGAACCTTGAGTATCGGATTTTCCAGTACATTTTTGATCCCAGTCAACAGTCACTTGTTTGTTGAGGTGTTTTTACGTGACTTTGAAAATCCAAAAGGATATTTAGTACAAGTTAATTGATCTTGACTCACTATTTCGTCACTGAGATTTATAAAGACTTGATGAATGACAATATTTTTTATCAAAATGGCGAAATGCCCTTTATTTAAGTTTGTCTTCAATATCTCAAGGACCTTTTACAAAAACCTACTTAGGAACTCGACGTCCAACATTTACTTTTAAGTAATCTTGTTATCAACTTCCTTTATCATTGTTATCTCACAGTGACTCCATTTTGTTGTATCTGACTAAGGAAAGACGGCAATGAAATTTTTAATCTTACCTACAACATTGACAATATCTGTCCAGACTGTTTAGCTAATGATTTCTGCATGAAGCCGAACTCTCATTGTTTACCAGGAAACCGAAGATAATCAAGAGATAGAAAACAATCCCTAGGAGATTTTGCAGAAAAAATGGCATCAATGTCTTTTGATAACGACGACTGAACAGGATCGAATCCCGCAGGACTGGGCTTCCCAAGCTAAAGCTATTCACGGTGAATTAAAGAATTTTACTCAAAAAAGCTCGTAATGTGGACATTAATTCGACAACCTTCTTTGAGCAAAGTCGGACTTGCGGGCTACTTGGATTAGGCGCCAGAAAAGTTGTATGGAATTTCATTAATGTCTTGTGTTTTGCGGCCAGAAAAACATTAATGTCGAGTTTTGTTTCATAAATAGAACTCAAACATCAGGTGCAAAAAGTATTTATTTAGAATTAGGCTGTATGGGTACTGGCAGTCGACACATTGCACAGAAAAAAAAAGCGCGGCCATATTGTTTTCGACTTTTCGCGCGTTGTTCGAAGTGATATTTTTCTGTGTTTTTGTTGAAAAAGTGAACTCTCAAAGCGACGAATCCTCTGATTTAATGTGTTTAACACCGCCGGACATTCAAAATCAAGCGAAATTAGTAATTGGAAATTTATTGCCACCGAAGTCAAAAGAAAAATACAAGCAAGCTTACCAACAAAAAGTTTGCGGAATGGAAAATCGACAAAAAGTACTTAATCTACGACAAATGGTAAGCTAATTAAATTACTATGTTAATTACTATTCTAATTAATATTTTAATTACTCGCATTGTTTGAGTAAAGCACTATACAAGCCTTGGTCTGCAATGAGTGCGCTTCTGGCCACGCTATGATTGCCTCGAGCTTAGCTTAGCTACGCTCTCGGCCCTCAAGTTTGGTCATCATTGCAGCCCTTGCTGGCCGCGCTATAAAGGCCTCGACCTTCGGTCTCGGCCTTCATTTCAGCTTGTCCATCAAGGGCTGCAATGCTGACCGCACTGTGAGGGCCTTGAGCTGCGCTACGCTGCGCTCTGTCGGCCATCAAAAGCGCGCCAGAAACGCACTCATTACAGATCGCGGCAGTAATGTACTATAAAATGCGCCCATTAAAAAAACAAATGGAATACTTTGCATCTGAGTCTTGTAATTTTTTGTTTCACTACGGTACCCCTGTTTACCTCCTCTCATTAACGCTCTGGGAGCCGATGAGCCGATTCACGGGAATTTAAAACACGCAACTATAAAAGAAAATCCCGAAGAACTCGTTCGGCATTTAATTTTTCCAAAATTGGCCCAGAATTGGCACCGTCACACGCACTATGCAGGTTAGTGTAAGAAACGAAGGGGTGGACCCCAACATTAATTCTTCCTTTCCCCTAACTTTGCAGTATGTTAGAGTACCTTAAATTAGACGTATTTTACTAATTGTCCAAAATAGAAGTATAGGTAACCGAAGTATTTTTTTTTACCTAAACTCTTAAATCGGTGATATCTCGTTGGGAAAAAATGCTCCGTCAAAACTTTCTTCGTCAAAAATATTGTTATATTGTATGGGAACAATAAGTGAAATATCCAAAAACTATCCCTACCACGAATACCATATTTTTATTAAAATGCGTTTTTTGTATTAACTTGTACTGGAAAAAATACTCAGTCAATATTTTTTCTTGGAAATGCCATTGTTTTGCCGTTTTTTACTTACAATATGAAAATCCAAGTCATAAGCCATGTAAGTATATTTTTTTTATTCAGCAATTGTCTTTTAAATAGCAGGGAAAAAATTATCTGTCCTATGTCTTTATAGATTTCATTCCATAATTTGATTTCCTTTCCAAAACCTAAATATCCACAAAATTAAGCTGCGCAATTCAGGGTAAAAAAAATATTTTTCAAATAAATATTATTGTGGCGCCGTACCCATTCTACTGGTGACCCCTGTATCGCTTTGCAGCGCGTAGCGATAGAGGTCAACCACTATCATCATACTTATTGTATTATTTTTGTACCAATTCTACTGGTGGTATTTCAAGCATGACCTAATTATGGGAATAAGTCATTTGGTAAAAAAAAATTGGACTGAGAAATTTTGCTGTCCAACATATCGAGCTATTTATACTTTTAGGTTTATATACCTAATTCCGGAATGTTTTTTTTTTGACGGTCTCATGGAACATCTTGTATTTACGTGTATTACAACATTTACAACCCTGCAAAGTTTCATTTACGGGGTAATTAATGTTGGGGTCTCCATACAAACAAATCCTAGATTTACTACAGTAGGAGTTATGATCGCTAGAGTAAACGGAAAATTATAGATACGGTTAGCGACATGGTAGGATAACCCATGGTAGCTCTTATCACCTGCGATATAATACAGTGTCACTGACAATACTTGATCATGGTAAATATAAGTGAAAAGGTTGTGATTTTGTGATATATCTCATCGGTCCATTGCTTGCTATGTACAGGGGGATCAAAAAGTAGTGGGAACGACATACTCCTAGTAAAAAAAAAAACTGGCAGGCATAGCTCGAACACATTATTTGTAATATTAATAAAGAAAAAATCTTCGATTCTCTTTTGTTTTTTTCTGAATGTAGTCATTCGTTTGCTTTGTGTCGGAACGTGTTCTCGAAAATGGAGAAAAACGCCAGTATTTTTTTCCCTTACCATAGAGTACCTATGTCGTTTTCACTACTTTTTGATCCCCCCTCGTACCGCGTGTCAATACACCTCGTATCAGACCGCATGATCGGTATGGTACCTATGGACGTATTTTGTACTGACGTAACTGTACGTACGACAGTCGTGACATCAGGATACAAACTGTACCCTTGCCCTGTACCTTGTACCTACCAATATCATGACACTACTGTCGTGATCGTCGGTCAAATCTTATTATCATATCTAAGGCTTGGGAACCCTTGCGGTAGGAATCTGTACAGGGAGATATAAGAAGGCTGACTGATCGTGAAGCAAATCGGCCATTTCACCGTGTCGGCGCGACCGCTTACCTCATTTGTCATTGCCTAAGATGGGATTCAGTGTTGCCAAGTTGGGGAACATGTTAGAATATTATATTCATTTAGGATACCGATGACGACGAGGTGACCAAAATCGATATACCTATTGCTTTTGAGGTTTTTTCCCATTGGATGTCTTGAACCTACGACTCCCGCCAATAAATTATTATGTATAACATCTAATCCTTGTTTAGGTATTTCTTTTTATCAGTTATGTAGGGCATTTTATTAAATTTTTCGCCTCGATCAGGTTTATTTTTATTAGACATATATTTTTAAAGAGTTCTCATGAGAAAAGGTATTGGAACGAACAACTCTTCGAAATCCGTCAAGTCGTTAAGGTTGTACGTGGATGGAAGGTAATCAAAATAATATACGCACAGCCGAAGCGCTGCAGTACCTTTTCCCCTTTGCTAGCACATTCGGGTAAAAACTGGTGAATTGTGTGATTTTTTGGCGAACTAGCCCTAGTCAGAAATGGCAACCTCGGGTAGGATAACTTTTTGTACGGTCGGCCGACTTCATCCCGAACTTTTGTGTGGAGACGAGGCCTATTATCACTACGGCTGCCGTCGGACCCTTAATGTGGTCAGTGATACACTCAAATGTTATCGCGTTTACGCATAGTTTGGCGTGAAGCCAGCTAATTGATCGGCTATTTCATTAGCCATTTTCTTCAGCCTTGTCCGTTTCCTGAATTATGTGAAACTAGTCTAGCGCCGCAACTCTGTCCGCGTGAACAAACTTTAGGAGTTAGTTTCATAAGAAACTGTTTTTTTTTTCACGATATCTTTCCAATTCATCTCTTTCTATCATTGGTGATTTCGGCTTTGCGTTTTCCGTCAGTCAGTGTGGTACGCACGGTTATACGGTTTTTATACAACGAATTGGTTCTCTGAAGCGGGCATAAAACTTTTTTTGTTCTATAGTTTTAACGTAACGTAGGTGGCGGGAGCACCCAAATGATTAGTTCGTTCGTTGCATCCTTAGTTTTCGATCTAAGGTTCAACGAAACAAAACTGAAAATTGTGCATTTCACGCCACTGAACCTTAATTTATTGTGGGTACCTCTCGGTTTATCCTTTTATAACAAATACTCACGGACTGACCCCTCCTGTACCGAGTCTGGCCATAAATTCGGCTAAAACAATTTCATCTGATCGGAATCGCAACCGAAACTATGCGGTTTACGATTTGGCCCATAAATCGCGATTTGCCTTTGGGCGTGCAAAAAAACTGTTTGCCGATAATTTATCTTCTATGATCGATAGAATAGCTAATGCTAGCTTTAGGTAGATGGGTCATTTTCAAAAGTTGTGTTCTGGCATGTTATCTTACAGATGTGTGTTTTTTTTACCGAATTCGATGGACAACCTTCACAAAAGTTAACCAGTATATCTGGCAGAGCTTAATGAACTTTAATTTTTTTTTAAATAAATTTTGAAAAAAATCTGGCCACGTCTGTGACATATCGACCACGTCTGTGACTTGTCTACAGAAATTCAGTACATTTCACGACCACGTTTGTGAGTTTTGTGACGGTTGTCTTTAGAAATGCACTTAAAACACACCTACAACTACTTAGCATTGTAATTTTTATGAACGTCATAGCTTTTGGGATATTATTCGCAAATAAAAAAAGTGTTAGATTCGTTTTTCTATTAAAGTCAAAACAAATATTATCAATATTTATCAACTTAAGATATTATTTCAGATCAAATAAAGTTTATTTTTTTACGATTTTACTTAGTTTTATTATAATTGTGTGTACATAATTTGAATAAAACCACGTCTGTGACAACTTTTTAAAACCACACCTGTGACATTTTTGCATCATGGCCATTATAAACTAACCTAAAAACTACACTAACAACGCGAAACTGATTTGACGGCATTTACACACCAAAACCTTATCAGATTATAAAAGTCGTGAAGATCGCTCAGCCACCTGATAAATGCTAATGGCCACATCTAATACGAGTTATGCTTGTCGTTTTCCAGAATTCAAAACAAAACATGTTCTCAACTTGGATCAGTACTCCTGTGTGTTCCGCTGCCGCAAAAAGCAAAATGGCTGATGTTCGCTTTTCTTGTCGCCAGTGTTTCCAGAGCTTGAAATTCATAATATACCGAGATAGTGTGCGAAATGCTAAGGACCACATCTGTGACAAAAAAAGGAACAAGACTATCCGTATGCTACGACTCCAAAAACAAAGCCATAAAATGATTCAAAACTGTATTCGTAAAGCCATATTAAGTTCAAACGTGGGTTACATATCACTACAGGTCTACCGGCAAAAATAAGACTATCGAAAATAAAATAATAATGAAAACTAGAAAAGGAACAGCCACGAACTGTGACATTTTAGGGTTTCAATGACGCATAGTTTTTTTAAATTGCTATTTAAAGGCATGAAAAGTGCTTTCCGGTACTATAAAAATACTAATCTAGCCGTTATACTAGTTGTAATAATGAAATTCAGTCTAAAGATGTCTGTTTTCACTATGGCTCACTCAAAAATTTAAAATGAAAACGACCCAGATATCAACAATAGATAACACGTGTGTAGGCATTACTGTTCTAGGTATTAACAAGAGATCGTGGGAATTGATTGACAGAGGTTTACCTACATAATTCAGACGTTGCATTTAACAAAAAAAATATCTAGGTACGTAGCAAGCAAAAAATAATTACCCATTGTTCTCCTAGAGCTGGGTCTCAACTTTAAACTTAATGTATCTATACAGGGTGGCCCATATAATGGTTCAATTTTTTTTCTACTGGGCAGTGTAATTGATTGTTTAGAAGAAACTTATATTCTACCAAAATTATAGTTTAATAGCTATGAATTTTTAACAAGTTCTGTGAATTTCACAAATTTTGGTCAAAAAATCCACCAGTGTTAAAACTATTTGATCGAATAGTTTGGATTTACAAAAAAGCTCCTAAACTATAGAACATTGTGTTTCTTCTAAGCGACCAGTTACGATGCCCTCTACACAAAAAAAATGTAACCACTATACATGGGCCACCCTGTATATACAATTTTGTTCGTTTTATGAACAAAGTTGTATGTACGAGGAAGGCCGTTTTCATTGCGTAGGCGAGTAGTACTTTTACGCCTTTTCGCCCAATGACCCTGCCATTGCTCTCGTCGACTCTCGACCAATAAAAAAATCATTATAATTATTTTCAAAAAAGTGCAATGGTGAAAGGCTTTTTTAATTTTAACTTTGGACCTATCGCAAAACAAAGATCTTTGGGACTCGAAGCCTGCTTGAACCGTGAGAGGTTTAAAACAACATTTTAAAATTCAAAGCAGATTCGTAAAATGTTTTTTCTGGCGTACTTTTAAAAGGACCTCGTTGTCCAACTTCCGCAAGGGAGAGGCGTACGTAGTAGACGTGATTTAAATGGGCCATCGTTAATATTCATCAGAGAGCTATTGGATCAATCAGGCATAATTGCACTGACGACGAACCCAAGTGCGCTCGAGGGAAAAGTCTTGCCGCTACGTATTTTTTCCTGTCAGGAGAAAATCCTAGGTACGGTCGGCTAGTCACAGATACCCCATGGCAGCTCTTACACTGCGCGGCATAAGGGCGCCAATCGAACAAAAAGGGGTATCCTAGCGTGTGGCCGACTCTACCTCTCACTTAACCGATTGTTTGGGGCCGATGAGAGAGTAATCTGATTCTTCGAACTACCTTTACAACCTGCACCGTGACTTCCCCTCTTTCTTTCTACCTATCTATAAACTTGCTTAGTTTTAGTGTTAGACTGTCGGTCGGTGTAGCACTAAGTAGGTACTTTTAAAATACCGGTCAAGTACGAGTCGTATCCGTAGTCGGTATTCGGAAACCTCAGTGCGCGGGTTCGACTCGTACAGTTTTATAGTTTTTTATTCATTAACAAAAAAACTTGTCTTTCCAAAACGCAGTTGCACGATTTTAATAGGCCGTTGGATTTCAACCGCAAGTTCCGAACTTGGCCCACGCTCTGCGGAGCGCTCAAAATTCTATAGAGCACGATAACGGGGCCTTAGCCTGTAACGCAATGGTGCCAAAATGGGTTCTCACTTGACGGCTTCAATTACGATTAATTAATGCTGTCGGTCCTTTTAATGTTTTGTACAGCAAATAATTCTAGAGGATTAGTTCGGTGGTTTTAGGAGAAAAACAAGGAAACCCCGGTATTGTCCTTCTACTGGGACGCCATCGATACGCCATTGCGTTACAGGCTAAGGACCAGCTAAAGTTCGCGGGTGATATCTAAATTGCTGTAGACAGACAGTCAGTCTTACGTAGGGTAATTTATGAATGAGAATGTGTTACGTTTGCCGCTACGTGGGTGTTTTGGATCACTGCCCAGAGTCACCACGCCTCTAAAATCTAAAAACAACACTGAAAAACATACCTAGGTGCATTTTGAGTTTGTGTGGTGTGGCAGCAGGGTTGAAATCGACGGGGAAGGGCGAGCCCTTTTTAGCATTTTAATTCGTTACCTACATGACTTTGAAGTTACTCAAAACACTGTTCTTTATCTTTAAATAAATAAGTAAGGTGTAGCTAGGCAAACTAGGCTAAGGGCTTCCCTCGGAGAGAGTTTGCGAATAAAAAACAAAAATTAAATAAGTAAAAAGTATTATTTAAACCGTTTAATTAAAATATTACCTAGGTAAGTACTTTTATATTTTTCGTGTTTTGAGTAACGTTAAAGACATTGTGATAAAGCAACTACGGGATTATTTCATGCAACTTACCAGTTAAACTCAGCAAGAAAAATATAACAAAACCACGGACCACTGTTTCTTTCGACATTTTTCTAAGTGTAAAATTCACTCTTCACTGCACACCGATTTACAAAATATAACTGTAAATGATGATAATTCACAACAACAGAATTTCACGCATCCAATCTATTGAAAGCAGTTAACTCTATATTAAAAAGTTTTGCGTACTTGAATACGTCGAAAAGTTCTTAGCGATTTGGCGTGACCACTCACCTCAACACAAAAAATGCAACTGATTTGAAAAAGCGATTTGTTTGGTTCATTACATTAAAGTGAAGTTGGCTGTCAATCGTTTTCCACCAATCACCGCTCCTCCGTCACCTACCAATGAAAGTTTATAAAATAACCATGAAGATAGGATCAAATCCAGTGTTACCATTCATAAAAAATATTTGTAAAACATATGATGTTGTCGGTGGTGTCTGTGATCGTTTTCGAAATAAAAAAAAAAATCTGTCATTGTCAGAGAAAAGTTTATTATTGTTGTCTTGGAGGAGTTGGAGGTTATATTTATTATTTTGAGTTTGTGCTTTGTGCTCTAGAGAAATGTAAATCTAGGGATTTATGTGTAAAAAGCGATTCACGACAACGCTGCCTTTCATTCGTTTCGGAGTCCAGATAAATAATGTCTTGACCAAATTACAAAGACAAAAACGAATAACCTAAAAAATGGCTACAAAAATATTGAGAAGTTTTCTAAGAACAAAACCATCTAATATTATGTTCAACAGATGGAAAAGCACCGAAAAAGCCGTGACCACTTACGACCCCTTTGCAGTCAAGAAGGTAAAGGACAAGAACGCTTACGTGCAAGTGATAAAAATGTTCGAAGAGCAAGATACAAGGCGACGCGCTCACGTAGAGTTCATATATGCGGCTTTGGCCAGAATGAAGGAATTTGGTGTTCAAAAAGATCTAGAAGTGTACAAGGCACTCATAGATGTGTTGCCGAAGGGTAAATTCATACCGACGAACATCTTCCAAGCTGAATTCATGCATTACCCAAAGCAGCAACAGTGTGCCGTTGACCTATTGGAACAAATGGAGGATAATGGTGTGTAACTATTAGTCTTATATACCTTTTTACACAGAGAAAACAGCCAGATGATCACCCCATTCCTGTAACAGAAGGCTTTTGTTAATTCTCACCTACCTCGCTAAGGAAAGAAATAATTACTTGTTTCATATAATTGATTGTTACTTACCTAGTGTCCACCAAATCTTCCAAACATGATTCTAGCATTTGCTTGCAGGTGTGATGCCCGACACCGAAATGGAGCACATGCTGCTGAATGTCTTCGGTCGCCGCGGGATCCCTCTAAGGAAATTCTGGAGGATGATGTACTGGATGCCCAAGTTCAAAAACTTGAGTCCCTGGTACCTGCCTCCTGAGTTGCCGCATGATACATTGGAGCTGGCCCTCCTGGCCATCCACAGGATTTCTTCAGTGGACGCTGATACTAAAGTGGAAGTCTGGCAGGTGAGAAATATTTTAATCTCAGTTTTTTATTGACTTTATTACCAATGTTTAAGACAATTTACTGAAATTTTTCTTAACATTTTTTCAGACAGCAGAAATAGAAGCTTCATTGGACAAGACCTGGATAGTCAGTGCCCAGAGTGCCCAGCAGCAGGTGCTGCTGGCTGACCAGCCTCCTGGGGAGGCGCTAGTGATACGAGGACCCTATGAGGTCTACCTGAGAGACCAAATCGTCACCTACTTCCTGCTGCTGGGGAAAGTTAGGCCTCCTCCCAAAGATGATCAGGATCCTGATGGTAAGATAGAGACCACAGACTCTTTGGCCTTATGGTGATCTTAAATTATCTATCTATGACATTTTCACTTCACCTCCACCCATATTTATCCACTGGGTTTTCTGTGTATTGCATAGTCTTGAAAGTTGTACACTGTAATAGTAAATAGTGACAAGGCAACAAGTAGTTGATCATGAAGGACAGACTACCAATAGAAGAATAGTTTAGAATAGTAAACTTATATGAATCTGTGTTGTAAATCTTGTAATGCGTTTTCCTACAGATGTGTCCAACATAGAGAAGCCAACAGGAATACCTGGTGCTTTTGGCACAACCAAGTTGCCAGCGGTCAAATGCACAGTCCACGAACAAGATGATGGCACAATATTGTCAATTTGTGCTACAGGTAAACTCTGTCAAATTATATCTGCTAGAACTAGAAAGTGGGCATAGTTCGAATAAAAAGTAGGGTTTTTAAAAAAGGGGGCAAATCTACAAATACCATGAATCACACTAAGGGGGCAAAGGCAGAAAGGGGGCAAGACCCGAACAGACCCTTGCAAAACATCCAGCAATTCGGAAGGCAAAGTTTTTTGTTCGAAAGTCCGTTATTGGCTTAATCTTATCTTTAGACAATATTGAGAAACTAATTTCAATATTTTTTATTTTGGTTCAGTAGTTTGGATTTTACAACGTTTCAAAGATACGGTTTTATGACCTTCACGCGACGGTCTGCATACTGTGGGCGGTCATAGGAACAAAACATTTTAGCGCATAAAAACAAAACTACTGAAGCAAAATAAAAAATATTGAAATTAGTTTCTCAATATTGTCTAAAGATAAGATTAAGCCAATAACGGACCTTCAAACAAAAAACTTTGCCTTCCGAATTTTTGAGGCCTTACTGTTACTGGCCTTATACTGTTTCTGATATTTATTTCTTCTTTTTCAGGAACATCTTCACGAGATTCCTTGTTATCCTGGATCAGATTGCTAGAGAAGAATGGCAATCCATCAATAGCAAACACCCCGGTCATATTTACTCTAATAGCTCCACCAAACGACCTGGCAATACCTGGGACACAGCCTGCAACTGAAAGTGAAGAGAAAGCACAAACTAATCAATAATATGGAATCACCACTATCCTTTTTCACTGGAGACTTTAAATAAACTAAAGTCCTGAACTCCTGACATGTTCTGCCTGCTTTAGTTAGTAGGTCATTTCAATCATTGTAGATAGCTATTTATATTCAGGGAAATAGACGATGTTATGTTTGTAAAATAAATTAAATTATTTACAAAAACATGATTTATTTTCTCATTCTAACTCACTTTTTACTACCTATACATTTAAATCTATATTTACACTGAGAGATGACGAGTACTGATTGGCCATGAGATTTGAGCTTTTGTCCATCGTAAATAGGTCTTGATGTTACTTAGTAACAAGGTCTGACGGTAGACCTGATTATGCTGGACAAGCTTTTCTCCTCACATAGTCCCAAAATGGCGCAATCAGTCAGTACCGGGTAAAAGATAAATCACACTTTAACTTATTCAAGTCCACTCATAGTCCTCTTCCACTTCGAAAGATATTGTGCCCCACTGTCAAGTGATGTTGTGCCAATCTGTCTGAGGTAGCAGGTAGGTGTCATTGTCGCTTTGGACAACGGTCACTCCAGCTCCGTAGTATGGGATTATGTAGGCGGAACCGTCTGATGGGCCCACAACCTGTAACAACTTTTCTTTAGGCAACAGTTCTTTATCAGGTCATGCTCATGGTTTTTGCAAGTTAGAACTGTCATGCAAAGTTGCACTAATCAGTTAAATCTTAGGTAGACAGCAGCTTGATGGTTGGATGACAAGGTTCTCGATATTTTAATTAAATTAATGATGGATGCATGAAGACAAGATATGGAGCAAGGGGGAAAAAGGATGGACCGTTAGGTATGGGCCCAGAGGTAGGACCATAATGATTCAACTGGGAAAGAGAAATAACAAAACACCCTCTAACTAAATCCATGAAGAGGGTGCTTAATGTTTGTTAATATCCATAAACTCTAATTTTTAAATCGAGTCCATGGAATTACAGTTCTTACAAAGGCTTTATCTGTCAGTAGCATACTAGCAACTGTCATTCCGTGAACTCGATTTAAAAATTAGAGTTTAGAAGTTGTTTTATTGTTATTCAAAATATGATACTATGCAGTTATTAATAATTTTAAAATATGTATCTTCCCCTATTTCAACTGTTTCTTGGAACTCAAGTCACTTGACATACCTGAGCAGCAATCAGTATGATATCCAGTAGCTGGCCAATGAACATGAAGCCCAGAGTGCAGAGCTTAGCCAGGCCGATGCCCGGATAGCCGAGGTAGAACCGGTCAAGACCGAACATACCCAAGAACACTGACAGCAGCAGCGCTACTTCTAAGGAGTAGCCGTTTCTGTTGATAATAAATTAAAGGGTGAGGAAAAAAAAATACAATGCCATATAGCAGCGGCTGGAGGAAGCATCCACCGGACAGTTCATAAGACTGAAGAACATTCCCGATGGAAGCAAGTTTGACATGGTTGCGATCCTCAGCCATGAGGAATCAATGCAGAAGAATGGGGAATAATTTCATACACCTTGATGTAAATCACAGTAACTTACGTCCATTTGCAAGGCATTCTCCTCCAGAAGGTTGAGTTTTTAGTGCCTTCGCATGTTATGTTATCTGCTGCGATACATTGTACTGTAAAGAAAGCAATTTCAATCATTAAAAAGCCAAGTTAGACCTTCACTTACACTACTATTGGCTGACTGGATGTACAGTGCTCCCAAATTAATAATGCGCAGTGATTTTCGTTACTGTTCGGAAACGGTCGTATTTCTGGAGCGTCGGGAGACGATATCTTTATAGAGTGGTATAATGCATTTACTTCATGCATAATTTAGTTGAATTACCTATGTATTTTGTGCGAAAAGATTTGTGGAAGGGATTACACCCACTAACGAAGATCAGTATTATTATTATTATGTTGGTACATCTTTTAGATCACGGGCCCATGGGGACCCGGTCCTTTGAGGCTTGCGTGGGGCCGAAGCCAACAGCACAGAGGCTTTTTAAATACCATTTATTCTAAATGTGATGGGTGTATCTGCCGGAGCCCGGATCTTATCTCTGGATAAATATGAGAATCAACCCAGAGACAATCTCCATCAGATACAAGGACTATTGCAAAATAATATGGAGAAAAGAAAAATCTGGGCTATAGGAGTGTCAGGATAAATGGATTGGGGTTATGGGTTGAGACCTATTGACGTCTGCCATGGAAAATGTCTCAAGGGGTTCATCATTGGCAGACGTATGACTTGCCGCTCACTAAATGGGCCACCTAAATAAGCCGCCGCTTATGGGCCTAGCCCTGGACAGCAAGGCGGCAACATGGTTGTGAGCAGCTCAGGGTGTCGAGAGGTGTGCGCCGCTTTCTACCCAGTGACTGTAGTGTGGTAGCCACAGTCAGTGCCAACTCGCGTCTTATGCATCTTTCACTTCCACCCTGTGAGCAATAGCTCTAACGCCCCACTCTGGACGGCCGGCTAAGGCAAGCCAGAGGTGAGAGTCCTGCGGCCCCTCTTGAAATCCACTTCGGCCAACCAGTAAAGGTAAGCCGAAGACGAGGGGCCTGATCGACTCTCCGAGGATCTCGGGTTCGTGGTGTCGCTAATTCACCAACAGCCCGCCACAAGCTGCCCTGCGAAGACTGACTGCGCCAATGTGACACCTACTGCTAGCTGTCACATTGGTGGGCGATGGGGTCGTCACATCCCTACGCCTTTATTATTATTATTATTAATTTGGGAGTATTGTATGGTTGTTTCCTTACCTTTCGCTTCTCCTTCAGAAGGATTGTTCTTCCCCTTTTCGCATCCTCTGAACTGCTGCGTGTCAGGATCAATTTGGTTTATACTAGGGTCAGGGCAAATGAATTGTCCCAGCCTCAGTGTACTGCAGTCCACGACCACCTTCTCCACTGAGGCCTCATCCGAAGCCCAAGCATTCTTGCAGAAGGTTAGCAGTACGATTGGCACCAAAATATTCGTCATGTCTGAGTTGGCACTGCAGTTATGGCGTCTTCGGTGGGACCGTGGGATTCACATCATTTAACAAGGATTCACTATGAAATGAAAACGATTTACAATCGCCACATTTCTATTTCCGTCTCCTTTTTGATCAAATTACTTTTGCTTATTGCACTATTTGCAATTTTACGAAAAAAAAATATATTATTTATTTTCTAAAAAGTGATGTTTTGTTGTTTTGACGTTTGTTTGACAGACGTCAGATTTACAGTTTTTTTTTTACGTCGGCGCGGGTACGTTCTGAAACATGATATTTTAGCCAAGAAAACCTGCCAGTTGATGGTTGCCGCGCTTTCACCCATACAACCCTAGCCCTAAGTTTCAGTTTCAGTTCCCATCGTCTCCTGTATGTTTAGCATGGTCGTTTTGACACTCTCTCGAACTCGAGTGACAGACGTGCCGTGCGAGCATGGCAGGCGGGACTCGAGATGGCAATAGATTAGGGTCATGTCGAGCAGAAAGTAGATATTGCCATTTTTAATAAAAATGTTGCACGTACAGCATGGTAAGCCCGAGATAGGCCCTTCTCTATGCAAAACTGTCAACTTGTCGGTCGGGCTCGAGTTGGCTCTACGCCAACACGGCGATGGAGACAAAAATACAACATTTTTATTAAAAATGGCAATATCTACTTTCTGCTCGACATGACCCTAATCTATTGCCATCTCAAGTCCCGCCTGCCATGCTCGCACAATAGACATGGCACGTCTGTCACTCGAGTTCGAGAGAGTGTCAAAACGACCATGCTAAGCATACTGCACGTACTGCTCCTGTCGAGAGTCGAGAACTCGAGAGGCTGTGTTCTGTGCGAGAGGCGTACATGGCGGTAAAAAAAACCCTGTCTGTCTGTAATAAAAACGAGCCAAAAGACTCGAAGGCGTAAAAGGCTTCATAAAAAACAAAAGGCTCAGGGCTTTAGAGTTAAAAGGTTCGCTTTAGGTAGTCTTGTAAAAGGCCTTAAAGACTTTAAGGTTGGATGTTAGCAACGTGGCGGGAAATTCAAAATTTTCACAGCACATTTTGTAGATAAACTGACAGACTGTCCAATGTTTCAAATTAAAGTACAAAGAGTATCTTTTGCAATTACAACAGTTGTAAGCAGAAAAGATAGGTATAATATTTACCAAATACAAAAACACTAAATGTAACTTACCTACTTACTTACACAACCTCTTGCAAGCGAACACTCAACCTCAAACTCATCATCTACTCACACACTTCTTTTTATTTACAATTTAAAATAAATACTTACCTCGGGCGGCTTTTTTACTTTAGCCATTTGCATTCCCTTTTAATTTAGTGGTACCTAGTAGCTGGCTATCTTTGAGCAGTTCATTAAAAAAATAATTGTTTGGAAATGCTATATGTTTTTGTTACCTACTTTGTTATTTTTGTCATATATTTAATTTTAGTTTATTTTATTTTATAAGGTATCCGCTGAAAACCAGCGTCGTGGTAGGTAGCTTGCTACCGACTACGACATAATGCTGAGCGGAGGCCATTTTGGTGCCTTCTGAATTTATAGATGTTAATTCATATTGTATGTACCTACCTAAGAATGTGCCAAATAAACAATTTACTTACTTACTTACTTACTTATTTTTGAACAGCGAGTTTTCGTTCGCGGCAATAAAACAGTATTATTTTCATTACTTATTGTAAACAACAGAACAACAATAATTCAGCCAATTATGTGTTCTGGGTCTACGAAGCAGTGGCACTGCCCAAAAAACTTGTCGTCGACCAGAACACATAATCGGCTGAATTATTGTTGTTCTGTTGTTTACAATAATGAAAAGAATACTATGTTATTGCCGCCAACGAAAAATCGCTGAACAAAAATAGCTCAGTTTAGCTACAAAATGTAAAAAACTATGAAAATTTTGAATTTCCAGCCACGCTGCTATCTTCCAGCCTTAAGTCCTTTCATGCCTTGTCTTCTGGCATGTTCATCTAGCATGATGGACTACTTCAAACTTTGATTGTATCGAGCTGTTCGTTACACATAAGTTCACATAACTACTTACACACTGGATGTCTATCACATTCTGTCTGTAACTCTTTAGGTATCTTTATCGCTCTGTGCTCTAGAATAAACTGAGTGAAGACAGCACTGATTTTCATTCTACACCTCGTTCTTAGCAAAAAAATAGGGAGGCTGAAGGTGGGTAGTTAGTTATGTATGAGTGAGGTACACTGCAAGCCCAACCTTTAGTAGGTTTATTGCTTTGCCAAATGCCAACAGGCGAATGGCTAGTTTGCTAATGATTGGATTCTCTTTGATATCTAACATTATGTAGGTACATAGCAACCGTTGGCCGTTTGATTGCACCGACTTCATTTAGCATTCGGCGCTTTGTTACTTAGTTTCCGCATAGGTACGGTCGGCCACAATCTCAGATACCCCATAGCAGCTCTTATCGCGCGCGGCATAAGGGCGCCAATCGAATAAAAAGGGGTATCTGAGACTGTGGCCGACTGTACCTACTAGCATGACCGATCATACTGAGTTCGATAAAATGCTCTTTTGATCTTTCTAAGTAGAGTCGAAGAAGTAGAGCATGGATATATCATACTAGTCATGGTAGGTATGGTCACCGACACGCTAGGACAGGTACCTAGTACACCCCATGGTAGCTCTTATCAGTAAAGAATAAAGTGTATCCTACTGTACAAACGACGTGTGCTCAGGTATAGGTGTGTTTAGGTAGCGGGAACTTTTTCTTTTTCTGTCCGGGCTCCGGTTCATGTTTTCAGAGAAAAATCCACCGTTGATTAAATCTGGCGCGTGAACTACCTACACACGACTACACGAGTAGTTTAGTAGGTATATTTACATAGGTAGGTCTGTATGCAATGTAGTTGGTAGGCAACAAAATATTAAGCGGAAAATTCAGTATTCAGGACTTTCCACGCCGCTGATTGAATGAGTGCACTTCGCAACGTGACCTCTCCACGTTTTTCATCGAGTGCCTTTTGGTGCACAAACTCCCGTTGTGTAGGTACAGTCGGCCACACGCTAGGATACCCCTTTTTGTTGGATTGGCGCCCTTATGCCGCACGTGGTAAGAGCTGCCATGGGGTATCTGTGACTGTGGCCGACCGTACCTACATACCTAGGTAGGTACCTACTATACGTAGGTCGGTCCACTGTATTTGATAAGCTTTTATAATGATTGAGTAATTATTATCCCACCAAAAACATTTGCATGTAAAAAATGTTGCCAAGACGAGAATCGCACCGTCAAAAAGCTAGCAGATCTCATGTAGAGCCAAGCTTCAAGCTATAATTCTTATAACTCTTCAAGCCCTAACTTCACAAACTCTAGGTACACCTTAGTCAAAATATGTGGCTTAGCTTAGCCCTTTCGCAACCAACCACCTACCTCCGCTGAACGATCGAAGCTGCATACTTATGCAGTTGACATCACGTAGACCCTTACACGCGTGCACTCTAAGTATATTATGCTAAATTGTAACGAAAGTGTACTGTAGATAGGTACATACATACTTACTACAGGGTGCACTCTAAGTCGATAGCGGAAATTTAAGTAGGCTATCTAATGATCAATACAAACAACTTGTACTAGTTATCGAAAAAAATGGAGCGAAAAAAATATCAGCTGTTCCATACAAAAGGTCGACTCAGTACTGCGCCAAATGTATGAAGCAGCTGATAATTTTTTCGCTCCATTTTTGACGCCACCTAGTACAAGTTGTTTGTATTGATCAGTAGACAGCCTACTTAAAGTTCCACTATCGACTTAGAGTGCACCCTGTAGGTACTACTGAAACCCCATGACGATGATGTCCACTCCACCGCATCGTGGTCCGATGACTTTTGGTCCGGAGGGGACTTCAACGGCGGTGTGCACGTATGACACTAGAGAAAATTTTGTGAAAGTACACATGACAGCACGTCAGACTGTACACTTTTGTTGTAAAGTCGCCCGTAACGTAACCGAGTAGAGTGCTAGCGTGTAAGGGTCGGCTTGCTGTCGTGTGTACTTAGGTACCGCAGTTTTGTTCACCCTTGATCTATCGCTATCGTGTATGCGTAAACTAACTGCCGGTTTCTGAATTGAGAAATTCAGAGAAAGGTAAGTATCGTCTGGTCTCTGCAGATTTCTCACGAAAGAGCGTGACAGAACGATAGTAAAGTATTTGCTTAGCAAAATTCTCAATTCAGAAACCGGGCCTAAGTAAGTAAGTACCAACTCAAATCGTGCGGTATGACTCTACATTAGGTAGCCTGAAATAAAACATGCTGTCCAGATAAGAATTTACGGCTCCTTCAAAATTATGCGACCAAAGGAAAGAAAAAGCGTCCCTCTTTTTGTCGAGGGGGTAATTTTTTAAGGCCATAAAAAGTGTACTCACAATTTAGGTAACTGCGGAAGATAGGGGTGAAATAAAGTCCAATCTCGACGGTAGGTGGGCTGGGTGGGCCCCACCCAACTCTAATTGCAACCAAGAGTAATGTGTGACATTTTACCAGTACTTAGCCCGGGGCGCGGTTTTTTTTTTATATTTTGCCATTGTGGAAAGGAAAGAACAGCCAACGATATAATTGCTTTGGACGACAGTACCTACCTCACACCCAGAATAATCGAAGGAGTAGTAGATAAAGAGAGGGTTCCCACCTACTACGTTGAATTGAAACTGAGAAGTAGGTAAGGTAAGTAGGTAGCAGTCAAATTACTGACTTGTTGCTACAATACGCGCGGAGCCAACGTAACTACGTAGGTAATGTACCTGTCGTCTTTCCTGCGGGCTAGGCCGACTAAGCTTCAGGCAGGATGAATAGGTGCTGGGCAGGGTACATAATATCATAATGTCTAATCTTAAAACGCCTACTCCCAGAATGCCTAAGCTCGAAACTTAGGCATGCAAGCCTACTTACTCCATCTAAAACAATCTCCTAGGCACTGCAGCGTCCGAGTGGCCTCTTCACCCATCTTGTGTAGTGTGAAGGTGCCACTGGACGCTGTATAAAATAATGATTGCAATACGTATATGCAAAGGCTACAAATAAAATACCTATAGGAGTACCTACCTTACTTAGGTGGTACATGCCTTTTAATTTAAATGAGTGCGGATATTAAAAAGGCTGCAGTTTACAGAAATAAATTCTCAACCTTTTTACGTACCTTGCTGAGCCATATCTAAAGTCAAGCAAATCAACTTTGGGGTTGGGGGGTAAAGACGAACACAGGCTTTAATTATAAATCATGGTGAACAGTCACACATTTTCTATGACCGAAACACCAGACGACGCCATACCACGTTCGGAAAGGAAAGGCCAAAGGCTTTGCTGAAAATTCAGCTGCAACTGCCTGAATAACCCATACCTACCTTCTCTACCTTAATTTTATTCGAAACTGGTTCAAAGTTAGTATTTGCCTCGCTCGACCCGTGAATACTTATCCCGAATCGATAAATTAAGTTTTACTATGTATATGAAACTCTAACATCAAAAATATTTAAAGTCACTGTTCTATGAAGTGTCAGCTACCTAGCTACTTACCTGCTACATGGCACAAAGGGACCCTTATTTACTTTAGGGTTGAGCACCTCTTTAATAGACCGGAAGCGGCACACTTGGGCATCCGCTGACAGGGCCTCGACTTCCGTTTCCTTTTGAAGATTACTTGAATACTTTGGGTACGCTTCATGCGGTTTTCTTAGGCTGCAATCGCAGTAGCTCTATTTTTTCTTCTATTAATTAAGTTCCTATTGTAAGTTGGAAAAGTCTTTATTTCCTTGGTAGATACTGTAGTCTAAGTTTGACTAGACTAGTTTGGTCTAGCTAGGCTATAGCGGTTTATCCCATAGCTTTATCCAGCATACAAATAAAGAGCTTATGGGTAGAACGGGTTTGACCTAGGCGAAATCCTAAAATCGGGTGTGGGCGGTAAGTAAGATATAAAAAAATTGTCGCGTTTTCGTGGCACCGGGACATTTTATTTAAAAGTCTGACACTAGGGGTGGCTGATACGATTACCTTATTATATGTATAAGTTAGGTTTGCAGGGTCCCTTGGGGTCCCGATCTAACCCCTTGCTACGTAATAATGTACTTTACGTAAATAAGTAAGCATCGCACATTTAGGGGCCACACCAAACCATCAGGTGATAAGGGCCCTGGGGCCTTAGCCTGTAACGCAATGGCGTCTCAATGGCGTCCCAGTAGAAGGACAAAACCGGGGTTTCATCGTTTTTCTCCGGCAACCAGCGAACTAAACCTCTAGAATTAAAATCAGAATATTCTTTGCTTGATCAGAATACCACAAAAATATTAAAAGGACCGACAGCATAATAAATCGTTATTGAAGTAGTCAACTGGAAGCCCATTTCGGCACCATTGCGTTACAGGCTAAGGCGGGACCCCTGAGTAACGTGAACTCTATATTCTATCGCGATTTTCATAAGATCTCGTCCCCACTAATGAGCTCACCCAACAAGCTTATCAAGTCAAAAGAGGGAATCTTTATTAATTATCCCGTCGGCGGGCCCGGGCGAAGATTGAGTGAAAAACTTCACGGGCGGCGACGAATTCATATTTCTCTCATTAAGAAGGGAAGGACGGAGGCGCAAAGTTTACCGATGGCGATCGGGGGGTTATTCCAATGTCTCCTTAATTTAATTTAAATTGTAAAAAAAAATACTGTTTTCATTGCACGCACTCATATGACGAATGAGTATGTAGGTAATTTTTTTTTGTAAAGTAGGTAAGTCCCGAAGATAGAGATAGGTAAGTGGAAAGTGAAATGGGAGGCCTTTGCCCAGCAGTTGGACACCACAGAGGATAGCTACATAAAAAAGTAAGACTTCCGTGCAAGGTCAAACCTCAAAACTAGTCGGCTGTTATAAAAGTTATTAAAACCGTCAAATCAGTATAAATTATAAGGTTCGGTATTGTCCAGTCCATTCGAAGGTTGTCTGGAAGCCAAGAATTTTCTTAACCTAATAGTACACTATATTAGGTTAAGAAAATTCTTGTAAATAATTAATTTCTGGCCTTAGATGAAAACAAAAAAGGGAAGATACGGCACATTCTTACTAGCAGCCGTGAAAAAATGGGCTCGAACGCACTCATGCACATAAACTCACACAGCTTTAACTCGGTGAATAAGCGATACGCTAAACCAACAAGCCCGAGCGAGACAAGAACAGTGTCAAACCGGCGGCGACTGAATGAAAGTGAGTCCATGGACTCAGTTTTGCAGGACCACGCGTAATGGGTGAGTGCCGTATCTTCCCTTTTTTGTTTTCATCTAAGTTTCTGGCGTATAATAAAGGTGTTCTCTATCTATCTACTAATAACTTGGAAGTAAGTAAATGAAAGATTTTCCAAAAAAGACCACAAATGAGGGTGACGAGCAAAGTTCGGATTTGTTGATAAAAATCCACAAGATTTTTCAGTGGACATTGGTGGAGCCGCCCGATGGAGCGTGGCGCGTGCACCAAGTTTCATCGGTCGGACACCGGCCTCATTATGCATTCAGATAACTCGGTAACAAGCAGTGGCTTGATTCTGTTACATTGCAACGGTTACATACGTAACATTCCAATCCGACCAGTTGATCGAAATGGAAGAAGGGGTTCACCTACCACTATACGATGTTGCATAGCCCTTGTGTTGATGCGTACTAGAACAAACCACTTTCAATATACTAAAGAGTAGCATCTGAAAGAAAAACCAAATTACATGCCCACACATCTACTTACTTATATCTATAAAAATTTGGTAAAGGGAGTTCGAAACTGTCCCTCTACCCTTGGCGCAATTTACTAAATTTAATATTTTACAAATTAAGACGCATTTTGTGTTTTTATTGAATAAAACATCCTTACCTTTGATTATTCATTCACCAAAACCAATTTGCGTTCAGTTCACAAAAATAAAACACTCGAAAAAAGCCCTCATTGAAATTAACAATATTTTATTTGACATTTAAAAACGGTTATTTTTACGGTGGATATTTTAGAGAATACAGGGGCAGAGATTTTCTCTCTCTCTCCCTTCGTGTACCTTTCAAACAGCTCTGTTAAAACAAAAAACATATGAAGGGTACAAGGAAAAAACATGCATTGTCACATTTTGATTTATTTTGAAATTATATTCACAATAATTTATTCAAACATTGAAGAATAAATCAGTGGTGAGTTTATAACCATAGCACAAATAATCAAGAAGTTATCGCTCGTAAGAAAATTCGTGCTCCATACATTGTTTATTGAGCTATTTCTGTGACAATGCTTGTTTTTCCCCTGTACCCTTCATATGTGTCGTTTCAAATTATTCCCCCAAAGCCGAATAAGGCGCCGATAACTCTGTAGACAGCCAGTGGATTTGTTACAGTTCGCCACCGAAGGCTAACGAAGGAACCGACTCGGAGGCGCGCAAAGAATCCTCCGCTAATAGAATGAACGTAAATCGGCGGAAACTTGGCGAGCTCTCTGCCTTCCGAAGTTTCTTTTTTGTCTGGCGAGATTTGTTTAGTATACTGTCTCGTAAAAGTAGTGCTAGTTTTAAGGTTTGTAGAGCTCATAGCGCAAATGTAAGTAGGTAAGTGCTGAATTCATTCAAAATCATTATGTGGTAACAAAATGTCATTGTGTGGCAATGAAGAAAGGTACCCCATTTTGTTTTGTATGCGACTATACAATAGCCTTAAAATTGAAATCAGCATTCCAACCCATTTTGTTTTGTTTTGTATTCTTCTTCTTCTTCTTCTTCAGCCTGTCGCCACCCAATGCTGAGTGTAGGCCTCTTCCATTTTGTTTTGTATACGACAATACAATAGCTTTAAAAATGAAATCAGCATTCAAATTAATTTTCTATCTATAAAGGCCTAACTCGCGTGTCAATTGATCTTATCATGTTTTGCATGTTTTGTATGCCTGCAGCTGCCAATCAATTACGTTCTTGGGGTCAGGCGCGAGCTACACAGAAGAGACGTGGGACGAGGACGCCACGTCAGTTGGAGCACTGTAATACAAAATGTATAGAAGCGACGCGTTGCAAAACATACAGAAGAGACGGGGCGCGGACAAAGCAAAACGTCAAGTCAGCGCCTCTTCTGTGTTGCTAGTGCCTTAGTTTTCCCTTAGTCAATAACGCTTGAATGTTTTAAGCACTGAAAAATGCGTTAATAGAATAATCAATAATATTTTATTTTAGCACATAAGAAGGTACGAGTAGCGTCAAGAGTTATGAGCGCTCGACGAAACTGGTGGGGATTTCTGCGCAAGTATGTACAATCGCGCGCAAAATGTCTAATATCCACGCGGGATCTAAGACTGACGCTGAGCTGAACTATAGTTGAGTGAGATACTATACAAATCGGAGAAACTGACTAAACTTAACGATTGAAAGTATTTTTTGCGGATTTTGCACTCTAACGAGTGTAAAAAAATTTTAAATGGTTTTCTATACAATTATTCGGACATTACGATAAAACGGGTGTACAATCAATGAAAAATAATCTCAATCTAATATGTATTTTCTCTATAACTTTTTTAATCTTTCTGAACTGTCTTTTTAAAACATTTTGTTTCGGCATTCTTTCTGCGATAAAAAAACGATGTTTGCTTTAGTTATTTTTAGTTATTTAGTTTATTAGTTATTTTACATTATCATCATTATAAATAACACACGAACATGTCATCTTAAAATTGTGAATTACTCCGTATCTTCAAGAGTCCTTTTAGATCAGCCCCGCCAACCGGTAAACGATGGAGACCTGCAGAAGACGCATGAAATGAACCACACTTTCAATTTTGTGGTAAGCATTGACGTTTCCATATAATTAATTCGTAGTAAATATGAAGAGATCGGTTGAAAGAGCATCAGCCGATAATCCGACGAAATAGCCCAAGTAGACGTAAACAGTGATCGCGTCTGGCACAGGATCGAGAGAGATGGCGTGAGCATGAAGAGGCTCAGCAGGCTCAGATTTACTCAGCAGTGGGTGTTAACAGGCTGATGATGATGATGATGAAATAAATACCATGGCGATTGTCACGCCCCTTCGACGTAGCAAACCCCTTGAACATTATTTTTAGGCCCGTAAGATCCGAGCCTTAGTAAGGTTTTTCATTGCCATCATTATCACCCATTGCTAAGTAAAGGCATCTTCATATTCAGACCATTTATCGTGATTCTGCGACAACTGCTTTCCGGCTACTCGAAATATGTCGTCGGAAAATCTGGCTGGTGGTCTGTCAGTGATTTATTTCTCTTTGTGAGGTCGTCACTGGCCTAGACAGGTGTCCTGCCTACTAATCCACCAAGCCAACTAGGAACTCTTGTGAAAAGTGGAGTACTTTAGAGTCGTAATCCATTTTTAGTTTAGTGTGCAGTGTTTTTTTTTTAAATTATTTTATCTTAGAAACTTTAGTAACTCACGTGTTGAAGGTAGGCGCTGCTTGTTGCTGTTGCGGCGACTGTTGCGCTAAGTTGCCAAACGTCATCGTGTTCTGAGTGGCGAGGGTCTCGAACATCGCGTTGGACTGCGTAGGCGCACCGAAACCTGCAACGGGGGCTAGATTTAACGATATAATCTACTCTCAATGCTGATTGAACGGGGAAAAGGTTTCAGGAGAGCGCAGTAGTTCTGACTGGGAAGATATTGATGAGTTATTGGCTAGTTTGTTCTAATCGGTTTTAATTTTTGTGGTTGCGTCATCGTTAAGCTTTATTTGATTTCAAACCCACCCAAGACCAATTTGTCGAATTAATGACTTTTTAATGTCTTTGGACAGACGATCAAAATATGTTTCAGTGCATCCTGTCAAAAACGGCCAAATCTCAGTAGATTTTATACAAAACGGCTTTGAAAACCACTTTTCATTTCAAATCAAGCCATGTCCACAATTTGATTCATAACAAAACAAACGATTAGCAGCTAAAAAACATGTTTTGACCCTTCTGGTTGATTTTGTTATCTAGCGACAAGAAACATATCAAGAAGAAATAAAGAAGAGCGAACTTAGCTGGAGCCTATACAGAACGGCCAACAATTTTTTTTTAGAATCTCGCACCTATGGTATCCAAAAATACCCCATGTAACTTGTTATGTTATTTGTGTTTTCACTAATCGTTCATTATTATTTTATTAGTAGCTTTTAATTATTTTTTTTACTTTTTTTTTTGCATATACATGAAAAAATAGCCAAAGTTATGTTTTGTTTTCTATCAGCACGATCTTTAATTTGCTCTGGCGGCACGCTTTTTTGGTACTATCCAGAAGTGCCACCTTCATTTAGGTAGCGCTGGTGCTTGCATGGCGTTTTCGATGCTTCTACTGTGCGCTATCGTGCCTTTTCTTAGTGAAATAAAGAAACATAGCGCTTCCAAATTCAGTCGTCTGTGGCAGGAGAGCGTAGCCAATTTTTTTTATCTAGTTCTAGGATCTTAGCTTTTTTTACGCTTTTAAAAGTTACTCACTAGGGGCGGGCGCCCCGCCACCGAACACTTTTCCCGGAGAGGTGGAGCCGAAGGCGGCTCCCCCGCCGAAGGTGGCGCCACTGCCGAAGGCCGCCGGGGCACCAAACCCGCTACCAGAGGGGCTCTTGTTGAAACCGCCGCCGCCGAAGGCCGGCTGACCGAATCCGCTGGGGGAGCCGAAGCTGGAGAAAAAATGCATTTCACCGTTAGTGGATCGGCGATCAAAAGCTGATCTTGACAAACGCATATTTTGACTTTTGAGATGCGGAATCGCAGGCGTTGAATCGCCGATCTTGAAGCTGTGAAATATGAATTAAATCCCGACTACTAAAATCCTTGAAACAAGATCTTTTATAAGAAAAAGTTACTTTTTTTTTCTACATTGTTTTTGGACTCTACTTCAAAGCAACAAAATAAGTTTAAATTATAGTACCGATTCCATGGTAAAGACGCTTCCAAAAGGATGAAACAATTTGTACTGAATCCTCGTAGGTTTGGATTATCATGCTTATGTGAATGTGGATGCCTCAGACAGACTACGAAAATAAGAGTACAAAAAAGGTCGAAACAGTTCAGTTTCCATACTTACCCAGTGGACTGTCCAAAAGCTGGTTTAGATCCAAACACCGGAGATCCTCCAAACGCCGGGGCAGCTGTAACAAATACAATCAATGAATACAACAGCAAGGCACGGGCATTTAACGACTGAGTGAGAGGGAAAGAGGGTGGAGAGCGCGTCAGAGGCAGTTTGGCAGAGGGGGAAGGACGAGAGTTACTATACAGGGCGGAAATAGTGAGGAGAAAGAGAGAGATAGAGAGACAGAGATAGAGAGAGAGAGAGAGAGAGAGAGAGAGAGAGAGAGAGAGAGAGAGAGAGAGAGAGAGAGAGAGAGAGAGAGAGAGAGAGAGAGAGAGAGAGAGAGAGAGAGAATTTGACTGATATTTCTCAATAAATATAAATAAAATTGCTGAAGATAATGTGTATTGCGTGACAGTTGGAGGCTAACAGAAAATCTATATAAAAAACGAAAAGTAGATGATAAGGGGTCTGATTATGCAATAAAAAGGTTGCCATTAAAGAGGCTGTGTATATTTTGCCAACATAAAGTGTTTTCTAGTCTTGTGAATTCGATTTTTTTTCTCTTATTGGCTTGATCTACTTTATTGCAAACGTATGACTGTCCACTGACCCGCTTGCTGTGGAGTCCCAAAGACGCTGGCCTGAGACGGAGCCCTGCGGTGACCCGAACGGCGGCGCGGCCGAGGGCTAACTGGAACTGTAACAGTCCACTTACCCGCCTGCTGTGGAGTCCCAAAGACGCTGGCCTGAGGCTTGGCGTCCCCTCCGCCGAACACGGAGCCCTGCGGAGACCCGAACGCCGGCACGGCCGAGCGCGAACTAAAACTGTGTCCACTTACCCGCCTGCTGTGGAGTCCCAAAGACGCTGGCCTGAGGCTTGGCGTCCCCTCCGCCGAAGACAGAGCCCTGCGGTGACCCGAACGCCGGTGCGGCCGAGGGCGAACTAAAGCTGCCGCCACCGAAGATTGACGCTTGGGTCGTTGTTGTTTGACCTGTAGGGGTTTATTGCGGAGTTAGATCAAGATATTGCCGACACTAGGATTGGAAGTTACTTACATTTGTGAATTTGAAGTAGCAAAACCACTCGCTAACCGTGAAGGAAAACATCGTGAGGAAATAGCCGCGGCTTAGTTGGCTCCGCACGTATTGGCATGTCTTTCCTGTGGGATAGGTCGACTAAGCTGTCTAACCATCTAAAAACAATATCCCAGGCCCTGCAGCGCCGAGTGGTCACATCACCCGTCTAGTATGAGTAAAGGTGACTCTGGACGCTGTATAAATCATCTCATTACGTAGATGCAAAGGCTAGGCGCACTGATGGCTGATGAAAGAAATCAATTACGGAGCGGTCACCTCGAGAGTGGAAGATCAGTAGGCGGGGCCACTAGCCATCACATCCGACGCTCTGATGATATAGCCCAAGTAGCCGGAAAACAGTCGCTGCAGCTGGCACAGAATCGTGATCATGATCATTACTCGGCACCCAAATATCTTAAGATATTCTGTTCCTAAATGAGGTATTAGGTATTTGTATATGCGGGTTTTGTTTCTAGTTGTTCTAACCAGAAGTTAGCTGGTTGTTGCGGCGTCTTCTGCCACTTCCACCGGTGGCACCACTACCGGCAAATATGGCCGAACTTAGTTTTTAAACTGATGTATATCCTTACTAAAAGAAAGCTTCCAAAGGCCGATCCACTGCTAGTAGTATTGACGCCCCAGAAGTTGTTAGCCGGTTGTTGCGCGTCTTCTGCCCGAAGCTGGTGGCGCCACCGTCGCAGAATATTGACGCGGAGGCGGCGTTGGGCTGTCGAATGCTGCTTTAGGGTTTATCACAACAATGCCACGTATTTAATTTCTTACCGAAAGCAGGGCTTCCAAAGGCTGATCCACTGCTAGTAGTATTGGCGCCCCAGAAGTTGTTAGCCGGTTGTTGCGGCGTCTTCTGCCCGAAGCTGGTGGCGCCACCGCCGCCAAATATTGACGCGGCGGTGGCGCTGGGCTGGCCGAACGCTGCCTTGCCACCGAACACGTTTGTGCTAGCGCCCGCCCCGCCGAATACTGATGAGGGGGAGCTGTGGAAATTGTAGAAAAATTTAAACAAATCGTTTGCTAGAAAATATTATGAGACATAAATGTTTCAGATAGGTACTAGTTTTTAATCGTAATAGAAAAGAACACGATCTTGCTGGTATGGCTGTGTGTGTAAGTCTTGAGGGGAACTATAGTTAATAATCTAGACCAGGCAGCTCGTCACCACGACAAGACAGAAGTTTTTATTCCACTATCGACTCTTGCTTTGTTTTCCTACGAAACGTAAGATGGCGCTACACGATAACACAATTCTTGTACAATAAAAAATGTTTAAAGCTTTGTCGTTCTTGTTGGGTTAGAGGGGCAACGATAGAAACAGATGGATGAGAATATTAGCGATATATTGTAAAAAGCGTAAACTGCTATGTTGACATGGTTCGAGTGACACAAGCCTACCATAAATTCCAAGTAGGTTAGGTTACATTTCCAACAGTTCTGGCGAGGCTGGCTACATTAAAAAGATTAAATATCTGAACCAACTTACCCGCCACCAAATATGCTGCCGGTAGGTTGGCTAGGCGCGCTGGTCGTAGATATGCTCGCGGCAGCAAAGAGGTTAGATTCGGCGCCTCCGAACAACGATCCGCCTTGAGACGTCGCTGCTTGCGGTGGCGTTCCAAACACCGACGATTGGGCCGTCGGCGTGCCAAATACAGAGGCCTGGGTTGTGGGAGTCGGCGTGCCAAATACAGAGGCCTGGGTTGTGGGAGTCGGCGTGCCAAATACAGAGGCCTGGGTTGTGGGAGTCGGCGTGCCAAAGACGGCCGCTTGGGTGGCCGCTGTTGGTGTGCCAAATACGGAGGCTTGGGTGGTTGCTGTTGGTGTGCCAAATACGGAGGCCTGTGTGGAGGCTGTTGGTGTGCTAAAAACAGACGCGTGTGTGGCCGGAGTCGCGGCCGTGCCAAAAACAGAGGCTTGCGTCGTCGGCGTGCCGAAAACGGACGCCTGAGTACTCGGGGTTGTCGTGCCAAAGACAGAGGCCTGCGTTGTAGCAGAGGGCGAGCCAAAAATAGACGTTTGCGAAGTTGGAGTTCCGAAAGCCGACGCTTGGGTGGTCGCCGTCGCGGTACCAAATACCGAGGTTTGCGCGGTTGTGGCAGCGGCAGCGTTGGCAAAGACAGACGCGGCACTAGTCGGTTTCGAAGCGAAGATCGACGCTTGGCTCGTCGGCGAAGAGAAGGCCGACGATTGCGTCGTCGGCGTAGTGGTACCGAAGACCGACTGCGTCGTAGAGGCAGTGCCGAAGACAGAACTTGGGGACGAAGGCGTCGGTGTGCTAAAAACTGTCGGCTTAGCCGCGCTGGCGAATACGGACTGGGCTGACGAGGTCCCGAAGGCGGAACTTTGAGTTGTGGGGGAGGAGTTGCCACCAAAGATTGAGCCTTGATTGGCGGAAGCGGCTGAGGCGAAAATGCTGCTCGCGCTAGAGGCGGAGCTGCCGAAAATTGACCCCGTTTGCGTTGGAGAGGTCCCACTTGACGTTCCAAAAGCTGGAGAGGCTTTGGCTGCGGCTGAGCCAAAGATCGAAGCGGCGGAGGAAGCGGCGGATGAAGGGGGCGTGGACGATGCAGGGGCACCAAATACGGACGTTGTGGACGGGGAGGCTGGGGCGACGGGTTCTGTGGGCGATTTTGGTGCTGTGAAAAGAGATGTGAATTTTGTCAGTGTTATTTTTATTCGTTAACAGCTATTCTACAGGGTGCACTCTAAGTCGATAGCGGAACTTTAAGTAGGCTGTCTACTGATCACTACAAACAACTTGTACTAGGTGGCGAAAAAAATGGAGCGAAAAAAATATCTGCTGTTCCATACAAAAGGTCGACTCTGTACTGCGCCAAATGTATGAAACAGCTGATATTTGCTGATATCCATTTTTTTCGCCACCTACTACAAGTTGTTGGTAGTGATCAGCAGACAGCCTACTTAAAGTTCCGCTATCGGCTTAGAGTGCACCCTGTAATGTTTTTATTTTACTCGCGGATCAAGATGGCGGACTGCCGGTCGGATCTCTTTCCAATTGTATAGAATAAGAGCGAAAGAATAGAGATAAATTTTCAGTTTTTCTATTAGCATAGGTAGAGCCAGAATTCACAAACGCAAGGACTAGACGAGAAAGACATCGTTATAGGAGTCGAGCGAGGTATAAAACACATCAACTCATGGTTTTAGAGGACTTACCACTAGAAGCAGCAGCATTAGCCGTGGCGAACAACGACGAAGCTGACGATTTCGGTGTCGCCGGCTTGCTCTCTTCTTTGTCGGCAGTTTCTGCGACAGGCACGCGAATTGGCTTTTCCACTGAAATACGAAGAAACAACTTAACAAGTAACTTACAACCTATAAGAGTAAAATAGTTACAAGGCGAACTTATTTCAGCAGAAATCTTTTCCTGTCAACTCTTGGTGTGGACTCAATGTAAGTGGGAGAAAGGAAAACATCTTTTATTCGCCGGTTCATCGTCGGCCCGGTTATAAAAGGTATTAGTATTGATGAGTACAATGAACTTCTTAAATGTTACGAGAACGCGTTGGTAGGCTTGACTTATTTACAGATTGCACATTGAAAAAAATGGAAAGCAAGCATATCCGTATAAATATACAAATTATTGTTAACATGCTCTGATGTTTACCTTTTTGAGCAGGAGGCGGGCTTGTCAAAGCCGCTTCGATAGCGGGAAAGCCCGATGGCTTAGTCGCTTGGGGAGCCAGCGGTTTGGGCACACTGTTTTCCTTCTTATCCCCCTCTTTTATGGTTGCTTTTTCCAGTACATTTTCTTTGGACTTCTCCACCTTCGGTTCTAGCTTAGTTATGCCGTCAATTTTACCAAAGCTGAAGCTTGGCGTTGGTGCATTCTGCACATTAGAGGGGAGACTAAAGCTTGGTGCAGGGGCTTTTTGAGCGTTAGAGGCTAGAGGTTTAGGTTTAGATTCCTTTTGCTTGTCTAATATTGTGAGAACCCCTGTGCCTTCGGGTTCGCCTGTTTCTGCCGATTTGACGTTTATATTCGTATTGGTTTGTTGGAGGATCTTGCTTGGATCCTGTCCTGTCGCACCGAACATTGGTTTTGGTTGGTACTTGTTTAGCATACTGGCCATGTCTGATATGGGCTTGGAGGTGGCGGCGGCGCTCGCAGCTGTTGTGATTGGAGTTGAAGCTGTAACAGAAAGTAGTACGAGTCCAATTTGTTAGAAAACTGAAAGACCTTAGAACAGGGCGCAGAAAAGTGGGCAGACAACCGACTAACTGTCTCTGGGCTGTCTCAAAGTGGCCTAAACTCGAACTTACCGGCGAACGACGTCGGCGAGCAGATTTTCTGCCCCATGAACGTGTTGGCATCACTCTTAGGCTCATTTTTAACCTCATTCAGTTGCGATTTGCTCTGTAGTAAGTCCTTCAGAGCACTCCTTGTTGTGGGGGAAGGAACTGCTAACGGTGCAGGCGTGGCGAAACTAAAGGCGGACGTCGGTTTGGGCACTACGATGGGTGTCTGTGAGATCGCTGGCGTTGGATGAGGCTTCTGGACTTGCGGAGCTTGGATGGGTTCTTGAGACGGTTCTGAAATAAGATAGTTAGCTTGTGATTGCACAGCAAAAGTGAATTTAGACGGAGATAAAGTCCCAGTGTTAGCTTCGCTATCCCTACAAATATAAATAGATCTATGAACGATGCGACTGTTTGTTAATGCGGATACCCTTCTGAACTGGGACCCTGGTAGCTGACCGTATATTTTAGGTCCTTAGTAGCAGAGGAGCCAACTAAGCGAATAATCTACAGGGTGCACTCTTAGTCGATAGCGGAACTTTAAGTAGGCTGTCTTCAGGTCACTACAAACAACTTGTACTAGGTGGCGAAAAAAAAGGAGCAAAAAAATTCTCAGCTGTTTCATACATTTGGCGCAGTACTGAGTCGACCTTTTGTATGGAACAGCTGATATTTTTTTCGCTCCATTTTTTTCGCCACCTAGTACAAGTTGTTTGTATTGATCAGTAGATAGCCCACTTTAAGTTCCGCTATCGACTTAGAGTGCACCCTGTAGTGTGAGTCAAGGTGCCTTGGTTTTTTTTTACGTAGTAAATGCAAAGGCCTCAGTTTTTTTTTTAGTAGCAGAGGTCAATGAAATGTCGAAAGCTTGGTCTTCTTTTGTTACGTCGTCGCACGCCTAGGCCTAGGATGATGTCACAGGTTGATGCTTTCATGGTATGCTGCAAGCTACACAGGCGGGAGCTATCGAGGTTTTTAACAATAAGCTCCCTGCTTTTAGATTTTTGAATTTCCCCCAAATACTGACCGTCAGTGAACAAAGTGCGGGCTACGCTGACGAAGGCGGTGGGCTTATTGCCCGCGACGGGAGTGAAGGACGGAGTTGGGACGAATGACTGCGGCGCTGAAGGCTTCACAGTTGGCTGCTGTTGCAGTTGCACAGGCTGCGGCGCGAAACTACGCTGGACTGGTTGGCCTGAAAAAAAAAATAGTAGGTAAATAGATGTTGAATTAAAAAGCGATTTTAAAATAGCTTTATTCCTGAAACACGTCAACTGCTCCCACCACACAGGCGCGTTTTTGATGCGTTATCTGTTTTCAGTACATTTTGTATTAGGATGGCCATGGAGTTACTCACTGCTGCGATAATAACGCCGCAACCATCCTAATACAAAATGTACTGATAACAAATATCGCAATAACGATATTATCGACCGATAAAACGCGCCTGTGTGGGGGCTTAAATGTGATTTCCAAACACTTTTGTTCTAAGACTTTGGTGAAAGCGCTTTACTCACGATGTTAAGACATCATAACCATAGGACTAACTATGGGAAAGTTCATTTTGCTTCCTAAACCTTATGATCCGCAATGGTTTTACTTCACAGTTACCAAGTGGTATTGCTACTACAAATTCACAAATGTACGAATCGAAATTGGGTCTCTCGCTTCCAATTATAGTTTGTTTTTTTTTTCTTGTCTGTATAGAAGAGGATGGTGGTCTTGTGTGGCAAATGTACTTACTAGTTTGAACCGGTTTTTGCACTGGAGGCGTCGCCGCCTTCTCTTTCTCAACCGAAGCAGCCTTCTCTTTCACACTCTTCTCGTAGCTCAGTCTCATAGCTGCCAAGTGTTGTCCAATCTCCACATGTTTAACTCTGGTGGTTTTGTGGTTGGACAGTAAATCTCTGAGGGCGTCAAGTTTGTGAGCAGTCACTGAGGCTTCCTTCGCTCCGTTGGAGTCTGGCTCGATGCTCATGTTGAGAATGTTCTTTGTGAGCTTGCTTAGCGGGTCCCTGGAAGTATTTTGATATATTTATTTGTTTAATTACTCATAAAGACTCCCTAAAGAGTCTCTGATATTTGGGCAGAGACAGTTATTAAATCTCTGCGGCTCAATTTTATTCAATGCCCAGAAAAAGTGTGCATTTTGAGTGTTACTCTAAGAAGTTTACACTTCAAAGATATTAGAGAATGTTATTTAGTTACTATTTCTTTTTGTGAACGTTACTCTAAGAAGTTTACACTTCAAAGATATTAGAGAATGTTATTTAGTTACTATTTCTTTTTGTGAACTTATTCAATGTCAAAGCAACCAAAGCCTTTCACGCTATGACATTTCGCTGCATATAATATACCATACGCAAAATAAATAACTTTTGTCAGAAAAAATGCGGTATCGATGTACATTCAGAACTTTAAAGCCGCGTTTTCACAGTCAAATTAGGTAAAACGAAGAGTACCGTCCAAGCAAGCCAAGGCTTCTGACTGGTCGGCCATTTTAATTTATTTCCATCCAAGGCAATTTTGACGAGTAGAGTCCTAGTTAACGTTTTTGAGCCCATATACAGGGTGTTAAAAGACCGCCAACAAAGCGGGAAACCACGTATTGTCCTCATCATAAGGAACATTTTTGCCCAAGGAACTATGCCTGGGAAATCAACGGTTTCCGAGATAATGATGTTCAAAGTCGGACTTTTCAAAGCTTTTTTTTTGCAGAAATGTATTCAGTATCTAGTTCTTAACATACCTTCTCAAGAAGCCATATCAAAATTATGAATATTTCTTACAAAAAACGACGTTAAAATTGCAACCCGCAATGTATTCTAAACATCAGCACTTCAAGCTTAAGTAACATAAACTTATACCTACGCTTGCGCGATATGACTTCTGTGCGTTACACGTCCATTGCGTGATAAAATATTTTTCAAAATTATAACCTCAAAAACCAAAATCATTTCCCAGCAATAATTTATCGAAAAAGTACTCTGTTTTGGTGTCTAGTATGCGTGGCTTTCGGGTCTGTTGGCGGTCTTTTAACACCCTGTATAAAAAATATCAGAAGAACCGACCAATCAGAAGCCCCGGCTCTCTTGGACGGTGCTCATCATAGAGTAAATTGTACTCTTCGTTTTATTGTAATTTGACTGTGAAAACGCGGCTTTAGATTGGAAACCATTAAACCATACAGTTAACGTACTTTTTAAACGGCGTGCTGCGTAGCAATCCGGTGCTCTTGAACACCGGCGCAGCGTCGCATTCACTGAGAGTTTTCTTTATAGTCTTCAACACTGCTTCTTGGCGGGACAGTATTTCTTGTTGCTTCACCAACGGTTGGTACACGTCGTCCAATATTGGCCGGATCATGCGCTGGCCGTGCCTGGAAACGTAAGAATAGTTATCTGAATTATATAAATACTGGAAACTTCTTAGTTATGAAAATCACTCTGAAGCTGCAATGCTTGGGACATTTTTAGATGATAGATAGGAACAGTATTTTAAAGAAATTTACTCAATAATTAAAGTATTCGTGGCTAAAAGCGACTTCTTACAGACAACCTTTGAAAGGGTAGGACTGAAAGCGGAAACAGAAGCAAGAGATGCACCACAAGAAAAATATGCATTTTTATTGGTCAAGAGTATTTTTATTGGCCAGTGTAATGCAATTGGTCAAGGGGCCGTAAAGTGCTACTTGTACGCAATAAAAACAGCCTTTTCCGTATCACTTTTATCGTAACGAACAACTACAAACCAGCGGCACTGCCCAAAGTTGCCGCGACAAATTTCTGTTGTTTACAATAATGAAAAGAATACTATTTTATTGCCGTGAAACAAAAATCGCCGTACAAAAATAGCTGAGTTTAGCTTCAAAATTAAAAAATATATGTGAAAAAATGGGTTTTCCCGCCACGCTGCTATCGGCAGGACGATTTTCTTCAAGTTTACTCACTTATGAGTTCGTAGTTCGATCTCCTTCCATTTGTGGTCCAGAGCCTTATGAGCCTGTTCCAGCTGATTCTGCACATAGTAGGCCAGCTTCTTGACCGAGGCGAGACGTTTCGTCGACAGGGGGTCAGTTTGAGTCCATTGCGCGTCTTTAACCCTGTGAGAAAAGGGTTATGAATACTTTTTGAACATTACAATTCAGGCATGGCAGTCAATATATTTTTGCATAATGGTAAAATCTAAATGGTTCTAGTAATTTTTACGTTTTATTCATAGATAAAGGAAGGATCTTTTTCCAGAAAGAAGTGGCGCGAAGATCTTCTAGCGACCACTCTTTGCGCAAGGTAACTGTATAATAGGATCTAGATATACATGTTTTATTTATACTTACTCAGAGTGGGTCCTAGCTTCAGCCACCACGGCGCACGTCCGCACTAGATCCAGCTTCAACTGTATGACAGCGGCGCGAAGCTCCTCTAGTGACCACTCTTTGCGCAAGCGGTCTGCCGTGAGGGGAAGAAGATTGTCGCCTATAGAAAATAAAACAGATGGGTGGCTTCAGTCAGCTCCATTATAGATTTCGTACCTCGAAGCTGGTCTTTCTAAGTCTAGCATTTGTAATTTTTTAGTATAGCAGGTTGATGGTAAAGGAAAACATCGTGGCTTAGTTGGCTCCACACATATTGCTATTGTGTTACCTGCGGGCTAGGCCGACTAATCTGAGAGGATGGCATAGGTGCTGGGGAAACCTACTTATTACATAATCTAGGGCTAGGATGTGGAATCTCAAAAACTGGCCAAATGTACATACCGAGTTCTCCATCTTGTCCATTTATAGTAGAGTCCAGATAAGCAAGGTCTTGATTTGCCTGTAAACAAAGACGATAATAAAATGATGGCCAATGGACAGTATTTTTTTGTATGCGCAATTCGTAATGCGCAATTCGGAGTCCCTTTATTTGCAGGTTGGTGAAAACATATTTTTGGATGTAATTTGTGTTGGGATACTTTTACTGTGTTTATAGGGGAGAGTTAGTGAACATGAAGGCACTTACCGCCTTCTGCATCTCCCAAGTCTTCAGCTTAAACTTATACAACTCGGTCTGGAAGTCGTTGACTTCGCGCACGAGCATTCTCTTCAGTTCCTCGTTGGCCTTGAGCGCGCTGGCCCGCTCTTGCTCGGCCTTTATGTGCGCATTGACGTCGGGCGTCGTCGGGTCGGCTGGCTTGCGCTGTGGCGCCGCAGCAGGCTGGGATGGCTGCGGCTTGGTGGGATAGAAACACAGTTTTTTTAAAGTGAAACTATTTATTGCCAATTTATACCTATCGGTATAAGTACATAGGGTCGAACATTGAAACATTATGCAATTATTGATTAAAGTATCCTGGCAAACGGACTGCGCTTAGCATCTGCTGTTTGGTTGCAAAAACCTAAAAAGCGCTGTCATTCTGCGGAGATCGCGATAAACTTAAAATTAGACTTTAATAGATGGCGAGAATTAATACGCAAAAAAGAGGCAAAGTTTGAAAAATATCTAAATATACTAGAAAATACCGTACACATTTTGCTTCATCATTACGCGTGCCAACTGTGTTTATGCGATTTTTGTGTCGATGGTACACACTATAGCACGTCAGACTGTACACTTTTGTTGTAAAGTCACACGTAGCGTAACCGAGTAGAGTGCTAGCGTGTAAGGATCGACGTGTGTCGTGTGTGCACCTCAAACGCTAGCCCGGGCTACAATTTAATACAAAATCTCAATTGGAAACGTAAACAACAGCCGTGACCATTGCAGCCATGTCAGGGCCTCTCCTGGCTGCAATACAATCTGATTTTGTCTAAACTTTTATACGATAAGACAAAAGCCGAGTCTACAGCTGCCGTGTTACGTAAGAGGGAGATAATCTATGGGGCGTCTAAACAGCCGATCTTTTTCGGTAACATGTGGCTGCAATATTGGAAATCATAGCCCGGCGACAGTAAAAACATTTAAGTGGTCGGCAATGTATATCTCGGCGATATTGTCTGAAACACTGGCCCATATTGAGTGTCATTGTCATTAGGTCATGTCAACCTGTCAAAACAACAACAAGGCACAGTGTCGCTTAGAAAAGGATGCACTATGTACCTATGCCACAACAACAGAGAGTGGCTGAAACAACAATAGAACATGCCGCCAATCTCCAAAAATGCATCGGCCATACCAAATATGAGGGGTCAAAAAGCAAAGGTGCTAACGGACTGCGCTTAGCATATTTTGCTTTTTGACCTCACATGGTAGGTAATCGTATGAGGTAGTGGCCACCCCTGGTGTCAGAGTTTTTTAGGCCACCCAAAGGGTCTCTGACATGGCTTAACGATTGTTATTAATGAACAACAACCGGGACCAACGGTTTAACGTGCCTTCCGAAGCACGGAAGCGCTCAGATATTATTGCCACTAGCGGTCACCCATCCATGGACTGACCGCGGCCGTTGTTGCTTAACTTTGCCAATCGATTAAGAACGGCTAGTACAACTAGGCTGTGAGCGCTTCACATATTTCATGGCCTGACAGGTGTTGCTGACTGTTGTATTGCAGCTACATATTGCTGACAAATATTGCCCGTGTAGAAGCCCCTTAAGAATATCACGGATTAGCCAAGTTCATTTGACTTTGCTAATCCGTAATATCAACATTGTCCGGTTGTCAACATTTATTTAATTTTGTACTCACAGCCGAGACCTGCGGTTGCGGGGGTTGTTGGTAGGCCGGCTTAGCATCCACTTGCGGCTTTGGCACACTGGCACTCGACGAAGGAGCTGTCCAGGAAAAAAAGGGGCCATTAAAGACGTCGAGTTGCGGAAAGCAGTCCGTTTCATACTTTACCAAAGATGTGAAATATGAAACACGGAAGAGAGGGCGCCCTAAAACTACCTGGCGTCGATCAGTGCAACAGGAATTGAACAATCTCGGGATACGCATATGAGAAGAATAGAAGGCGCAAAATCGGGCAGAACTGAAAACAGTCCTATGTCCCTAATTAATATTAGGGATAATAGGAACTGATTATGATGATCAAGGATCGGAAATTTCACGATCATCGGGAATAATCGGGATTCAGCGCCGGCAGCGCAAAGCGTCGACGTTCATTTTCGTAACGCGTCGAGTAACGCCATGTTGCTTTACGCAATGAAATAAAGCAAGATGGCCACTCGGCGCGGGGCGAAAACGCTCGTCGACGCGTTATGCTGCCGGCACCGAATCAGTCATGAATGACTACACATTACCGCAAAAATTCCGATCCCTGTATTATATCCACCGTAAAAATAACAGTTTTTTAATGTAAGCAAAGAAAAAATGAATAAGGGCTATTTTGGAGTGTTTTGACGCTCGACGATTGAGTGTTTTTCTTAGAGAGTAGAGGCGCTGATGATGATAGATAAGAAATACGACTCACGTTGTCCGTAGGGCGGGGGCGGCTGCTGCGGCGGCGGTTGCTGCTGAGCTCCAAGAGAGGGCGCCACCGCTGCCTGACTAACCGCACCAAACTGGCTCACAGGGGTAACCCCGGCTGCGCCAAACTGGCTCACTGGCGGAGTCCCGGCCGCACCGAATTGGGTCGCCGGGGACCCAGCGGCACCGAATTGGGTCGCCGGGGACCCAGCGGCACCGAATTGGGTAGCCGGGGACCCCGCGGCACCGAATTGGGTCGCTGGGGACCCAGCGGCACCGAATTGGGTCGCTGGAGAAGCCCAGCTGGGTTTCTGAGCCACCGGTTGCGCTGGCGGGCCGAATAGGGATTTCTGTTGAATGGAGGAGGAACTTAGTTTGTTTATTAGTGAACTGATGTCGTCAAAATTCAAAATACTGATATAATATGTAGTATTATTAATAGGGAAAGTCAAATTAGAGTTAGGCACTCAGGCCAAACGTTGCTTTGAACATTTATCATCATCACATAAGTTACTCGGTACTAAATAAAGCCAAGTTCCGTATGGAAAATTTTTGAGACTTTAGTACAGATTTTTCAAACCTTTTTATAACTTACCTTGGGTTGAGCTTCAGCTGGTTTAGTAGCTGTATCTGAAGTGGCGGCAGCACTTTCGCCAGGGATTGCACTGGAATATTGAAATACGAGTATAATCATTATAATATTACTCAACAAAGTGCATAATCCGGCTCTCGACATATCGTCGAGAAAATAATGACTCAAATAAAAAACTGTCATTTTGGTGTTCTGACATTTTCTCGAGCATGCATTTCCAAGGGTTGGTCACACTTCGATAGCTTAGATTTTTTTTTAGATTTGACCAAGTAAAACATCTGTCAAATTGCCTTGACAACAGCATGCCCACATGAAATGACATCCTTCAACTCGCGTAGCACGAGGCTGGGTTAGAGCGTATCTATGGGTTTATAACTCTAGCTATCCCGCTCTGCGTCAAATAAAAGAGTGAGATGCACAGTTATAACCCCCTTATGTACTGCGTAACCCAGGCTCATGCTAAGCAATGTCATCTCGAGAGGACGGAACAAGGTCGGCGGCAATGGTGTAATATTTCCTTAGGGTCCATGGGGGAGGATTTATCGCTATTCGGATTAGGAATAACTAGTGGTTCGCCCCCAACTATGAACTCACGACCCCATATCTCAGCAACCCCTCGACCGATTTGACTCATGTTCGAACTTAAAAATTCTCTTTGCCTCATTTACCCACCTACCAAACATGACGATCCGACTTTTACTCAAGTTATCGTCGAACGAACATTCATACATAAAAACATACATACATACAAACGCCGGATTGTTCAAGTAGACTCGAAGAACTTCTCTCGCTTCGCTCGCTCGTTCAACAAGGAGATTACCTTATAAGATCAGCAGGATTCAAATTCATCTGCTGCTGAGGCGGAGCGCAGATCTGCGCCGCCGCCGCTTTGTTCAAGTTGATGACATTGAACACCGTCAGGAAACCAGTTTGTGACACCACCAATAGCAGCGGCATCGGCGGCAGGGTTTCGTTCTCGCCTGTGATAGAAAAGTTGGCTTTAGATCTTAGGGCATACATAAATGCAATCCATCGGTGAAAATTTTTGAGCCCCTGCCGAAGGACTGAGTATTATCAGAAGGCCAATTCTCGAATATGTTGCATTCGAGATTCTCCGAAGAAAACATTACTAACAAGTCGCATTCGAGATTACCGAGAATTAGCCCCCAGACCTTTTTTCGGCTAAAGCGCTTCAAAAAACTTTGTTTGCGAGCCATGTGGTAAATAAAAAACAAATAATTAGGACATATTTTACTGGGTGACAGTGAATTAATTTGGCTAACGTACAGTAGGTTAGATCCCTACATTAGGTACAGAACAGTACTATCTTCTGAAACTGTTTTTTTTTGCCCCATTTTGTTTGAGCAGAATGACATCTTATAGTTTGACAGTACATTTATGTAAAGGGCTGTATGAAACAGTGCTTACCCCAAGGCAACTGATGTATGGCGCAAGTATCAAAACAGAGTCCAACAGGGAAGTTCTCTTGTTTTTTGTCCGTCAGTGGTAATTCAGGCCTCGCTTCGTCAGGCTGTAAAAAAAAGGTAACTCGGTATAAATAGCTTATTTCTTAGCTTCAAATGCAGTTTTTGTATAGAACTCCTTCTTCTCCAAAAAAAAGGATCTGAACCTAGTGAGATACCCCGATCCTGACATGCCTCTGTCACTTCATCCACATAATTATTCTCTGCATGCACACTCCCCGGCTATGAGTACGTTTTATTTGGAGTTCCGCCAACTTATTCAGGATGTTAAATTTTTTGAAAAGTCCGACTTTCAACTTCATTATTTCGGAAACCCATAATTTCCCAGGCATAGTTCATTGGGCAAAGTGATGATGAGGACAATACTCGTACGTAATTTCCCGCTTTGTTGGCGGTCTTTTAACATCCTGTAGGCTATACAGGCTGTAGGTTGCCTCTTCCACTCACTTTTGTTTGGTATATTTCTCGTGTCGCCCTCACATTCTTCATTCTCTATACATACTATGCGTAAACCTATGCAGCAAAAACCATGATTGAAAATTAAATGACTTACTTGACACCATTGAAGCCAGTTGGCACCATCTGATGACCCCAGTGTAGCTATCTCCATGCTGTTCGAAGATGATGCTAGAATCATGTTCCTGAAACAAAATGGTACGTATGTTCAAAGTATGCTATCACAGTCACATTACATTGAGAGAGGTCTATGTCTAAAGAATACAATGGTCTATCTTTCCCTATACACAGGATCCCTTTCAAAGGCAACGTGATTACAATCCTGGTTTTTCCGTCATCTACGACATTTATCAGTAGTTGTGTTTGGTTTTTTCTGTTTAGTGACATTCTGATATTAGGCTTGTTAGGTATGAGACCAGTGTTCCATCCCTAAATTAGAGTCCCACTAGTTTTTGCCATGTAGGTCTTGGGGTGTTCTTCTTTTTAATCTTGTAAAAGTTTTTGGGCATGACATTAGATTTGACGCCAGCTGATTTGGGTGCTCCAGTAGTCTTGATTTGTATCTAGTGATGTTGAATGGAAAAGTCACATTACAAATTGAAGGATATTTTTAGGTACAAGTCGCGATCACATTATTTTACGATCGCTTTCAATCGTGTCAATTAAAGGCAGGCTGAAGTTTGTCAACATCTTTCAAATGTTCAATTAAAGGGATCATGGTGGTTGTTGGAGTTAATCAACCCCCTGGTTCAGAGAGCAAATAGGCGTACCATTGAGGTATTCCATGTAGGTAGTAATACCAGGGCCGGCTGGGGCACATGCTGTAGCAAATGTCTTCGTAGTTGAGGCACGTCATTTGGCCGCCTTTTGGTGTGTTGACTATCGTGACAGCTGTAACCAATAAGATAGTGAGTGGTTCAAAGTCAGAAATTTTACCAAAAATATAAACTAATGATATTACGAGTGGTACCGACTTCTCTAAGTAATTATGATGGCCGAGAATGAGGGGAAGAGGCATCTTGGTAGAAGAAGTCATGGCTCAGAAACATCAGAGAATGGACAGATGTAGTCAGGGCTGACGAAGTGTCTCACTTAGCAAGAAATAGAGATGAGTATGGAGAGCTGAATTACGTAGGTAAACTAATACAACATTAATTATCCCGACGTTTCGACTGCAACAAACGTGGTCTTGTTTTCTTATAGTTCTGTAAAGTTTTATAACCTGGACGACTGTTATCGGTGGAGCACTTGAAGACCACGGCGAACTGATAAGTGGATATCCAGTAGACTGCGGCGGCCTCCGGCGTGGCACCTTCGAAGAGGTTTGGCGCTGGCAGGGTCTTTGCCAGAGTCAGATCCGGTTTGAACTGGCACAGCGAGCCGTCACTGTTGCCGGTAACCAGCTGCTTGCCCTTGGGACTCCAGCAGACGCATCTGAAATGAGGAGCATTGATAACATTTTTATTTTTTATTTTCTTCTTAGTGTGCCTCTCTGACTTATCGAAGGTTGGCAGTCAGCTCGCGAGACGATATCTCGGCATCACACACGATACCAATTCACTCCCCTAGGATTCTTAGCCAGGATTTCCTCCTTATGCGTCTCCTTCCAGCTAATTTGCCCATCATTATAAGTTGCAGGAGGCTGTCGTGAACTTGTGTCTGAACACATGCCCTAGACTAGATAGTCGATGGCAAAATGATACTTACAGGCATTGGGTTTCACAAGTTCTTTTATCTTTCTCAGGAAATGCTGTAGGTCCGGCGAAAGCAGGCCCAAAATCCACAATAAAATAGATGATTTAAGTCCAGGCCCTGTTGCGGCCCTAAACTTGCTCGTTAACTGTAAATCTTAGCGGACCAGACTCAAGTAAGATAAAAAAAAAAAAATTGATTGACCCAAACGCAAATGCGAGTTACATAGAGATCTTTAAATTATTGGTATAGATATTTAACAAATTTACCTTGCTTTAGACTGCACTTTCTTCACAGCCTTAGCGTGAACTTGGGCCACAAGTAGGACTCCATTGAAGTAAGCCACGGCGATTTGGTCGGGCACACAGGGGTTCCATTGTAGTGAAGACACAAAGTCTGAGGGGTCCACATCAGCTTTGAGCGATAGGAATGGTGTTGCATTCTGTGAAATGAAAATTATACATTGGACCGTGTTTAATAATAGACGTGGGTGGTTTTGTCTGCTTTATTGTTTCTTGTCACACTTTTAAATAAACATTTTAATGATTTATTAACAGCTAGATATTTAAAGAAAAAAGAAAAATAATTTGCTATAACTAGGTTAAGAAGTACCTAATAAAATAACTACTAATGATACATGAAGTGCAATAAATGTGTATTCTAGTCTGAATAAACTAAATGGAATCTAACATCTAAAATCTAATACACAGACTTGTAGGTACCTCCTTGCCCCTTGACTTGGCTTTTCTAACTTTTAGAACAACCTGCAAAAGTGGTCATGATTCAGAATGCATGCAGGTGCAACTAAAAACTGCATCATTACGAGTTCCTATTACATGCAAGTTTCTATAAAAATACAGCTTTATTAAGATTCACTTATGATATTAATTATCATGCTGTTTGTAGACTCTAGGCCTAGGTACTGCAGCACCCGAGTCGTCACTTCACCCATCTAGTGTTTTAATGTTGTTTAAAAACCAATCTCCATTTTAATGGTCTCTAAACTAGCCCTATGGACCTGAAAAGGGATAAAAGAATACCATAACCATCATCAAGTACCTTATTTTCAAACGAAGCAACTTGATAGAAGAACAGAAACCCTCCGCCGAGCACAGCCAAGATGGTCTGATCGCAGTTGACGGCAATGTGCGAAGGCTTCTCTGGCAGCCTCACAGAGAGGTGCTGGGGGCTCTCGCAGTCTTTGTCTATGAGCTGTTTTAGGTAGTAGACTGGTAAAAGAAAAGGGCCATTACAAATGTGCGAAATGTGTCCAGATTTAGTCATAAATCTCTCTCACAACAACACTTGAAGCATTTCTCCAATACAGTCGCAATATGGCGCAATTTATAAAATTTAATGTTTTACAAATTAAGACGCATTTTGTGTTTTTATTGAAAAAAAAAACAGCCTTACCTTTGAATAAACATTACAAATTATTTAAAATCAAAGCATTACTATGCGAATTCAAAGAGAATAAATTTTTAAACTTTTTCAATTTGATCGCAATAGCGTCAAGGGTAACCCCCCAGGCCTGTAAGTGTTAGTGGGCCTGACTCTAGTTGTTGTTTTCATTGGGCCCCCGGTTTATTCACTAACTAATGCTGTTAGAAGGGATTCATAAAACATTATGACATCAGATACATATTACTATAACAGTGTGGGCCAAAGAAACTAAGAAGAAAGAACATTGGCATAGTGTAAATGTTTTTGTTGTAGGTGCAAGTCCTTTGTTTCTTACTATTCTGCTTGTGCCTCAATGTGAGCCTTACTGTATATTATGATACGGGTTTGGGATTCAATTAAATATTAAGATCTTGGATCGTGGTTTCAGGTACTGGGGGCTATTGCGATCAAATTGAAAAAGTTTAAAAATTTATTTGTCTTTGAATTCGCATGGTAATGCTTTGATTTTAAATACTTTGTAATGTTTATTCAAAGGTAAGACTGTTTTATTCAATAAAAACACAAAATGCGTCTTAATTTGTAAAATATTAAATTTTGTAAATTGCGCCATATTGCGGCCGTATTGGATAAATGCGTCAAGGGTAGAGGGGCTGATTTGAGGTTATGTTGACAAGTTTGGTTTTATTTACTTACCTGATAAAGTGGCGTCAGGAGACGCGATGAAGACTATTCCATGCTGGCTGGAGGTGGCTACTAAGTCATAGCCACGGTTCGGCAGGCTGTCAGTGGTATTGAAAACCTTGATTTTGCGTTGTAGTTTGTACAGCAAATTCTGAAAATAGTTTCATACTTGGGGTTAGTTTGAAGAAGATCTACGGCAAGTAATAGCGCAAGCCAGTTACAAAGCAGTTGAAAAACTACTTGAAAAGTTTTAGTTAGATTAATAATAACTCAAGGGAACAACATACCGGTTCGTCCAATGCATTTGGACCGAATTGCACTTCCATTGTTGCTCACTTTGATAGGACAGCTTAGATGTAAAATTGAGTTTTTTCTAGTCAAAACAGTAAAGATGCTGCAATTTAGGACCAACCAAACAAAAAATCTTCCAATATCTTTTTTGTTGATCAAATTTGACAGTTGACAGTACCACAGGCCACAGATTACAAAATGTAGGTACAGCACAGAACAGACACACAGTTAAGTTGTTCGTTTTGAAACGCAAGCATGTTAGCGGAATTTTTTAATTTGGTGGGAATGGGAAACTGTGAAAACTTTTCGGATAGTCTATCTACATACTTTACTTTCACGAAAAATATAGCCATCATGGCATCGGCAAAGCATCGATTAGTTACTTATTCTTATAGGTACCTAGAATGGTGTACGGCGATAGGTTTTTTTTTCTTCACCAGGGTCCTAACCTGTAACGCAATGGTGCCAAAATGGGCTCCCGGTTGACGGTTTAGATTACGATTTATTAACGCTGTCGGTCCTGTGTCGGTCCTTTTAATGTTTTTTACTCAAAAAAGCTCGTAATGTGGACATTAATTCGACAACCTTCTTTGAGCAAAGTCGGACTTGCGGGCTACTTGGATTAGGCGCCAGAAAAGTTGTATGGAATTTCATTAATGTCTTGTGTTTTGCGGCCAGAAAAACATTAATGTCGAGTTTTGTTTCATAAATAGAACTCAAACATCAGGTGCAAAAAGTATTAATTTGGCTTCTCCATAAAATCATAGATGTTTCTGATTCGAAAACCATTTCGAGGAATAGGCTTCTGGAGCTATTTGCAGTAATCGAAAAAAATTATAAGCATGTAGTTATTTTTTTATATGCAAAACTATGTATGACCTTCATTTCATTTGACCTTCATCATATTGTCTCTGCTGGACGGTAGTGACGTAGTTCCTTTTGCCGGAGAAATATCATAGTGTTACCAACTTTAGAGAAAATTCCTGAAATACTGAAATAAATAAATGCGGTTCCGATATTGATTCGAAAGTACAACCAACTTTGTTTCTTTTAAAATGCTGCGCAATCACAAAACTGCTTTCGTCACTCACTCGGCAACCAGACACTTAACTCCGAAAAACAGCGGAAAATCGGTTTGCGGCTGTGTGAGTTATGATCAGTGGTTTATTTTTCTTAGTTTCTTGTATAAAATGTCTGAGAGTGCTCTAGTCTTGGTATAGCCGATTTTCGGCGCAGATTATAAGATTACAGTTTGCCGGCAGACTTTTGGTAATTTGCACTGTGCTAATGCTGGCAACTCCGATAATCTGTCATCTACTTTTGACAGATAAGTTTGAGTAATGCCCTATCCACATTCACGCGCTAACCTCCGCGAGAAGTGTTTACACGCCGCTCCTTGCGTCGGTTTTCTATACAAACAAACAAAAGAAACTCCGCCGAAGCGTGCGCGGAGGTGTGTGGCGTGATTGTGAACCGGCCATAACATTTTGTGGTTTTTGTTGTTGTTTGTTTTGTTTTAAAGTTTCCGATTTCAGTCTTGTTTGTTAAGTTAACGTTTACTGATTGTGGCACCGATCCTGACCTATAACCCATCCATCCCTTGTGTGTGACTCCCGCTCAGCTGGATACTGTAAACTCCCATCAAATGTGACTCCCACTTTTATAACTGGACACTGATGATAATAACTCGCCACTGGATCCTAGTTAGACTTGCGTTGCTTGGACCGACTGTCTAGAAGATGGCCTGTACACCTGCGGCTCGATAACTTTGTCAACAAAGCAGACTCCCGCAATCTGCCTAATGTGGAAATAATTATGATCCTAGAATACATAACAGCCACAATATTGCTGAAATTAGAGGGGCTAAGGCATTGATGTAAGTATCTTGTCACCATGTTGGTTCACATTAATCAACATTGTATCAAGCTTGATTAAAGGAACATAAAAATCTGTCTCACCTTTTAGAGTTTAGACGCTAAAACAGAAAATGATTCATATAGTGTAGAACTGTTCAGTTTAGGCCAGAGTGGCTCAAAGTTCAGTTTATGCCAGAGAAATAATATTTTTTGGTGATGGAGACTTAAAAATAAGTTTAAATCATCCATAACATTCTTACGTTATCATTAGTAATTTTATTTATTTAGCAAAGTTATTTTACAGGATATCTTGTCATTCATACGTTGATTCTGCTATGGGATATGTCTGCATTGTGAGGGCCTAAGTAGTGTCAGAGCATAGATTAGGCAACAAGCTGTACAATGTTTTAGCAAAAATTCAAGAGACTGAAGAAATCATTACTGAAGCGACTTGTACTTTATTTTTGTAAACATTATATTTCCTGCTATCTTTTCTCTGTATGTATACCTACCTAACTACAAAACTTTTTTTTAGGGGGCTGCCTGCAAACATTCACTGCTACTTTTATTCTGGCTGGTAAAGATACAGAAAAGCATCAACTACATCAGCCCAGTGTTATTGGATAAGGCCTACATTGAGCTTTTGTGTAGCGAGCCCATCTTGAAATAAATAACAAAATCCTTAAATACTGGGTAAACAATAAGAAAGAGATTATACAAGAATCAGAGAAAGCAATGTATTTTTGGAAGTGTTTTATTTACCCTAAAAAAAATTGTAAGTGCAAAGGAATAAAAAATTCAATTTTCCTGGCTCTGTAATAACTCGCCACTGGATCCTAGTTAGATTGCGTTGCTTGGACCGACTGTCTAGAAGATGGCCTGTACACCTGCGGCTCGATCCACCATTTTTACTTTGCACTGCGTAGAGCACTCAACATGCATAGGTGCCATCAAATTTCCTTTTTTTTAGGTTCGCCTATCTTGGGCTTGCAAAGCAGCTTTGTGCATGTAGGTGCCTTACTGAACATCTCGTATGTAGTTTCTTTTTCATTTTCAATATTTTCCTTATTAGTTTGAGATTGAATCTTGCGCTGGTTTTCATTTTTGGTTGTTGGTTCATCAGCTTCCATTGTTGGTAATTTTTCAAATCTGTTTCAAGCTGCAATTAAAAGAAAGTAGATGAATATCATGTAGAATCAACACTGACAGGGACTTTATTAAACATTAGATAGTTTGAAGTAACCATATGCAGGCCCTGTAAAGGGGAAGGCAATGGCTAAAAGCTTACTTACATTGAGATCTTCGCAACAAAACATTATCTTCGATTTTTTATAGTCAGTGTTGGCTAGGATACACCATTCGTACTTCAGTGGTTCATATATCCGCCGAATACTTTGTCCGGAGTTGATTGCTCATTATTTGGGCACACCGGAACAAAGCATTGTAATCCTTTGGATCTGCCAGTGCCAGGGTCCATCGTGAAAGCAAATATCGGTGTCCAGGTACGTGTAAAGCCAAGGTCAAGAAGTGAAGAGGTTTCGGTGTCTGGTTACGTGTGAAGCCAAGTTCAAGATATGCAGAGATTTTGTTCGGTGTCCGGGTTAAAGCAAGGTTAATTAGGTACGTGTTTAAAGTCGATCAATCAGTTGAAATAGAACGCCAGAAAATGACGAAAACAAAACAAAACAATGAACCACAGATAAGACTTGACAGTTGTCATTTTGACCACAGATTAGCACTTGACCATAGACAATTGGTTTTTTATGACGTCACATCCGGAGAAAGTTTAAAATTTAATTAAAAATATAAATAAAAGGCTTAGAATTTTTTCCTCCAAAATGCATTCTTAAAATGTTCTATTTAATCTAATAGAGCTTTAAAAACAAGTACTAATTTTTTCTCGACCTACCGAATTAGGCTGTATGGGTACTGGCAGTCGACACATTGCACAGAAAAAAAAAAAGAGCGGCCATATTGTTTTCGACTTTTCGCGCGTTGTTCGAAGTGATTTTTTTCTGTGTTTTTGTTGAAAAAGTGAACTCTCAAAGCGACGAATCCTCGGATTTAATGTGTTTTAGAGGTGCGCGAAACGCTTCAGTGAAAAGAAAAGAATGATATAGTTCATTTCCTTCACTGAACTAGTTCACTCTTTTAGTTCACAGTTCACTTATAGTTCATTCATAGTTCACAGCTCATTCATAGTTCATAGTTCATTCACAGCTCGTTCATAGCTCAGTATTTCTTTCACGTATCTTTTCACTCACGGTAGTCCGCGAATGACAAAGGTGACAAAGGCGAGACAGAAGTTACAGAATTTTGGTTCTTAGTGTGGTAGATTTAAGAATGTTTCTTGAAGAATGAACAACGTGGACTAGAGTGAATGTGATATGTAAAGATTTACAGAATTTTGGTTCTTAGTGTGGTAGATTTAAGAATGTTTCTTGAAGAATGAACTACGTGGACTAGAGTGAATGTGATATGTAAAGATTGGTATAGTCTATAAAATATAGCTTGAGCTCTGTGACAGATGTCAAAGTGGTATAGGTAGTGATGGGACAATGTTGAGAATGATTATGGTAATAATTATTGATTATCAAGAATATTATTGCTAATAGGATTATTTTAAACACCGTATTAATGTATAGTGAAAACAAACATGGAATATTGATCAGACTCTGTTGCATACTTACGCCAATGGCAAAAGCGGTCCACCATTTTGGTTCTCGCGCTCGAAATATTCACGTAAGCGAATAATAAACTCACGGCATTCACTATTTAGAACAGTTTTCTTCGTTCTTCGCATTATGCAACGAATAACAATAACAAACGATCAACAAAACTCAACAATAAACAAAGCAATGAGAACTGAAAACTGAAAACTCACTCAACACAACTATCAACAAGCTATCCTGCTGTTTGTGATCGTCGATTTTTTTATGTGCAAGATCAGCATAGTTTCTAGTCTATGGTTATGATAACTCATCGTACGTCACTAATTCTGCACCAATGAAGTATGAGATTATCGTAGAGTAAATTTACCGTTAAAAAATTCGGAACTTGATGGGTATGATTTCTATGACAGCTGTCACAGAGCTCAAGCTATATTTTACAGACTATAGTGAATGAATGAATGAATGGTTTCACACAACGAATGCATTCAATCGAAGCATTCATTCGCGAACTACACACCTCTAATGTGTTTAACACCGTCGGACATTCAAAATCAAGCGAAATTAGTAATTGGAAATTTATTGCCACCGAAGTCAAAAGAAAAATACAAGCAAGCTTACCAACAAAAAGTTTGCGGAATGGAAAATCGACAAAAAGTACTTAATCTACGACAAATGGTAAGCTAATTAAATTACTATGTTAATTACTATTCTAATTAATATTTTAATTACTCGCATTGTTTGAGTAAAGCACTATACAAGCCTTGGTCTGCAATGAGTGCGCTTCTGGCCACGCTATGATTGCCTCGAGCTTAGCTTAGCTACGCTCTCGGCCCTCAAGTTTGGTCATCATTGCAGCCCTTGCTGGCCGCGCTATAAAGGCCTCGACCTTCGGTCTCGGCCTTCATTTCAGCTTGTCCATCAAGGGCTGCAATGCTGACCGCATTGTGAGGGCCTTGAGCTGCGCTACGCTGCGCTACGCTGCGCTCTGTCGGCCATCAAAAGCGCGCCAGAAACGCACTCATTACAGATCGCGGCAGTAATGTACTATTATAGTACAGCGAAGAATATTATGAGTCTATTTCTAGAGGATTAGTTCGCTGGTTGTAGGAGAACAACGAAAAAATCCCGGTTATAGCCTTCTACCTGGGACGCCATTGATACGCCATTGTTTTACAGGTTAAGGCCCCAGTACGCCTAGCATGTCCAACGACATCTAACTCGGTGCCTAAGTACCTACATATGGATAAAAAAAAACCTCTGCCACTTGACATAAGGACAGAGGGGTAGGTACACACGACAGCACGTTGACCCTTACACGCTCGCACTTTATTCGGTTACGTTACGGGTGACTTTACGACAAAAGTGTACACTCTGACCTGCTGTCGTGTGTACGTACCTACAGATACTTAAAGGGGACAGAGGATGTCTGCAGTTGACCGGGTCACCCGGCTGGCACTAGGGCATGTAATATCGGATGATTTTCGATTCCGGAACTGAGTTACTATACTACTGGTTCGATTCCGGAATTCCGGAACCAGTTCCGGAATTAGAAAAAAGTATAGGAAATAAAAAAATACAATAAATAGGCATTAAATTGTTATGTTAAATCAAATCTTTATTATAAAAAATAAATAAATCAACAAAACTCTTGACTAAGTTCAATTAAACAGCCTTCTATTCGGTTTTTTTATGTCAACGCTTGCGCAATAGGAATTCTCTGCGTTACACTTCCACTGATAAAATATTAAAAAAAAAACAAAATAATTTCCCAGCAATAATTTTATTGAAAGAGTACTTTGTTTTGGTGTCTAGTATGCGTACCTTTCGGGACTGTTGGCGGTCTTTTAACACCCTGTATATGTGAAATTGTGAATAAACAATGTTTTTTTATAAGTCTGTGCGCAGAATATGAAAATTTTTACTACAAATATGCAAATTTTATTATTGTGGTACCTTATCTTACAAATAATTTTATGAGTATCGGATTGCGATATTTACTTCAGTTCCGGAATTGTAATATTGTAAAAAATCATCCGAAATTCCGGAGTTACGGAATCTCGGAATTCCGGGATCCATGCCCTAGCTGGCACCCGGGTGTAATATGAGGTGTAGTTATTGTGAATTGTGATTGATAATAATGTCTCAGTATGTTGGTAAAACAGTAAAATTATATTTTGAAAGTAAAAGGCACTCTCACTATTGTACACAAACAAACTTACAGTAAAAAATAATTACAAATGAGGAAAATTGAGAAACTTCTTGAATATCCAGTAGCGCACGAACTCTGGCAATGGAAGCCTCAACAAAATATAGTAGAATTTATATCGCCACTTCTCTACTTTATACATTTCTCTCGGATCCGGATCGGTTAAGGCCTTCATAAAGGTTCCGATAATGGCCTCATCTTTCAAACTATCGTAGATCGACTCCGAAGATGCCGGCCCCAGATGTTCTTCAAATGATGCGATATCTTTACTGTGAAATGATTTTTGCTCTTTATCGAAATTCTGCCGCATTGCCGTGAAGTTATTAGTTTTGCTCGCCATTAGATTGCTGGACTGATGGAATCCTCCTGAAAATAAACCCTAGTATGAGACTTTAATTAAGTATGTAGATAGGTCCTAATACCTACCTAGGTGGCATATTACCAAAACTATTGACTATTTAGAACCAACCAATTTTTATTTTTTATTTACGCAATCAACGGCCGACTTGCGCTTTCGTAAAAATTGTAATATTAGTAAGTAGTTAAGTGTTGCTTTTCCATTGTGACAGGCGTTATTCGAAGGTCCCTGTTACAAATTCTTGATAGCCAGAGAGTCGGTTATCAGCCGTCCGACTCTGCAAGAATTTGATTTATTTCTGTAGATAAGCCAGTAGGTACACGGACATACGGACCGCCAACAAACAAAGCGAAAAAACTGTTCCGCTTTTTCTATAGGTGCCTCCGGGACACTGAAAACAATAAAAGTGCTAGGATTACCTGGAACGAACGCCACGGCTGTAGTTAATCCATGGTATCGCTGCTCCAGCCGCAGGGATTGCGTCAGAGCCAGCAGGCCAGCCTTGGTTGCGCTGTACGGACCTAGCGTCGGCAGTGCCACCAATCCGCAGTGGCTCGTCACGTTTATTATGCGGGGCTTTATGGCGCCCTGCGTAGTTGATTAAAAAAGGTTTTACTTGCAACATAGAACGTACTCTCCAAAGGTAGCTTATGGTATTGAAAGCTTTGTTCTTACTGTACCTACATATAAATGGCGTAAGAAAACTTGATACGAAAAAGCCTAAACCATGCTTTTTCGTATCAAGTTTTCGCTGCACGAAGTGACCTCGTCTTACCTACATGTGGTGGACTAGCTAGCTTTTCCACGCTGAGTGTATGGCGCGTATAGGTGCTGGGCAAGTCTACTACAAGAAAAAAAACTCAGGCACTGCAATGTCCTAGTGATCATATCCCCAGTAAAAAAGTAGGTCGGTATGATTGGAGGTCCTTCTAGTCTAGACCAGACTAGACAGTCTCTACAAATTATCCATTAGATGTAAGTATTTTATTTTCTAAAGGTACCTAAGCCTGGAACTGATTCAAGTATCCAAAGTGATGCATGTACCTTCTGTGACACGATTTTCGAGCAAAAATATTATGTGGAATATTATTTTGATTCAGTGGTTACAAGTTACAACTTCAGCCAGCTGAACTAATATTATAAGATTTATAAGACAGGAGGTAAGTATTTTGATTCAGTGGTTACAAGTTACAACTCAGCCAGCTGAACTAATATTATAAGATTTATAAGACAGGAGGTATAACCCGTTTCATTAAAGAAAACATTTAGGATGGACTTCAAAACACTCGCCTTCTCGCTCTAATTAATACAGTCAAAGCGAGACAACGCTAGGTTTTTAACTCCGTCGTAAATGTTTTCTTTAATGACACGGGTTATAAGTACCTACTTACTTACTGAATTGCCTACAATTAATTCAAGACTTCCATAACACACCAGAGTTCACCAGACTCCATGCCCGAATGGAAAAATCCTACAAATTCCACCTGATATTTACTAACACAAGGGTGACTCCAGACTATTTGAATTTATTTGATTTCAGAAGTTTCAAAAGCGTGAAGGTAGGTTCTATCTTTCACGAAGCCCTGAAACAATGTAACTGACGGTTCTGGAACACATTTTAAAAGTGGTCCTCTAGGGAAGTAGGATAAAAGTCTTGTATGGTACGTAAACCCACCTGCAGAGCAGAGCGTCGCAAGTCCGGCAGAAAAGCCGAGGTGACTCTTAAAGCACCCAGCAAGTTCACATTGACAGTGCTTTCGATCATCTGCGGCGTCTGCCACTCGTAATTACCCATCGGCATTATCCCGGCATTGTTGACTACTGCGTGTAAGCCTGAAAATTAACTGATAACCTTAGGCCTCAGCCTTAGCCTTATCTTATTGCTTAGAGCGAACTCTTCCAGATAACTCTTCTTGGGTATTCCAGACAATAGGTACCTACAGGGTGTTAAAAGTACCTACAGAAAGGTTTGAGGGGATCTCTGAATTCTTCAGTACCAACAGTTTTACTGGAGTTATATCACTGAAATTTCGATAAGAAAGCCTTCCTACTGAACTAAAGTACCTAACCTTTATTGCAGCTGACATGAGGATTTCAGAGACCATAAAAATAGAGGACTTTTCTGTAACACCTGGTTATTATCTGCCAGAACAAAATAGGTAAGCAGCAGACTCTTTTTATGAGCCTCAGGTAGGTCCATGATTTATGCGAGTTGAGGACACATTGAATTCATGACGATACCTAATATTGCTCATTAAAGCAACAACTTTATCTAAAACCGTAACTCCACAGCTGAATAAATAACACACCACTTACGGTAATTAGGATTGTCACACAGAAGTTTGTTAATGTATTCTCTGAACACGGCGATACTTTCAGGCTTCGTGACGTCAAGCTCGCAGGGGTGAGCCGATAGGTCCTTCAGGGCAAGTGCTGCCTTCGTGTCCAGTCCATTGTACATCCCAGCTACAGTGACCATTCCTTCCCTCGCCGTCCGAGCAGCAATGGCCCATCCCAGGCCACTATCGCATCCCGTTATAGCTACAACCCTGGTGATTGACATGGCTGAGAGCGCAAATTATCCCGTCCAAAGACAAGACAACTTTATGGCAACTTGGCTGAAGTTGGAGCATAGAAATTTCCACTAAATAACTAACAGTGTAGTACGCTGTACGAGCTTCTTGTATCGAGTTACATGTAATGGACCGTCGAAGACTGTAGCCGAGAGATAACTGACGGCACACACAAGATTACCACTCGACTCGCTGCATACAAAACGGGTTTCGCGTTTCATTGCATTATTAAAAGCGAATAATGTTTGCCTTCTACGGTCACGGGCAGCGGTCGATAACTTTACTATGTTTTTTAGAAGAAGAAAAAACTCAGTTGTTGGCTATTAATTCAGTAGATCCCTTAAAACTGCCGGAGTGTCGGGCGGGCTGGACGATGCATTATAAATTCAGATGACTTTGAACGAAGTTCCCCTAGCACCTACTATAGTTTACGTTCTCAAAACGTCTCGGTCAGACAAAAAAGGTCGAAAAATTTACATGGTTTATTTCATTGAAACCGAATAACTTAGAAGATGACAGGTGTCTGGAACATTGGTTATTGCATCTACCCTCGGCTTATCACAAATATTTATTAACTAGATACCTACTACCCCCCGTTATAGTTCCTAGGTACTGCGAGATATCTCTTTCTCACTCTCTCACTCTCTTGCTACTGAAGCTCGTTTAGGCAAGGCAAAAAGCTCTTGTTGGGCATATAGTATAAAACTTGTTTTAGATAGGATGGAGAACTCTACTGTATAGTATTGTAGGTACACCAGAATCTACCTGAGAAAACCTCAAGTTAAAAGTTCAAATGGCGGTCTTACGGCTAAAAGAGATTTCTTCCAGACAACATTTGGACGGACAGGACTGAAACAGAGTACCGTAGATTTTAGCCCGGGTGTCGTCGCCGATCTTTCGACACACCTAGGTAAGTGAAATACTTTCGCGAAGCGTCACCCAATAAAGGACGATTTCGGCACGAATGCCCAAGCGGGAGATAAAGCTTATTGAACGGAAACAATCTTGTGCCGCGGTTGACTTGCGCTTCAGGATCGAATCTAATTCCAGTTAAATAGCTCTTAGTGGAGGATGGCCCGAATTACGTACTTTTTACCTAAACTCGGTAATGTTGCCGAAACCGTTGTTACTTGACTGTTTCCCGCAGCTTCGCTCGCGTGTAGAGACATTATACAGGTCTCATAAAAATATGACGTGATTTTGTTGGTTCGTTGGTACTGCCAATTTCTGAATTGAGAAATTAGCTAGGCAAGCACTTAAGTAATAAAGCATACTTAAGTATTGTTCTGTCTCTACAGATTTCTCACAAAAGAACGTGACCGAAAGATACTTAAGTAAGTATTTAGGTACTTAGTAAAAATCTCAATTTAGAAACCCACACAGGTAAATAAATATAAAAACAAATAGATAGGTACATACCTACCTATACTTACATAGAAAGGATTTGAAGATGAGTGAGCTGGTTCTGGCAGTAAAATTGGATAAGGGATTAAACTTCTTAAATTTGATATTTTTTTCATGAAGTTTACTGATGTAATCGGTTAATTTTCCAGTGCATGAATGCGTGAACGATGAAAGTTGAAAAGTTTTTAAGCTCCCGTCGGAAATGGAAATATCCTATTAGCATACCGTAGGTACCTACGGCGGCGTTATGTCCCTTTTTGTTTGATACTCGCCCTTATCACACGTGAAATAAGAGTCTGTGATGTAGCAGTTTTTTCACATGGTCACACATACCTATGCAGATATGTCAGTCAGTTCAGTAGTACAGTACCTTGTGCTCAAGACGTCGTGCGCGTAAATCACACTATTTTATAATATTATCTAGATATGCGGTAAAGCTCAATAATACAAAAATAAAATATTGGAAGTAAAATAAAATTAAATTGCAGCGACACCGCCATTGACTGTCATAACATTATTTGTTTAATGAAATTATACTAGAAAAAAAAGTGTAAAAAGTGTTATTTTTTTTCAATCGACTATTATTCAGACGATACAGTTACGACAGCACTGAGCCATCATCTAAGAGGATAGTATTTCCAAAACTTAGAGATGGCATAAAGAAAAAAAAAGACTCCATTACATTACCCATGGATAAAAAGGAAAATATGTTTTCTTTTTATTTTCACCAAAAGGCATTTTCGCAGAGTTTTTTCAGCGTCTCAGCCAGGTGAAGTCTCCTGTCTTCTGTATCTCTACCACAGAACACATATACCCAAGGTCTCTCCTAACTTAACAAAAAGGGTTTTATAAGGAAGTAGGTATTACTTCCTCATCAAGAATAATAAGTTGTAAAGAGGATGGTACCACCTCCATGTAATGCACTTTCAGATACAGTTTCAAGCAGGAAAATCGCTCCATCACTGAATCACGTTACCACCATATTACCTACACGGTGTTGTTTGTATGTTAGTATCGTGTAAATAATCACCCCTGAGTGAGGTGTCACTTACCAAAACAACACCCTGTATATCACGCGATACGTTGTGCAGATTGGGAAAGCCACTGACAAAGCCCGACGGGATACCGGCAAATTGCAACGGGACATCAACGTTTACACCAGCTGGGTTTTTATTTTACTTTCGTCACTGAACATTGATTTTGCATAAAGCTCGCAACCAGGGGAGGCAGTGATGGGCTGCTCTGACATCATATCACATTATAGCCGATTTTCACTGCGTGATGTAAGATACACCTGAAAAAAAAAACAAAGTAGGACCAATAATATGCCTTTACATCTCCGTACTGAGATGATTTATACAGCGCGTTCAGTGGCACCTTCGCTTACACTAGATGGTTGAAGTGACCACTCGGACGCTACAGTGGCTGGGACATTGTTAAGATGGAGTAGGCTTGCCAAGAACCTAGAAAACAAAGCAAGAAAATAATATCACACACTGATGTAACCACTGAGCATACCCATTACCGGTGGTTACACTCGACTTATTGATAATACTGGCCAATTAGAATTTATTGATGACTAGTTGTGCCCGCGACTTCGTATGCGTTTTGACACATTTGACATTTAATTTAAATTCGACTGTGGAGGAAAACTCAAAAGGAAGGTTTTTTTTAACCCCCGACCAAAAAAGAGGGGTGTTATAAGTTTGACAGCTTTGTGAGTGTGTCTGTATAAGTGTTTATGAGGGTGTGTCTGTCTGTGGCAACGTAGCTCTTAAATGGGTGAACGATTTGGAAGCTTTAGGTTTTTTTTTTAAATTTCAAAGCAGGTTTTCTAGCGAATGTTCTTAGTTATGTTTTGTCAAAATTGGTTCAGCTATTTATTAAATGTGCTTATTCGAAGCTAAAATGTCGGGGGTATTTTAATAGTTATTATTTCTTAACTTGCGGTAGCAGGGCTCAAAAGAAAGCAATTGAATAAAATACAATAAAAACCCTAATCTAAACAATACATTTATAAATTTAATAATAAATATGTATTGTTTACATTATGGTATCGCCCGTAATAAGATACCAGGAAGCTTAGCATAAGAATTGCTTAGGAAGTAAACGGGTTTACATGTATCTCCCTCGACGTAGAGTGGGATAGATAAAGTTATAAGCCCATAGATAAGGTCTTACTCATTCTCATGCTAAGCCAGCAAGCAAAGCATACGGCTAATAACTCTGTCTATCCAGCTCAACGGTAAACAATAGTTAATTGTTATGCAAGAATGCAAAATAATTGTTTGCGGCGAGTGCTTGTATTGAATACCGAGCGGTGTTAAAAGACCGCCAACAAAGTGGGAGACCACATACAGGGTATTAAAAGACCACCAACAAACATTTTTGCCCAAGGAACTATGCCTGGGAAATCAACGGTTTCCGAGATAATGAGGTTCAAAGTCGGATTTTTCAAAACTTTTCTTTTGCAGAAATTTATTCAGTATCTAGTTCTTAAGAAACCCCTGAAGCTCTGCAGCCCTCTCGCTCGCACTTTTCAACATTTTAATTGATTGTAAGAGAATGATTAAACTTTGGACGATAAAATATAGTTGCAGACATAAATAATAAAGCTATCGAAATGTGGACACACTTTTGATTTCATATTCCTACTAATAAAAAAAATATCACAGAACTTCGGTTAAAAGTAGTAGTTCAGTAATATTCATTTTTAAACTATAAATGTGAAATTTAAAGTATGTCTACATGTCGATAGCTTTATTATCTATGTCTGCAACTATATTTTATTGTCCAAAGTTGAATCATTATCTTACAGTAAATTAAAATGTTGAAAAGTGCGAGCGAGAGGGCTGCAGAGCTTCAGGGGATTCTTAACATACATTTTCAAGAAGCCATATCAAAATTATGAATATTTCTTACAAAAAACTAAGTTAAAATTGCAACCCGCAATGTATTCTGAACATTGGATAGCCTAGATTGTTCCCAGAACCAGGACTTATAACGGTCCTAAATTTGAATTTTGTATTCTAAACAACGGCACTTCAAGCTTAAGTAACATAATCTGATACCTACGCTTGCGCAATATGACTTCTGTGCGTTACACGTCCATTGCGTGAAAAAATATTTTTAAAAATTATAACCTAAAAAACCAAAATCATTTCCCAACAATAATTTATCGAAAAAGTACTTTGTTTTGGTGTCTAATGGCTTTCGGGTCTTTTAACACCCTGTATAGTCCTCATCATAACGAACATTTTTGCCCAAGAAACTATGCCTAGGAAATCAACGGTTTCCGAGATAATGAGGTTCCAAGTCGGAGTTTTTTTTCCGGAAATTATTTTTTTTTTCGGAAATGTGTTCAGTATCACTTCATTAACATATCTTCTCAAGAAGCTATATCAAAATTATGAATATTTCTTACAAAAAACTAAGTTATAATTGCAACCCGCAATGTATTCTGAACATTGGATAGCCTAGATTGTTTCCAGAACCAGGACTTATAACGGTCCTAAATTTGACTGAAAACTATTCAGCGGTATTCGCGTGATGAGGTAACACACAGACAGACAGACAGACAGACAGACAGACAGACAGACAGACAGACAGACAGACATAGACCGATTTTTTTGCATTTTTGTATTCAGTATAGTTTACTTAGTAACCCCTGCTAGTTTTTTTCTAAAAATATTCAATGTACAGAATTGACTTCCCTAGAGTTTTATTATAAGTATAGATAATGGCCACTTACGTTCACCTCGCCCTGACTCGTTGTCTGTAATAAATCTCTCTTATCAATAATCTCGCCACACACACACCGGAGGTACACTGACTCGTTCTCTGGTAGAAATCGCTCTTATCAATAAGCTCGCACTGACTCGTTATCTGAAAGAAATCGTTATTATCAATAAGCCCGGACCACTTGTACTACTACCCAGTACCATTAGGTAAATTGATTCAGTGTGACAACATCTTTTTAATTTTAAGGCGCTGTACATAGTAAATAGCCCGCGCGCCAAGAAAAATGCACAAAATCGCGTCCTGTATCAAATACACTAAAAAAATCGAAAATTTTCACATATCAAACCCTAGAATTAGGTGAGACCTATCTAAAACAGCCAGTTTCTTGTTGACATTCATAAACGTTTTGAGGATATTTTTGATGAAAAAAAATAGGCGGCGCACTTTTTTTCAAACAAATATCTTGCAATCTGTTATGGGTATCAACACAAAACTGGCTGTTTTAGATAGCTCTCACCTAATTCTAGGGTTTGATATGTCAACATTTTCGATTTTTTATGTGTTTTTGATACAGGAATCGTTTATGTGCATTTTTTTTGCGCGCGGGCTAATTCACTATGCCCAGCGCCTTAATGTGACCATCGGTCATGGGTATGCTCAGTAGTTACACTAGTGCAGTGGTTCTTAACCCATGGTCCGCGGACCACTGGTGGTCCGCGAGGGCCTCTCTAGTGGTCCGCGGGAGGGTCCTGCAGTCCAGCGCACATAGCGATAGTTGTCAATAAATTTTAATGTTGATTTTAAAAGTCATGTTTGAATATGTTCGCAATGAATAAAATAACTGAAATTTTCGTGCGCGCTAGCGCGCGCTCTTACTCCATATTGGAAAATATTTTTAACCTCCAAAGAAATTACCGAATGCGCCAGATTTTGACAGGATAATACAATAAATAGCCTATACGTAACCTGCGGCAGGCTCCGATGTAAAGTTGCGGTCTTCAGTTCAATACGCAAAAAATAATAAATTGTATTAGTATCAAAACCCTTAAAAATCGAGTAGTCAGTGCTCACTCATAGTATAATGTCGTTAGCCCAAGTCAAACCGCACGTAGACTATATTCAGGTTAAAATCGGTGAATTTTCAAATGCGCTACGCGCGTGTCTTCTATTCAAAACAAAGGAATTCTCTATTATGAAATGTAAGACTTAAATAAGTTAATTTTCAGCCGCACTGTGTGCGTTGGTTCAAATAATAGCTAAATAAATCTTCATCATAATATAATTAAAAAGGGAGAAAACTGTGAATTTTCGGGCGCGCTGCGCGCGCATCGTTCACGCACCTTCTACACGTCCTAAGGAAAACTTCATTTTTAAGAGTTAAATCTTAGAATTTTCGGGCGCGCTGCGCGCGCTTTTACAAACAAATTAAATCTTGATGATATTGACGGAAGATTATCTGACCATCTTGCGGCTTAAAAAGGGTAAAATCGGTGAATTTTCGGGCGCGCTGCGCGCGCATTGCTATCGCCTGCCAATTAAATCTCCATAACAATTTTAGTAAAATTGGTGAATTTTCGCGTGTATGTTCCATTGTTCCAAAACCGACTCATATTAATTTCCTGTATTCTACTTACTTACATACATTATACTTTAGGTCAGGTGAAACAATTTCATGTGAAACACGATGTATCTTGGATCTGGTGGTCCGCACTAAGAAAAAAATCATCAAAGTGGTCCGTGGTCCAAAAAAGGTTAAGAACCACTGCACTAGTGTGACAAAGCAGTGTAACCATGGGTCTGAACCGAGTTTAGCGACCCTCTCAAGTATGGCAGGCTTCTCTGTAACACCCTGTAGAGCTTTTGTAATTTTTGTGCTATAAATAAAGTAATTTAAGCATAAAGAATATTATTAATTAGCCAGTAGCCCACCGACACAAATTATATATTCGACGATATACCGAAGCAGTTAACTTTCTTTGTTTTTGGGATCTCTGACGAAGACGTTGTTAATTAGAGGCTCGTTTTTACGAACGACAGGCTTGCGTATTTATATCTTTGTTTTACGCTTTTAATTAAAAAGCTTTTCTTCTAACGAACACTATACTTACCTATGAGCAACGTGTATTTTGGCACGTAGGTACGTAACCATTAAAACCTTCCATTCATTTAGGTGGATGGGTACTATCTAACCCACTTTCATAATCAAGGTGCGAACCATTGCCCTATATAAATACTACTTACACCCGAATCCCAATCCCAATTCCATCCAATCCCAATCTTGCTCTGGCTTTTCCGCGCCTAGGTAGGTATACATTTTTGTACATTCAAACTCTACATAAAATGCACAGTTTTGTTCTATTCACGGATTTATATCCAAGACGATAAGAGCTGCGTAACATGAGCTACGTTTACAATGTTTCACGGAAAGAATCCGGTCACAGTTTCTGCAGCGAATAGTGGCCATTCGACCGACACTTTTCAGGAACAAGGGGTACTTTTATCACCCATTTACATTAAGCCCTTGAGGGCCCTATAGGTACTTTCTTCACTCATTTACTGAACGAACTTGTACAAATGCATGCATGGCATGCATTAACAAAGTATAAAAATATTAATTCATTCTCCGCCGTCTCTCACCGATCTACATCACGTCATTAAAATTTTACTGGGACCAATCAAATCGGTGACCGGATCGAGCTCTATGCTGCGTAGGTAGTTATATTGATTCGTTTTTACACCGTTTTTATCGTAAAATATTGGTAAAAGAGTAAAACAAAAGCGTTCGCAAGAATGCACTCCCACTCGAGCTTCAGCGGGCGTAATGTGAACGCTCCTAAGCAGAAAGGCACTCGGGGGAAATCTGCACACCCTCCGTCCCTGATAATAGTGTTTGCTCATTTGAGAGTGTTCTACGGGATTGTGTGGCCGGCTGAAGGGGGCTGAATTTCAAGACGACTACAGTCGGCTGGAAGTGAATAAATATGCTATTTCACACTTTATAGATGAGACTACAGGGTCTTTGATGGGTTCGATATGATGTTTTAATTCTCTATCGCAGAGACAAGATAAGAATCCAAAATAACCTGGCTGCAAGACCTGCGCGAGCGGTTCCAGCAAAGGCTTATTGTATGGTTTGGCAGCTTCGAAGAACGAGATAGCCAAACTGATTGCCGAACTCCGATAGGAGACGGTACGCAAAGAAGATGAATGAATCCACTGTTCAGCTGGCAGAATCTCTAGACAAAATATGAAGAAAAAAAGCCGTGTCTACAGGTACCATCTTAGCCCTGCTGAAGGGGACCCCAAACGCGATAAAAATGGAGTACGAGGTGTGAAGTTTTAAACTCGAGAGAAAAGGGTTCAAATTTCACCGCTTCGGGATCGGCGATTAAACGCCTTGCATTGCAGATCTCATCTGTCATTTTTGACAAGCGGGACCCGGCGCTTAACCGCCGATTAAGAAATAGTGATCACGAATGAGACGTGTTGGACCGACAAAACTAATTTAATACCTTTCCACAAATAGGCCCCAACTAACTACGTTTCGGCGCAATTACGCGTGCACCCGCAACAACAATTTGTCATCATCCGTCAAACGCGTCGACGGTCGCTAACCGCTTAATTCGGACGGAAACAAGGATTTGTCCCATAAAACGGGAATTAATATTTTTATTGGCGCCCGTAAAATAACCCTTGTGGATGGTCGCATTTTATACACTTCAGCTCGTCTAGATTAATGAACCGTAAGCTTGATTTATAGCTGCCTATCCTCGCGCTTGTCGTTCCTGTATATTAGGCCGACTAATGAAACTGAGTGGATAAGAGAGACAGGTACTGCGCAAGGGCAAGCCTGTTCGATCTAAACATGCACCACCATGCGTGTAAATGGGTGAGTGTAATCTAGCTACCTACTAAACAAAATTTTAATAATTCCGACTGCACTGGTGACTAGGTAGGTATACTATTATTATAGGCGCTGGGCATAGTGAATTAACCCGCGCGCAAAGAAAAATGCACCAAATCCATTCCTGTATCAAATACACAAAAAAAAAAAACGAAAATGTTCACATATCAAACCCTAGAATTAGTTGAGACCTATCTAACACAGCCAGTTTTGTGTCGATATCCATAACAGATTGCAAGATATTTTGCTTGCTTGAAAAAGTGCGCTGCCTATTTTTTTTTCAAGCAAAATATCTTCAAAACGTTTATGAATGTCAACACGAAACTGGCTGTTTTAGATAGGTCTCAACTAATTCTAGGGTTTGATATGTGAAAATTTTCGATTTTTTTAGTGTATTTGATACAGGAATCGATTTTGTGCATTTTTCTTGGCGTGCGGGCGATTCACTATGCACAGCGCGCTACATATTGCACTGATTCCGAGTGATTTGCTGCTGTCCGTTGAGGAGTTACGTTCTCCATTTCCGAAGATCTTCTTCAGATCTTCACCATTTGTTATGAGACTACATAAAAAGAACGATCAAAATCAGTTCACGTAGAAAAAAGTTCTGAGGTGACAAACACACGAAAATAAAAAAATACGCGTCGAATTGAGTACCTCCCCCTTTTTTGAAGTCGGTAAAAATAAAGTAATGTTTCCATCATCAATATTGATAATACTTTCCATCATCAATATTGATAATACTTTCTCTCCAACGACGGTTTTTAATTCCCACCCTGTTTACGAGTATTCTGTGGCCCAGCCTCACAACCCTTCCAATACTTTCATTTCGGAATGAAAGCGCCCCTATAACAACCCATTAGGTACGAGAGCCACTTGTCGAATTGAATGCAACCTGAAGTTAATTGAGAGAGCACTGAGACCAATGCCAACGGGGTGGCTCGGGAATGTTCAGAAAATTATACAGGGTACAACTAAAAGTACAACGAAAAGTAATCTATCGAACTAGCTTTTGCCCGATGTGTTTTTCCAGTGAATATGTAGGTTATCTCAGTGCAAAATTACGTCCAAAATCCATACAGGCATTTCATTCACAAACTTCTGGGATTGGGATGTAATGGGATAAATAACTTTTATTTATGGGAATGTGTTTAAAAAAAAAAAATTTGTATGGGTTTGAGAATTTTAGTTTGGAACACTTTCTTTGAAATATGTAGAGACTTATATTATAGAAGACTCTACGACGGAGTGTAGGCATTGTAAGTAGGTATAGGATACAAAACCTTGTTTTTTTCCTACATTCGTTTACTTACCTAACATGTTTTTTGGAACTATTTGGCAGTTGGCGTATCACCAATTTTGTAGAGCACTGAACACTCAGAATAAATACTTTTATGTATCCATCGGCTCCTGAAAATAGACTAGGTATGTAGTATGTAAGCGATTGTTACGAGCGAATAGATGTTAGTTGAAAATGAAAACCGCATAGAATAGAAAATCTGAATAATTGGTCTGTCGAACATATAGAAAATGGAACCGACTCACGCGATCTGCAGCGTTCGAGCCCAAAATTCAATTAGCAGGGAAACATCCGCTCGGGGCAAAGATGTGGGAAGATAATTAAATGAAGCGAATTATAGTTCTAGAGCTGGCGACAAACAAACATGTGCTCTTTGCAAAATTACGAGGTATAACTGGGGACTTAATTGCCAATGTGGACACAGACAATGGTAGCCCAGAAAGAGTCGGTGGAAGTTTGATAATATTGTGAAGACAGCGGGAAGATTATATTTGCTTTTGAACAAGGGGGATGGCGTCATAAGGAAAAAACATGTGCCCAGTAGTAGGGCTTTACTTATGGGCTGGATAGAAAAATACCTGGATGAAGATTAATAGATCATCGCAATGAATCAGCCCTTATTTGCCCACTGCGCCAGTCATAAACCGTTTTCTCCTTTCCACTATCCTTCTCAATCTCTCTCTCGACTTGGAGATGTAGTCTAAACATTGGGCTGGCTGGTCTGCCCACTGACAGCCGCCATCCCTTTCCTGGCCACCACTCTGGTCCAACTGCCGTCTTCCCGCCTCGCCAGTTGCCCTGGCCATCTTTACCTAAGCTTCTATACCCGGTCTCCAACATCATCGATCTTTATCCGACTAAGGTCCACTTGCGTCAACCAGGGTTACCCAGTTAACTCTGAGTTAACGTCAATAATTGTGTGGAAATGTCAAATTAACTCAGAGTTAGTTGGCTAACCCCACCGAACTCAATCCCATAGAATCCGCATTACGTATAAAATCACAATAAAAACTTGTCCCACAGAAATAAAAGATATCAGCAATAGAACAATACGAAACATCATTTCGACCATACGTCTAATATTCGAATGTCAACCTTATTGCATTAGTGTACAGTTTTACTTTAATTGCATGGACTACGAGCAAATAAGCTCCCAAAGGCAATTTGGGCATCTATTTTTCCAGACACATTTCAGAGTTCTATGTTGTATCTAGGCTAACCCTGACTGACGCAAGTCCGCCTAATAGGTACCATTTCCAAATTACCACATCTGACCCTCCAAAATAGGGTGGCTCCGAGTGGCAGGATGCAACGGGGCGTTGCAACAGGGTTGGAGGCTTAATGCGCGCTTTGAAAGAGACTCTCGTTACCGTTGTTTAAACGGGACGGGACCTGCAGTTAATTCAATTTACTCTTAAGGCGTCCCTGGACCGGCTCCAAGATTGGCATCTTGTAACAGCTAGACAAAACGCATGCGAGATTTAATAATGTTAAAGGAGTTCGGGTCTAGACAGCGTTAACACGTTAGATAGAGCAAGAAGCACTGACCTTTTCTTAATTAATTCTGTCTTTAGAACGTCAGCTATGTAAACAGTTACATGGTGGTTTTCGAAGACGGGTTAAACATTAGATGATATATCTTTACCTACCTTTGTAGGTAGGTATGTATCCGCGATACAGTATTATAAATATGTATAGAGTGTTAAAAGTTCTCGGGATCGTGATGTACGTAACTTCTTCAGCAGTCAGCAGTGACCTGTAATTAAAGCTTCGACAGCCTAGTCCAAAAGAAACAAGGAGACGCCCGGAAACAACTAGGTAAGCCACCGATTTCCTCCCGATGATTTCCTTCACAGTTAGCGATACAAAAACAAACAAAGCCTATGGATGGATAAACCCAGCCTATCCATCCCCGAATGAAATCTATGAATCTAGCCACTGCAAAGCTATTGTTACGTGATGCATAGTCGCAGGTATAGATTTTCGTTTTGACAGTTAAGTGGAACAAAGGCTGGCTTTTTGACAAGTTTTTTTCACCAGCATTTTACTAGAAGTCTACTAAACTGAGAGCATAGTATTCGTGGACAGCAAGCTTTCCAGGCATTTCAGCGGTAACTTTAGATGGGTTAGATTTTTTCAAGTAGGTAAATTTTTCGAGTAGGTACTTGTTAACACATAAAATTCAGGAAACTCCTAATAAAAGGCATTTCTGAGGGAGGATCGAACGCGGACCACTACGATACTTACGACACAGACACCATACCTGCGACCCATTTTCAAAATTGTTAGAATCAATTTATGGATTAGCACGGATTAGCACCAAAGTTATTCAGGATCACGAGTATTCTCCCATTTCCCGTTTTCCAGTGACAAAAAAATCATCCTGTAGGTACCTATCTAAGAACAGACAGTTTTATTCACGACTAGCTGACCCGGTGAACTTCGTATCACCTGAAATAGTTTGACTCTCCGCGTCAAAAATGGCGATTCCAATACAAAATGACCAATTTTTATTTCTTCCGTTTTTCAGCTAATCCTTTAACTTTTCCCATATTTCTTTGCTTTTAAACCTACCCTGAACTATGGTGAACTGAACAAAACAGTAAATATGCAAATCGGTCAAGCCGTTTCTTAGTTTTAGCGAGACTAATGCACGGCGATTCATTTTTATATATATAAAGATTAACGTGATATTAGTTATACAACGGTGGAATAATGAAATCGGACAATCAATAGAGATACCTAGATTAATTAGCCAGGCAAGAGAAAAGAAGAAAAACAATAAATCTTATACCTCTAATTCCAATAAAACAATCTATGCTCGCTACAATAGAAACGAATCGTTTCAATCGTTTGTAAAGTGGAATCGTGGGTATTTTAAAAAAGGCCATATAACAAACGACATTATCCACCACTCCGTTAAGACTAATTAAAACCTCTAACAATTATATCAAGATGCCAATAACTTGTTAGCGTATCAATGCTATTAGCGACGTCACATCATAACAATTTATTGGTTTTTACCCGCAGACTAGATTTCCTTGGCAATTAGCTAAGCATTCGATGACAGCATGTTAAAATAATTAAGCTTAGTATCATTAGCTCTGTCTGACGAAGGCGACACATGCATAGCAACGTAGGCTGTAGGACAGTGAATAGTGTAGACTAATAATAAAAAGGTGGACAATGAAGTGGTCTCTTTGTGTCGGTGTTGTGGTATTTTTTTCTGTCGAGAGTTTGGCTCAATTTGGACGACAAGGTAAGAACGGGATAAAGGGATGGGATTATTAGTGGAGCCAGCTTTACCACAATGGTTGAAGTTCCAACTGCGATAGTGATCTGTGCGAGGGTAGGTAGCCATTATTTTGGCTTTTGCGACATAATAATTCACGTCGAAGTCTTTTGAGTCGCAAAAGAAGTTTCGAAGTTTTTCACATAATCAGTCGATTCAGACGAGAAAAAAGTTGCGAGTGATTTTTTTTCAGATCTCACAATAAATCATTACAATGTTTCTAAATGAAAATTGCAGGTAGACAATGCAGATGCGTTCCCTTGCGCGACTGCCCGAGTATCAGGAACTTGCCTTGGAGAGAGCGTGACAGATGGGTAGAAGACAACTCCTGCGAGGGAAGCCAAGACGAAGAAAGCTTCCTGTTTTCATTCGCGCCACCTGCTACCGAAGACAATGTAGGTATCAAGAAGTAGGTACTTAACGTAATTTCTTCATAACATAAGCTAAGCTTAAAACCCCAAATTTCAACTACTTACTTAACAGAGAAAGAAAAACAACTGAAAAAATCAATAGCTCCAATTCTTTCACTCCTAAGCTCCAATGCACTTTTAATAGATGTTGTTTCTACGCTTAGAGTGCGATTTGTTGTTTACGCAAAACTTAAAAAATTTGAGGCCATTAGAATGCCCCTAAAAGTGAGAATGATAGACAGCCAAATAGAGGCTTCAAAAATGCTTCAAACTCTCTTTTTTTGCGTTGGTTGCGGCTAATTCGTTTGTGGCTACATTCTGACATGGACAAAATACCAGTCGTTAAAATAATATCAGTTACAAATCTAAACACCATTGATGTTAGTTAATGTAGATGTCGATATTTTTTAAATAATCTATTGTTGAAAAAGACGATTTTCAACTGTAGCTTCATAAATCTCTCGAACTTGAGGTAGAACTAGATGAAAAGCGCAGTTACCACAGTTCGTAGCAATAAAGTTTAACGCAAACTTTACAGCCAGCAGCGGCTGAAACAGCGGCGTTTTAAAAAACATTCCGATAACAAAAGAGCATCGCATCCAGTTGTCAACTGACCAGTTGACCACTGATGGTGTGGGGTGATTAATCACCGAGTTGTCACGGAGGCGCGTGACATGGTACCAGATTGTTAAACTACAGGAGCTCGGCTCTGATAATGATGTCTAGTTGAAGGCCAGGGGGCAAATTCTCGGGTATGTCGCATTCGAGATTCTACGAAGAAAACCTTAGTAAGAAGTCACATTCAAGATTGTCGAGAATTAGCCCCCTGAGGCTTTGGCCAATTCGTCCAATGGACGGTGATCTCATAAAGAAGTTTGATGTATTTGTTAGTCAATGACATAGTAGGTACTCCAAAATTTACTTCTCGATTTCAACGTGATTTTTCGCTCAAATACCAATTTTTGATTGGGGATAATGTAGCTCGGTTAAAGATGTACTCCAAGTAAAAAGATCTGCATCACCTGAGTTCGAAATACCTGCGGTAGATCTGCAGTGAAGATAGCGGCAACAGCTTAGGAGAAACGACATCCAAAGTTATTACCGCTGTGATGGAGGTAGGTGACACGAAGTTGCATGTTTAGACTGAGACAGTTCTTAGCAACACCCCATGTATCTCATACCACAAAGCATGTTTAAACGTTTGGTCATATGCAGGAAGTGTGCAGTAGATATATTTTGTAGTAAGGCCCAGGGCCCTCTGTGTATTGTTGTTTTGTGAGCAATGTAACAATGCTCGATGGCGAGCTCGTAATTATAAAGTTCAGTTAATATCAGCCACTGTGTTCATTGGAGTGCTGATAACAATGAAATTGTTGGTCGACCATTATGCTACTTTCATTGCATGAATCTATAGTTCACCAAAGTAAAATAGAACCACGCATTCTAACGGTTCGGCTAAATTAATAGCACATTAATTTGAATTCTAACCAAATAATATTGAATGCTAAGCCTACCCTATTCTACATTGTTTTATACCTAGAAGTGTAATTTTCCATCGTAATGCCTGTGTTCTGCTGTTGAATTGTATAAGTACTTATGCCAAATTGTTTTGATGCTCTAGAAAGTAGCTTAAAGTTTAAATTTGTCAATTTCAGGTCTGCTGTCCCAGTGGAGGAACTCAAGGAGCTCGAAGACCTACTACTGAAAGAAACCAATTCCAAGGCAACCAAAGGCCTACAAACCAAGGAAACCAATTTCAAGGGAACCAGAGACCTTCCGACCAAGGCAACCAATTTCAAGAGGACCAGAGGCCCTCCAATCAAGGAAACCAATTTCAAGGGGATCAGAGGTCTAACCAGCAGCAAAACAGGAGACAAAACCAACAGGATAGTTCTGGCAACTTTGGCGCTTTCACTAACGGAGGTAGTGGAAGAAATAAGCAAAACCCCAGCATGGGTAGCCAGGGTGGAAACGGCAATAATCAAAGGCGTAACTTCGACAATGGTAACAATCCACCATCTTTTATTAATAACGCTGACAATGCACGTACAAATAATACACAAGAGTCTGCCTTCGAAGATTCTAATTCGAACGTCACTCAAGAATACGCTTCTACGAGAGGTTTTCTGGGCCAAATACCAAAATTCTTCGGAAACTTTCTCGGTGGCGTCCAAAACATCTTCAGTGGCGTTTTCAACCCTAATGCAAGACAAAACTTTCTAGGTCAAAATCCGTACTTCCTTCCGAAAAACCAGAACCAAGATAGGGGTCCGTTCGGCGGTCAAGCGGGGGGTTTCGAGGATCGCCCTCAGTCCGGCGAGTGCTCCGGTCTAACAAGCTTTCCTCCTGAAGCCAATACAGGGTGTTGTGGAAAAGACCCTTCGGACGCTGACAGGATTATTGGTGAGCTTTTTTATTGTGTCGTCCTTTTCTCACTGCTTGATAGAGATCAAATTCAGTTTGAATGGATTTCCAAGTCGTATATTTTTTAAGGCAAGTAGTCTGTTTATATTGACCTTTGATTTATCCATGAATATCAATTAGGTAATGACCTAATTTAACCTACCAAAGTACATTATTCTCAGTCTCTCAAAATTTATAAGCACTGCCTTTATATTAGGCTCAGAAAGCGTGGGTTAAAGTCCTACTTGAGCAAAAACTTTAGTCTCTCAATAAATACAACTTTATCTTGTGTTTAGCGTGCTTCATAAAAATATATTGCTGACGAATAGTAGGTACCAGTGTGTTTTGCTTATTACGTTGCCTGCTAGGATATCAGATAAACTTGACCTTTACATTTCAAAGTCATTCCTAAGCTATCAGGAGCAAGGCTTGGTGGTTGATCGACGGTCGTGCAAAAATAAAATATTTTATCCGATCTATCCTCTTTTACAGGTGGACAAGTGACGGAGATAGACCAGTTCCCCTGGACAGTGCTGCTAAAGACCACCTTCTCCTACCGCACCGGTGATGCAGCCTTCAACTGCGGAGGCTCCCTCATCAGCGCCAGATATGTCCTCACCGCGGCGCACTGCGTCAGTGACCCTGAGGCTAGTGTTAAAGAGTAAGTAATCAAATAGGCTAGGCTATCAATAGTGCCCACAACGGCGGATCCTCGCCTGGACCTAGAAAATGGTCAGGCAACCGACGGAATAGACTGATGACCCCGATAAAAGTAGCAGAAGACTAAATGAGAAGAGCCCACTAGGTGCCTAGTTTTTCTAATGGATTCTCTTGGGTATTACAATGTATTCTATCTTTTAACATTTCGGACTTCTCTATATTTGATAGACACTAATAAATACCAGTAAAATACTCTTCGTGTAAATGGTTTCCTTCAGTCTTTATGTTTCTAATTGGGATTACAGTTTCTAATTGGGAATGGAGTGTTTACTTATCTAAAGCAATATAAATAATTGTGGTCACACATAATTTAAATAAACTACTGCAAACAGGGCGCACTCAAAATTGCAACACACAAGCACACACATCTAAATTAATACTGGGAATACCATAACCACCTGCGTAATTAACCAAACCAATTAAATATTCCAGTGTCGAGGTAACACTAGCTGAGTACGACAAGCGTACATTCCCAAACGACTGTGTCAGCAGCTACGAAGGAAGGCGATGCACCAAGAATATCGTCACTCACGCTGAAGACGTCATAGCTCATTCGGAATTCGATGACACGGGGCTCAAAAATGACATCGCCTTACTACGACTTCCCGCTAGAGTACCCTACACGGGTAAGCAAAAAGCCAATTACGATCTCATAAGAGGCTTAGGGCTTTGGCACACGGGCGGTTTTCAAACCACGTCGCGGCGGTACAGGTAGCTGTCGTCGGGCGCAAAGGAGATCACATTATGTATTCCATAACTACAGGGTACTTTTTAAAAATAGCTTTATTCTTGAAACACGTCAACTTCTAAATGTGATTTGCTATTATTTTTGTTCTACGTCTTTTCGGATACCTCGATACTTTTTATTTCGTGAACGTTCTATAGTCTTTAAAAGTTTACATTTGTTCGGCCACAGCCACAGATACCCCATAGAAACTTAGCACGCGCACCATAAGGGTGCCAATCGAACAAAAAGGGGTATCCTAGCCTGTGGACTGTACCATTTCAGCGCTGCCTGCAAGGCGCATTTTCATGCCTCTCAACTTTCTACCACCTTTCCAGCCTCTCCTGCTCCTATTTGTTACTCCGAGCCGCTGCTTTCTTTTTTATGCATTTTTTGTATAGGAAAATAATATTACGTTTTTAACTATGTCGTAGAACAAAAGTAGTTAAAAATAATATTTTAGAAGTTGACGTGTTTCAGAAATAAATATATATATATTTTTTATTTCCACAAAAATCGGTGTCACCGAAAAAGCAATCTTGAAAATGATACTTTAGCGACGTTTTTGAAGTCGGTGTGTGGTTTGAAAACCACTCGTGTGAGGGACCACTTAACGAAAACGAGTAACAGGATTAATGGCCATTCGGAAGTGCTTTTTGTTAACATAGATGTAACGCTACACGAAAGAGGAGATTAGCCGGGCTAAACTGAAATAAATACTCCCGCTATTTCGCCTTTGTCGTTTGTTCCCGACGTTTTTGTTTTGTTAATTGAATTGTTATGTTTTGAAATGTCCCCTTTATTAGTCCCGCAGGACAAACCGTTCACAAATACGGCTTACTAGCTTTCACATGATTTTTCAAAGTGTTTAGCTAATTTTTTTCTCCTCTGGGTTGGATTATCTGAAAACCCTTTCTAGACTATATTGTAGAGTTGAACAAGGGAAAAAATACTAGAAGCTGCCCCTAACACGCGTGCACTCTATTAAGTTACGTTACAGGCAAATAGGTATTGAAACCCATAAGAATAACCGTTCGGGGCCTCTGGATTCTGATACGCTTGAAGGCCTTATTTTTACCTGTATTATTAATTCCAGATTTCATCCGGCCAATCTGCCTGCCGCCCATCGACATCGATACGCCCGGCCTCTCTAACATCCCCCTATCAGTCGCCGGCTGGGGCCGCAACGGAGAATACGAGTCCAACGTGAAGCAATCCACAGTGGTCCGCCTAGTCCCTCAGAGGGAATGCAAGAGGAGCTACTCTCAGTTGAACAGGCTACATCTGTGCGCGGCGGGAAATACTGGCGAGGATACTTGCAAAGGCGACTCAGGTGGACCTCTGATGATCCTCTATGAGGGCAAGTACTTCGTCTCCGGGATAGTGAGCGGCAAGCGCGCGGACTCCCCCTGCGGGACGGCTGTCCCGTCGCTCTACACCAATGTCTTCAGATATCTGGACTGGATCAGGAGCCACATCAGGAACTAAGCGGCTCGTAGTTAATGCATGATGTAATTTTTAAGTTAGTTGGTTATTTAATGCCGAATAAACAAATGACAACAAATCGATTATGCGGCATTTTTTTTATTACCTCAGTAACTATCTATCTCTATCTAACTATCTAATTTTATAGCTCTCCATATCTGTCTCCGTCTCTAGTAGGTATTGGTTAATTTTCCTTCGGAAAAAAGTTTCTTCGCCTCTATATGAATTCGTGTCCACGAAAGAAACAAAATAGTAATCCATCAAGCAAACGCCACAGAGGTATAGTGAGAGGTAAGTACGCAACCTACTTGGCTAACGTGAATCAGGAACTAAAATACTTCCGAAGCGACAGTTCTCAGTTGTATCACCGAATTGTATGGGAGTGTGGTTTGCTTCATCGGCCCAGATATTTTGGGAGCTCTGTCTACAGCGTGTTAAAAAAAGGTTATTTCATACTTAAAGGGGTCTGTATGAGTTTAACGACCGCTTATAGTGTGACAGAACCTTTTTGTAGCACGCTGTATACATGATACTTGAGGAACTTTCAACACAACATAATTATGTAGGCCGCACTACTTAAACGCTGTGTTAGAAATTGTTTTGCATCATTTACCTACGTCGAAACACAAAATAAGCTCGTAATTCAATGGATCTCTATTCCAATTCCCTAATAATAATGACTGTACTACTTTGGCTTTGGTAGCTTCTAATTTAAACTCAATATTTACATGTCCTAACTCGACCCCAGTTCCACTATTTGAACGTGATCAAAATGAAATAAGTAATGGGGTTGCATGAAAAATTGACTGGCTTCCCTTTATATCGGAAAGTTAACATGAAATCATGTTCGCGACCCCCGGAGCGTGTCGAGACATCCATCACGCTTCTTAGCAACACCATGGGGTAAAGCCCCCTCTGGGCCTCAGGGCTGTAATGTGTGTTTTAGTTCGATAGGATGAAAATTGCACTAAAAAGGCTGCTTAAATTGCGTAAAAGTTTGGTACTGTCGGCCACAGACTAGGATACCCCTTGGCAGCTTTTGCCGCGCGCGGCATTTCTAAGGGCGTCAATCGAACAAAAAGGGATATCCTAGCGTGTGGCCGACTGTACCTATAAGCCTACTCCATCAAAAAATGTATAGGATTGAATAGAAAATAATGTAAAATTATTTCGTCCGAGTGGTCACTTCACCCATCTAGAATGAGCGGAGGTGCCACTGGAAGCTGATTATATCATAGGTATCTTAGGTAACACTTTATGCCGCCTCGATGACCAATGACTTTACATACCTACTGTGCATTACTCTTAGCTGGGTGGGCACCAATTAAATGATTTGATTCTAAAATATTAAGAAAAATCCTTGTGTTCAATCACGGAACAAGAAATTCTCAGATATCAGAGCAGCAGCTGCTTCAACAAGTTTGTTTTTCGAAAAAAAAAAGTGGTTTACCAAATTTGAAATTCGAATGTTAAACGGCATCAGAATTGGACCTTTTATGTGCATATTTTATGCCAGCATTAAAAAATAAATTCTCTCCTCCACCTCTCCGCAGCAGTTGTGTGTAAAGTGAGGCTGTTTAATATAGACAGAATAGACACAGATAGTCTGCAAGCTCCGGCGCCGTTCGAAGTTCCAGACTATAAATAAAGTCATCTAGGTAGGTACACACGCCGTGAAGACCCGTGAAAGGCCGCGAACAAGGGTGAGTGTGAATGGATTTTGCGATTGTTCTTGATTAAAAAAAAGACGTTGAAATTGCAACCCGCAATGTATTCTAAACATCGGCACCTCTGTTACAGTAAGATATAGAGTAATGTGATGTAATGTGTGTGTAGATGTGATGTAAGAGTGTAGATGTTTAATTGAATCTAGTAGGTACTGGCTCTCATCATCATCATCATCATCATCAGCCTGTTAACACCCACTGCTGAGTAAAGGCCTCTTCATGCTCACGCCACCTCTCACGATCCCGCGCCAGGCACAACCACTGTTTTCCGGCTACTTTGGCTATGTCGTCCGACCATCTGGCTGGTGGTCTGCCAACGGATCTCTTCCCCTCTCGGGGTCGCCATTCCGCAATGGACTTTGTCCATCTGCCTGTACTGGCTCTGCATATTGTGAATTCACATACCTGTTACAGTACTCCCAAATTAATAATGCGCATACAGATAGCGAAGATCTGTATATTCTGTATGCGCATTATTAATTTGGGAGTGCATTCACAATATGCAGAGCCAGTACCTACTAGATTCAATTAAACATCTACACTCTTTGACACACAAAGCGAAATTCATATCGTGCGCGGCATGAGGACTCTTTCAGAGTAGAAAATTTACCGTACTTCTGTCACTGTCCTTACTCTGTGTTGGCAACGCATCGCGTCGAAAACATATTGCGCGTTCAGTTCAGGATGAAAAACGACTAGGTAATATGTGTAAAAAAAACTTGCGCTCCTTTTTTTACTCAGTCTGAATCTGGGAAAAAGTGTACAGCGCAGATTTGCTACGGGATAAAAGTTGGCAACTCGTTTTTTTACTGTACTTATTGAAAGTTTTTGTTACTCTCCGTAGACTTCTGGTTTTCATATTGGCTACTTATTGAGCTTGACATATATGCAAGGATTATACAAATTTGCATTGATAGGTCTTTTGCCCAAACGTGAGCCCTTTCGTCAATGTAAGGGATGTCGGCTTTCTTGTTTAATCACACCCTTTCAGCAAGGTGCAGGTGGAACTTGCTGTTTTAATCGTATACGATCATGTAAAAAAAAGACTCAAAAGGCAAAAAAAAAGGGAGTCGGTAGAGTGAATGTAGAGCTAAGTCTAGCCTTGATTATCTATTACAAGATATCGGTTGGCAGACCACCAGGCAGATAATCCGACGACATAGCCGAAGTAGCCGGAAAACAGTGGTTGCGCCTGGCTGGCACAGGATCGTGAGAGGTGGCGTGAGCATGAAGAGGCACTCAGCAGTGGGTGTTAACAGCCTGATGATGATGGTGATGATGGCATATGTTGATCTAATCCAGTCTTGCCATCGTACAATGAACCCGAGCAGGATACACCTGCGCAAATTCAAACGGCCACTCTTCTGGCATCTAGCTGCCTTCACTCTACATCCTGAGAGGTGCAGTAATGTTAAACAAGTCCTCACAAACGGCCTAGGGTGCAATTCCCTTTGCCGCCAGTTCCTGCCGGTTGACTTTTTGCCCCTTTGCTTTTTCTCGCGTTCCCTCCAGAGCAGTTTTCACGAAATATTCACTAGCAGAAGGCTGACTGAGAAGTGCTGAAATGTAGGCAACTCTGATGAGATATACCTGCTAGCAGACAGCATAGACTTTTTCATATGACATTCTGTTTGACACTCATTGGGTAGGGAACCCTAAAAAATACTATTTAGTCACAAAATAATATAAGAAAGACATTTCATATACCTCTAGTAAATAATAATTAATGACCAACGCATGTCCGTACTATGTGCAACGTGGTACCTTACTAGTTGGCACAGGGATTATGGATACCGATATTTATCTACTTGTGAAGGCTTCTAGGTAATTAGCTCTCTGTTTCTAAACTTTATATCTAAAACATAGACTTACTACACATGTGTCATAATTCTATGATCTAAAATGTATTTCTAAAGCAGTTTTAGCCTTCAAAAAATAAATAAATAAATAAATACTGTGAGAAGACCTGGGAGGAAAAAGTTAAAGTGTAAAGAAAAAGGTTAAGTGTACTCGACATTGACGCTACAAATGAACTCTAAAGCTAGACGTCCATTAGCGGCGGATCGGGCCGGGTCGCATCGCAAGACTCCTACGCAAAAATCCGCCTGCCTGTATTTACATGAGACAGCGTCCACTAGCGGCGGATTGGGGCGGGGCGGGCCGCAGCGCAATAATCCGCCGCTAGTGGACGCTGTTTCCGACCCGACCCGTTCCGCCGCTAATGGACGTCTAGTTTTACATTGACTCTACGACAACGCTTAATTTATCGCATCGTCTCTACAAAGTACTGTCTATATGAATAGTACTATACTCAGTAGCATAGCATCGGACTCTTCGTAGTTCAGAGTGCGTGAACCTTTGATCACGGCTCTAAAAAGCAAACATTTTTGGTTCGCACAGTTTTGTACTAAGTTAAACCTCTACAACTAATATCTCGTGTCGTTTTGTCACAATCGTTGCGTACAACAATGACCTTTTGACGTTCCTCCAGCCTAAGGTAGAGTGAAAAACTCCGCCTCGACTCTAGACGACTCGCTTTCGAGTGTAGAGCAACGCGAAACCGTATTGTAACACAGAGGTTTTGCTTCGTATATCTTTAGGTGACAAACTGCCGATTTTTGAATTAAAAATTCACTATGCAAAAATAAAAATAATAAAAAAGATGACCATTTAATTAGTACGCGGGAGTGATAGAGACGCGTAATAACAGGTCAATGTACGAAATTAGCAGTTTGGCGAATATTTTTTATCATAAACTCTGCGATGTTAATATGTTAGTAATTAAAAAAAAAAAAACCAATCGGCTCGGCGTCCGGACTTTAGCTCTTCGCGTACGGCATAAGAAAGTGCGTTAATCGAAAAATAAATAAGAAGTATCCTGCGTTGTATACCTAGCATGTCGCATATTTTTTGCACGGACCTTCTCTCCTTTTATGTTGCAGTGTAGGTGCCAGTCGCCATGCAAAAACTGCGGAAAATTAGTCTAGGAAATAATGGAGTCCTCCTGAATACCGCACAGAAAAGGAAAATTTTCATTTGGCGCCGTGAATTTGGCCGTGGGTTTGCGCGTTGTTTTTGCTGCCTTTAGAGCATAGACACAACGTGAACGAAATCCAAAAAATAAACTTGAATAAGACCTCGACATGAGACTCAAAACATACAGGGTGTTTGTTTTGGGTGTCTTGTAAATAATCACCTGAGTCGGGTGTCACTTTACAAAACAAAACATTGTATAGGGTGTCCATAAAGGTCCTGTCACACCAAAGGTGGTCGCAAGCCACTTATACTATAGGATTGAGTGCGAAATCTCAAAAAAACTATCAGCTGCTCCATACATTAGGTGCAGTACTTGGTAATGGTATAAAATTTTAGTATGGAATAGCTGATATTTTTTTGAGTTTTCGAATTTTGCCCCATAGTAAAATTTGCTTGTATTGATGAGTTAAGCGACCCCCTTTGATGTGATTGAATTGTGATTACGGAACCCTAAAAAGGCATGGAGTATAGGTAGGTACGTTCGTCCTATTTATTTGAACTTTATCACTCTCACGCCTCTTATAGAGTGTTGAGAAATTCGCCCCTGAGTTCCATTTACCGGGTTATTCCCCCCATTCCCTATTCGAGTGGGAGGGATATCACTTTCTTTCTCGCGGTTATAAAACAGGGATAATAAAACATTATGCGTCCCTAACCGCCGTTATTTGTGGTTGCACTCAAGCTCGATGGGGCGCGTAAGTATAGCCCCAGCCTCGTCTTCAACTACATCAAGTGTAGCCCTAATATGTATTAAACAAAAAGGTCAATATTCTCACTGGAAAGTTGCTGATAACTGACTCCGTTTTCCCTGCAGGGTAGCTATTAGGGAGCTAACGAAAGTAAACAAAGATGGGACAAAATATGAAAATGCTTGTTTACAAGGCACTTTGATTTAGGGATGGCATTACAACCTTTCTGCTAGGTAGGTATGTGCCTTGTGTATGCTTCTAATGCATGTTGAAGGTAAGGGGGTACTTGTTCTTGGCTGAGGGTACTCAAAGTTTTTTGATATCGCATTAAAACTCAATGCGTGCACCTGCTCTACAGTGTATTAAAGTAATAAAAAAAACACACACTGTGTTTACAAAAGTTTATAAAAGATGGAGAAAGCATGCTACGAGGTTCATAATTTTTAATTTTAAGCTGCTTCAAACGCCGCCCGATCGGAAGGGACCCTTCATCAGTCGCTCCCAATATTGACAGTACACAACACACGAAGGTAACTCAAACCACTGTTTGTCTATTAAATTCCCTTTCCCTTTTTGTACTTTATACTTTCGAGAACAGGGCCTAAAAAGGGCTAGAACAGAACGCTCAAAAAAGAGAAAGAGAGAGCTAGAAACGATCCTGTTTATACAGGGTGTCCCAAAAAATAGTGTCAAGCGGAAGTCCAGAGATAGAGCACCCCTAGGGGTACCCGAATCATCCCCATGTATGTTCAGCGATTTTTTGACGTTAAGAAGTTGTGAGGCTTTTAAGGTGTTTTTGGGAAGAATTACCTAGCATTGATTTTTTTTTTTTTTTTTGTATGTACTTTTTAAATATGTTTTTTCTTTATTGGGGTCTTAGATAACTAGTCATAAAAAAAAAATATGATCAGCTTTAAACTTGTAAAAGATACCTACCGTAATTTTGATCCAAAGTTCAAAAATGCCGTTTTAGAGAAAACATGATCGAATAAGTTAGCATGAGGAGAAAAAAAGTAGGGGTCTGAAGGATTTTCGACTGATTTCAAAAACTTTTCTACAACCTGAATCTTCAGAATAGCACAAAAAATCTGTCACCTAAGGTCAAAGAAAAGTCGTCAAAGTTGAAAAACCGGGGGAAAATTGGGAGAAATGTAATTTCAAAACTCTTTACAAACAATTTGAAACTGAAGCATGATTTTTGCTCACATGAGTTCTAGATTGTCGATTTCTCAAAATTAAATGTCTATCCTGTCTGACACAATATTGAACATTTGCGCCGAGAATATAGGAGCTGATGATGTACTTAGTCCAAACAGGGTTCGACTCATTCAAAGTAGGATTCCCAGTCGACCATCCATTTTCACTTGTTCACCACGAAACCCCGTTGTCACTTGACGATGGTATTTGAGCGTATTTTAATAATAAATGCGCAATCGAGGGGGCGAATGCAATACTTCGTCATTATCTGTGTTTCGCAGAGAGTCTGTGTTTGCCCGCTCTGTGTCGCGTGATTGGATGCCCTCTTTCTCTACATTGAATGGGCTCTCCGGCAAATAAATCAAAACGAATAAAAAATAACGAAGGCATAGGCCGTAGTATAGGTAGGTATGAGTATATTTGATTGAAATTTGATTGAACAGACGGCCATAGTCTCAGATACCCCTTTTTGTTCGATTGGCACCCTTATGCCGCGCGCGGTAAGAGCTGCCATGGGGTATCTGAGATTGAGGCCGACCGTACAACGCGTTACAAAAGGTCCTACCTAACTCTTTTTGCCCTCTTAGGATCCGTTGATTTTTACCCCACTACGCGAAGTAAAAGGAGGGTTATGATTTTAGCAGCGTATGTATATGTATGCATGTAGGGGTATATAATTATGTATGTTTGTATGTATGTAGGTGTGAATATTTTTTCGACGATAACTTGAGTTTTGGTCAAATTTGATAGGCGAATAAATAAAATTAAAAGAAATTTTCAGTTTGAACATGAGCCAGGTCTGATGAGAGGTTGCCGAGATATGGGGTCTACAACAATTGCCCCAATTGTCTACAGGTCGCCCCAATTCGCGCAGGCGCATTGCATATACTAAATGTAGTTTAGTATATGCAATGCGCCTGCGCGAATGGTGTTAGCAAAAAGTTACACATCGCGAGTTCTCACGTCGGAGCGAACTACTCATGTCTACTCCATCTAAACATGTCTCCGGCTCTGCAGCGCCCAAGTATGGTCAATTCACCCAGCTAGTACGAGTGAAGGTACCACTGGACACAGAATCATCTCATTAGGTAGATGCCAACTACCCTTGTATAGTCATTACTTACCAAGGAGATACGCTCTTAATTACGCATAGTAGGTAGTTATCCAGAAAGTTTTCACTTTACGAGCGGCACGGCGGCGGACCGCAATCAAAATGTTTCCACTAGCGGCGAGGTTAAGTTTACAGTGATGGATGGGTCCATTTCCAACTGTACGCCTAATTGTAAGTTTAGGGTTAACGGGTGACAACGACAAGATTGGGTGCCGACCCGGTGAACGTGGCCGCAACAATCCGAAATACGGCAACTACTTATGACGTAACTTCATTAAAAAGTCAGCAGAAAATTTTGATCATTCGGAAAATGCAAAAAAAAACTGGTTGAAGTTGTCTATGGATTTAGATGTTCGACATTAAGGCTGGAAGATAGCAGCGTGGCGGGAAATTCAAAATTTTCAAAGTTTTTTACATTTTGTAGCTAAACTGAGCTATTTTTGTTCAGCGATTTTTCGTTCGCGGCAATAACATAGTATTATTTTCATTATTGTAAACAACAGAACAACAATAATTCAGCATTCAGTCATTCATTCATAATTCAGCCACATATTTTGACTAAGGTGTAGAGTTTATGAAGTTAGGGCTTGTAGAGTTAGGGCGTTTAGAGCTAGACGTTTGGCTCTACATGAGATCTGATAACTTTTTGACAGTGCGGGGTCTCGACTTGGCAACATTTTACATGAAAATGTTTTTGTTGGGATTATGTAATCGTTCACCAAATGCAAACCTGTGTACACTTAAATTGTTATTCCTGTTTTTTTTTATCGGTGTCAATATTTTTTTTTTATTTTCATTTTCATTTTCAATGCTTACGTACGTAACTAAATAATAAATGATTACATAACTTACATTGGTATTTCCTATAATTATAAAAACACGTACATTCCACAGCCTTTCCGGAACTCGACTCTTCAAAGGGCTATTTCCGCGAAGGACAGATAAAATCATTCCCTTTCAACATCGTTGGGCCAAAACTGAAACTTCGTTAATGTTTAAAATACTGGCAACGAGCGTTATGGGTGTCATTGAGGGTGTCTGCCACTCCGCGTGAATGGGCCGTAATGATGTTCGAATCGCTTGGGAAATTACAAGCTAACTGAAAGCACGGCGAGGCGACACGACCAGTTGCACGGGATAAATACCGAGGCCGCTACTCTGGACGACTTTGTTGACTTCGGTCGACCATTTTTATTTGAGGGCGGCGCACTCTACGTACGGTCGGCCAGTCACAGATACCCCATGGCAGCTCGTACCGCGCGCGGCATAAGGGCGCCTATCGAACAAAAAGGGGTATCCTAACGTATGGCCGACTGTACAATCGCTTATCGAGCGACCGGCGCGGTGTAGCGCGAACTATCGCCTTAAGTTTGACATTCGACACTATCTCACAAGGGACTGTAAAATGTAAACTGCCCGGAATGTAAAACGCCATAGTTTGCGTGTTCGATTTTCCCCAAATTTGGCGGTTTAACGCGCATGGTGTCATATCGTATTAAGGTGATGGTCAAGGCACACTAGCAAAGCCAAATGCAACTAAAAAGTGAAACAAAAAAAAAATATACCAGTATGCTTCTTTATTTGCTAAAAACGGGCGGTCAAATGAGATTCCCTAGGCTTAACTTTTTTTAGGACCTAAGGCCTAGATTCCAAATCCTAGAATCTACGAATAACTCCCGCACAAGAAAAAAAAGTATTCACAAGTAGTTAACGCGAGAATACAGTGGTGGTAGAGATCGTCTCTACAGCGCGATTGTCATAGCTGCCTTCTATTTTGGGAAGAGTAAATAGATACCATAATAATAAAATATTGTGTTGTAAGTTTTGTTTCGCATGAAACAACTCGTGGCAGGTCATCCATCGGTACGGGTTCATGTTCTGGCTAAAGCAAATTTTAGTATTTTTGTTATACCTCAGTATTAATAGATATATTTCTTGTTACGTAGCTAAGTACTTCCTATATCCACATCCATTAATATCCTCCAACCATTCTTGTTTAATTATTATGATCTTAATCAGTAACTTTTGTCAAACTTTTTCCATCAGGACTCGCGTACGTGACCGCAGCTGCAGTGCAGTTAGAAGGAGGAAGTCAGGCGTTTGCGCTCTCACATCTACTCTACATTGGATTTTACAAACCACGCCTTTATCCCCTTCTAACAACTCAAGTTAAAAAGAGACAACATTACTCCACTGGTCATAGAGAGCCTCTGAATTGGAGAGCTTGCTCTCGACTGCTGCAGTATTTCCCCTTGGGATTAAGTCGGCGGGGTGGGAGTCGAAAGTCAATCTACTCGTTACGCTCCTTGCATTTATCCTCAGTGTCGACTTGTAAACGATCTGAAACGTGCACTTTTGCTCGAAAAATATTATCTTTACCCGGCAATGCTCCCCGCTGGGGATAGCCGACTGCCATGGACATTTCTTTACCTCCACGCTGAATACAAAGCGGGTTTAAAGAGGGAAGGATTGTGCAATCAGAATTACGCTATCAAAGAGGGTTTTGTCCGCACTACATTCAACCCTAGTCGCGTGTCAACGAAACGAAATCTAAGCCCTGTTGAAATGACATCACGGTTAACAATGCCTTGAGACTTGAGGGCGCGCTGTCAGCTGAATAATTTTCGGAATGTCTGCCTAGCAGTCTTGTTTACCTGTGTGACTTCAGTAATAACCTCCAAGTTATTAGCGAAACTATGGCAACAGAGCCGAGGCATCCGGGAATATATCAAACTATTCGAGACAGTGCGTCAGCCCGGGTTCAAACTGGGGCCTGGGTCTGTAACGCAATGGTGCCAAAGTGGGCTCCCAGTTGACGGCTTCAATTACGATTTATTTATGATGTCGGTAAAGATAAGATAAAGAAAAAGATAAATTTATTTTGAGTAGGCGACATCTCGGACAAAATATTTTCGGACACTTTGTCCGAAATGTCGCTCTATTATTTTAATATTTTTGAGGCGACATCTCGGACACTTACAAATAAAGCTGTTTTGTACGGTCGGATAAAAAAGTCCCTAAGATCTTATTTATGAGGAGACTAATAAAAATGTTACATGTTTGTTGCAAATAATATCTTGTGTACTCATGCAGTCTTCAACATTTGCTCTCCCCTTTTTGATGAAAAGTACTAGGCTTACATAAGGTGTTAGAAGGATCACCACCTCAGTTCTCACATCATTACGCGGGGTTAATTAGGAACAAAATGATGTCAGAACTGTGGTGATTATCCTCCTTGCTCCTTATGTAAGCCTAGTACTTTTTCATCAAAAATGAGCCGAACGCGATCTGAGTGCTTAAATTCAGGCTTTAACTGTCAAGGAATACGGCTCATTTAAGCTGCTTTAGCTATCCTAAAATATGCAGCTGGGGTAACGTTCTTTCTCTGTGTATTATATTTGAATACTTTAGTATCTGACTGTACGATACAGGTTCAATATTTTGAGAGTGTCCGAGATGTCGCCTCAAAAATATTAAAAATACAAAGCGACATTTCGGACAACGTGTCCGAAAATATTTTGTCCGAGATGTCGCCTACTCTTTATTTTTCTTACTCGGTACTTTTAAGATTTTTGTAGTGCAGCAAACAATATTCTGATTCTAATTCTAGAGGATTAGTTCGCTGGTTGAAGGAGAAAAACGAGGAAACCCCGGTTTTGTCCTTCTACCGGGACGCCATCGACAAGCCATTGCGTTACAGACTTCAGCCCCTGGAGGGTACTGAGCAGATGTAGTCGGCTAACTTCAGGCCTTCACACCCGGCACGCAACCAACTTTCCCCTGGACCCTTTGACAAACGAAAATATACAAATGTTCGCAGAACTAAGTATTGCTGAGGAGAAGATTAACTCAGTGGGCCGAAAATTCCCGTTACGTCTATAAAAACATTGATTGATATAAAAAAATCAACTGACTTAAAAAAAGGAGGGGTTTGGCTGTAGGTATGTATTTTTTCCCCTTATATGTATGTTTAGTTGTTCATCTATTTTTCCGTCAATTGTGGACAGATTATGAAAATTATTTTTCAGTTTGCAAACAGTTTAGATTTAAGTATCGGTTTTGCCATCGATACGCTAAGAATAAGTTTGCAAGTGTATACTTCAGAGGTGGTCTCATAAAAAATGGTAAAGAACTGATGAGAACAGAACTCCTCAACGGACAGCAGCAAATCACTCGAAATCAGTGCAATAGCTTAATAACAGTGCACTTTTCACCAGAGATCGCAAACTATGATCAGTCAATAAAGAATATCACAAAAAAGTGTGAAATAAAAAATAAATAAACAAAAATTTAAACCGACTTCAAGTTCGCAGTAAAAAGGAAAAAATAGTTATTTGTTATGCAAGAATGCAAAATTATTGTTTGCGGCGAGTGCTTGTATTGATTACCGAGCTAGCGAAGGTTTCTAAAATTGAGCCACGAGCGTAGCGAGTGGTTCAAAAAAAGAAACCTGAGCGTAGCGAGGTATTCAGAAGCACGAGACGCAAATAATATTGCATTCATGCGAAACACAAAACTTTTCATCTCACAGAAGCGAGGAAATCATTTTGTTAGCCAAGCGGGACAAACAAAGTAGACAACTACTTACAGTCAAAACAGGTGAGTCAAATAAGTTCCTTTTAAAAGCATAATTTACTGTAGTTACGGCTGCCGCACTAAATTTTTCAGCTTCGTTGGTATTAAAACCATTCGTTTTATTAATAATTTCCTGAAGTTTATTTATCCAGACACAAAAATAATGAAAATTAAAAGAATGTTTTTTTTCCGGGTGCATTCTGAACTTTTACCATATAAATTTAAAATTTCTAGAGGTAAAAAGTAAATTCAATTATATTGGTTGAAAAAATGTATTTAACAAAACAACCCATAATTATCTAATTGATAAAACAGAAGCGGAGCATTTTTTTAATGTACTGTAATTAAAAACAAATAAAGTGTACAAAATATTAAAAAGACTGTAAGAAGAAACCGCGTTTCTGAATGTTCTATTCCGTGACTTTAGATGTCTATGCCTCATTTGCATTAGCAGTTTTGTATAGAAAATGGGCACTGTCGTGGAGAGTCGCGTCTAAACGAGGCTCTTCTTTCTGAAGCTTTTATGAAATTATATGGCATCTAGTGAAACGGCCAGTGTTTTTTCTTTTTCTTCATCATGGGGCGTGCAGAACAAGGGCGTTTAAATTTCGAAGCGCACAAAAATGCAGATTGGTTAAATTCGGGTTTTACACGGTTGTAAGTTGCTAGTAACAGCAAACTTTCCGAGCATGGGAGATGAAAAATAATTTGATTTCTTTCTAAGTAACTTCACCTCTCCAAAGTCGGTGCCAAGCTTTTTCCGGAAGCCAAAGCAGCAGCAGCGGGCATAAAGTTGGTTTTAATTTTATTTTTAAATATCTTTATTCCTGAAACACCTTAACTTCAATAACTTTTTCATCTCCCATGCTCGGAAAGTACGCTGTTACTTCAAACTTGCGATCGTAGAAGATCCTTTTTTAAACCGCTTTGTATTTTTGTGCGTTTCGAAATTTGAACTCGACGCCCTAATAAAAAAAATATAAGGAACTCCTTCAACTTGTAGCATTGCCTAGCAACGGGTTGTGGATTTTATGACACTTCAAGAAGACACGATTTGTAATCAACCACCCGTTGCTAGGCAACGCCACATACTCCTTTGTGAAGAAGCAAAAAAGAAGGAAACTCATTTCACTAACCTCTATGGTAGGTACCTAACTACCTATGTCTATTGTTTGTCACGCTTGGCTAACAAAATTATTTCCTCGCTTCTGTGAGATGAAAAGTTTTGTGTTTCGCACGAATGCAATATTATTTGCGTCTCGTGCTTCTGAATACCTCGCTACGCTCAGGTTTCTTTTTTTGAACCACTCGCTACGCTCGTGGCACAATTTTATAAACCTTCGCTAGCTCGGTATTCAATACAAGCACTCGCCCAAACAATAATTTTGCATTCTTGCATAACAAATAACTATTTCCTATGACTTTTCGAATAGCTCGATACTTTTTATTTCTAGAAATTATCTTATTCTTTGAAAGTTTGCATAATTGGCCCATTTTAGCGCTGCCTGCGCGGCGCGCTTTCATGACCCTCCACTCCTTATCACATCTTCAGCCTCTCCTCCTTCAGGAAAAAATGTTTCAGGAATTATAAGCAATTTAAAAATTACCCTGTACCTATAACTAGAGCGGTAACTGCTTACATTACTAGCACTTAGCCAGTTTTCACCTAGACAAACGTCAACACTATAAATTGCCTTTAAATGATTCGAGTTATTCACACATTTATTCCAACCTAAAGTAACGGCACCGAAAAAAACCGCGATTCCAGGTCGATTGAGCAATAAGGCCGCCCAATGTATAGTAATTTAATTAGTTTTAAGAAAAAAAAAATACACGTTCAGTGTACACACGAAAGCACGTTGACCCTTACACGCTAGCATTCTACTCGGTTACGTTACGGGCGACTTTACAACAAAAGTGTACACTCTGACGTGCTGTCGTGTGTACAGTTAAGGGTATTCTATATTTCTAATTATTAATTGTTGCTGCTACCTCTACCATTTCGCTATTATTCTAGCCCTCTAACCACGGCAAAGACAGCACATTGGTGTGTCTGATTGACGAGATGGGTGAGTGTCATTATCTGTGTGCATAGTTTGAAGCGCTTAGTAAAAGTTAACCTTCTGATATGCCGACGATTTTATGTCTGCAGTTTCTGCAAAATTCCCCGGCGGTTAGAAAACAAATGTTCGCTGTACGCGCTGGCTGACTCCCCGCATATGAAGTACGATATTTACATTTCAAAAACGGTTCGGACCGTTGTTTCAGATTTTCAGGTGAGTTTGATCAAATGTTTTAGAATTTTCGGCTTTAAATTAGCATTATGAATGACAAAGTTTTTTGCTTTGTACCTAGGTATCTATCAACGGTAGAATTCTACTTAGCACACAACTGGGCACTGACATGAGTTTTCTAACTAGGGATGGGCACCCTTCCATTTTAAAATATTCCACCGGCCATTTATAATTTGTTTAAAATAAAATTATAAAAAAATGCTTAGTTAGTAAAATTTAGTTAATTTGTTAATTAATTTTGATTAATTAATATAATAATTTATAACTACAATTGTCGCATTAGAATTAATCTGTAGTGACATTGTTGAATATATTATGATGATAAAATAAAATCTTTACTCCCGATACGAAACATCCCATGGTCGGTGACATGACGAATTTATTAATTCACAAGAATTGTTGAATCAATCTCCTCGTCGGGATCCTAATAAATAAGCTCAAACAATTTAATCGCAGCATTTTGGGAGGCGTTTCCGTGATATGCCACTGAAATAAGGGCCGTTGGTCGCGAGGCGTTGTTTTATTGCCCGGGTCGAGACATAAATCTTGGTGGAGACTTCTTGCAGACCTAAGGGTGAGAAAAGGGGCACTCGGACGCATCTCAAAAACAGACGCACTACTAACACGAAAAGTAAGGCGAAAATGGCTACCGATTTTTAAGGAACTTTTTGATGTTAGCTTTCCACTCCAGTGCAATCGGAGATCTGCGAATTTGAGATCATGCACGATTTGTTAGACAGTCTTCCCGAACTCTTTATTTGTTCATATTTTGTTTACTTTGCAAAAAAAAAAACTCTATCACTAAAATTTTTGATGAGAAAAATTTATACAGTATGTCCACGGACTGCACCGCGCCACTTAATTCTGTGGTAAAGCATCATTAGTGGAACACGAATAGCATAAAATAAAAATAAAAAAAAAATAAAAAAACTCAGTATTCAAAATAAACATTAGCAAATTTAATTCATAATGCATCAACCTGTGTATCGCTGACGCCAAAAGCGGCAACCACTTTCATCTACGCGATCTAATTTCGATAATTCGGTGCACTGGTTGCCGCTTTTGGCGCATTATGAATTAAATTTGCTAATGTTTATTTTGAAAACATAGTTTTTTTTTTTTTTGTTAATTTTTATTTTATGTTATTCGTGTTTCACTAGTGATGCTTTACCACAGAATTAAGTGGCGCGGTGCAGTCCGTGGACATACTGTATACAAGGTGTTACAAAAGATGCTAACTCTTTTTACAGGGTCATGGTACCTGATGATAGGGATCAGAACCAAAATATTTTTTTAGCTTTATGACGTTTGGTTGATTTTTAAATAATTAAAATGTAAGCGCTGTGACAGGAGAAAAGTATTTTTAAAATACTGTTTCCATAGACTTTCACTATGTTTTAACAGCCTGAAGCTATTAAAATACAGCTAAGCAAACAACCATATTTTTTAATTGGAGCTAAATCCAAAAACAAAAAAGTTTTGAAAATTTTACAATTTTGAGGTTATAAAAAAAAAGTTGTATTTTTCAACTTTTTTTTGCAGATTTGTCATTATGTTGACCAGCAGGTTACACCCTGTAAAAAGAGTTAGTATCTTTTGTAACACGTTGTATAAAATATATAAAATAATGAACCTCATTGGAGTAAAAGTTTGCAGCCTTCTTGGAAAAATAGCTGTAAAAATCTGAATCTGGCCATTGGAAGTTTTTTGAATGTAATTAGATAACTGATGAAGAAGAAAATAATTTTAACTTTTTATTTGAATAAAAGGCATTATATGAAAGGTTAGCATTCCGGCCAGTCAATCCTTTTTGTTTTTAAAAATTTTGATCTCTTTGGAATACTAGCAGCCAAATACTGATAAATAATATAAAAATATTTTTAATATACAACGTGTTACAAAAGTACCTAACTCTTTTTACAGGATGTAACCTGCTGGTCAACATAATGACAAATCTGCAAAAAAAAGTTAAAAACTCAATTTTTTTTTTATAACCTCAAAATTGTAAAATTTTCAAAACTTTTTTGTTTTTGGATTTAGCTCCATTAAAAAAATATGGTTGTTTGCTTAGCTGTATTTTAATAGCTTCAGGCTGTTAAAACATAGTGAAAGTCTATGGAAACAGTATTTTTAAAATACTTTTCTCCCGTCACAGCGCTTACATTTTAATTATTTAAAAATCAACGGAACGTCATAGAGCTAAAAAAATATTTTGGTTGTTATCCCTATCATCAGGTACCATGACCCTGTAAAAAGAGTTAGCATATTTTGTAACACCTTGTATAGGGCGTCCCACGGCTATGCCACATGGAGGGAAAGTACCTTGAATATTGTAGATGGAACATTTTACTGAAAGAAGACATTATTTGAATTTAAAAAACAATTTAAACTGCATTCATAGATATCTAAATAATTACATGGTTGAACCGGGAATCGAACCCGTTAAATGAGAAAAATAATTACCCTGTAGTTTTATCATACCGATCGAAAGGCTTCATCTTAAGGATTATTTTTTGCTAAATAACATAGTGTCAGAAATAAAAGAAAGACCATGAATTTTAACATTTTTAATACAACATTAATCAATTTATCAATGAAAATCACAGTAACCAAAGAATAAAAGTATGAAAATGAAACACATTTTTGAATTATTTCTTTATAATCAGCCAGCCGCATTGCGAAGGACAAAATTTTACGTCTTTCGGCTCAGGATACGGCTCGATTTGTGGCATACTACCAGGTAAATGTTAAAATTCATGGTCTTCCTTTTATTTCTGACACTATGTTATTAAGCAAAAAATTATCCTTATTATGAAGCCTTTCGATCGGAATGATAAAACTACAGGATAATTATTTTTCTCATGTAACGGGTTCGATTCCCGGTTCAACCATGTAATTATTTTAAAATCTATGAATGCAGTTTAAATTGTTTTTTAAATTAAAATAATGTCTTCTTTCAGTAAAAAGTTCCATCTACAATATTTAAGGTACTTTCCCTCCATGTGGCATAGCCGTGGGACGCCCTGTATACCTCTAATATGGGCATTTTAGCAAGAATTTTGCTTTTGTTTCAGTGTAGTCATTCAACGTTTCTCTGAAGTTTTGAAATTGCGTTTGAAATATCTATGTAAATAACTAAATGCTTCAGGATGTTACTGGCTGATATTATTACACGACGTAGAACCTCGCAAACATCTACTTCATAACAGCATCTCCATCAAAGGATTCACATTACGTTACGGACAAAATTCCTATTATGACTGTCAAAGGGGTGAAACTAGTTGAAGCTCACGAGGTGTTTTGCGATGAAAATCAGTGCTTTTATGTTGTGACTCTATTACAAGCGGCATACATGTAATATAATATCCGCAGACATTATAAAATGTTATAAACATGTGCAAGAGGGGCTTTTCGGTGCAGTAATAATATCGTTCACTAGCTGCAGTGAGAAGGAAGTACAAGTAATGCAATAAATCCGAAAACTTTTTTTTTACATAAGCTTCCCCAAACAAGAAATCGGGGCTCCTAAAAGGGTGGACGATAGCAACGTGGCGGGAAATTCAAAATTTTCACAGTTTTTTACATTTTGTAGGGTAGATGCTATAGTAATTGGCCACGCGATAGTAATTGGCCCCTTCAACTTCAATAATTTAAAATAAGAAAACTACGACGTTCACAAGCGCGAGAGTGAGACGAGTGGATTCTTCGTATTTCGTTTATTCAAATAGTTATCAGTTCTTACACTACGAGGCGTTAGTTTTTTTCCCGCCGAGCTAGTCCTAATGTTGGTGTAAAAAGTGATGATTTTGCCGGTGATTTTAGCAGAAAATTAAGGTAAGACCTTCATGTAAATAATCATAAAGGCATTGTTTTTTGTCTTTTCTTTCATAACACATATTGAATATGTAGAACATAAGCTGCGCTATCGTTTTCCGGCAGTTTCAAGTCCAATATCTTGATGTAACCTCAAAATTACACCCTGGCTAATTACTATAACCGAAATGTATCAGTTTTAGTTATTGGCCTCCCTGGCCAATTACTGTGACATTTTTTTGTTGTCATTTTCGTGCTGCTAACTTTATAGTCATCTTTGTTACGTGTGGAGGAGTTCATAAATTCGTTTAATAGTGTTCTATGACAAGTGGTTCAGTATTTGGCCGGGGGGCCAATTACTATTGCATGCCATGCCAATTACTATAACTGCCATGCTAATTACTATAACATGCCATGCCAAGTACTAGTACATGGCATGCCAACTACTAGATCATAATATAAAACAATTATTTAATTTTTAGACAATATTTCAACATGCCGAATTCCCAGTTTACTCAAAAGATATGCTTGAAAAAGCATTGGATGAAATAGCCAAGATGCAGCTTCCAAGAACTATACCACTTAAAGTTAATTTAGCCCTCAACCCTACCTCACAGAAAAAGAGGAACCAGATATAGAACACTTATTTTAATGCTATTAGGATGCGGTTTTCTTTATTTGAAAGCGGGTTTTCTAGCGAGTCTTCCTAGATATGTTTTATCAAAATCGGTTCATCCGTTTATGAGATATGTTAATTTGAAGCTAAAATGTCGGTGGTATTTTTAATGTTTAATTTTGTAGTTAATCTAACGCAGTTATACTTTCCGAAAAACTTAGCGAAAATGAATCTGAAGATGTTTCTGTGGTTTAGAAAGCCATTAGATAAAGTAGAGACATTGAAACATATTATAAGTATTGCTTTTCCGCTATAAAAAAAGGTGGCCAATAACTATAACAAGGCTATGCCAATAACTATGACAAGGGGGCCAATTACTGTATCTTCGCCCATTTTTTTAATATTATTTTCAAATAACTAGTAAACGTGCTACTAAATGATAGTTATTTACATTTTTATAAATATTATTAAATGCTCTATTCACAAAAAAAAACTTATTTTTATGCGAGTGTTCAAAGTATTTTTTTTCTAATTTTGAAAATTTCTAAATCCTTAAGTGGCCAATTACTATAGCATCTACCCTAGCTGAACTGAGCTATTTTTGTTCAGCGATTTTTGAATGAAAATAATACTATGTTATTGCCGCGAACGAAAAATCTACAAAATGTATTTTATATGTAGTTTAGCTACAAAATGTAAAAAACTGTAAAAATTTTGAATTTTCCGCCACGCTGCTATCTTCCAGCCTTAAGTATTTTATAATTTTGCTAACTTTTTTATGTGCATTGAGTTAATACATGTCTTTTATCTTTATCTTTTATCTTTATAAGGGGTATTATTTCACAAAATAAATTTTTGGTCTAGTAAAAAAAAAACTAATCGAAAAATGGTTTTAAAAAAATGGGTGCCGATAACAATGATTGTCTCTGCTTGTCTTGGTTGCTTTTACTGTTAATGACCTGGGAAATGTATATGTTACCGGCCAAACCCGATTTAAGGATAAACTAGTTTCGCCTAAGCCAAACTAGTTTATCCGAACGTAGTATGGATAAACCGGTATGTCCTAGGCCAAACTAGTCTAGCCGAAGCTCGTATGGAGAAACCAGTTTAGCCTAGGCCAATCTAGTCTGGCCTAGCAAGAATATGTAAGCTTCAGGATAAACTAGTATGGCCTAACCCGAGCTGATATTGACGAATGATTAGGTATGAATGTTACCATATCTCGTAAACTAAGAGGTTTAGCGCAAAAATAACGAAATTTTCGAACCCCTTATTAACCCCGGAACCAAGCCTTTTACTTCTATACGTGTTCTAAAATCCGACATACAGGGTGTTAAACATACAGGGTATTCCTGAAAGTGTGACAGAAAGTCGAAAAAGATTTAAAACAAAGGTTAGGTCAGTAGGTTTGGTTGGCGACACACTGACAGTCATACCTCTTTTTGTTTACGAATGGTCCTTTAAACCGGACAAAACCGGACGTATCGTAGACTTTTTCAAATTCGGCCTCTAAGGCGGACTTGCGTCACTCAGGGTTAGCAAAGTAACTCCGAGTTAACTTGACATTTCCATACAAATTTTGACGTTAACTCAGAGTTAACTGGCTAACCCTGGTTGACGCAAGTCGACCTAAATGTTCAGATAATTACGGCGGGTTTGTTAATTTTAAGAAAAAGTACTAGGCTAGAATAAATAAGTAGAATCTGTATTACCCCTACTCAAATAGGGCTAGACTAGTTTGCCTTAACTGGTTTCTCCATACGAGCATAGGGCTAGACTATTTTAGCCTAGGCCAAACTACAGGGTGCACTCTAAGTCGATATCGGAACTTTAAGTAGGCTGTGTGCTAAAAAAAAGCGAAAAAAAATCAGCTGTTCCATACAAAAGGTCGACTCAGTACTGCGCCAAATGTATGAAACAGCAGATTTTTTTTTGCTCCATTTTTTTCGCCACCTAGTACAAGTTGTTTGTAGTGATCATTAGACAGCCTACTTAAAGTTCCGCTATCGACTTAGAGTGCACCCTGTAGTCTAGCCCTATTTAAGAACAGATTCATATAGTAGATACAGATTCTACTTATTTATGCTAGCCTAGTACTTTTTCCTAGAATTAACATAGAGGCCGAATTTGAAAAAGTCTACATTCTAAAAGTCTACGGTACGTCCGGTTTTGTCCGGTTTAAAGGACCATTCGTAAACAAAAAGAGGTATGTCAGTGTGTCGCCAACCAAACCTACTGACCTAACCTTTGTTTTAAATCTTTTTCGACTGTCTGTCACACTTTCAGGAATACCCTGTATGTTTAACATCCTGCATGTCGGTTATTAAAACACGTATAGAAGTAAAAGGCTTGGTTCCGGGGATATTAAGGGGTTTGAAAAATTCGTTAGTAAACCTCTTAGTTTACGAGATATGGTAACATTCATACCTAATCATTCGTCAATATCAGCTCGGGCTAGGCCATACTAGTTTATCCTGAAGCTTACATATTCTTGCTAGGCCAGACTAGATTGGCCTAGGCTAAACTGGTTTCTCCTTACGAGCTTCGGCTAGACTAGTTTGGCCTAGGACATACCGGTTTATAGATACAACGTTCGGAAAAACTAGTTTGGCCTAGGCGAAACTAGTTTATCCTTAAATCGGGTTTGGCCGGTAACATACACACAGTCAGATTATTTTCGTTCACACAAATTGCCCTGTATTTTTTAAAGCTGCTGGAATTCCTTAATACATTTACGGATTGAAACGTCGCGGGTTTTCACGTGGGGAAATTAGCTCGATAATCGTTTAGGAATACAATTTCCTTGCGCCACCCGAAACCATTTCCGGTCCTCTTCCTTTCCCGTTTTTAGCAGACTTGGATCTATTTACGATAAACAACTGCCTGAGTGAGACAAATGCTAGGTAATTTTTAACACAACATTTTTTTTTGTTGTACCTTCTTTCGGAATCGTAATAAGCAAAAATTGGTGGGTGGGCTTACAGTTGGATTAAATTATTAAAAACTAGTTAGTACCTTCTTCCTCGATTGCTCATTGCCTGCTTTGTCTGAAATCGTCGCCTGTTCCTCGTCGCTAGCAGGCGCGATCGGAGAGGCGCGCAAGCAGCACGCCGTTTGTTATACAGTAGGAGCAGAAAATATGTGACGATAGTGAATTTTATGTACACACGACAACACGACGTAGTGTACTAAAAAAAAAACTAAGGCCTTTGCGTCTACTTAATGAGATGATTTATCCAGCGTCCAGTGGCACCTTCATTCACACTAGATGGGTGAAGAAACCACTCGGCGCTGCAATGCCTGGGACATTGTTTTAGATGGAGTAGGCTTGCCCAGCACCTATACTATGCTGACAGCTTAGTCGGCCTAGCCCACAGGAAAGACAAGTCAATACGTGTGGAGCCAACTAAGCTGCGGATTTCCTCACGATGTTTTCCTTCACAGTTAGCGAGTGGTATTGCTACTACAAATTCACAAATGTACGTAACTTTTAAATTAAACAAACTCATCCCAGTATGTATTGGAGAGAAAGAGAGAGGAGAGCGCCGCGCCTTACGCCTTACGCCGTTTCTGTATAATTCATGCCTTATCTGCTCCACGCCTGCTCTGCGCCGTATGCCTTACGCCTTACGCATTATGCCGTTTCTGTATAATTCACGCCTAAGTAATCCTGCCGTAATCGGATACATTTTGATTAGTTTACCCATTAATTTTTGTAGCTTTTATTTGATAGCTCAGAGCTTTCGATGGCGTCTTTATACCAGTCGACCAGTCAGGAAAATATAAGCGTAATATTTTAAACATTATAAGACAAATTCTGATAAAAAATTAAAGGCTTTTAGAGGTTTGCTTACAATGGATAGCATGTAAACGAAAATGTTTCCTAACCTTAAAGGTGAAAAGAGCTGGCACAAAGGACGTCAAGTCCATAGCAGGCAGCCCCTGCGTTATACACAATCTTGATTCATTTTTAAATATTTTCCGCTTTGAATTTTTACTATAGCTTTTGCCTCTGGCTTTAATATACTTTTGGTCCTGTAAGATTTTTTGTTGTAGGTTTATGAAAAAACTTCAAAACTAAATACGAAAGTATAAGTTCTAAAACTTCAAAACTGTTGGTAGACAAAACCACAACAGTTATCCACTCTACTTATAGGTACATAATAATATTATGAGGAAATTTAAGACGTAAGTACTTGAAAGAAAGAAAGAAGAACTTATCTACTACGACCATAATCGAGCTTTGACAACCCGATATACGGAGGTCTTTTCCATTTATTTTGCGTAGGTATGGCACGTTATGCAGCGAATGTCATATTCTCATTCTATTTAGTTAAACAGACAGCGATAGAGCAGTGCTTATACATATAAGGGAGCAGTGCTTATATAAGGGATGCTAACCCAGGTTGTCTGGAAGAAAGCAGTTGCAAGAAGTTGGCACAATCCAAATCGTTTAGCACAATCCTTATTTTGAAGTTAATAGAGCGCGATACAGTACCTACTCTGTTCCACTCTATTGCTCTTACGCACGATTGAAAATTAATCTATCTGTCAAAACTGGATAAAGTCCATCTTTTGAAAGTTTTGGGTCCAACATTAGGCAAACTCGTGGTCTCTTGTAACTAGACAGATGTAAGTTATTAGTAGGGATACCTTTGAAAGGTAAATAGCTCTGCTCGTCTACTAACGTTCATTTTCTACAGTCAACCCCATCGGGGATAAAAACTCTGCCACAAAATTTCTTAAATCGAACGAACAAAAGGAAGTCTTATCGCTAGGCGTTCTTTTGAGTGTGATTATTCTGTAAAAAAAAACACACGGTTGCTACTAGTATGCTACCCGGCCAAGCCACCTATTTTGACTAAGGTGTAGAGTTTGTGAAGTAAGGGCTTGTAGAGTTAGAAGCTTGGCTCTACATGGGATCTGATAGCTTTTTGACGGTACGAGGTGTATGGTCTCGTCTCTTGGCAACATTTTACATGAAAATGTTTTTGGTACGATGCTTCTTTCTTCTTCTTCATAGTATGTTTCTCCACTAACAAAGGTTGGCTGTCAGCTCCCCATAATCCTCAATTTCTTGCTAAGCGCAACACTTCTTTGACGCTGGCTACATTCTTTCTTTTCTCTGATGTTCCTGAGCCAAGACTTTTTCTTCTTCTACCAACACGCCTATTCCCCTCAATCCCATCATACTTAATTGATTTAAGAACTTATCGCCAAGCCTGCCGATAACACATCTATGAACCCCTTGAAATTGCAATCCTTACTATACCCCGGAGCTCTTTTTGCTTTGTATCCTTACATTCAAAGAAGCAAAGCTGCCGGGTTCAAACTGCGACCCAAAGCCGTCCCTGATGAGACAAACAGCCCCGGGTTGTGTCAAGACGTTAATTCGTTATCTAATTAGACTAATGCCCTGGTTCGATGCAACTCGGATGCAGAGGGGCTACTCGAGATTTGAGATGCGGGAACCCATGGGCGACCATGCCCGCTAAACATCAATCACAAACATTACTAATAAACGACGAATCCTATACCTTATCCTCTTTTCTTACTAAGTAGGTATCTTTTTAGTCTGATGGACTCTGTGGACCACCATAAAGATTTCCAAAAATTTTTTTTTCGATACGGTGTTAAAAAATTAAAGATCCCGACGAACTGAGAAACTCCTTCTTTTTTTAAGTCGGTTAAAAAAACCGATATGAATTTATCGAAAGCGCTAAGAAAAAATATTTTGCGGTAAGCACCACGCTAAGATAGCCCTTTTAGATTGACGCCCGCAAACAATACCCCGAAAATTATTTAATCTAAAGGTAGACTTCCGTGGGTCGCGGCCGATGCGACGACGAACGCGTGCGGCTGAATGTGATGCCATACAAATCCATAGCCGCACGCATCACAATTAGGGTTGCCAGATGATAATTTGATAAAGGAGGGCGATGTGTCTAAAAAGGAGGATTTTCTGTAGAAAATGAGGACATTCACAAATGAAACGATTTTTTATATTTTTTCAATTTATTTTAATCATATTTAGCTGAGCTGCCAATGTTTGCAAGAAGTTCTTGATTTTTTAACAAATAATCATTAAAATCTTCACAAGTCATGTTTTTAAAGTTGTAGTGAGTAAGAATTCAAGATTTAACTGACTGCTTTAGTCTGTTCCTCTCTTTGCTCCATTGAGTATTAATCAGAGAAAAAACTCTTTCCACATTTGCGTTGGAATGTATTTACCTATCTAGAGAAAATTTAAAATTGATTAACTCACTTTATTAACTAACCTACCGTGGGAATTGGTGCTGGATGCTGTAACACAGGCCTATAAGCCTAGTACAGCAACGATGGCTAACCTTACTTATTCATACTGTCACATTTAATTGGTACAAAATTGTAAACTAAATTCGAACGTATATAGTAAATAAATTATTCTTATTCTTATTATTATTCTTATTCGTTATGTACGTTTTGCGTTATGTTATACAAATATAAAAAACACGCAAATCAAAAATAAAAAATGTTTTCAAAAAGGAGGACTTACAGTAGGTAAAGGAGGACGGGAGGACAAAAGATGGAAAAGGAGGACATGTCCTCCTTTTGGATACCATCTGGCAACCCTAATCACAATCAGCCGCACGCGTCCGTCGCATCGGCGCAGCAGTATGAAAGTAGAGGCCTGACTCTCCGTAGAGAAGGTGAGGGGAAACAAATACACTAATGAACCTGTATTCAGAGCGCTGAGACTGCTTCCAGTGAATGCCTCTGTAAACCTTCTATACTCTGTGGCGTTGTACATAGGTGTTTCGTCATTTAATTAATTTAGTAATTAGCTTCGTCAAGACGACTTTTTTCTCGTGAGATAAAAATAAACAGCGACAGGCTACGACACTAATTAAAAATAAGACATACTCATCCTCAATAGCATCTGCCTAGCATTTCAGTCTTGGGACTTGGAACCCTCAGTGCACGTGTCCGACTTGCACTTAGCCAGTTCTTTTCCACCACTTTTGTACTTCAAAATTTTCCGTTGCAAACGTCCCTATACATATACAAGGTGTTGCAAAAGATCCTAACTCTTTTTACAGGGTAATAGCACCCGGTTATAGGGATCACCACTTTTTTTTTTTGCTTTGTGACGATCCGTTGATTTTTAAATTAATGAATTTTATTTGTATTATATCGCGAAGCCGAGAACCCATTTCTCTTTATTGGATCCAAACTGAAGAAAGAAATCGAATCCCTTCAAACGCTCTGGCCGGAAGGCAAAACAAAAGACGTACGGTACAGATATTCTTTTTAAAAGCAAACAAGCAAAATCATGTGTACAAAATGTCTTTGACACCTGCAAGATATAAAAAATTGCAAGGTCTGCTAGGGTAAAGCTTCGCTACCCTCTACGTAATATTATTATAGCTTTCTTTGTATAGCTGGTCAGAAGCAAGTAAATTAAATTCAAAATTCAAATTCAAAATTATTTATTGGTAACCAAAAATACATGTACAAGTTGTTAAAAAAGATAATAGGCATCGAATACAATTTAATTAACATTTAAATGGGAACTGTTTTTAAGTAATACATCCTGAATGTCTGTGCTAGGTATAGACCTGTATTACAGACATCAGTGCTTGCTTCCTATTGTAACAAGATGATAATGTTTACATTAAATTAACGGGCGAAGAAATTAAATAAAATACAGAAGATTTATTTTCTGTCGATTGACTTGACTGTTCTGTCAATGTTGTAACTAGTGTTTGCTCGTGGCTTGGTCCGCAAGAGTTGCAGAAATGCCTGGAACACCACATCGCATTGCCATCCTGACATCCGCTGTCTGCACTAACTTGTGTGCTGCGGACGGAATTTCAGCAAGCGTAGCATAAGACTGGGTTAGAGCGTGTGGTGGATACGCCCTAATCCAATCTTTAGCTAGGCATGCAAGATCATAAAAATTTTGGTATTAAACCGAATTAACCAATCATGTAGTCATGTAAAAAATCGCTAAATTAGGTACCTACCTAAAACGAAACTTCTACGTACACTTACCTTACTTCTAAGTTTGAAGGGGAAGCTCTTGATACGGATTTGTCGCCAAGACACTCTCGCCGGAGTAAAATATGAAACTATAACGAGCCGTGATAGGAAGGGACGGCCAAGTGCCAATGTATAAACGCGATCTAGACCTAGCCCCCGTTTACACACTCGCCCTCTCTCTGTACTGGCAAAAAATCTACTGAGTGGATTACAGTTGACAAAGTGAATAGATTTTTAGTCCAGTTTACAAAAAAGGGTTTACAACCAGTTTACAGTCCGCCCAGTTTACAAAAAGGACATATTTTTGGGGACTTGGTTAGGTAATTCTTTAAACTAAAATTGTACCTGATTTATAGAAATACCGACTATATTTCCCAAATATACTCGTATGCATTAAATTAGAGGTGGCCAACTGTCAGCTTCATTTTTTATTCATAAATACGTAGTAATACCTATTACGGCGGTATTTTTGTGATTTTTAATTTTGCAGTCGCGCGAATAGATAGGTATTTTAGAGTTTTGATTTCTATGTAGAACTTTGAGACTTACTTGTAATTCTAAACGGGTCGAATCGCGATTGCTTGTGTTCGAAAAAACAAGGTAAAGTCGTCAAACAAGACTCATTCAGTATCCTTAAAATTAAATATTTTAGAGACTTGACATAGGATAATAATAATTGTCGTTCCTGTGATACTGTCGCTTTTACAACACAAGCCTAGTATGAAATGTATGTAAACGGTGCATACGAATATGAGCGGCTGGAAATGAAAGCATTTCGCTAACCGAGTAATGTGGTGCCTACTTCCACGCTTTGCTGTGTGGGGATGTGTGACTTTACCCCGGTCTAGGCGAGATTAATTTTAGAGGGTTTAGGCATAAAACAAGTGCTTAGTCTCGAAAAAAAAAACAGCTGTTCCATACTAAAATTCGATACCTACTGCACCAAATGTATGGAGCAGCAAATATTATATCTACAGCACGCTTAGACTAAATCCGAGTCTATAGCTGTCGTGTTAGGACCTCTGAAAAACAAAGTTCTTACAAAGTGAAAAAGTTGATTCTATAAACTAAGCTCTATGTCGACTGCTGACCCAAACTAGATTAATAATTTCCGTGCACCTTCTTGATAACTACTTAATCTTTCAAAGTATCTAATTAGAGTTAGAACGCAATCACGAAAAAAAAACAGCAATTCGCCAACACCAACTTTCCCGTTGAAATGTCACGCGACACAATCCAATCTCGACCTTAGAGGTTCAATAAGTGGAAACTTGTTGATACTTACGGCCGGGACGTTTTTATATTTTTCATCCCGTCCACGCCGGCAGGTGTGCTTGACGATGATTTATGTCTCGGCTGAAATGGGAGGATTAAAATGAATTCCGGGCCTCTACTTGTGCTCTACTTACAACACGTTGTAGTACCTAAACCCCCATGGTACTATTAGCTCTCACCGCCCGCCCGCGATATAAGTACGTCAATCAAAATTGTATCATAGCAAAAACTCTGACAGCGGCTTCTTAAGAGATACTATGTCGATTTTGTTTGTAGTGGCAAAGAAAAATCGATTTTGGGAAGTTAACCTACCTACGATATCGTGTGTCGGTCTGGCATCTAGCACATCTCGCATGACGGACCTCTTTGAGAGGTCAATACACGGCGGAGATTTTTTAGTCGTCTCTATAGTAAAAGTTCCTTGTATTGTCGAGTTTCAAGCAAGACAGGACCTTTCTGAAACACCATGTAGACTACCGACTATACTAAGATTTCTGTAGATACTGAACCAACCCTGAATCAGAATGATGGCAAGCATTGTTACGATTCTATGTAAAACGTTTCCCTTTCCGTATGCGTTAAAAAGGAAAAAGGGAAACAATGTTCCGGGAGGGTCGTAAATTGGGCAAAAAGTACATTCTGTTATTGAAGTGAACAAACAAGGAAATCGAATATCTTCTCCATCTGATTTGGGGATGCGTGTGCGAGCAATAAGCGCGGGGATATCAAATACTCACCTCTAGAAGTTTAACTCAATCAGTCCGAAGAAAAACTAAGGCCTTTGCATCCACGTAATGAGGTGATTTATACAGCGTGCAGTGGCACCGTCACTCACACTAGATGGGTAAAGAGATCACTCGGCGCTGCAGTGCCTGAGACATTGTTTGAGATGGAGTAGGCTTGTCCAGCACCTTTACCATCCTGACAGCTTAGTCGACCTAGCCCACAGGATAGTCCGAAGAAGTATTACTCTAATGCGGAGGATGCGAAAACCAACAAAAGAAATATTGGACCCGCTCCAGAAGAGACCTAGATCTTCACATTTCTTTTAATTTCACGTATGCATGTATGCCTCTCCACTAATGGAGGTTGGCCGTCGTCAGCTCCCGATACTGATGTCGTCCTCTCCACTTTCTGATTTGTCTGAGGCCAATAATGTATGATAGCTACAAATCATGGTATGAAATTACTTGCGATTATTATCAGTACAAAACGTGAAGTAGGCACGTACTAAGCTTAGATCTAACTGTCACAATATTATATTTGAAAACTTTGTCTACTATATAATATTTTGTAGAATTATTGAACGAGCAAGCGAAGCGAGCGAAGCTCTCCGAGTCTACTGGAACAATCCGGCGTTTGTATGTTTGTATGTATACAGGGTGTTAAAAGACCGCCAACAGATCCGAAAGGTACGCATACTAGACACCAAAACAAAGTACTTTTTCGATAAATTATTGCCGGGAAATGATTTTGGTTTTTTAGGTTATAATTTTGGAAAATATTTTATCACGCAATGGTAGTGTAACGCAGAGAAGTCATATTGCACAAGCGTTGACATAAAGTTGTGTTACTTACGCTCGAAGTGCCGATGTTTAGGATACATTGCGGGTTGCAATTTCAACGTCGTTTTATGCAAGAAATATTCAAAATTTTGATATGGCTTCTTGAGAAGAAATGTTAAGTACTCAATACTAAGCAAATTTCTGCAATAAAAAAAGTTTGAAAAGTCCGACTTTGAACCTCATTATCTCGGAAACCATTGATTTCCCAGGTATAGTTCCATGGGCAAAAATGTTCAGTATGATGAGGACAATGCGTTGTTTCCCGCTTTGTTGGCGGTCTTTTAACACCCTGTATACGTATGAATGAATGTTCGTTCGACAATAACTTGATTAAATTTAGTCGGATCATCATGAAATTTGGTAGGCACGTAAATGAGGCAAAGAGAATGTTTAAGTTCGAACATGAACCAAATCGGTCAAGGGGTTGCTGAGTTATGGGGTCGCGAGTTCATAGTTTGTGGCGTACCACTAGTTAAAGAGTTTATAAAATAGACTATTTCAACAAATCAAACATCCCCGTAGTACGTAGTTAGATTAACCGAGTCAATATTCTGTAGCGAACACGTCGCTGCGAGGGTGGCGGTTGTTTTGACGCAATCAGCGCTTTACGCTGCGCCTCTTTTGTCCCCGAACAATGAAGCGGTCCCTTGTAGAAATAACCAGCGCTATTTGGCTGATAAAGGTTGACGGATCTGTGGTGCCGTGCCGGTGAACCGTGACGGGTTTCTGTCATTTAGCTTTAGAGCATTTGAATCGTATAGCTGTGATGCGTGATTTATACCCCGATATTTTTTGATATTTATGAATTTTATTCAAGCATAAATGTAGAGCCCATCGCTTAATTGTATAAAAATTATAAAAAAAGATCAATTGAAGGAGTATTTTTCAAATATTTCTGGATCGGTTGAAGATATTCATCTTCTTTAGTGTCAACTATCATTGTGGTCATTTTTGCTCCTGACGTTGTGGTAGCAGCCTTACCTGTATATCCCACTCTCTCTATCATAAAGAGAGAGAGAGAGAGAGAGAGAGAGAGAGAAAGAGAGAGAGAGAGAGAGAGAGAGAGAGAGAGAGAGAGAGAGAGAGAGAGTTTTTCTAATCACCACGCATATCGACTTTATAAGTCACAGTACCTTTAGTTTCCTTCACTTTTCTTTATCAACTGTTTAAACAATAAAAGAACACGACTAATAAAATAACGAGAGAGATTAATTAATTTCATCCTCCCACTTAAACTAAGTCTACGTTTTTATTGTCAGGGAGATAAAGAGCATGTCTTTTCTAAAGAAGTTTAAAATGGCTAATTACGCCGAAGAAGAAAATCCGGGCCTCGGAATATCTTTTCGAGAACTGTTGGCGTGCGTTTAACTGTCTCGAGCTAAATCACAACGCGCTGAAATATTGTTCCAGTCACTCGTTTACATTTAGCCACCAGCTTTTTGAGATGCTGCATCTCTATTAAGTCTCTAGCATCAAAAATGCAAAAATGGAATTGCAATAATAATTCAACTGAAACTGGAATTCATTTTTGTATGGATTGAAACTCTTAACACTCAGTAAAAGCTTAACTTGGGACTGAACCGAACAGAAAAGTTTTGAAGACATCAGTGGGAGTGGAACTTAAATCCTTTTTCCATCTTGTTTCATGGAATATGTATAGACCCCCGGGTGAAATGCGATTTTTAAAACAACACTGCTTCGGCCAATCGATTTTGGCTTGTCTACGAAACTACGCGAACAGAAAAGACTTCAATTATGATTTATTAATGCTGTCTGTCCTTCTAATGTTTTTCTAGTACAGCAACGAATATTCTTATTCTAATTCTAGAGGATTAGTTCGCTGGTTGTAGAAGAAAAACGAGGAAAACCCGGTTTTGTCTTTTTACTGGGAACCTATCGACACGCCATTGGTTACAGACTTATGCCCCTGTAATACGGTAACACTAACACATATTAGTATTCTAACTGACGAGAGCGGTGCAAAAACGGCACGCACGAACTGCCTACTCTCCCCAAGTGCCATCATGTACTTTATTGACATTTACTTTCCTTGGGCAAACACTGTCGCACTTTCTGTCTATCTCACCGAGAAGAGGGAAGGATCACATTCTATTTTGAGACAAAAAGGGCATTTTATCGCCTCTCCGCGCTTCCCAATCTTTCATCCACGGGTACCTTTTGACATTTTCGGTCGGTGTCGGGCTGTCCGCAAACTTTTCTCTTAAAACATCGGGGTATTGGGAACTAGACATGGGTATTGAGTAGTGAATAGTGAGTGAGCGAGAGTTTTAAATGAACTGTATCATATCGCAAATGTAGAGGTAGGTATCTCTAAATCACTCACTTGCCCATGTTGTTCATTCCTACCTCGCAGCACACCTCTTTCTTCTTTGTGGTTCTTCTCCCTTCATGTCTAAAGGTTGATGTTAACTTCTGGGACTTTTTGGATGAAGCTTCTCCAATGATAATTTTATCAGTAGCCACTCGCACCGCGCTCTCGAATTTTGTTATTTTGTCAAAGATTTGAGGACCTAACATGACTGCTGTAGATTGACTTACGTCTACGTTTTTGTTTGAAAAAGCAGAGTTACGGCTGCCATCTTAGCGGTATTAGTTAAATAGCTAGAGATATTAAAGATATAGTTGATATGTATCTTTTAAAAATATTGGTGAGCGAGTCACTCTTTTGAGAGATTATTCTGCTCTCTACCATACCTAGTAGGTATGTACGTACGGTGGGAAGCGGGGCTGAAAACAATGTGTCGCGGATTAAACCCCGGGACAGGGCTAATGCAATATTTATAAGATCTCAAGTGGCTGTCCTGGCGGAACATTCACTCACTACACTAACACGGGCAAAACTTACAGCTGGAAGGCGGAAAAATTGTGCGATTTAATGTACTTCGTCGCGCCACGGAAAACATCGATGGAGCTTTTGTTACTCTACAAACAAAATTTTAACGTGTTTCTAGATACTGTAATTATTAAGTAGCTATGTACAATATTGTTATGAAAATATCATCGTTACCATTCGATGTGAACACGACCTGAATGAACCATGTTTTGTATTAAATTATGTCTCATTGTTTTCAGAATTTTTCCATAATCAGTCACACACAGCTATGCCCCACTTTCATCAACCACGTTTACAAATCAGTAGGTAGGTATATTTGCTTTTGGCTCTCCAGTGTTCAATAACTCCTTTGTTATTATTGCTCCTACAAGGCACTGGCACCTCGCTCCACAAAAATCCCTTGGCAACAATACAAAAAACAAACTAAACAGAGCGCTCGGTAGTTTTGCATAAAGGCGGAATAACTGCCTTCTCATTGAGTGAGTCTGCAGTGGCACGGATCAGAACGCAAGTCGGCCGACCTCTGACCCGCTCCCGACTACCTATTCAGCTCTTATTCAGCTCCAATCTAAAATTTGGCTTCCCACTCTTGGCGCACGTACAAGTGGGACAATAACAAACGGGTCTCCTATAACGCAGGGCCGTCAATTCCAACTCTAAGACGGTTTTTCACGAGTCTAGACGTATAATGGAGCCTATTGTATTACATTTCATAGTGTCTGCGGGTGAAATATGCTGCAAGCCTGGGATAGCATATTATCTGAATGGGGTAGAGCAGCTTAGTTTAAAATATGAAAGTAGAGTTCGCGTTGAAACGTTTTTAAAAGGCCGCCCGCCGCTGTGCGCAGTTTATCGTGGAGGCAAACTGCAAGGAGGTCTTATTTTTAAGTACTCACAGTCTACAATATTGTGAAAATAGATATTTCATAATTGCCTTCGTACGAGCCTGATTCATCAATTTGCAGCCAAAGTTTTAAGGGTTCTACTGACAGACCGGCTTTTGTGGAGTGAGGCATAAACTCTGCGAACAGCACTACATCTGGAACGTGTAGCACTGTTTCCACAAAGTCTGGTCGCGGGAAAAGCTAGTTAGCTATGTACAGTCAGTCACACGCTAGGATACCCCTTTTTATTTATAGCCCTTATAATTTCTTGGAAAATAATTGCAATCAAAAGTTCCTGGAATTAAGGATCTAGGTGTACCTATTCGTAATGAGCAGTGACACACTCTTGAGATAATATTATTGAAAGGTCCACAAACATCTTGAAAGGCATGTCATTTTCTTTTTTGTAGGATTAGAAATCGTCGCCGTGGTCTAGCCTTTGTTATGATAAAGGATTCCGACGGGTGTGATGTGAACAGCCCCTTATTTTCCTCATTTGAATATGAGGTTTCCTCGAATAAAGTCTAGCTTCAAACGTCTCAAGAATCCTTCAAGAATCACGTAAAGATAAAAACACGTTCAGCCGTTCCATCACATCTGGGGGGTAACCTAATTGTCTAACTTTTGAATCTATTGCGAATTCGCGATCCCTTTCAAAGGTATCGGGATTATGATCATGATCGCGACTTTAGAATGGAATTATCGAAGGGTGGCATTAATATTCGTCGACTGAAGATCGAGGTGATCTCAAAAGTCAAAAGCTAATGTCAAGCCTTGGCTAATGTCAATGTCAATCTCAAGGTAATGTCTATTAATATGCTGCGGCTACTCAAGTTTGACATTAGCCATGGTTTGACATTAGCATTTATTTAGACTTTTCTGAGTTCACCTACTTGAGATCGATCTCAAGTAGGTGATCTCAGACCACTACTAAATATACATCCCTATATCACTATCGCTTACTGAACGAATGAGTCAAAACACATACAATTGAATGACATTGAGTGAGATATTTTAAAATGTTGTCCTTCAAAGACGCGTCGTCGTCTATCCCTATCGCTTTCAACGACAGCTCCTGTCAAATAAATGCAGTCTAAAGGTTGTCAACCAATAGGTACCCTTCAAATGTCAAATTATCGCGATATATTCAAAAGTTAGACCATAACATGATCTGACATGAATTGACATGATCAATTACTTTACTTTACTCAAGCCTTTCTTTACATCTACGCAATAAAATGAATTATGCAGCGTCCATCTACATCTAAAAAAAAAATCGCTTCCCCGTTGTTTTTTAGTGTGAGTGGAAAAGCCGCTAGACGCCTACGCGCCTGTATAAACCATCTAAGACCTAAGTCTACTGCCGACTGTCTTGTGTGCATTGGCAGTTAGTGACAGTGGATATTATGTCGAAGGAACGTGAATAAGGTAAAGTAAGTACCTACCGTCCAATTCCTTCGTACCTATATTTCTATGGAAGCCTGTAATGCATAACACAATGGAAGGTCCGGAAAAATATGCTTCCAATAATATTCGGAAGTTGATGGTCCTCACATCGCGTGCCTACGTATGTGTCAATGTCAATGTTTTTGGTCTGTGACAAATTGTTCACGAAAACACCTCTATTTTTCTTTTTCTTTTTTCTACCTTCGGGCGGCGACGGCCTCAACAAGTTTTTTCTTTCTCCTTTTTGTGTTTTTGTAAAGGATTTGCTTTTTTCATAAACCTCTGGAGATATCGGAGAGAAATGGGACTCAGAGGTTGTGTGCAGTCGACCGATCTCATATGTCTGCCCTTGGGAGTTGATTGCGGCGTCACATAATTTATTTCTAGCATATTCACATTGTATTTTACGGCTGTTTTACACTAAGTAACCAGTTGAAGTGACCACTCGTCTGATGCTGTACCTACTAGGGGTTTAGAGTCAGCAGTTTATCTCCATAGAAACGGCCGAAACGCGCCTTATAGCTGGCGCCTTATATCTCGCTCGGTATGTCTCGGAATTTTGCGAGTGATAGAACTCAATGGAGAACGGTGCTCTCCACCACCTTCAACTGATGGTCACGATCCTCAGCATTGAGGGAAATACTGGATGGATGGTTGGTCGTCTCTATATTTCCCGCGTTTCCCGATCGAACGGGTACGAACTTACTTCCGAATAGCAATGCAGCGCTAATAAATCGGAGGTCAGATGTCAAACTTTAACAATCATGATCCCTTTCAATTTGACAGCTGAAAGACATTGACAAACTTCTAATCACATATTTCCTCTATTTTTCATTGTGATTGTAATATTAAGTGAACAAAATTGCAAAAGGTCCAATAGTGAAGTTTGTAAATTTTTCTTTACATTTATACCATTAGCGATTGTGATTTAGGTATAACTTGGAATATATTTCGTGATACATAATGTAAGTAGTTCTAGTTACGCAATTATAGCCAGGTCATTAATGGCACAGCACCACATCTATTGTGGCCACTAATAGACTTACAAATCTGCGAAATATACCCTTTGGAGGGGTCCAATCGTAGCTAATATTTTCAACTGAATGCCGGGTCGATCGATTCGAGGTAATGATCGGTAACGGCATCGATTCGCTTTCGGTGTTTTTGTCGCTTTATACAAGGTGTTACAAAAGGTCCTAACTCTTTTTACAGGGCAATATCACCTGGCACATACATTTATTTTTGCCACAGTTCTTTTATTTTATGATGGCAAGGTGTCCAATCCCTCCAGTTAGGTACACACAAAAGCACTTAGACGCTTAAACTTTTGTTGCAAAGTCGCCCGTAACGTAAGTGAATAGAGTACACGCGTGTAAGCGTCTACGTGCTGTCTTGTGTACAATCTGTGTACATCGGTCCCCATAATAATAATACGTATACCTAAAACGTTCCGACCTTTGTGCTCTACAAATCTACACAAAGGTAAGGAGTTTTCCCTCTAACAATACACAGACGTTTAATCAAACTGGCGTTCATTAGTGAGGCATTCAATTAGTATGAAAATTAAATGGACAAAAGTAAATATTGGAACGCAACGCACGTAGCATGTAGGGCGGTTTGGCATGAAATTTGATAGAGGCGAGAAGCTTGCCAAATTGCCTCGGTCGCTTATCACTGGGATAACTTTTAACATAACGCGTCTGTACTGAGCACTTTGTTAGTGTGTCACTAGGCTATGCAAACGGGGCATGAATCACTGAACTCTGACTGGAAATGGGTCTGTAAAGTACGAAGAGAAGGGTATAATGTGTATTATAGTTTTGGTTTCAATAGATGCCGATTTTAGGACGCGTCTAAATTGAAGTATTCTGAATAAAAACGGAGAGAAAAAGTGGGTCCACTCCATTCACGTTAAGGCGCTGTACATAGTGAATAGCCCGCGCGCCAAGAAAAATGCACAAAATCGAGTCCTGTATCAAATACACTAAAAAAACGAAGATATTTTTGAAGAAAAAAAATAGGCGGCGCACTTTTTTTCAAACAAAATATCTTGCAATCTGTTATGGGTATCAACACAAAACTGGCTGTTTTAGATAGCTCTCACCTAATTCTAGGCTAACACAACCAGTTTGATATCTTGCAATCTGTCATGTTATCCATAACAGATTGCAAGATATTTTGCTTAAAAAAAGTGCGCCGCCTATTTTTTTTCAAGCAAAATATCTTCATAACGTTTATGAATGTCAACACGAAACTGGCTGTTTTAGATAGGTCTCACCTAATTCTAGGGTTTGATATGTGAACATTTTCCATTTATTTACAGGAATCGATTTTGTGCATTTTTCTTTGCGCACGGGCGATTCGAGTAATCATTTAGTAGGTAATAGGCATTTTGACACATTTTTGTATGGAGACGTTTTAGGATGTGGGATCTAGACCTTATGTCTTAAAGATTCCCATTTGACGGCTCGTTTGTTGTTTTTTTTTGTTTTTTTTTACTGTGTCGTATGTTGCGAAGAGCTACCAAATCCGACTCCAAGTAGGTAATGTTCGCTGGAACCCAAAAGCTGCGTCCCGATACAATGCACTTTTTTTTCCCTTCGGCAGTTTCTTTTTTTTTCAGTGTTTTTTTTCCGGTCCAGGGCGCGCATTGCGGCGCGATGACTTGGAAAGCGTTGGTCCACTCGCTCGATTTACACTGCAAATTGATTTTTATGGACTCGGGATGGTGCGTCCGTTACGTAGTTTGTCATCGTTTCGTGACAGTCCGTTCTTGAGGCGCTGAAATAGTTCTATATTTTTCCGGGCGATAAATGGAGAATTAAACTTTTTTTGTTTTTTCTAAAGCACGATAGCAGAGAGTCTTTTTCTCTGTGATATTGAGATACTCGTAGTATAGCTATTCTGAGTTTCCTTGATTGATCGCTAGGTAAAGATCTCTACATAGTCTAGGATTCCAGGCAGTTAGAAGGTAGTTGTATGTTTGAATGTGAATCGATTCACAGTTCAAATTGCCACTTATCATCATGGCACCCTTCTACAAATAAGAGTTCCAAACGAAGTCGAAACTAGTCGGATATGCAGAATGAAAGTTAGTTTAGTTGCTCAGTTAATATACCTAACAGATAAAAAAAATTGTTGAATTATGGCAACGATACACACGACACCACGTAGATGCTTATACGCTACTACTCTACTCGGTTACGTTACGGGCGACCTTACAAAAAAAGTGTACACTCTAACGTGCTGTCGACTGTACTTGGTGGAAGCTTTCATCGCTTTCTTGTAGTTGAATTTTCTTTTGCGGTGTCTAAATTCATTCATCTTACTTTACATGCTTCGCCTTTAGCTAAGGTAGGTACTTTGCTTTAGCGAAGGAATTATAAAGGCTTTAGAAACTTACCTCCTCATCGTATCAAAAGGAGTTGCAGCTCTTTGAAATGTGGTGACCTAAGTTATTACCTACTAGGTAAAGGGGGTTGGGTCCCGCGCCTCTATTATGTAAGAATTCCACTCAACCTCCGAGCGTCAAAACACTCGAAAATAGTCCTTATTGAAATGAACAATCTATTATTTGACATTTAAAAACCGTTATTTTTACGGTGGATATTTTAGATAATACAGGGGCTGTTCATTTTGGCGATCGTAAAGACTAGCTACCAACTTTTGACAGAGTGATTCGGAAAACCAAGCTTACAGAATGGTTTTCAACCGTTTTCTGATGATAATTTACTATGCTTAACATGATATTATGATGGTCTAAACGTATCCAGCTTTGACAGCTCGATACACGTTTATCTATCCTGCAAGCGTAGCATGAGGCTGGGTTAGGCAGTACATAAGGGGTTTTAATATAACTATGTGCATCTCATTCTTTTGTTTGACGTAGAGCGGGATACCTAGAGTTATAAAACCATGGATACGCTCTAACCCAGCCTTATGATACACGAGCTGGTCTAGATCCGCAGAGAGATTTGTGTGCTATCGACCTCTACTACAGGGTGTGGTTTTGTAAAGTGACACCTGAATCATGGGTTATATTTACTTACACGATATCTACAGGGTGCACTCTAAGTCGATAGCGAAACTTTAAGTAGGCTATCTAGTGATCAAAACAAACAACTTGTACTAGGTGGCGAAAAAAATTTAGTGAAAAAAATATCAGCTGTTCCATACAAAAGGTCGACTCAGTACTGAGCCAAATGTATGAAACAGCTGATATTTTTTTCGCTCCATTTTTGTCGCCACCTAGTACAAGTTGTTTGTATTAATCAGTAGTCAGCCTACTTAAAGTTCCGCTATCGACTTAGAGTGCACCCTGTAGTGAAGCAAAAAAAAAGTATGTATCAGTGAAAAATACCCATCATTAAACTGTGGCCTCCCTTACTATTATACTAACGCTTGCCACAATACTATACAGTCTGGCGCCACATCGCGCGCGCGCGGCTTTGAGAAAGCGGGGGTGTCCGCACGTAGCGGTTACTATACAAGGTGTTACAAAAGTACCTAACTCTTTTTACAGGGTGTAACCTACTGGTCAACAGGATGTCATATCTGTAAAAAAAAGTTTAAAAAAAAACAACCTCAAAATTGAAAATTTTTCATAACTTTTTTGTTTTTGTTATTAGCTCAAATTTAAAAATATGTTTGTGCGTGTAGGTGCATTTACATAGCTTTGAGTTGTTAAAACATTGTGAAAGTCATTGAAAACAATATTTAAAAAATACTTTTCTTCCGCCACATCGTTCACATTTTATTAATTTAAAAATCAACGGAACGTCATAGAGCAAAAAAAATATTTAGGTTATGATCCCTATCACCGGCTGCTATTACCCTGTAAAAAGAGTTAGGTACTTTTGTAACACCTTGTAGAACAACTTGAAATAAGGTAATTTGTCCTACAAGAAAATTTTAGAAAAAAAATAAAAACTTATTTTTAGTTTTAAGCGTTACTCAAACTATTGTCCCTGAGTCGGGTGTCACTGACGAAAACAACACCCTGTATTGTCGATCGTGTTTGTACTGTTCACGAAATTAACTAAAACCGTCACAAAAAATCTAAAGATGCTTGGAATTTCTACTGTGCCTATAGTTGAAGTTTAGAAATTAGATGTGTGTACAAACAGCATACTTCCAGTAATGGACAAACCAATGCCGAAGAAGAAGCATCACTAAACTAAGGCTGGTATTAATAGTCCTCTGAGATCACCTACTTGAGATCGGTCTCAAGTAGGTGAACTCAGAAAACAAAAATCACCGACTTGAGACATTGGCTTATTAATAAACCTATCTTAGGCGCGAACTTGAGTCCTCGATTTGAGTAAAGAATGAACTATTTGAACGAATGATACCATTTAAGGTTCAAAATGTGGTCAAAAAGCTTAAACCCAACTCAAAAGTACTAGGCGCCCATACATTATAAAGAGACTATTCGAAAAGGCACAACCTGAGTTTGGCCTCCTTTTGGTCCATAAAATTGTCCATGGTCCGGTGTTATTCAGTTGGCAACTTGTCATTTCTATAATAGTCCAGGATTCCACAAACATAAAAGTGATGTTACAAGATATAACACGAACTCTACTCCAAATAGGTACTCGATTATAATAACTAGTGGTTCACCCCGAACTGTGAACTCAGGATGACTAACTTTTTGCTAACCCCATATCCACTCTTCGTTCGATTTGGATTTGGATGTTAGAATTTTAAAATTCTTTTAATTCCATTAAGCCGCCTTTATATTTTTATGACGACACAATCATTCATACATACAAACATACAAACATACTTCGATCGCTCGTTCAATATGACGACACAATTTTGTAGCGGCACCCTGGTCTAGACAAAAAGGAACAGATCTGACTCGCTTCAGCCATTTTTATTCAGCATTGTTATTCGTTACTTTGGCAACAAAGAGCTTGATCTTGAGTGAGTAACTCAGCATATTAATAAAGCAGCGCTTACTTGAGACCGATCTCAAGTCCTCGACTTGGGTCAAGAATGAACTATTTCAACGACTTGAGTAAAGAATGTACTAGGCTACCATACATTAGAAAGAGGCTAGCCACAACCTCAGTTTCACCTTCAAAGAGGTTCGTACGGTGAACAACTTTTTTCACTGTTTTCAGAACTGTCGAATAAAAGAAAAAACTTTTTCTATTGTCAAACATCAGTCAAACTACGAAAATAATTATTATAAAAATGTCTCGTAAATTCTTGTGATTTTCAGTATATTGAACGTTTTAGTCGGTTATGGATAATAAATGGCGTCAGAGAGGTTATTTTCAATATTTTGGCCGAAAAATATCATGCCGGAAACTTCCAACAGAGAGCTTCAGTTCATTCGAGCTTCCGTTATTCGAGCTTCCGTTTTTCGAGCTTCAGTACCTAGCGGACCCAGTTGGATGACCTCTACAAACGAGTTGCTGACAAGACAGGTATTTATTCACTATAATTGTATAAAATATACATAGTTCACGATACAAGTTACAGATATCGTCTAGTTTACGATATAAGTTACAGATATCGTCAGTTAGGTCTTTAAAATACCCCATCATCAACGTTTTTTGCGCATTTAATATAACTTTAGAGGTTATGTTTACGTAGAGAAAGTAGTAATTAGCCAAGCGAATTTATAATAAATTATAGAGCGACTGCAAACCTAACGTTTGATCGCTGCGCACATCATTCTACTACATTAATGTTTTATTTTGATTACAGGAAAATCAGAAAGTACCTACTGTCCGACGCATAATCGACGAAGTAAGGGCGTTATGATAGGAGGGATAAAAACCAAGGCAATTTTAAAACACCAGCTTTGGTCCCGAAACCTGGAATAATGTGTGGAGAATGAACACATAAAATGAGGGGAAGAATACTCGACTCAGCGCAAATTCATGTCAGGTGTAGAAATTTTAGATGATGATTAGGAAACAATATTGTATTAATAAATATGTTACAACTCTCCCAGGCTTGTTTATTTTCCAATTAGAAAAAAAAAAGATAATTATGTAACATTAATTAAGGTCTTCCCTATTCAGATTTATCTTCAAGTAAAAAGAGTAAGATGTAGCCTGTACAATTGTACATGTCCCACTAGCTGGGCAAAGGCCTTCTCTCAGAGAGAGAGTTCGAGCTTAATCACCACGCGTGCTCAGTGCGGGTTGGCGATTTTTGCGTTGAGGGTATAATGCCTCATACGCTCAGGTTTCCTCACGATGTTTTCCTTCACCGTCAGCGAGTGGTATTGCTACTACAAATTCACAAATGTTTCAAGTATCAACTTAATTTACTAAATACCTACTACTCGTCTGAATGATACCACACCCTCAAGTTTTCCCTACTATATCCGCTTTATATTTTATGCATGCCTAGTAACCTCTATGGTCCAACTGGGCTTTGAAAAAAACTAGGTACGAGTAAAGAGGTTTGAATTGTATGTTGTGCTGCCATCTACATGATATGTATCATACTACATGAAGCTTTCTGTCACCAATCGCCATATAAGAGATTCCGGATGTTTATGCACGCCTAATACCTTCAGACCATTGACATGACGTCATTCACGTTACAGCACTCAAATTCTATTGTACACACGACAGCACGTCAAAGTGTACACTTTTGTTGTAAAGTCGACCGTAACGTAAGCGAGTAGAGTGCTAGCGTGTAAAGGTCGACGTGTTGTCGTGTGTACGTGCGTTTCACGAAACAATTCCCTTGGATTGTACAAAAATAGTCCCTATTACATCGTAATAAGAGTTTCGTCAAGGGAACTCTTTCGTGAAACGCAATAGAGCCCGGATGTTCAGTAAGGAAAGAGTTGAAATATACTTTCTGCCTTTTTATTAGTGTGTGGTGTAGTTTCTTACAAGATTATGGGAGCCTGCAAAAAGTAGTTTTTCTTTGAAATTAAAACTTAATTTTGACAACACTTCAGTATTTGGCCAAGTACAAGCTCGTAGCTTCTGATTCTACCATGCCTTTATAGGTAGTATTTGAGTTTTAGATGGTGACGCGGTGGTGGCATAATGGGTAGAACAATGGACTCGGAATCGACGGATCCTGGTTCGAGTCCCGATGAGGGCATGTACCCTACCCATGACATTAATTTATTTCAAAGTCGCATACATACCACTCCCTGACTGTGAAGGAAAACATCGTGAGGAAACCGGAGCGTCTGAGGCTATATACCAAACTAAACTCAAACTTAGTACCAGCTTATTTTTTTAAACCTCAGCTCTTCGGAGTTCTTGCTTGGTAATATGACTGTGGGGCTCTGAGCTGCTGGAGTTTTGCAGCTCGAAGAACTCGGGCTGGTAGAAACACTGTTCTGGCTAGTCATAGCGATGTGGTAGAGGTGCCGGTCGAATGACGACGACAAATTATTTCACACCACAAGGTCCCTTTCCACGTAACTTCCGATGTCGACTATGGTCCTAAGTATATTGTTAAGCTGCAGCTTCTTGCTGTAGGTTCGCTTTGGATGCGCGCTGACTAAACATCATTTTTGTATATTAATTATCAAAGAAAATAACTCCCCTTCTTGCTTTGCGTAGTCGGGTAATGAAAAACACGAACTTGAGTCGGCTATGGCCTGCACTTGGAAATGACAGTCGCAAGTCTGGTCTCAAGTAGGTGAACTCACGTAAGATTGTGTCTATTAATAAGCCAGCGACTCCGGTCTCAAGTAAGTGATCTTACAGCTTCTTAACATTTTATGCATGCCTAGTACTCTAAACCACGTTGTATTGAAATTGAGACGTCACGGACTGTCAAAAGATGAATGACTCACTCAATTCCGAGCTCAAGTCGGCTCTATTAATATGGCGTCGACTCAAGTAAGTCGACTCACTCAAGCAAGTCGGCTAATGTCAATGTCAATCTCAAGATCGTGACTATTAATAAGCAGACAGCTACTCAAGTTTGACATTACCCAAGGCTTGACATTTACCTCCTTGAGATCGATCTCAAGTAGGTGAACTCAGACGACTATTAATACCACCCTAAGATTTTTAGGTAATCGTAGGTAAGCTTGAAATCCCACTGCCTTGAGAGGAGTTTGAGAGGATCCCGATAGTAAGACCACAGCCTTCTTTATCTCTCGTAAGACACATTTTATATAATTGGATGAAACATTAATTTCCTGCAGAAAGACATTGTTCTGTGATTAATTTGTTTTTCTCGTGTTTGATTCACAGAACAGCTGGAAATATCCAAAGCATTTTTATCTAACCTCTTTTATGTGGCCGTTCATGTTGCCACAATGTTGTAAACGCTCAAATCAAATCACCAACTTTGAATGAAGTAATTTAGGGAAACCTTTTTCCTTCGACTATAGCCACAATTTTATTTCTTTAAGTTTACTGCCGAACTAAACGAAGAATACTTACCGTAAACTGGGGTGAATAACAACATGTTTCAAGGTTTAATGCCATATATTTTTGCAAACCCGAGCTGAATCCTTCAAGTAATAACTTATAGATGCGAGTCTTGGATAGTTCTTTCGTTTCTAGTGACCCCAATACGTTAAACAATTTGTTTGAATAAATTTTCCATTAAAAGATTGCGTGTTGCAATTCAGACTTTGACTGGGGTCAATAAAAACGAGATATGGGGTCATTAGCAACAGTTTTAAAATGTATGAGATGTGTTGTTATTGACCCCATAAGTCGTTGGTATTCACCCCACATGTCGTTGTTAGTGACCCCACATGTCGTTGTTAGTGACCCCATAGCGCGTTGTTAATCACCCTTTTGGCAATAAAATACTACCCTCTAATTTTAAGTGTACAGAAACTCCTAAAATACTCAATGTAAAGCTTATCTCTTTGTCGTATCCTGTTAACGATGAACAAAAGCCATAGAATACCACAGAAAAACTGATCTTGTTGCCCTTTTTCCTGCCGAAAATAATAAAGTTTTTTTCCACAAAATTTCGTTAGCAAACTGTCAGTTTCAAAATGGCAATTTTTTTTTTACTTACTTTGACAGCTGTCATCAAGTAGTGTTGTCAGAATAAATAAAAAAAGTATTGACCATAGACACGTAACTTTTTTATTGAACAATAGGCATTAGATTTTGCTTAAAAGTATTTCTTTACTTTATTCTTGAAAGTGTTGTTAAACACCCCTGTAGTTGCAAAACACCCCAGATTACGGTACCTATTACACTAAACCTAGCTGTTTATAAAAGAATTGGTCAAAGACTTAAGAGCTCTAGTCAGCTCCATTAAATTATTTCAAAGAATTTTCTACTTTAGGAAAATGTATCTCTATCTCGAACATAAAAATTGTATAAGCCTTAATGAAAATGGTAGCTTATAATGACATAAGTGTGCGTGGGTCGGGAATCCAGGTAGATATACATACGTTATTTCTACAGGGTGTTAAAAGAAATATCGGCTGCTTGCTACTCGTACATACATTCGGTGCGCAGGATTTTTTTTTTCAACAACTGATCTTTTTTTTCGAGATTTTGGAGTGGTTTTTATAAGTAAGTTATTTATTACTTGCTTGTATTGATGGAATCAGCGACCCCATTAAGTATGACAGGACCATTTAATTTTCGTAACACGCTGTATAGACGAGAGACTACGTAAAAGAATATTTCTCGTCGAGACCGTGTTAGCGCGTCACATCCGGCGTCACGTGACCCAACCGGAAACGGAAACGCAATAAATCATCGACCATTGTCGCCTGCGCCCAATTGACGCAGATTTTTCTTTTATCCCTTCGATCCACTCTCTAGAGTTAGAATATCCTATTATTTGTTCGGAACCTGTGGTTTCTACTCTGTTTGTTTTTCTGCTTATTCAAATTGCCGTCATAAAGCTTTCCTATCTTCAGTGACAGGATTTCCCGCCGAGGTAAAGGTAAGCATTTCAGTAAATTATGTTGAGATGGCAATAAAATTAGTGTCAGCCCCTTAAACTTTTTTGGCTCTTCCTTTTTATTTCCTCGGAATTTGCTTGTTATTATTCCAGTCGGCTCGTTCTTGGAGTGTTTTCGAGTGTCGTAGAAAGTGCCGATATAGTTATCGATTCCATCTGAGGAAAAACTTTTGACAGGGGAAAGATTAAGCCGGAAAGATTAAATCTCGGGACGGAAAGGGTTGAAGTCCGCCGTCCGGCAGAACGTGGCCAGGATTTTCTTCCGACGCTAAACAATAGGAACATTTTTAACAGAATACTCTCGAAGCTTGATGTCGTATCAGCAATCAAATAGTTGTTCCGTTAGGAAAGAAACATTGTTGATCCGTTTCAGTTGGTCGGAATAGAAGAAGAACCCCTGGTTAGCTGAGTATTGATACCCACTTACCCATTTACTGTACCCATTGCCGAGTCTCCCCATGCAAGTGTCTGGCACTTCGGCTTGTCTTCTACAAAAATAAGACGGAGACTAGAAAAAAATTGTTATTGTTTTCACCTTTGTAATCATTAAATTCTCATTTTACAGTTATGGGGTTGAAATAACGGAAGCCACTTGTAAAAAATGTGATATAATTCTTTGTTAAACTATGAATATTTAACTGTACAAAATACATGGTGTTTCTAATTTACATTTTAATATTATTAACAAAATAATAGACAATAGTTAGGTTCTTATTGTTAATTATTATAATCGTTTACTCGATGGCTGGTGATGAGCGGTCGTTGGTTAGTGTTTTTCTCAGTTTCACCGTCGCGAATTGCTGCGCTCTGCGAATTAAGATTAGACAATTCAATTAGAACACTGCGATTCTCTCATTTCATTAAAACAACGCTTGTAAATAGTTTGCTGCAGAGTATAAGGACTTTGTTTCTTTTACCAGATACATTTACTGGAATAATTTCATTAGTGCAAACACTTTTTTAGGACTCGATTCTTTATGACTGTAATAAACATGTAATAAACAAATAAACATTTAACTATCGTTCATTCCAAACAGCGAAACGCTGTCAAAATAGGTTGCTTTTCGGAAAGATATTTGACATTCACCTAAGGGAGTATTTCTTTGCTTTTTGTAGTTGGCTATAGTCAGAAATCATCAATGATATCGTCCGGAGAGCGCTCACTTCGTAATTATCGGAGCTTAGCAAAAAGGTTTGCTTGAAAATAATCGGCTTCATAAATGTTTACTATCCCTATCTCATCGTCTATCATTATCTGAAATGAACTATAGTTGGTACATAGAGCAAAACAAAATGGAACATTAACGAAAAACAAAAGAATAAAACCTGTAGTATATTATTTGTAGACGGCCGCCTCGCGTTCGCGGCCCCACAGATCGTACCACGGCCCGAAGGTGTGTCCATCCTCTGGTAACTCGTTGCCCTCTGCCCTTTTCATCAGCTTGGTACGAGGCAGCAGTTGAGGTCTTTGCTGCTTCAACGCCTCGTTAAACTTCTGATCATCAGACTCACTGTATGGACCCTCGCTTCTGCGCTCTTTGAATCGCCTGGCTTCGAGACGCGCCTCTTCCTGACGAATCTTGGATTTTTCAGCTTTCTTGGAGTCAGTTTCGTAGTCGTAGCGCGAGACGCGAGTCTCTTGGTCGCTAAAGTACGAAATGTTTGTCTCATAGTATCTCTCATCACGGCGACCGTTATAGGGGAGGGAGCTGTCATCGTAGCTGCGGTTTCTGTCTTTTCTCTTTGTGTCTCTATTCTTTGTGTCAGCGTACTCTTTTCGAGTTTGGCGTCTGTCGAGCGAATAGTCGATCCTTGGTTCTCTGCTGTCGTACCCTCTGGAGTCTTTCTTCTGTGGTCTGCTTTCTGCTTGTGAATAGTCTTTCTTTGGGTAGTTGTTTCCGTTCTCTAAAGAGTGCTGTGAGTTTTGTCGGTTTTTCTCCTCTTTGCTCGAGCGTTTCTTGTATTTGAGCGTGCCTTCGTCATGGCCGTTGTAGGTGTCATCATTCCTCAAGTCGGTGTTGATTCTATCGGTTGGTATGCCGTATCGGTCGGTCTGTGGCTCATTGTCTTTGTATTTCAGAGTTTCGGAAGAGGCGGAAAAGGTTTTCATGTCATTTCCGTTGTCCTTAAAAGTCTTGAACTCCATTTTTGGTGGCGATCGCTCGTGAGAGTTCTTTTTTTTCTTCTCAGAAGAAATGGTTGCACGAACATGGGGTGTGATTGGAGAGACTTCAATTTCCTCAAATTCTGGCATATAATCACTTTCTTTGCGCGCTTTCATGTTGTTTTCCACTTGATTTTGCCGACGTCTTTCCATTTCTTGCTTTTTCCTTGAGGTCATGTGATCATCAACTATGATACAATCGTAAGGATCAGTGCTAGACGCGACGGAATTTACCTCTGAGCTGCTATCGTTATCATATTTTTGCAAAATCTCTCTTCGTTTGACAGTCTTCATCACAAAACCATCACCATTTTCGTCATTGTAGAAGCTATTTTCAAAATTGGTTTTGATAGTGCTTGTGTTTGTCATATCTGAATGCCTGGACTCATTGCGAGGGACGAATTCTTCCTTTTCTTCAGCTATCATTTTCTCAGAAGAGCTCTTCTTCTTCATGGGTTGATTTTGTTGATAGTTTTCTGGTCCTCTATTACCTTTCTCATTCATGATTTGTTCGTTTTGGATAGAGCCGAGGCTTTTCGCTTGACGGATGCCATTGGTAAGTTTTACTTCTCGTCGGTCAATTGTTTCTTTAGGGTGCGATTGAGCGTTTTCAGGTGTTGTTGTTTTTGGAGGTGTCTGTTTTCTGGGCTCAGTAGGTATGTCGGGTGCAGGTCGAAGTTCTTTTGCCAACTTGACGAAAAGTTTCTTCTTATATTCTGGTACTGTATCGACTATGTCCCTGTGTTGCCACAAAGACATGCCTTCCATAATTTCTTCAGATGTAGTGCGACCAAACTTCCAGAAAGACTTTGTCCGTTTTACCTTTTGTGATTCTTTGTCCATATCCAGCATGTTTCTGAGCATAATTTGCTGGTCATCAGTAAGGTAACCGTTGGAATTAGCATTTTGTTTCGAGCCTCGTTTCAGGCTTTGGGTTTTCGACATGTACGTCTGGTGGTCCTTGGCTTGTTGAGCAGATTTGCTATGGAACAAAATAAAAAGGGAAAACATAAACATAGCTTCACTACGAAACAAAAACAACGTAAATAAGCAACAAAAGGGATCAAGCAAAATACAAATATAATTTAAGAAGCGGAACAAAAACACTCTGCAGAAGTATTCCACAACCCACCTGATGGGAACACGAAGCCTTTGAGCCTCCTCATCACTGTAGTCCACATCAGGCTGCGGCGGCGGTTCATTAGAGAAGCCTGAATCGTTGGAGCTGTGCAGTGAGACGTTTCCCACTGCTCCGACGGCCGAGACTACTGTCTTGGCCGGACCGGCCTTGTTGGCGGCCACCTGCGAAGGAGAAACCTGTTTAATTTGGTTCTTAGTATAATTTTGCCTAGAAAATAAGCTTTGTTCCTGGTGATGAAACTGGCAAGAGATGTGAATTTTTTAGCGTTCTGCACAATGGCTTCTGGGATGGAGGAGTGGTAACTGGCACTGGCCGAAGAGAATCTCTCCGCATGTCATTGGCAAAGCGCTTCTAGTAATATGGAACTGACCCTCTCAAACTATAAAATCTGGTGCAACCCAAGCGCACAGCACTTACCTGCGAGCATATCGGTAGCGTCTGCGGGCCAAAGCTTCTGGTCTTCATGACCGCACGCTTCGTGAAGCTGGCAGCAGATGTGGAGTTACTTATGGGGCTTGGTGCTGATGCCCCAGGGGTAGAAGGAACTTCTGTGCAATCTTTGATTAGGCCGAGTACTATTAAACTACTAGATTTGGAGCAACCCAAGCACACAGCACTTACCTGCGAGCGCATCGGTAAGGTCTGCGGGCCAAAGCTCCTGGTCTCAATGACCGCGTGTGTAGTGAAGCTGGCAGCGGATGTGGAGTTCTTTATGGCGCTTGGTGCTGATGCCCCAGGGGTGGAGTGGAACGTGGCACTGGCAGAGGAGCTCAGCGCGCTCGGGGATGGAGCCGGCAGGGTGGGCGGTAGGCCAGGGGAGCCGGTGCCGAGGCGACCCTGGGGAAACGGGGCCGGTTAGTAGGCGGCAGGGGTAGCTGTTAGTCTTAGCGTGTTGCAGTGGTTTTGCACATGGGTTTCAGGGTGGGCTTGCTCAAGCTAGTGTCAAAAATATTTTTGATACAAAAACTGACCCTGGATGCATTGGGTTGAATAGTGAACTAGAGTCTTGTTAATTTGTGCGCCTGTTAGTGACGGCTTTGGTGAGTTATCTAGGTTGTTGTACACATCCCACAAAACTTTTAAGACCAATAAAGAGTTCACAGCTTGTCCGAGTAGAGACTCTAGCAAGTCAATATCCATTACACTCTTAGGCATCAGCCACGCAGAAGATCCGTGCGACGAAGATGCGGTGATGGTAAATTACCTAATGCTCATGTTTCAAGCACCCAACACCTCTACTATTCCGTACAATAAAAAAAAAACCTATGTCCAACCAAAACCAACTCTTTACACAAACCTTATTCACGTGGTGAGCAGTGACGGTATCTCCGAACATCCTGGGCGGATGGGCGTGCGTGTGTGGTTGGTTGACAGCTAAGGTCTGCGCGTGGGCCATGGGGGCCGGCGGCGGCGCCTCGCTTGGCGTCTGGGCGCAGCCCCATCGAGCTGGTGAACTGGCACTGAGGGGAAGGAATGTGTGTTCAGAATATGTAAAACATTTGAGTGACTGGGCTGGCGAGTTGAAGTTGTGGTCGAAAAATTAATTTGGATTTTAGAAACTGTTTTTCGTTGATTTGAGTAACAGAATGGAAACCAATACCTGGATGGCATTTCGTGGGAAGACCAGCAGCCCGATGATTGGACGACATCTTTCTATCGGGGGAGGAGCCATGGGTGCTAATAGCGAAAGACCGTGAGAGGTGGCGCGAGAGGTAACAAGAGGGCAACGAGGGCCTCAGTGTACGCAAGCGGGAACCATTCAGCGCTATGTTCTCTCCATACTCCCAGCCCTAAGTCCGGTCACCCAGCAGCCCTAGGAAATCCCCCTACTGGAAGCTCATCTGATTGTCTCCGGCTACTGCGTGGGCGTATTTAAAAAAAATTTTCATTGTCCCGCTACTTAACTCGTTGCCGCTCAAACATGGACTTGAAGTGCTTACCCAGATTCCTCAGCAACGATCGCCTCAGTGTACGCAAGCGGGAACCATCCAGCGCTATGCGTGCGCATGTTCTCTCCATACTGCCAGCCCTTGGTTCGTTCACCCAGCAGCGCCAGAGTGTCTCCCTGCTGGAAGCTCAGCTGGTTGTCGCCAGCTGCTGCGTAGGCGTACAGAGCTCGTGCCATCGGTGGGTCGCGGGCTGTTGTTGTTGGTGGGGCGAGGGAGGTCGGGCGCGTCGCAATGCGGGAGTCGCCTTCTGGAGAAAAGAGGGGCGATTTTAATGATACGCGCTGACGTTGACCCTTGTAATGCTTTGATCGCGAAACAGTGGTAGAAAAAGTTGTGTAAATATCTACATCTTTAAAAATCATTCAATTTTTGCAAGTGGAGCCAAGTTTGTAAATGTTGATTTCAGCGTAAATAGGTACTGTAATAGTATTGTTGCAGAAGGTAAACAAGTTCTACTTCTTACCATCATCCCCTTGCAAGCTGGCCTGTAGGTTGAAGTCGGACTTCGCCCTGGATATTCCCTGAGTGGGCGAGCTCAAGTCCTGAATGGAGCGGACGTCCAAGCACGAGGCGTCTACGGAGCGAGTCTTCCTCAAGGCCGAACCGACGGAGGCCCGGTCGTCGTCGCCGTCGATGCGCGGGCTCGCGTACACGTCCTCGTCAGCCCAGAATGTCACTTGCTGGAACAATAAAGGAGAGATGTAACTAGCGTTACTTCTACATCAGAATCTAGTGTCGATTGATACTTAAGGTGGGATGATAGCAACGTGGCGGGAAATGAAAAATTTTCACCGTTTTTTACATTTTGTAACTAAACTGAGCTATTTTTGTTCAGCGATTTTTCGTTCGCGGCAATAAAATAGTATTCTTTTTATTATTGTAAACAACAAAACAACAGTACTTAATTCAGCCGATGATGTGTTTTGGTCTACGAAGCAGTGGCACTGCCCAAAAGACTTGTTGATGACCAGAACACATAATCGGCTGAATTATTGTTGTTTTGTTGTTTACAATACTGAAAAATAGTTATTTGTTATGCAAGAATGCAAAATTATTGTTTGCGGCGAGTGCTTGTATTGAATACCGAGCTAGCGAAGGTTTCTAAAATTGAGCCACGAGCGTAGCGAGTGGTTCAAAAAAAGAAACCTGAGCGTAGCGAGGTATTCAGAAGCACGAGACGCAAATAATATTGCATTCGTGCGAAACACAAAACTTTTCATCTCACAGAAGCGAGGAAATCACTTTGTTAGCCAAGCGGGACAAACAAAGTAGTCAACTACTTACAGTCAAAACAGGTGAGTCAAATAAGTTCCTTTTAAAAGCATAATTTACTGTAGTTACGGCTGCCGCACTAAAGTTTTCAGCTTCGTTGGTATTAAAACCATTCGTTTTATTAATAATTTCCTGAAGTTTATTTATCCAGACACAAAAATAATGAAAATTAAAAGAATGTTTATTTTTCCGGGTGCATTCTGAACTTTTACCATAAAAATTTTAAATTTCTAGAGTTAAAAAGTAAATTCAATTATATCGGTTGAAAAAATGTATTTAACAAACCAACCCATAATTATCTAATTGATAAAACAGAAGCGGAGCATTTTTTTTATTTACTGTAATTAAAAATAAATATAGTGTACAAAATATTAAAAAGACTGTAAGAAGAAACCGGGTTTCTGAATGTTCTATTCCATGACTTTAGATGTCTATGCCTCATTTGCATTCACAGTTTTGTATAGAAAATGGGCACTGTCGTGGAGAGTCGCGTCTAAACGAGGCTCTTCTTTCTGATGCTTTTATGAAATTATATGGCATCTAGTGAAACGGCCAGTGTTTTTTCTTTTTTACATCAAGGGGCGTGCAGAACAAGGGCGTTTAAATTTCGAAGCACACAAAAATGCAGATTGGTTAAATTCGGGTTTTACACGGTTGTAAGTTGCTAGTAACAGCAAACTTTCCGAGCATGGGAGATGAAAAATAATATGTTATTGCTACGAACGAAAAATCGCAGAACAAAAATAGCTCAGTTTAGCTACAAAATGTAAAAAACTGTGACAATTTTGAATTTCCCGCCACGTTGCTATCGTCCAACCTTAATATTGGTTTGCGAATATTTTTGTTTCTCAATAGTTATCTTTCGGCGACTACAAAAGTAGGTATGATGTCAAGCAATTGGAAATAATACAGTGGACTTATTTAAGCTAATAATCAGGGCTGAAGCCTGGGTTTGGATCCGAATATACATATTAATTTGTATCACGTGCAGAATATCTTTTAAAGTTTGTTAGGAATTTAACACAGGAGACGCAAGTAATTTTGCAGCCATACGAACCACAACACTTCATCTCACTATAGCGAGGAAACTGCTTCTGAGGTAGCTTCCAATACCAAATCACCCACATCCTGCTAACAAACATATTATGGCTACCACATTGGGCGGCAGGTATTCCCTCGTCCGGAACACCTCCAGCCACTTCTCCAAGCCGTTGTTGTAGGCCGTGGCGCAAGTGGTGTGGTATGCTCATCTCACTATAGCGGGGAAACGGTTAAATGCAAGAAAAATATTTACAAGAGCTTTCAAGACCGACTCACCCGCATCCTACTAACAAACATGGCTTCCACATTGGGCGGCAGATATTCCCTTGTCCGGGACACCTCAAGCCACTCCTCCAAGCCGTTGTTGTAGGCCGTGGCGCCAGTGGTGTGGTATGCCAGCCAGTGTTTCGCCAGAGAGCACTGCCGCTCGAGGACGAAGCCGTAGCGGCGACGCTCTTGTGTCATTGCCTGCAAGGGTGGGTTTTGCATAAGAGTATATTATTATGTAACTTAAAAAAATGATTTGATTTAAGTGATTTGTAAAAAAGTTAAACTGAAAAGAGTTGAAAGATGCTGGCCGGTAAAAGTGATCATCGCGTTCAAGGAGGTTGCATTGTTTATGTTTAGAATGAGATTGAGTAAAATATTAATCAGCAAAAAAAGAAGAAAATGCGTTGGTTGTGTTAACTACAATTATTTGGCCGGTGGCTAATACGTATTGCCATAGCTATATAAGTTACTTTTTCCCTCTGTCACCAATTGATAAGTCATGTAGCGCTGCAAGGTAGGTACAGTCAGCCGCATGCTAGGATAAGCTTTTTGTTCGATTGACGCACTTACGCCGCGCGCGATACGAGCTTTATCCTAGCGTGTCACTGGTAGTACCACGTCACATTTGCAACGTAAAATTAGATTTGTGGGGATGATATTTTGATAAAGCGACCAGCGGCCTGCGTGTAACATTAAAATTTGGCTTAATTCCCGGGCCATTAAAATGTCCCCAGTTAGGTTGAGTGGGCCACAAAATTATTCTCCCATTATTATGTAGTTAGTGAGTGTAACGACGGTCTACGAGGACGGTTTCAAACTCACATTCTTCAAACTTTGTTCGCAAAACGCGTCCAGTTTTGTTTTCTCCTCCTCCAAAATCTGCATGTTCTGTGGAAACAAGGAAAATTATTGTAACTAGGTATGCGTAGGTACATGCTACTCTGAGATTTGGTTAGTAAAGCGGACGGGTTGCTATACCAACGTACAAAGTCTGTTTTTTCATTTCGCTTCATGCAGAATACCTACATGAATCTGTGCATTTTCAAATGATTATTTTTCAACATTACAGCATATTTTTCCTGAAAACGGGCATATCTAAGTAAGTAATGCATATTTTAATTTCTCTTTTCGACTTTTTACGACGAAGATTTTCTAAGTTAAATAAGAGGATGATAAAAGTAGGTGCTGTGCACTTCGATAAAGAATCTATCTAAATACCGCTATGATACTTGAGTGGTGACTTCACGCATCTAGTATGGGTGGAGATGACCTTGGACGCAATGGCGTGTCGATGGCGTCCCAGTAGAAGGACAAAACCTGGTTTTCTTCGTTTTTCTCCTACAACCAGCACAATAATCGTATAGAATTAGTATCAGAATATTCTTTGCTGATCTACAAAAACAGCAGTAATAAATCGTCAACTGGGAGCCCATTTTTTCACTGATGCGTTACAAACTCAGGCCCTAGGTAGTACGCCATTAGCTTGCCACGTCAGTTCTTTTTTGGTCAGGTGACTGTTGTCGTGTCTGGTCTCAACGCAACGCGTGTTCATCGTCATTTTCTTTTGAGGATTACGTACTTTGTCTAATGAATTTTACCTTCATTTCCTTATCCATTGCCGATCCTACTTTGGAAACGTTGGTTTTCTTCTTCCTTTGCTTCTTGATGGTGGCGGCTGCTTTACTGTAGCTCTCCGAGCGCGTCTTGTGTTGCTGCAGGAAGCGCTTCTGCTCTGACTGCAAAGTGGAAATTGTTATAAATTAGGGATTTCATAAAACGATTGTTCATAAAATTTTTTGATAGTTTGTCTCATATTGCGTTTCCGGTTAGTAAATTACTTCCTTATGCCTAATCGGCTACTCAATGGACATAATTGTCATAATAAATTATGCCTGTTTGTAATACTTAAGTGATGCCTATCGCTTATTTTTTCGTAATTTACTCACAATAGAAGTTAGGTATATCAACTTAGTTGTAAAGCTGGCTTGTAGTCACTTGGCTTCATATCGGATCTAATAATCTGGAACCCCGAGCGTTCCAACTTCCCAAAAACAAACTTTGAAACTTTGTCTTTTAGTTCAACGCAAAAAAAACTGCGTGGACAAAACTCTACTCACTTCTAGCAACTTGGACCGTTTTACTATTGATGAAACTTTTTAATCGAAATTCCCATCCTAAAACGAGATATCCTGCCAGCAACCTACTTTAGTTTATTCGAATTCTCCAATGCGCAAACAAGTCCCTAGGATCTTGAGTAAATACAACAGAGGTACATAACGGTTTCTCTAACTGTTCAAGATAATGAATGCCCTATTGTTACAACTAATAAGATCGATTGTCATCCTGTAAAGAGGTTGGCTCTAGTCCTAGCTCTGGTTTTGTGACACTTGATTAAGAGGATAAGAAAAAGTTAAAGCTAATAGCTCATCACCTTACGGTTACGGCACATTTATACATTTACTTTTACGTTGCCTAAGGGTTTCTCTGTAAAACAAAAAGGTATGGTGCCGTGCAACCGATAACTGACAAACGGCTTTTAAGACTTGTATTACAGAAAAAAAGTCAAGCTACTACCTATTTCAAACAATATTACGCAGAGGCCATATTAAAAATAACATTTAACTAACAGAGATCCAATTAAAACTAAACTCATTTGTGTAATACTTTTGAATCTATCGCGATCCTTTTCAATTTGACGTTTGAATGGTGCGGATGAACTTCACACTGCATTTATTTTATAGAAATTACTGTCATTGAAAGCGATTGAGATAGGAATAGGGATTGCGACTCGATTTGGAAGAATATTGAGTGAAGGAAATAGAAAAATCGTTCACTCAATATCATTCAATTTGTATGGCGTTTTGACTCATTTGTTCTGTAAGCTATTGTGATTTTAAACTTAGACAAATTCCATTCTAAAGTCACTCTCACGATCATTATCCCGATGCCATTGAAAGGGATCGCGATAGATTCAAAAGTTAGACAATTAAGCCCCTGATCTTATTTGAGCAAGTACCTACCCAAATCTGTGGAGCGGTTTCTCTGTCAGTGTTAATCCTTGCCAGTAGAGCAAGCTTACCTTAGGTAGAGTCCGCGAAAAAAGAATTGGGCAACTGTATATTTTTTATTTACCTGTACCACTTTTGTATCCTTTTCGAGGTTCGTTTCCAAGGGGACCAGTAAATCAACGTAGAACGCCTTCAGCTGAAATAGACGTTCGCAGTTTATCAAAGAGATTGGGAAAGGTAGGTAGGTTTTTTATGGGGTTAATAACATCGATATATACAGAATGCTAGAAACCGTAGTACTTTGACAGCGCGATTCAATAGTCTTTGTCCCGCTTCAGGTAGATCAGCAGAGGGAGAGAGAGCTTTATATCTTATGGTATCGATATTCATAATGTATCAACGTGCAAGGTATCACAGTGCTTTCGTGCAAACAACTCGTCATCTATTAAGCTAAATTAATATTAGTTGCTCAAAAGAAAATTAAGTTTGTACTGCATTAACCAGTTGTGTGTGTCTAACAGTGATTTAGGTAGATCGCTCTGTCTACTAGATAGCCATACCCAATCCATGATAAATCCATGAGTAAAATTAGATAATATAACATTAAAACAACCAAATAGTAATTGAATTTTAATAGACGACGTAATTTTATGACCAAACAGTTAAACCGATTTCGGTGTGGTTTCGTTTTAATTTGAGCTATAACTGATTAAAAACTGTTCATCTCTTTTCTCGTTTTGGTGTGGTAATTTCAGAGGTACTAATTAAATATTTATTATACTTGAATTTATCCAGGGATCATCTCATTATAGGAGGCTGAATAATGTTTGTAATTAATTGAACTTACAATATGCATCTGTTGCTCCTGGATTTCCCGATATACCTCCACGACCTTCATAAGGGCGGTTCCTGTAAGCAAAATTTCTAATTACAACACTAGTATATCAATTCATAGTAACGGGGGTCACAGGGGCGTCTGACATCATAGGGGGAAGGTCTGAAAATCAGGCTTCAGCGCTCCCAGAATTCACGAGGCACCGAAACAGCAAAAGCTGAGACACTTTTGCCTCACCGATCGTACGCACGATAGCACGTAGACACTTACATGTGTGCACTCTATTCACTTACGTTACGGGTGACTTTGCAAAAAAAGTTTACACTCTGACGTGCTGTCGGGTGTACTAGTTATTAAGTTTTTTTTTATTTGTCCTTTTTCGAGGCAATATGACATACCTACCTTTTTATTTAACAGTTTATCCTTTCTGGAAACTAACCACCGAGAGGATGAACTGGGGCATACAAGATCGTATTTCGTGCGCGTCCGAAGTCGCAGTCATAAACTAGTTTCAAATTAAAGTAAGAAATTTTCTAGTTCATGTTAGTAACCCCTTTTCGTTTAAAGCTACCTACCTAACCAATTTTAATGATATTTGGTACAGAGCAGGATGGGCTTAATTAAATGAGTTGCTTTTAGTGCTCTATCTTATCCTTTGGGGATATGGACATGTGAGGGATATGTATGTGTTGTTTGTGGCAGGTGGAGATGGGCATATACCTACCTATTTAATGAGATACCTGGATATTGCGTTCTGCTGAGGACAACAATAATTGGATTGCTGAGGATTTCAACAATAATTGGGCGAAGGTAAATAAAAGTGTTACGAGCGAACTACACACGACAACACGTTGACCCTTACACGATAACACTCTTACTCGGTTACGTTACGGGTGATTTAACAACAAAAATTTACAGTCTGACGTGCTGTCGTGTGTACGTACGTACCTATGTGGTGACAGCTATATGTTCGCTGTATGCCTCTCTTATAGTCGCTGCACAATTTCAGCTTAGAATATCTTGCATGCAATCTTTGTTTTTTGAAAATGACTCTCATATTTTACCCAAATAAGTAAACCGCGTAGTAAAAGCGAGGAAAGAAGAATTTTGCGCCAAGAGGCCTTTTATTTTATGTTACGAAATATTTTACTTGATCTCTGAATAATATTTTCCATGTAGATTTAATTTTCGTACCGACAAAGCTCCACGACACGAAGCAATCATATGAAACCCGTGACGTATTAATAAAGAACACGTAGGTACGTAGGTATTCCAATGTCTACCTACTACGGGCTAATTTACTTTGTGGCAAAATTGCTGTCAACAGTGGCATATTGCGGCAACAGCCCGTTTTCAACTAACTGACAATAAGCTGTATTCAAAGCACTTTATAGATCGCGCTCATTGGCGTGGCTACCGGGCCGTGATTGTCAAATTTCGCTTAGGTACACAGATTAATAAAAATCTATGTGAATCTATGTATTAAATCTGTAAATGTATGTAAAGAATCAATCTATATAAAAAAAAAGCGGTGGTGGTCTAGTGGATAGAACAGTGGACTCTGAAGCAAGAGGTACCCGGTTCGATTCCCAGTGCGGGCATGTATCTATGACTTTGTCTAATTTCAAAGTTACGTACATTTGTGAATTTGTAGTAGCAATACCACTCGCTGACCGTGAAGGAAAACATCGTAAGGAAACCTGAGCGTATGAGGCGTACCCTCAACGCAAAAATCGCCAACCCGCATTGAGCACGCGTGGTGATTAAGCTCGAACTCTCTCTCTGAGAGAAGGCCTTTGCCCAGCTAGTGGGACATAAACAATTGTACAGGCTACATCTAAAAAGTGAATCTATGGGAGAAAGCTAAATTTGACAGTCTTGAAAACGACTCATAATGGAAATACTGCCAGCAGCGATGGGTTCTTACCTATATCGGCGCATCCCCCCCAGGTCCCTTGCTGGGCTTGCCTGCCCAGCTTGCCCACGGCGTCCACGTAAAGCCTGGAGGCGGCCGCAGCACCTGAAGAAAGGAACATTATTACATACGCAATTGCAAGACACACTGGTCTTACTCGTACGACATTGTTGAGTCGGCGGATGGTCCATGGATGCGAATGGCGAGGGACCGTGAGAGGTGGCGCGAGGGGAAAGGCCTATACCCACCCAGCAGTGGGCGGACATGGGCTGGGCTGGTGGTGATGATGATGATGATGATGATGTGCGACTCATACGTATTGCATAAATAGTTAATATGTTTTAACCACTTTTTGTATTTTCTAAAGCACTAACCTGTACTAGGGAACTTTATAAAGATTTTTATAAGGTTAAAAAATTCGCTCGGGACAGGATTTGAACCCGCAACCTCTTGCAACCTCTTGCAACCTCGCAACCGTGCAGGCGCTCTACCAATTGAGCTACCGAGTCAAGTACTGTCTTTGCGAATTTTCTAACCTCATTGAAACTCTTCTTACGGATGATAGTGTAATAGTTTGCACTTATCTATACTACCCAATGCGTTCATCATTACAGACGAAATGCTCATTGGAATTTATTTAATTTTGCCACTACGTTTTTAACCACTTTTTGTATTTTCTAAAGCACTAACCTGTGCTAGGGAACTTTATAAAGATTTTTATTTTATAAGGTTAAAAAATTCGCTCGGGACAGGATTTGAACCAGCAACCTCTTGCATTCCGTGCAGGCGCTCTACCAATTTGGTAGAGCGCCTGCACGGAATGTTTTACTTTGTAAATACAGGATTTACCGTCTATAGCGAGTTCGGTAGATGATCTCTCCCACTTTTTTTATCAATCTAAAGATATAACAATAGGTAGGTATATGTGTATCGAGCTGATACCTAAACCTTGACATGAGCGATCATACTATGCCTGTATAATATGGATAATATGGTATTATGTGGTGCGTTGTTACGGAACCCTCGCTCCGACTCACACTTGGCCGCTTTTTTTAAAAGAAACTTTAACGCCAATTTATCCGTATCAGCATTTGCCTCTAGGCGTCAGCAATTTGTAGATAATTACGATAGCTTTTTATTTCTTTGTGTACATACAAAAGGAGGAGGCCGAGAGAGAAGTGACAAAGAATACTAGAGGCGCTCGAAACTTGCGCAAAAGTTTCAGCCACGATAAATCATTAATTAACGGGTTTCGCCCTCGGCCGAGTCGGTAAAGTCACTATTGATCTCATTCCTAAACGTGGGAATCGAGAAGTTTGCGTCTCTCATTTTTGATGCCCTTGTAACTTTTTTTAACCTCCGGCGCAAAAGAGGGTCTTATAAGTTGTGTGTATCTGTGTCTTCGTGTGTCTGTCTGTGGCATAGTAGCTCTCAAAAAGTTTTTTTTTTTAAAAGTGACTTGATCGAGAGTGTTCCTAGCTAGAATTCATGAAAATATGTTGAGTCGTTTTTAATGAGATATTAATTTGAAATTACAATGTCGCGGTTTTTTATTTTATTTATTTAGTAGTAATTTTTTATTACTTTTAATTAATTATTACTTTGGAATTGATGGATATAGAAGGGCTATGTTTAATTTCCATGCAACTTGGAAATTTCCTGGTGTCTAGAATCACCAGTTCAACAAAAACTCTTCGACGCTAAAACAACAAAACAATCTGTGCTTTGTGGACATAAAGGAGTCCAAATAAGGTAGGTACTGTCCCGTCTTAAATATCCACCATGTATAAAAGAAGGCTAGTAACAAAACCAATGCGAACCCATATTTGTGTCAATTTCATACTGATCAGATTCTGCTGACGAGTTTTTTCGCGTAGCGATTTTAGTTATCATGATTGTGTTTTCCCGCAGTCGCATTTTTCAACGATCCAACCATTCAAAGGTCTGCGTTTCCAATATTTTTTGGTTATTTGCAGCTGTCCATATTTTAACCTAGATGTTGCCACGATATTCACTCGCTAAAGACTGAAAAGTTCTACAAAATACACTATGTATATTTTTTCACCCCTTTGCGTGCTAAAAAAGTATTTATAAGACATAAAATTCGAGTGCGGTCACCGGAAAATTCGACTACATATCGAAGGGTGGCTTCTCAAGCTCGAACTCAAGTAGGTGATCTCAGAAAAGTCAAATCCTAATCTCAAGCCTTAAATTGGCTAATGTCAATGTCAATCTCAAGATAGTGTCTTTTAATATGCTGACAGCTACTCAAGTTTGACATTAGCCAGGCTTGACATTAGCATTTCTCAAGTAGGTGATCTCAGACGACTACTAATGCCACCCTAAGGCCCGGTTTCTGAATTGAGAAATTCGCTAAGCAAATGGGTAAACTATCGTTTAAAAGCAAACTATCGTTCTGTCACGCTCTTTTGTGAGAAATCTGCAGAGACAGGACTATACTTACCCATTTGGTTAGCAAAATTCTCAACTCAGAAACCGGGCCTAAGTCACTGTGGTGTGGATATCAGTGTAAAAGACCCATAACATTCCTGGCAATAATATCAGCCCCATAACACTTTCGTTCCTCCAGACAGTAACCCAAAAACATCACATTAGCTTCGGCAACGTCTACGGATCTCCGTACAGTAGGAGTCCGTATATTCGCTGTACAATAAACCAGTTTATTGCCGTAAGAGCTAAGCATAACACAGAGATAAGCCAACAGAGACAATTTGGCACCGAGCGCCCTGCAGCATTGCAGCACAATAGAGTATACCAGAAGAACTACTTTGGACCACGGGATATCGAATAAATTCGAATAGGTAGTTTGATTGATTGAAATGGGTCTTCGGAATGACAGTTACTTTTGGAGGGAAAATTAAGCATTTTCGTCAATGCTTTACGTGACGGGTTGCGTACCGAAAAAAGTTGAAGTTGAGTTGAGTTGAAAATTGAAAAGCTACATGCGAAGTGCTATTGGAAATTATGTTTGTAATTGCTACGTATATTTTTTTTTCAAAGACTACTTACGATTTTGAACCAGTTTTGTTCAGAGAACATGAGCGAATTATATTGTCACGTCAGGCGACATACCAACTTTTGTTTTCTTGTTGTTCGACATTTTGTTTTACACCTTCTTAGGGGTCAGATAGAAAATAAAACCTGTTCGGTAAGAATCAACAGTGGAGTCTATTTTTTCTCGCTTTTCAATGACAAAAATAACAGATATGAAATTTAACAATAAATAAACTTAAGCTTTTTTATTCATACAGCGTCCAATGGAATTTTTACTAATGTGTGAAGCGACCACTCGGACGCTGCATTGCCTGGGACATGTTTAGATTAATCTCTCAGCGTAGTTAGCCTAGTCCACAGAAAAGACAAAGTCAAATGATGAGTAAAATATATTATTAAATTTGTGTTTGAACAAGAGCCAAGTTGATCCTCTGTAGTATATACTTTCCGCTGCAGCGCTGAGGTTTTACATAATACGCCCCTAGATGGCGCGTGCCTCGCATTCGCCGGAATAATCGCCATTGTTAACTACCCTGTATCTGTGTCAATGTTTGTAACTATCCGGTGTTTTCACTTTCGATGCTAACTAGAAGTTTAGTCTAAAGTAGGATCAAAACAAGGCGCCAGTTTGACCTAGATATTCACTCTTTTCTAGGGTCTCTACATTGCTGCAAAATGTAGCAAACCTGAAATTTACATTAAAAGTTGGAATTACCACTTTAGCTATACGCCTTCAAATATTAGATTGAGGGATTGTTATAAAGAATAAGTTTTTACTCTCATACAACCAGCGAATGAAAAATTATATGAGTTTTTTCATTCACTGCATACGAGTAGTTCAGAAAAAGATTTTAACAAAACCATTTCTCTACCGCGTTTCTATGTGTTGTATAATCTTGTTTTATCGCTCGTAGTGTAGAGTTGGGTAATCTAATTCATAGCAGGCTATGTATGTAATTGTAGGTAGGTATACTGAATTTCATTACTTATTAGACTTCTGCTAGTCCGACCCAAATTAATGGCCGATAGGTTTATTGGAATTGGAAGGCACCCTTGTAGGTAATAAACTGTCATTATGCCATGAATCGCACATATATCGACAAGGCTTTGCCGAAATAGACCCTGATCCGGTCGAACTGCGAACGGGCGCACGCACGTCGCGAAAGAAAACGTAGGTAATCCTAAACGTATCCCTCTGTAAATCATTGAATGTATCACGTAGAGGCAGCGAGTTACTTACCATGTAAAGCCTTTAGATACGCTTTGCCAGCCGTGATCATCTGCCGAGCGCCGGGGTTGAATTTGTCCAGGATATTCTGCAACAAAGAAAGAGAAAACCTGTTAAAAAAATCCCTCAAATTGCCTAGTCAGGTGTGAACCATCAGTCAGCCCGACAAAGGAAGGCGATACCATCTAACAAGACGGTTGTATTGTTATTAATATTTTTTTCACCGGGATATTCCGACACAATCAATTGCGTTTGTCTATTGATTGAATGTTCATTTGCGTTTTTCGCAAGGCGCTTAATAAAACGGCGTCTCGGGCCGTAAATAGAGGCGGTGCGAGAGGCTAGGAATGTGGCCTTTCAAGGATGCTGCCTGGCCTCATTCGCCGAGGTGTGGCCGCTGCCTGCTGGCCCATCGAGAGCCGAGACGGCATTCCGACTTAATATCGCTTCAAGCTACTTCTGCAGTTGGTATCTAATTGAAGTGTTGTTGTGTGCATAAACCATTAAGGCAAACCTGTACTTGGATTGAATCTCATTGCCTTTAGGCTCACTGGTTTACCTACATACCAAACGAGTACGAAGTTATTTTTGCTCGGATGAAAATGTAGAGATAGCGCAAGAACGAGCCAACTCTAATTAATCACCCATTTTAAATATCAAACATCATGGCTGCCAATTCAGTTCTCTACCTACTCTTTTGAAATACAAGCGTGAATGTATGTAAAAACGTAATGTGAACAGGTACATACGAATGAGCAACTTCAATCCTTATATCTAAGGTTATAGCAGCATTACAAAGAGCTAATGCATTTTCCCTTTTACCCCAATATCAGTGGCTCGGTGCGTACGGGACACCGGCGAAGTACGTGCTAACGTGTTTTATGGCTTGCAAGGCTCAAAATTCTTCCCCACATATTTGTACGACCGCTCCTAAAACTTTAATATGGGTAGGACAACTCAAGAGCAAAATACGGCTGTTATTTTCAATGCATATTTTCTTTAGAATTTAGCCAGTTTTCAATTTAAAATTCAAGGCATTATTTGCACAAAAAAAACACTTCAACTTTATTGTCATTCATGAGCCACCATAGACTGGAGATAAACACTTAGCTGCCCACTTAAATATATTCAAAGAAGTTATCTGCCCTGCCCCCATCTTCATTTTTTGCTCGTTCAATGCAAGGCGTTGACTAAAATATACTGCCTCTCGCGCCCGTCGGATGGGAAGCAATTTTTCACCGGATTCAGACGTACATTTTAAAATAGCGAACACCCTATGTCATAGGCTGCCCGCTTATTGCTCGCGTCGAACGCGTAAATCTTGGGGGGCCGTATACAGGGTGCGCCCACCGTCAAGGGTGAAAAATAGATGCCCACTTACAAAAATTAAGCAGACAACGGATTCGGGGAGGCGATGAGCGAAGGCGATATTGAACCAGTGGAATTAATGGTTTATTGCTTTGATGGGACGGCTCGTTTAGGGTCGCATGTAGGTTTTTCCATTAACATTTTCATCCTCTAACGCTTGCATTTTTATAACATATTCAATTCAATAGGGAAGTGGATCGGAAAATGAATAGCTTCTTTCGATGTAAACCAATTTGTGCCCCAATAACGACTTCCTGTCCAAATAAGCCGAGTTTAACAAACCCCTCTAGCCAAAATCAAGATGGAAGTTGGAAGTATCAATCGCAATCCGTTTCCAATAAACCGAAATGAAAGTTATCGGGCCTTTCATGAATACATACGTCACCTAACCTAACAATTCCTGATGTAATACGAGGGCCTTTATAGTATCCTCTTTATTTTTGGGGCACGTAGTCAACGACATTTGCTACAAAATTGCCTCGGGCTGACTTCGTGACACTCCCGGTGCGCCCTTCCCTACCCTTTCCCTTCCTAATGTCCTATGTACACGTACGGAGATGTCTTTTTGTACCAACTGGGGACGACAATATTGGATAAGTATTGAAAGTCATGCGTTCGACAAACATTCGTTGTGTGTGGCATTATGATGTCTTTCTTTAGTCATGCATTTTTATTTCGCCCGCCTTTATTCGTGTTCGTGACCTTTTCTTTCGCTTTATAGCGAAAAATTATTACGAGAAAGCACGAGATTTTTTCATAGCACGAGATTTTTTACACTGTGTGTGTGAGGACCAAATCACGTGGCTTCATGGCGGTAGTAGCTCAACAGAGAGATCTCAGCTTAAAATACCAGAAATACTTATCTACCTACAACATTATTTGTTTAGAAGGGTTAGTTAGTAGCAATACCACTTGAAAACATTAGAGAAAAACAATGAAATGTGACCAGCTCGCGTAGCATGAGGCGGTGTTAGAGAGTATTTATGGGTTTAAAACTATATGTATCTCTTTCGTTTGACGTATAGCGGAAAGGACAGAGTTTTAAACCCATAGATACTCTCTTACACCGCCTCATGCTACGCAAGCAGCAGGGCTAACACAAGGTTGGGTTAGAACGTATCTATTTGTCTATCTATCCCACTCTACGTCAAACAAAAGAGTGAGATACAAAATATTATACTTATAACCCCTTATGTACTGCCTAACCCATCCTTATGCTACGCTTGCAGAGCGTCCGTGGCATTGCTCGTAATCGCCAAGCTCAACGCACGCGTGGTATTCAAACCCAAAAACTCTCTCAACCTCCGAAAGATCGTCCGACGTCCTTGCACTGCAGCGCGACAATACAGACTATTTTCTATGTACGTATGTATGAAATCACGTGCGTTTTCGAGTGTAAAATATAAACTATGCGGGGCCGAGCATGTTGCAGCGATTTTTAAAAGATTTCTCGACGCTTAGCTCGCCCGCCGGCCGACAGGTTGAGTATGCAAGGCACGGTGCTGAAAACAAAACGGTATGGAAATCGCGCGCGGCTGTGCAGCCAAGTGGGGAGATTTGCCTTCTGCCGAGCCTTTAATATACGGCGTTCTATGAAAAATTGGCAAAGTGCGAGTCGGACTCACGCACTGAGGGTTTCGTGCCGCCATGCAATTAAAAAACATCTATTATGGTTCCAGTTCCAAATATACGTACTACAGCCCTTAAAAGGTAGGACAGACGGACGGACGGACGGAGCGACAGCGTAGTTAGATAAATAGGTTCCCGTTTTGCATACTTAGAGTACGGAACTCAAAAAAAGGAACGGTCAAACTTTAGGGGGTCCGAATTCATTATACTCGTTATACGTATTCATTGAAATATGTAGAGATACATAATTTCGTTTCACTTCTATTTCAGATACTTTTTCCATCACCGTTGTATTCGAAGAAATGCCTCTACTTGAAGGGCAAAACAGAATGTACTAGCTAGAATCACGGAATCACGGTCTTAAACGTAATAAGAAACCTAATGGTTCGTAATAAGATATGCATAAATAAATACCGACCAACACATAAAACAAATACCTTCTGAGTAACATTTCCTATTGGCTGCACGGAATGCGGTAGAACGCTTAGCTGTCAGGCTATTATTTATTTTTTCACAGCGGCATTGATAGCCGATACGATCTCGAAGCCGCCATGATCCATGATATTTACTAGACATGCGCGAAACAGTGCACTTCGAAGTCATGATATATTTCATGACATTTCATACCGCGTGATATTAACTTATATCATGGCACCAAACATGACACATGACATCATGGTATTTCTTCATTGCAGACATGAAACATGACATCATGGTATTTCTTCATTGCAGACATGAAACATGACATCATGGTATTTCTTCATTGCAGACATGAAACATGACATCATGGTATTTCTTCATTGCAGACATGAAACATGACATCATGGTATTTCAGCACACTTTCATTGCAGTACGTACAGTGTGCTGAAATGCCATGTGTCATGTTTCATGTCATCTAGTGTAATGAAATGCTATGTGCCATGCTTTATTCTCTCGTGTAATGTGTAATATTTCATGACACCGTTGTGTAATATGTCTTTTGTAATATTACAAGCATTACCTACACTTGTCTAATATTTACTCGTGCATTACATGCAGAAGATTACGTCATGCTACGAGCTTAGACGTGGAATTAAGGTCTTGATATTTGCGACTTATAAGCCTTGTTGATGTGTTTGCCAAAATAACCTAGGTACTAGCTATACTAATCCTGTGTTCCAACTCGAAATTAAAAAAAATACTAGATACGCTTTAAAGTTAATAAGAACCGATTTATTGATTGTGCTCCGTTTTGTTAAGGTACCTAATTAATAAAATAAATAAATAAATAAATAATGTTTATTACAGGTTGCAATCGAATTCGATAGCAGAAATTTGGTGTAGTAGGTTCTAATTCTACCCTAAAGAAGTTTTTTTTAACATAAAGGTTGTATGTATTGAAGAAACCGCCAAGAAGGCAATTTTTCAAAGTGATCTATTATTTTCTTAGCGGTGGTTATGACCGAGTGGTAAAACAGTGCACTCGGAAGCGAGAGACCCCGGTTCGATTCGCGGTTTGTTTCCTTTCAAAGTTACGTAGGTAAATTTGTGAATTTGAAGCAGCAAAAAACCACTCGCTAACGGTGAAGGATAAACATCGTGAGGAAACCCGCGAAATACCTAGTTGCCTCCACACGTATTGACTTGTCTTTCCTGGGGGCTAGGCCGACTAAGCTGTAGGATGGTATAGGTACCAGGCAAGCCTACTCCATTTAAAAAACTATGTCCCAGGCACTGCAGCGCCGAGAGGTCTCTTTACCCATCCAGTGTGAGTGAAGGTGCCACTGGACACAGAATAAACCATCTCATTATATAGATCCTTTAGCCCTTTAGTTTTTATTTTCGATACTAACAGTTATTTTTTTCGAGTAAAGCAAAATGCTACTTATTTTGCTTCTTCAAGATTTCTTATTCTTTTAGATGGGTAAGCATCTTGCCTGTCCAAAAGAGTGAACAAAACCAATCCCGCTAGATTTCAAAAAGTTTGCGGACTTTTGCTTTTTATTTACAGAAGTCGAGCGCAGTTTCAGATTTCAACACTTTTCGCTAACTCCCCGGTACATTTCCTGCTCTATTCACTGACAAGTTAAACACTTCGCTAAATATTTAGCAACTTTCCACCGAGTTGTCGGCAACTTGGCTCCTAAACTACTGGGAAATTGACAAAGCCAATGACATTCTAATACAAAGAATGTCATTGGACAAAGCCAACGGCCAAGTAATATTATGTGACAATTGACAATGTCAATGTTATGTTCTAGGTAAGTAGGTACACACGACAGCACGTCAGACTGTTCACTTTTGTTCCTAACGTAACCGAGTACAGTGCTAGCATGTTAACGTCGACGTGCTGTCATGTGTGCTACAGGGTTTTGTTGAGAGGTGAGCAACATTCTTTACACGAAAATGATTTTGGTGGGATCGAGGTTTACAGCTTGATACGAGTACACACTATGTATCGTTCTATGTAGATAATAATACAACATAAACATTTATAATAAGTTGAAAAAATTCATAACAACATTTATAATAAGTGATTTTTTTCAACTTATTATAAATGTTTATATTATTCCCTAGCACGGGTTAGTGCTTTAGAAAAAACAAAAATAATAATACAACATTAACAAAATTAAAAAAAACGACTTCACTGGGGGAAAACTACACTGATATTAAGCTTTGCGCTGATTCTGAGTTCCGTTCTCCAACTGCGAAGTTCTTCATCAGATCTTCACCATTTTTTATGGGACCACATGGAAAGTAGGTATACCCTTTCAAACAAAAAAAGAATCATCAAAATCGGTTCGCGCAGAAAGAAAGTTGTGAGATAAAAAAAGAGTCTAATTGAGTACCTCCACTTTTATTTTAAGTCGTTTAAAAATATGTAGATGTGGCGGTCATACTGTACATATGGCATACATACATATTATAATATGGCGGTCGGTGAATAGATCTTTTGTATACATAATACAGAAGATCTATCCAGAACAGGTTAACCTTGATGTACAAATGTACACGATAGTTACAAGGTGTTTGTGGTACTGTTACCCCGTGCCATTGTCTCAGTATCTTATAAATATCAAAGGCGCATTAAATGATTACTTATATTTTAATGCTATCGTGATTAGACTTGGGAAGACAGGACGATCGTCGAGAAGAAAATTTCACTTCCTATAAGCTTATTGAGGGGAATTTTAAAATGGCGGGTCCAAGAAGCTGAAGATCTAGCGAGAACCAAACGTAACGTCGGGGATACGGGTACCAGAGTCTTTCAACATTGCCTTTGGTTAGTATAGTATCGTTCCATAGTGCTAAAAAACAACAAAAAAGTCGTGAATCGGTACAACTTAGTTCTGCCTATAGCGACAATGCGCACTTTTTACCACTACTAAATACTATTTTAGTTATGTAGCTTGTTGGAGTTTATGTCCAATTATGCATTTTTATAGCGAATATAATTTATGCAAAATAGTGGAAAATTCACCTTTTATCAGCGATTGAACGCGGATTTTAAGCGAAATCCAGGGGGACGCCGATCCTCAATGGTTGTAGGTAGAACAAAAGTTGTTGGATTGGAAGATGACGTGTTTTTTCAGGAATAGAGCTATTTAAATAATGTCTTGTGGTGGTCGGAGCGGGGGTGTCTCAGTACCGAAAAATCTAGGCTGGGAGAGGGGAGGCCTTTGCCCTCTAGTGGGGCATCATCCCTCAGGCTTTATTAAAAAGTATAAAGCATAAAAAAGAAGAGCAGTTTGTGATTTCGAACGTAACAGAGAAAAAAAAAGTTTTTCCGTTGTGCAGATGGAAACAATTATGATTTAAAAAAATGGAAGAAGAGGTTTCATTGCGTAGCACTCGCGACAGGCCCTCCGGTTAAAAAATTGAGTGGCCGAAGCGAGTTCGAACGCCAATTCCTTGTTCGCGCTCATTTGAATTACTCCCGCTCCGCCTTTTGTAGTCGACTTCATTTAGACGAGGAACTAAAAGACGCATTGTTGAATCCGTAACAAATTGCACGGCGTGATTACGTTAAGAACTTCGGAAGGTGGAGCAAGTTGAATTGGAATTTTAACGGTTCCTTTTCAATTGAAAGCCCTAGGTAGAGTAAAGAGTTTAAAAAAAGTAGAGTTTCTGTTTTTTTTTAATTTTTTTACTGCTGTGTAGCTAATATTTAATTTTCTTCGTTATGCTTCATTGCAACTAGTGTAAATTCGGAAATGAACCTCTAGTATTCAGCACATAAAAATCATACAAGCAAATCAGCAGAAAGGTACAAACAGTCTTATTAAACTCGAAGTAGGACCCGGTAGCGCCTCTGAATTTGTAGTGTTGTTATGTTGTTTGTTCCTAAACTTTTGTTTTGCTTTTCGTTGGCGCGAAAAGATAAGACGCAGAGTTATTAGGTAAATATACAGGGCGGAAATTAAAGACAAGAAGGAACAGTAAAATACAGTAAAGTTCATCATATTTTTGAAAATAATGGAAAGTTTCCTTTCACCAACATTTGGCAGTACCGTTCCTCCAATGAATAGCTTCGCAAACTGAGATAGTAATGAGTACATACTTGCTTTATCCTCTCTCATACGTTAAAACAGCGACGACTGTTTACCCCCGTGCAATTTTCCACATACCTAGAAGACTATATTTAAGTAGTTCTCATCTCTAGGAACACAATTTGAGGAAGGAAATTGCTTCGCGGCGCGAGTCCGTACAAAATGAGAGGGTGCGATATTAAATCTGGATGACAGTTATTAGAAGAATGTAGATCTGACGCCGACGCGCGAAAAGGATTCAACACGAAATGAGATATCATGACTGCTCGTTGGAGCGACTTGAGTGTAAAATAAAAAATATATATGCCAACAGGAAATGATGTTTGCGAGAATTGGCTAAATCCAATTTGATTCCCGTCTCTACGTAACGAGCTTAGGTAAGAACATTTTCTTCGCAGAAGCTGGTGTAGCACAGACGACCATATTGCGGTCCAAAGCACGCACTTTGTCACTCTGTTGAGCTACCAGACCGCGATGAATCCAGAAACTATGTTTTCGATAACCTAGGCGCCGAATATCGCAGATATACACTAGGAAGTCTAACAAAAAGATTGCGAGTATGGAACTGTTTGCATTATTGATGCAGGGAGCTGCCAAACTTTGCCAATTGTAGAGAATCGCTTCATCTTTGTCTCTGTCCACGCCAACGCTTGGTTCCTCAAGTACTCAATAGATCATGAAATTCTTTGGGGTCCTATAAGAAAAAGATTAAGGAATTTATATAGGTATGTAATAATAAAGTTGGATCAGTCGAGCCGTTCTTGAGTTATAAATGGTATAACATTATTTATTTTAATTCTAATATTCCTAAGGTTATATTGTGTCTTCCAAAATTCTGGTAACGTTTGGTGATATATGTTTATATAATTTTTGATTATCGTATTTCTTTAAAACTTATGTAACTTAACATAGGTATTTCGATGTGTACTTGATGTGTACTCTAAACTGTGTTTTTGAAAAATAATGAGAAACTATAGGTCTATTTCTTTTGTAATGCATCTTTAAATATTGTGTTTAAGTGACTGTTTGTTTCTAAAATAAAACCAAAATAAAAATAAAAATAAATTAAAAATTAAGCTTGCTAAGTAAAATACAATGTTACGTACGATCGGCCACAGTCGTCTAATTTCTGACTGACCCTGTGCAGATAGCGTCCCATTTCAAGCGACAAATTAGCTTAGAAATTGTATTAGCATAACGAAGAAACAAATAGACAAAACACTTTAATATTGGATTTACGTAAGCACCTAGCTAGCTATAGCTCTAGAAACGGAAGGTAGAGTCCACCACTGTGGATTGGCTGTTTCTTGGTATGTCAAGTGTCGATCCTGCGACTTCTTTAATGAGGTGAAAAAGTAGCTTTTGTAATTATGTTTGTACCTAGAGGTATAAAGGCAGATTCTATAGCAATGCATACTACGGCTGTAGCCTCGAGTCGAGCAAGCGAGACCCCTCTGTGTAAACGGACGTAAATTTTTCGCAATCCGCTTAGCTTGCATCTTAGCGCTTTATAATCTTGTTTAAAAAAATGCCGACATGTAATTTTGCAATTAATGGGAGTTTTATACCAATAAACTAGAAGTGCACTTTGACTTTGTTTTTGTCGGTTTACGCTTGGTTAGTGCAGTGGCGAGTCAAGTAACAACTATTTGACTTTTGAGTTTTATGTTGCTCATGGTTTATAAATTACTGCATACCCTATAAAATTAATCACCTTCACCATTAATGTTGTACTCATTAAAAATAAAACAAATTGACTCAGACCTAATAATGCTTATCCCAAAAGCAATATTAAATTCAACGGCCTGAAAGTTACGTGCAATATCTGCTAGAATGATTCTGTAAATAGACCATCCAAAGTAATGTTTGTATTAATGTAAAGCAGTGCCTGCCCAGTTTTCTCGCAATTGTGTGTGACTAATAATCACAGGAGCCACCAAAGGCCTACTTTTAGCACTCTTGGGTTTAATGTTTTATTGTTATCACTAATCATCACTGACATAAGTTAATTAAATGGCACTTCCACAAGACAGGCAGGCGTAGAGATATGAATCCATCCTCGCATCTCGTTCATGTAGCCTATTCCAAGTTACTATTACAAGCTAAACCCGCTTTAACTTATTTCTTTGAATTTACTTCATCAATCTGTACACGCGTGCTCCTACTTGCTTATAATATTGATTGTTTTGTGCTGCTATGTCGGAGTCTACCTCGACGTTACGTCAGGCAAGCGAGGCCAACACTCGGAAATTTCGTTACCAGATTCTGCGAGAAAACAATAACAAGTGCAATAGAGATTTTCGAGAATTAGCCCCCGGGAGTAACCATCCGACCGGTAGTCCTCAAAACCGGTTTACTAGTGGTTCCCCCCGAACTATGCACTCGCGACCCCATATCTCAGCAACCCCTCGACCGATTTGGCTCTCTTTGCCTTATTTATCTGCCTACCAAACATGACGATCCGACCAAATTTACTCAAGTTATCATCGAACGAACATTCATACATACCTACATACAAACATATAAACGCCGGATTGTTCCAGTACACTTGGAGAACTTCGCTCGCTCGTTCAATTAGCGGGAGAACTGTTCTTAATGATAAACAATTTTTTTTTGTCAAATTATTTAATAAGACTTTTATTTATATTTTCCCGCAAATAAACTGACTTTTAGGACTAGCAAGCAACTGTGCAGTATTTTTTTTTAATAGCAAAAGCACACTGATGCTCCATAGTGCAGAATCTCCTGGAGGCAAACCCCCAACACGATCAAGGTGGTGGTGCATTTTTGGAGCGCGAAGTATGACGCTTTCGACACGAGAGAAAAATACATCTACATCTTACTTTTATTTCTCTTATAATAATTTCGTCAACACCTCTCACATTCCGTGTCTCCCCTTTCACGATGTAAGTAATAAGGACGTATTCAGCCGTTATCATATCTGCACAAATTACATTGCTTATTGTTCCCGGGCGGGACGGTGCGTGCGCCTGAATGCCCACAGGCGGACGTCTCAAACGTTATGTTACGATAGGGTAATTACAAACAGACCTAAACGTGATTTGATAGCTTTGGTTCTATCTATCCAATTGATTAGGGCGTGTATTTCAGCTAAATGCCTTAACTGGAAGCTGTTGGAGTTACCTGTTAGGAAAATAATTTAATCGTGGTAGGTAGAGTCGTGCAAAGCTAATTTTGCAGTGGAGCATCCGAAATAGTAATTTCCGTTCGTTGCTTTTGTATGTTTTCACCATATTTTCAATGTATTCCACAAAACAAAATTGTAACAGACAATAACTGACGTAACATGTACCACTGAAAAATGGTGAAAACATACAAAAGATACGTACGGAAATTACTATTTCGGATGCTCCACTGCAAAGTTAGCTTTGCACGACTCTAGTTTGTTGTAGATTTTTTGATAACCGAATAGGTATATCGTATTTGAAATAATAAACCGAATTAGTCTATACAGCGTCCAGTGGCACTCGTTACTAACACTAGACGGGTGAAGTGAAATGTCAGACGCTGTTTACCTGGGACATTATTTAGATGGAGTAGGCAAGCGCCCAGGACCTATACTATCCTGACAGCTTAGTCAGCCAAGTCCACACGCATGCACGTATTCAGGATACGGCAAAAATGTTGCAAATGGATACTAGACGATTCAATCACTAATCTTGTCTAACTAATTTAATTAGAAACCAGGGATAATGATTTAATAGGCATTTCTCTTCCGGTGAAACCATCGACACCTTGTGTTTACTATTATTACAAGGCTAAAAACAAGGATACTTATCTTCTATTAAGATTGCGCCGTTTTTCAACCGCCGTCTGAGCCGCTAACTCGTACACACGACAGCACGTCAGACCTACACTTTTCTTGTAAAGTCGCCCCTAACGTAACCGAGTAGAGTGCTTGCGTGTAAGCGTCGACGTGCTGTCGTGTGCACGCCATAAGCGCGGGCATATCTGTATAATTACGTCAACCGACTTTCCCTGACGTCTCTGTACTGCTGATTGTCATTTATGTAATTGCCAACATTCTGTAGCAGCACGCCTCCTTGCCACAGAAAGGGAAGAAACAGGGGAACCGCTCTAGATATTGCTTCTTATATTTTGTGTTGCTACCTGCTAAGTCTGAGCCCCGTATCTATTTCAAATTCTATGAGACCTGATAAAATTCTTCTTAAAGGGGTCATAACCACAATACAGAAAAATATTATAGCTTTACATAGTATAAAACATTAACAGTTTTATTATTGCCTTTGTCATTCTTGTCGATTAATAGCCTAACTTAAAATTCTAGGTACATGGATACGATACGATCATTATCATACTCTTTTAGTGCGGTGGTGGTCTAGTGGGTAGAACAGTGGACACTGAAGTGAAAGGTCCTAGGTTCGATTCCCGGTGCGGGCATGTATCTATGACTTTGTTTAATTTCAAAGTTACGTACATTTGTGAATTTGTAGTAGCAATACCACTCGCTGACAGTGAAGGAAAACATCGTGAGGAAACCTGAGCGTATGAGGCATTATACCCTCAACGCAAAAATCGCCAATCCGCATTGAGCACGCGTGGTGATTAAGCTCGAACTCTCTCTCTGAGAGAAGGCCTTTGCCCAGCTAGTGGGACAGGCTACATCTTACTTTACTTTTAGAGCGGTACAGCACCGCGGTACACACATAAATGTATCCAACTATAAACCTCGACCATTGTGATTGACTTTCAAAAAAGGTTGTAGAGTCTTAATTCATTGCATCGGTAACCTAATTACTGAGGATCTACGAAATGCCGGCCTGTAGAGACGCTTGAGCAGCAATAAATGTGGGTTGATGACGATGATGATGCAAGGAGGGCCTTCTACAACATCTTCTCCCAAAAGAACGGAAATTAGATGCTTGACGAGAAATATTTCCTAATTACACTGTTAGTGACGCTGACACCGGTGTCGTCGACTGTTTTCTTATTTTGATATTTTAATAATGGGTTTGTTCGTCAACATGTGAGACGGAAACAGTCAAACCTGTCACGAAGTGTCATTAGGCTGATTGTAATTTTTTCAAATTTTCGCAGAGTGTAATATGAGCTGGGCCATTGGGACATTGTTATAGATGGAGTAGGTTAGGTGCCTAGCACCTATAGGTACCTACCATCCTGATACTTTCTTGTTAATCCGCAAACAGTATAATCTATTTGCATTTGCATCACCGAGGCTTGAAGGTGACTGACATGAAAAGCCTTGGCTGACGCACAGTCAAGTAAATTATCTGTAAAATAGTTAATGCCAAAACTTTAGACGTAGGCTAGTGAGTCATCCTAAACAAAGGTAGGTAATTTTGTATTGGAAAGTCATTGTAGGTAATAATTATGTCAAGTAAATGAAACTATGTCTCACTAGCTATGCACAAACCTTCTCCCAGAGAGAGAAAGAGAGCTACGGAATGGCTGCTATTTACGTTGAACGAAATGAAAATCCACATAAGTAAGTTAGGAGCCACCTCATTCACGTAGCTCAAATCACGAATACACGAACGAATAATAAGTAGTATTCGCAGTAAAATAAGGATGTTTGTTGCGTACCATTGACCAATACAGAAGCTCTGTGTTCACACTAAAGTGACACTTATTAATGTGTCTCTTTAGTAACCATTACTCGCCTCTCCCATTGTCCAGACGGACTTTCTAAGTGGACAAACGCGTACCGATTACCGTGAAATCCCAATTATACAAAGTAGCCCTGTTAACTCACTGCCTTACTTCGGCTTTAGCTTTAAGGTTGGGTCACTTAAAAGAAAGTGTAGTTTAGGCTGTAGATAATGGCACAGAGTACAGGCAAAGTGCAATAAAGATATACATGCAAAAGCACGGTTACAGATTTTTTTACAGAACATCTGGTCACCCAGGATAAAATAGGTATTGCTTTAGAAAATATATTATCACCGTTTACGAAGAGAGAGAGGTATCAAAGATACGGGATTATATCATTCAGAAAAAGTTCAATTTCACTGTCCGGTAATTAGTTTGCGGTAAAAATGCGTGTAAAAGTGCCGATAATTACAAAAGTAGGCGGCAAAAAACCTGGTATACGAGAGAACAGGAAAGGAGATCAAAAGTATAAAGAACAGATTATCAACTCATTCACGCCATAAAAAAACGTTAACTGTCAACGTAGCCTTAAGTTGTTGCCGAATTTTTTAGTTAATTATTCAGTACGCGATCCGTGCCGCCTCCGAGACGAATACCTGAATGCCATCGACCGAATTCCACATTTTGTGAAAGGAAAAGTGTGAAATTTCACACTTTGCAACAACGAGGCACCTAGGACTGTATTTTTGGTGGCATTGTATACCTGCAAGAGCGTGAAATCGACGACCTTGTGAATTGAATATCGTTTGGACTACAAACTGCTTATCATCATAATTTTATTAATGAAAACAAAACCGTTTAGTACCTCGGTAAGAATTTTTACGAAAATAATTAAATATTATCTGCTTTGAATTACTTACGTCAAGATTACGAGCGGTTATTGATAGTTAGACTGGATGTTTTCGCTTGAAAAATGTATTTGCTGATTCTAAACAACTTCTTACTGATATTTTTGAAAACGCGAAAAGAAGTTGCTTCCTAAGAGACTGGTAATAATATCATTAAATTTTGTATCTACGTTCTAGATTCCGATATCACACAGAGGATTATAAAATGTCCTGTCATACTAAAGAGGGTTGCTGAACTAATTGCCTTTTACAATAGAGCCGCGAAATTTAAACAAATATCAGTGGTTCCATATAAAAATCGTTTTTGCACTAAATGCATGGAGTAGCTGACATGTTTTCAAATCGAAAAATCCCCTACTTTAACACCCCGTATAGAGACGCGACCGATAAAGTTTCTACTGAAAAAATACGAGTTTCACCACGCTACCTTTGGTTCAAGATCCTGAATATCTTAAGCAGAGCGGATATTGCATGAATTTTAATGTTTGAGTTATCGAAGCACCCCTTGCACCGATCTATGAGGGTTATGCTGCACCTGTAGCCCATAAATTAAGGGTTAGTCCTTTCAGCATAGTGGAAAATAATATACTAATAAGTAGGGAGAGCTTTTTAGGAATTTTTTATTTTTTTTATTTTACCCACAAATTTTTGAAGTCCCCACAAGTCGGACTTTGAACCTCGAAGCCCACATAGTTCCTTGGGCATTTTTTTTTGTTATGATGCTGGGATTTACCGCTTTGTTGGCGGTCTTTGAAAACCTTGTATAGTGTATAGCGCAAATAAGTAGTGCTTTTCTGTGGTCAACACGAGAGGAGTTTGGCAAGTTTATAATTATCTAAATATGTCTTTTAATTTAACAACAACGAGAGCAATAAGAGACTTCATAAAAGTAATTTTATTATGGTAGATATTCGGGTAGACAACGCACTTCTAGAAGGTAGGAGGGTTACCTAAGTTAGTATGCAAGACACCATTTCTGTGACATTCTCTACCTTAGCTATGTCCTAATTTAGTGAGGGTTACACTTTGAAGCTGAGCCGGTAGGGTTCCTCTGAAGGGCACATAGTTGTGAAATTCTGTGTGAAGGGTAGAGCATGTAAATTAAAATTGCGCACCACTCAATTTTAATAACAATTTCAATTTAATTTATAAATGCCTGTGATAAGATCTACCACGCGTATCATAACGCACAATCTTGGAATCTGGTAACAAGCTAGCGATTGGACCGATTTTGATTTAGTTTTTTTTTTGTTTGAAAGGTGAGAAATGTCGGGGTTTTTTAAATTTCGCTCTATTTTACGTTATTACTCTACGTAAATAAAAATTACACTTGTTTTAACGCTGCGTGTCGCAAGTCCGCTATTACGTACTTTGTGTGTGTGAATGTTCTCGAAGCAAATGTTAAGGCAACGGTCAAGGCACATTATCGCCGCCAATAAAAAAATCTTCTTTTTAGTAGCGTTATTTTTTTGCCAAGAACGATATTTTTTTCTTGTGCAGGATTTATTCGTATAGGTTCTAGAATCTGGAATCGAGGTCTTAGGTCCTAAAAATTGTTAAGCCTAGGGATTCTCATTTGACAAAGAACGCATCCAAAAAGAAGATAATTATGTTTTGTTTTTCATTGACGGCGCTAGCGGACTGTGTACCCTCGTCTTAATTTAGTTGTCTTTGCCAATGTCAGAGCAATACGTTCATTTGATACGACTGACAGGCCGCTGTCATTGGCCCCTGACTGTGGTTTCGCGGTCACATGCTCCACCTTTGATGAATTTGATATTATTGCTTCTATTGCCTTTGATATTGACTATTAGAGTCACGGGTTATATCGCCGCCTCTCCGTTTTAATACAAAATTATATTCAATTCAACGAATACCGAATCAACTCGGATGGTAAGCGTAGACGCGGTGCTATTTTTTTCGCAAATCTGTGTCCTATAAGAATACGAAGTTTACCGCTTTGCTGGCGGTCTTTTAACACCTTGTATATGGGAGTACGCGCATATGGGGTGAAAAAATCTCATAAGTTTTTAGTTCGGAAAATTATCTGAAGTGCTGGGGTTTGAAATGCAAGCCTAGGGTAGGCAAAACAAAATGTTTCAGGCATAGAACAGAGACAATCTTCTGGTCTGTGGTTCCAGGTAACTTCTTCCATTTTAGTGCGTGAATGGCAGCGTTCCTAATTTGGTGCTAGAATGGGCTAACATAGCCATAATAATAATTTATGCTTAAGCTTAATAGGGTGTTTGCTGTCCAATCAAACTGCATTTGACGGTTGAATTATCTTTAATTTATACGACCATGTTCTGGAGCAAATTAGACTTAATTTACCTCCCAGTGGCTTGATAATACATTTGCTTGTTCAAGTCTGGTGAAATTGAAAGATGAGCACAAACAATACAACCGACGTATAAACGGCATCTTAATCCAAGAGGAACAAAAATAAAAGAAAACAGTACAGACATCAAAAGAAAAACGAGGTTTGTAAACACTTTTTTGTATTGTCTAAACCCGTGCAAAAAATCTTTATAACGTTTGTAGATAAATGTGTAAAAGTGTTTGCTCTACCTTCCCCAGTAACAACAAAATCAACGAATAGTTTTTAGACGAGGTGCGGTTTAATTTATATTTTGCCCTCGCGTAAACAAGTAGCGCGCTTCAAATAGCTGTGAGGTTCTAGCAGCGGTACAGGTAGCGATCAGGAAATACGCGTTGTTTCATACTCGCATCTATGTCGTAGATAGTAGAGGTTGCCTCGGCATAAATTTAAATTGTCGTCGAGGGTGGAAAACCGCCGCGAGCGCAATTACATGAATTTTAATCCTCATGGAGCCTTTGGTGGTGATATTTAAAGAATTTCATTATGTTAAAACTCTTCCTAGACGCGCGCGTCGGAATTCATTCCGTTTGAGACGTCCCTCCACAAACCGACTTCGAATTACATTGAAGTTTTTAAAGGGAGAAACTTTCGTTATTGTTTCTCGTTTCGGAATGCAGAGTGGAAAGTTAAACACAACTTGTTCGCCTTTTATTATTATTTCTAGTGGCTCGGCTTGCTTACTTATCGGATCGCGATGTGATTCCTTGCCTTTTCCTTTTGGAAAATATCGCGGGTGAACCCCGAGAGATTTTCGCTCTCAGAAGATTTTTTTTTGTATTATAATGTTACTCGTACTAGACGCGAAGTTTTAGCATAAAACGATGCCTATGTTACATAGCTTGACAAAATCAACGAAATAATTCGTTGATCTCAAAGTATTTTTTTATTTTTATTGCACAGTAATAACTGATACAAAATTAAATAATGAATTACATGTAAATGGTAATTAATTAGTTATATATAACAGCCCTCTTGCTAAATGTTTGGCTGGTTTCACAGATTTAGAGGATATTATGCCTCAGACTCAAGGCCCAGAAGTTTCCTCACGATGTTTTCCTTCACCGTAAGCAAGTAAATCCGGTACAGATCGAGTATTAATTTAAGTACCAGGATAGTACGGGAGTTATCCCAGGCCAAAGTTAGCTGTTCAATGCACGTAGCCCAGTGCCATGCCGGTCGACAAATATTTATCCACATCAGATTTACGTGCTAAGCGTTCGGAATGGTAATCGGATTTGCCTGTGAACGTTTGGTGTCATGAGTGAGTAGCTAAAGTCGCTTTGGCGGGAACGGAAGGATTAACGTAAAATAGGGAAAAAACCTGTGGAATTCTATGAGAACGGGTTCAAGCTACAAAACTTTCCATGTCTAATAGTGTACGAGCTACGATTTAAAAAACCGAAAATACATATACAGGACTGCCCTTTGGTACACAGGTACTTTATTAGGTTAAAACAATCATTTTGAGCGGTAGTTCTTAACCTTTCTAAAACCTAGGCAAAAAAAATCAAATCCCGAAATTTATGACGTCATAACTTTTTCGGTTGAATTTGTATTGTAGGCCGTCCACTATAATAATTAGGCGCCTCACGCCTGGTATAGCAGTACTAACTCCCAAATTGTAGAGTGTAAAATAAAAAGGCGCTGCTGCCTGTATTTTTCGTATTTGCGCATCGAATTTCCAGCCAGACTTTTCTTGCGCCTGACAAAGAGCGGCAAATATGCCAAAAGGCTTGTTTGCGGCTACCAACACCTTGCGTAGCGGGGGTTGGCGCGCGCGGAATGCGGCTGCGATCGGCCTCGTGACGGTTTGTTGTGAGATTAGACTGCGTAATGCGCGGCTGTTTGCCGCCATTATCCTACCCACTACTGGCTGGGGGAATTGTGGCAAAAAAAGAAACAAATTCCATTTTCAAATTCAAAATCCGCCACGCCCCGTCACGTTTTAACAAAAGCACGAGTCGCATTGAAATAAAAAAAGTTATCACGAGTAATCCTGGCCGCTTTTTCTGTTTTTTTAGCGTCTATCAGGCTCTTTAGTGGTCAACGCTGTGGAATGAAACCAATCCAATAAACGGCATTACATCAAAAGTGTCTATTGACATTCTGTTGCGCATTCGATAAACGTTTCTAACTGCTTTAGCGCAAATCCTAGCGTGGTGTTTTGCAACTAAGTTAACATCGATCGTGGAGAGGTAACAATGGTAGAAATAAGTTTTAAGTTGTGTTTGCTTACGACAATATGTTAGCAGGCAAAATTTGTTGATGCACCACGTAATGGGAAAACTACTTGTAATTTGTAAAAGCCATTATTTTTGAAATAGCGAATCATGTGGAAAATCAATGGAACTTAAGGCTGGAAGATAGTAGTGTGGCGATTTCCCGCCACATTGCTATCGTCCAACCTTAAACCAAGTTACCTGGTTTTTAGTAAAACAACACTGTTGTAGGAACAAAAAATCTTTAAATCTCATTTTCACAAAATATTGGTGAAATTGCTTCAACCTCATTAGTTTTTCGCTTCATGATGTCATTATTTTTTTGCTTCGGGGTCACATAAACGTCTTACCATCCCATCTGCGTACAACAGTAGTGGCAAGAAGGCTGTGTTTTATGAGGCGAGACTTTTTACAGAATGGGCCCGTCATCGTTTCTGCCACGTCGCATAAAATCCTTATGTAGACTATGTAGTGTTGGTCGTAAACTCGTGAAGTACACACAGGCCATTCTTATCTCCTACGACGTAAGTGCGAGTGTCGAACAAAAAGGTGTACGTCCCGATGTCGCCAACAGTCGGAGTCGGACATAAAATCTTTGGGGCCAAATCGTCGCGATAAAACATAGAAATGCATATTTTGTGAATACGCGGAACGTGCTAAGCGCTTTATCTTTCATCTTTGACGTTTTATTGTTTTGAGATTACGGCGCGAAGGGGTAAATACAAGGCTACCGGCCATGTTTATTGTCTTGGCCTGGGCTGAATAATAATAATGTACGCCAATATTATACGGGAAAGTGTAAGTATAGGAACCTACTTATTCAACTGAGATGACGTTTAATTTTCAGTCCTCATATTATAATCTCCTCTATGGTCCTTGTTTAACCCAATAAAAAAACGTTATACTAACCCTACGACTTCACTTAAGTCCCTTTTCACAGATTTTTATTTTTCAAATGGATCATAGTTGAATCCACGTTTGGTATTTAATTTATTGATTAACTACAAGCATAAATTAAGACCTTGTAATTGCCAAGTTGCCAACCAATTATTATTTCCAAATGAAATACCTGCCCCAGGTCATTACCCGGCGAAGCTCAGAATAAATAATAGTGGAGAGTTGGCGACATTACCTGAAACAAATAATTATAAATTTCAATTATAAGTAGAAAAACTTAGATGTCAACAGCTCGGACGCTTCAGAGCCTGCCCAGCACCTACACATAACCTTTTTAGCAAGACTGTATTAGCTGTATCTCTAAATCCTTAACCCTTCAGTGCTCTAGTCGGCTCAAGGACTGGATCGGATTCGCATTCCGAAGCGAATGGCTAACCGAAGGGCCTCGTATCGCTTTTATAGGAATATTAAAGTGTAGTTAAGCTCAGTGGTCCACGGCTCCCGTTATAATGACTGGGACCAACTGGCCACTTCACTCGGCTCTTGCGCCTTTGGTAGCGGGAATAGAGTGTTCTACTGCATGCACCATGCATGTATACCTCCCATCTTAGGGTTACTTTAGCTTCGTTAGCCGAACGTTAAGGTTCTAATCATACGTCTCAACAATAAACAACTTTAACTTAGCCCTTTGCATCTATCTATTGAGATACGAAACAAATACACTTAGCATTGGGTGGCTTTAGATGTAGAGACATAGTCTTTGTCTGGTACTTTATAAGTTATGTTTTACTTGACTTTAAAACACTATCAATGGTTTAAGAAGAAGGAGGCTGAGATGATTAAATCATTTAATTTTCAACAGCGTCCAGCCTCTATTCTCTAAGAAACCCACTCAACCATTGAGCATCAAAACACTCGAAAATAGACCCTATTGAAATTAACAATATTTTGACATTTAGTAAGTAAGATGTAGCCTGTACAATTGTACATGTCACACTAGCTGGGCAAAGGCCTTCTCTCATTTCGACATTTAAAAACGGTTATTTTTACGGTGGATATTTTAGAAAATACAGGGGAATACAGAACCTTCGCTAACACTAGATGTGAAGTGACCACTCGGACGATGTAGTCAGACACTGCATCGTCCAAGTGACAGACCACGATAAGATTTACCATAGTATCCTAGCGTATCTCCACAATACACATAAAGAGTATCGCCGTCCGTGCCTATCAATTATTGCCTAGAATTTATTTGGAAGCACTTGGGCTCTTTTTACATTGCACGATTTAAAAATAACTAGCAGATTAGCATCTTTCTCGAAAGAGACAAACCGGTTTCGTTGGACCATTCGATAGTCGCAGACAAATAGGGCAGGCAAAGTTGAGGATAGATTTTATTGATATTGGATTTTGGTGTTCAAGATTGTTTGTGCATGTCTACCTAGGTATTAGGGTGTTTGCACAGAAATCTCGAATAGAGGAAGAGACGTTATGCTAATAATTCAAAATATGCACGGATAAAGAGAAGTATTGATTGGAATCTCAGATTTTTCTACGTATAGGTATTTTTAGGAGTACTTTATTGCCTGGAAGAAATGTAAGGAACTTTAAGTTTGAGAAAGCCTGCCTTAAAGCAAGGAAAATTTAGTTGCTAACAAAAATTATAACGCAACAGCGAACATCTATTTAAAAATGTCTTACCTATTTAAAACTGTTTTATATTTTTATAATAACTACTGTGTGCTAATTTTACTGACAAGAATAGTACCTACATTAGAGAGCACGAAGTGGCCATACCATCGTCACGCTCTGAAAGAATTACATGGCTAATGAAAATATAACAATCTCCATGAATATAAAGGTTTTTTACTGAGAAAACCTATACCGAGACGAAACTAGATAGGATAGTTTAGCATTGAACTACGAGGCGGGCTTTTAATAAAAAAATCTGTACTTTGGAATATCTACATACTTAATTAACTTCAGTATTAATTGAATAGCTTAGCATTCGATACATGGTAAAAAAACACTGTGTAAGTACTTATAGTATTAAAAAATATACCCACATGTTATGCTGTATAATTTAGGGCACTATTTCAAAGCATTTTCTATGTTAAGAAATATAAAGCTCTGCCCTAGTCAAAAGCTAACAGTTTGGTTGTAAAGTCACCCGTAACGTAACCGAGTAAAGTGCCGGCGTGTGAATATCGACGTGCTATTGACCGAAATTTGACTTGCTGTGAGCCCGGCAAGAGTCATACGGGAGGGAACAAACTCAAGAGACTTCGCAGCAGGCCCTCGGTTGAGTAATGGAGAAGTCCGCGCGCGTCAAGTGCGTCGATTTGTTATCTGTAACGAGCCCCGACCCGGCTGATGGCTGACATTTGACTATCCTCGCATCCGATACCCTATCAAAATCTCTCCGGGTGGTTACGTCATCGCCGCGCCTATCTATCGCGAGGAAATGACGCCAGGAGATTCGAAATTTGAACTTCGCTCGCGGCGCGAAGTAGTTTATCGAATAAAATTAATGGCCTCTCCAAATGAAGCTGCCAGTACTGGATATTTTTATGCTCACATAATCTGTGGCGTTGACAGTATTATTTTTTTAATACAGTTGCTCAAAAAGTAGCGTATTGCAGGGACGTATAGCGTTCGGGATGTGGGCTATTACACACGCGTGCTTTTTTTTTACCTTTCCCGCACTCGTGCGTTCTCTTTCCCAACTGTCAAAATAATGTATAAAAAGTAAAACCAACCATGAAGTTTTTACTAAAAAAGTTTTTATGATTCATGCAAATACGTATATTTCTAAAAAGAAGCTACTAATTTGTTTCAATATCAGATTTAATGATTTGATTGAATGAGTTTGGTTAGGTTTCATTTCATTTCATCTCATTAAATTTCATTTTCATTTCATATCAATAAAAAACTTCTACTGAAGACTTGGCTGTATGGGCATAGTTGCCTTTGCCTACCAGAATGGGTGAAGAAAAAAAAACTCTGCTTATATTCTACGCTTGGCGCCATTTTGATTTTTCAAAAATTTTCTTCGCGAGTTTAGTTGTTTGTTGCACAAAATGAGTAATTTCGACCCTAGTTTTTTAAATGAACACCACCGGAACTCAGTATAATTGCACAAAATGCTTCGGAGAACATTTTACCGGAAAAGTCAAAAATGTCAAGTTAGTTGAGTTTATTGTGTGTTTATTATTTTATTAAATTGCTTCATTTTTTCGCAACTGTATTAAAAATAGTCGTTCAGTACACGTGCGGAACCGTCATTGCAACTTGTTCCGACTGTCAACCCTCGCCTTCGGCTGCGCCTCGGCTCGGGTAGCCATTTGTCGGAACTCGTTGCAATGACAGCCTTTCCACACTTGTAATGAAATATACTATTTTATGCCTACTTTTTATTTTCCGGCCACATACAGCCAGCCTAGAAGCTTTCTCGCCTCCGTCGTAGTTATAGTTCAGAGACCCTACATAAAAACTGTCCCTTTCGTTTCGAAGCGTACCGCCGTAAACACATCGTCTGATTAGATTCCCCTGTGTTACCGTCATGCGAGGACATTTTATAACCTTCCATCGGCAGATTCTAGGCTCGATAATATAGCGTGATACCCTGAGAGTCTTTTAGGGGACCAAAGCCTAGAAAGCGCAACTCGAGTTATGCCATATTCACGGACAAGCTACAAAATAAGTTACTGTAAAATGTACTTAGCTATAAAGAAGCAAATAAATTCCTATCACACCACTTCTGTTAATTTAATTTTTATTTATTGTGCAGTTATACCATCAGTGAAGCATGCATATGTAAGACTTAAATTAAAGGGCTGTTGTACGCCAATCGCGGGAGAAAAATTTGTACGGAACTATCATTCTGTGCGTTATCATTTTCAGGTCCCACGGAACGTGGCTAGGCAGCCTTCCGACGGTAATGTACGTGAATATTCTCTATCTAAAGTACCCAGTCTACACTCCCGTTCGAATGGAATGCACTTGTACCGTACTACTCTATGTTTTGCATAGGTACTCTACATTTAGGCCAGATTAGAACAGTTACATTGTGTTATGTAAGTAGTTACGGAAAGCAATTTTGGAGATAGAACATTGCAAATATCAGGTACGACTATACTTTATTAAGTATTTTGATGTGTGTTTAGCTTTATGAGATCCTCCAGTAATATAATGGCGAAAGTTTTGATGTTTTCGCTTCGCAAAGAACAGAAATGAGTATGGAGAGCCGACGGCAAACTTCCGTAGTGGAGACAAGAAGATGTTTTATTTTAGCTCTATCATGTCGCGGCAACTAGGTACTCTATAACTTTACAAGATAATAAATTGTCCGAAAACAAAACGATTTTTGTTAGTGAATGAGAGTGAACTAGTATAAAGCTTGGGTATAGATGGAGTTACATTTGGAATAGGCGGTTCTATTTGTTAATTATTTCTTAATTTAATACAAACTCGATTTTTAATATATGAACATAAATACGTAAATTACGGGCAAATAACAAATCTTTTCATCTATTACGATATTTTTATATCGCCTTGTAAATGTGTCAAAGAAAGCTTCAAGTAAAACACCATCAATTACTTTTACTTGTCTTATTGATTAAAACATCAAATTATTGTAAGAAAATGGCATTCTGACCACGATTTATTTGGTTTTATTACAATAATAAAATTATGTCTCATAGAAAGATTCAATAAACATCTAATATAGCCCATACATGTTTCTCCAAAATGTTACTTCGAATCAGCACAACCTTCCTAAACAGACCGCTTATCTTGCTCCAGTTTACATTATAATCAGGCGCTTACGGCCCGTTGAAAGCTAAAACGCTCTACAAGCGGTAAACGCACTAAATCTATTACACCGTGGACATATGTAGCGAGCCTAGCGAGGCTAGGGGATTGGGCCTCAAGTCTGCTAACTACCTGCATAAAAATGACTGGTTTTGATATTTTCGGTAATCTACTAACCAATGTGGACTGAATGGCATGGTGTCCCTTACAAACATTACCATTTAAACATTACTTTTTTAAACTTTCGTGGTTATTCGCAGACATTTTTGTTGTGCCAAAAAACAAAACAAATTCGTGGTAAGAATCCAATTTTCTTAGTAGAAAAAAAGTTAATAGGCTGACAAAACTGTTTAAAGTCACTCAGGTTTGGACCTATCATAGGCACAAGGACTCAAGCAACTTAACAATGTTTACTTTTTGTTTTTCTAAACCCGTGCTAGTAGAGCGCCTGCAAGCCGGTCCCTTATAAAAATCTTCATAACATTGTTTAGTCCCTCAATAATCTTGGAATGTTTCCTAGCTCGGGTGCTTGAGAAAAATAAAAATAAACTGACAAAAGCTTAAAAAATAGCCAACTTCATCGAACCAACTAAATTTTTTTTGCTTACCTAAAATACAAATTATGTTTTAGTATCACTCAGTGTCGGCTTTGGGTGGAGAAAATAATTGAAGAAGAAGAAGAAGAGTATATTTGTCAGAATTGAGACCTTGGGGAGCCAACGAGGGCTCAGGTGAACTTGATCGTCCATTAACGGTAGAGTAGAATCTGGCTGTTTCTAGTTTCCAGCTTCCATTCTAAGTTTTAGGGCACCGAGACTTTATTTGAGAAACGAGTAGCAAAGAATACCTTTAGCAGGTTATTTCAAACTTTATTTGGTTAGCGTGCGGAGCGCAGTAATTCTGGTGGTGCCAAAACCTAACCCAACTCTTATTTAGGCACGGTATCTCAATTGAATTACAGACGGGACCAACCAACTTTATTTTGCTTTGGTCTGTATGCAAGAACGAGTACCTATTACTTTATTAGAAAAAGTAGATTTACTAATACACAAATGTTTTATCTGTGACGCGTCATATTTCATGCTGGTTCATGCTGCTAATTTCATGCTCCGCGGTGCTAGCAAAATATCCTCTTTGCAGCCTGTTTTTCTCCGTGTTTGCTAGCGTGTACAACCAGCATCATACATTCCACTAGATTCCACAGAATAAAAATGTAAAATAACGGTCGAAATTTTTCTCTGGGTACTTCCTGCTTGAAGTATAGTATAGCAAAGAGAAGCAAGGATCAGATGGAAAGCTGCAGTATTGCAAGTCCACAAAAAGTTACATTGTAGCGCCAAAGGACGTAGGACGTGGCATTTACGGGCCTAAAGGTTACTCCATTGCGCCATACTGTGCGATGTTCGTCTTGGCTACTTCATCTGCCGATTTCTGTGATATGTAGCACAATAGAGGACTACGTTACATCGACCGTCAATGGGGCTGGCTCGGGCTGAGCAAAGTTAGTACCTGACATGTTAAACCATGTACCTCTATCAAAATTAAATTTGTTGTTACCAACATAGCTTAAAATACCTTTGTTACTAACACGTGGGCATACAAACGGCCGCAACAATGCGGCTGAGTTGTCATATGATGTTACCCTCCTCTTTATACTGTACGTATTTCTGCGGTATGTGCTCTGCGGCACTATAGTGACCCAAGGGAGCTTGGCCAACTTGGCCCATTCTTATTCAAATGGTTGCAAGGCGGGCGCGCGATTTAGCTCGGGAAACGAACCGACTATGCTGATACTGTTTCCACTGAACATGCTTCTGCAGAAGATTGAATAAGTACTTCGCTTTGTACGCACTTGTTCTGAGATATGAGACCTCCTATTCTTCGAGAAATAAGGTGATTTGGGGCCGAACTAGGAATGCCGACGTGGTGGTGGTTGTCATTCAATGCATTCCGGGAACTCAATATTGAGGGTCAAATGTTCTACGGTTCTACCACAAACATTCTTCGTCAGAGGTTATCGATCAGTTTGGCTATTCGTCCTTCGAAGCTGCCAAACGTAACAATGAGCCGGTCCTTTGCTGGAACCATTCACGCAGGATTGGTCTGGGTCTTTCACCTCTCCTTATGCCTGGTATCTCGTATAGATCAAAGTGCCTTGTACAATAAGTTGAAGGAAGCTGTACTGGTTATTACGCTATATGTGGCCGAAATACTTACACTAGCTTCCCGCACAGCATGTTAGTCCAGATAATATTATGTTCTTTTGTCCGTACCGTTCCCGATCGTAACGCTGATACGGAACGGAGGAACGGTACGGACAAAATAAGATATCTGGATCCAGCTTTAGGTAGGTAAAACGAGATTATATTGCATGCGCGCAGTCTCGCAGTTCAGGCGACCTAGTATTGAATTTACCATCTGATCGTAAATATTTTACACAGTACTGAGGATTCGTGGTAAAGTATTGTTGGTTTTGTGTGTAGGAAAATGGGGAACGCGAGTTAAGATATTTTCCAAGAAGAACGAATGGTGCTTTGAACTTCTACAAGCAGTGTGCAGTGCACCCATAGATAAAATCACTGAATATTATCACTAACATTATATTAACAACCCCCACGATTCGACCAAGAAATTATCTGGTCTGATCGTTATCCAAGGTAGGCGGGTAAATGAAATGAAAATAATTTTTAAGTTCGCACATGCGCCAAATCGGGCGAGGGGTTGCGGAGATATAGGGTCGCGCGTTCACTGTTCGGGGCGAACAACTAGTTTATGATGTAACCTCCATCGTCACGTTGCGGGCACATCAAGAGTCTTGTTGGAGTTTGAGATATTAAGGGTAGACGATAGCAAGGTGGCGGGAAATTCAAAATTTTCACAGACTTTTACATTTTGTAGCTAAACTGAACTATTTTTGTTCAGAGAGAGATTTTTCGTTCGCGAGAATAAACCGTATTCTTTTCATTATTGTAAACAACAGAACAACAATAATTCAGCAGATTCAGTGTTCTGGTCTACGAAGCAGTGGTAGTGACCAAAAAACTTGTCGTAGACCAGAACACATAATCGGCTGAATTATTGTTGTTCTGTTGTTTACAATAATGAAAAGAATACGGGTTTATTCTCGCGAACGAAAAATCGCTGAACAAAAATAGCTCAATTTAGCTACAAAATGTAAAAAACTGTGAAAATTTTGAATTTCCCGTTACACTACTATCTTCCAGCCTTAATATCTTCTCGATTTATTTCGTGATCATGTTAGGTAAGTACCTAGGTACTTGATTTATAAACACATAACTTTAGTCACTTGACCTTACACAAATGATTAAAATAAGTAATGATTATTTTTAATGTATTTGGATGCAGTTGATTTATCTCTTTATCGTGTATCGTGCAGTTAATTTTACTGTGTTTCTTACGCCAGATTTTTCTTGACTATGGATATAATATTGACTTTTGACACACATCCTCGATTTTATCTCTGACTGTACCTACTTTTAGAGAAAATATGCCTGTATACAGAGATCACGAAATGAGCAACGTATATTCAATACCGGTTTTAATTGATAGAAGATTCTTCACGTCGAAATTGAGTAGGTCGAACCAGTCAAGCCGCCCATTCTTACGGGCAGAAAAAAAAACAGTGATTAATACACTATGCCAACACCTTGACCTCAGTTGACCTTCAGATCCCGTTACTCATTAACCGCCCAACTCCAACGAAAAACCGAATCTCTTTGCATAAAATTACAATATGTATGCATAAAAATAGAGTCACGAATCTTACCGCCCCCGCGAGATTAACCAGAGGCCTAATTGTGTAACTAACTTTAGCATCAATCATGGTACCTTTTAATTCATCTTTTTTTAAATAGAATTAAGTAGAAAATGTCTAAGCGCATAAATATGAGACGCCAACTAAATCTATATCTAATGTAATATTTGCTCAAAATCTAAATCAAATCGTGGTAAGAATCCCATTTTCTTACAATCATGACCTGGACTCGCTCTTTCATTCTATGGCATTTGGACTTATTCGTTCTGTTAGCGAACAATCTAGACAATTTTATTAAAAATCCCCGATCACGATGATAATCACGATACCTTTGGAAGGGATCGCGATTGTTACGGAACTTAGACATTTAGACCCCGAACCTGTGAGACCTAATTTTCTAACTAACATTATTATAAATGCAAAGTGTCTTGAGCCTCGGCTTGTTTGTTACCCAATCACGTTTTGAGGTTCAAAGAGCTCACGCCCTAGATGGGACAGTCTACTTAAAACTTTGAATTTTATAAGCAAAACAAGCTATTTACTTTTAACACGGGGTATAACTAGATCAAGATAAAAGATAATTTAAAGGAAAGCAACCTAAGATTACGAAATAATTATATGATTATTGTATACTTTACTCGCAATTTAACAACAACCCAGAAACTTACCCGCTATGCCTACGCGGGTACCATCAACTCCATACAAAAGGGGAGACCTGTTTCCTTCCTCGATAATCCTTTTTTTCTTATTTTAATTATATAATAAATTTTATTAAAATAATAAAAAAATTAAAACATAGGGACAAGGCAGAGGTACATATAAATTGAATGGCATAAACATATTTTTTCTAAAATAATTATCCAGGGAGGAAACAGGTCTCCATTTTTGTATTTTTTGTATAGACCAGCCGGCTACCCGCGTTCCTTCTTAAGGCGCGTGACAAAAGTACTATCCTCTGGCAAAATAAAACGCTCGGTCTTTACATTTAAGGGTACAATCGCAGCCAAAAACAAAAGCACCCGGGGATCAAGCGGGGGATGCGTCGTAAGTCGTAGCTACGTATACTGGCGTATAGTATACGTTTAGCCGACTTCCTCTCCAGTCCCCGTAGCATGACTTTTATCGAGGCGGATTTATCCAACAAAATTGCGGTTTATCAGCATTTTTGACGTCTATAGTGGGTTATATATCGTAAAGAGCGCTATATAACCCAGTATAGACGTCAAAAATGCTGATTAACCGCCATTTTGTTGGATAAATCCGGCTCGATAAAAGTCATGCTCCCCCCACAGAATGAGATTGGCTCGCGACATTAAACCAGGCCCGATGTAAATTCTCCTCGTTACGCTCCGTCTGTTCGTTTGCAACGTAAATACGAACAGAAGCACGAGCCCACCCCGAAGGAACATGGCGGTTCAATAAAAGCAGCGCGACAGGAAATGCACAATTTTCACAGGTTTTTCAATTTTGTAGCTAAACTGAGCTATTTTTGTTTAGCGATTTTTATTTCACGCTAATAAAATAGTATTCTTTTCATAATTTTAAACAGCAGAACAACAATAATTCAGCAAATTATGTGTTCTGGTCGTAAAACTATTTTTTTGGACAGTGCCACTGGTTTGACGACCACAAAAAAATATCAGTATTTCTTGTTTTTCTGTTGTTTGCAATAATGAAGAGAATACAATTTTATTGCCGTCAAACAAAAATCGCTGAAAAAAAAATAGCTCTTAAGGTTAAAAAAAAAAATAAAAAATAGGCTTTCTCGCCACACTGTTTTCTTTAGACCAACGAATGTCCAGTGCTGGACATAATTCCTCCAAATGTTTCTTCCATCTTAGCCGGTCTGCGGCCAGTGATTGAACCTGCTGCAGCCTTGCTATATATTTAATTGTATATTTATATGGTATAGTCTATATGGTATAGTATATATGGTATATTTATATGGTAGGCTGGTATATTTAATTAAATTTTCTTCGTATGTTTTATTTATGTACACTAATCTACCGAATATTTTATCATCTTTGTCCTGTCCATCCAATGGTTACCTGGCAAAAATCGCTTTTAGCGATAAGGCCGCCAATTGTATGCTTACTGATTAGTTTTAAGAATTTCCCTTGTAAATAATTTATAGTGTGCAATAAAGTGTTATCTATCTATCTTTTCATTCCGACCACAATCACGATAATCTCAAATGTCAATTGATAGAGATTGCGTTGGTGTAGAGTAGAAATTAAACAATGAGCCCCATAGTTTTACAATGCACATTTTCGCAAGCGCGAATTCAGCAACTGGATGGTCAGCCCTAGAACCTTTGATAACTGCCAAGTGTCATAAACAGACAATATTGAGTGCCTATTAAGAATTTAAGAGACGGGAGGTTCTGTTCTTCTGTCCTAATTAGATAGTGGTTCGTTTGTGAAGGCGGCATGTATTGTTTTATTCTGCTGTGCTCCACTTCGGTCCCTTGGGTGTGGTCTAAAATAAAGTTAAGCGAAAAGTTTTTTTTAAATGTGGCAAGAATTAGTAAGTAATCTCAACAGCATTAGTTTAACAGTTTAACGTTCATAATAATAATAAGTTATCCAAAAAGTATCGACTTATGTTGCTTTATATAAACTTAGGTACCTACTTACGTATGTATTTTGGAAATGTAATAAAAAAATAGAAGTATGCTTTTAAGAATAACCTGTGATTTGTGTGACCGATAAGTAAAATTTATTGCTAACATTATTTTATTTGCAAAATTAAAATACTTAAACATGAATGACGAAACCGGGGGCCATTTGGAGTCCATTTTAGTCCTTATAATGCCAATCCAGCTCTGACATGTTCCCGTAAAATTTTCCGACCGTATTCGGTGGCGTACAAAGGAAGAGGCCTATGACCTGCCCCTGTATTTTCTAAAATATCCACCGTAAAAATAACCGTTTTTAAATGTAAAAATAACCGTTTTTAAATGTAAAAAAATAGATTGTTCATTTCAATAAGGGCTATTTTCGAGTGTTTTGACGTTCAAAGGTTAAGTGTTTTTTTTTACATAATAGACCCACAGGTAGTATTGGGCTTAACTTATGCGCTGGATAGATAGATAGATACATAGATCCGGTGGAAAAGGAAACACACGGCGGGCGACGTCCATGCAATGAGACGGATTGCGCTGGGACACAGCGGACTGACCCCAGGGACTCCCTAATAGAGCCCCTGTAATATCTCTAACGTATGCTATTAGTTTAATGATCTCTCTCAGTAGTTGATGTGGAGACAAGACAGTAGCGGTCTAGGCGGAGGCTTTGATTGATTCTGATTGAACATTGATGGATGCAACAATTTTACTTTGAAGAGAAAGCTTTTTGAGGTTGGGATTCGGATGTCATACTTTGTTCAAGACTAAAACAGACGTTCGATGACACTTAGGGATGACCCTAGGGACTCCCTAATAGCCCCTGGGGGCTAATTCTCGGTAGTCTGTAATGTGACTTGTTACTAAGGTTTTCTTTGTAGAATCTCGAATGCGAGATACCCGAGAATTCGCCCCCTGTAATACATATCTAACGTATGCTATTAGTTTAATGATCTCCCTCAATAGTTGATGCGGAGACATACTGTAGCGGTGGTGGTAGAAGGTGGAGGCTTGGACGATTCTGATTCAACATTTATGGATGCAACAATTCATTTTGAAGAGAATGTCAAGGCCTAAGTCTAAGCACAGATTGTCTATCCATTCAGTCGTTCCCTCAATGCTGACGATCGTGACTATTCGTGACCATCATTGAAGGTGGTGGATAGTAGAGTTCTCCATGGCGCTCCATCACTCACGATGTGGATCAGTCCGTGCAGGTGTTTTTGCGTGGCTTTGGTCATAATATCCGTCCATATAGCAGGTGGTCTGTCTCGAGCTCTCTTGCCCTCCACCCTTCCCGTCATTATTTGTTTTTCTAAGCTACCAGACTGATTGTACATAATTTAATTAAAAAGCTGTGTGACAGTCGACAGCACGTAAATTTTCACGCGTGCATTTTATTCAGTTACGTTACGGGTTACGGGTGACTTTGCAACTAAAATATGGTTTACATGCTGTTGACTGTATGTATCTAGGTACCTACATACATAATTGTTGGCTTTGTTATTTAGAACGGCCTAATTAAAGTGTGCGATTTACTCTTACCACATTCTTATTCAACGCGTTCTTCTCGCGAGAATCGAGTTGGTGTTTCTCCAACATAATTGGAATACATACATTATCATAGCAAATTAATTATTACTCGGATTGGCTTTAAGAAATTCACAGTTATAATTTTTATGTAATTTATTTCCAAATAAACGGCTAGTGTGTGAAACTGTGTCAACGTGTAAATTTCGATTTCATTTGCGCTAGAAACGGAAATATTACTTCATTGACAGAAGACCATGTTTATGACCAAGTTTATTGCTACATTTACACTTGTGCGTGTTGAAAGTACCTACTCATACTATTACAGGGTTTTCAAGTACCGTTGACGAAGCCAAATCTCACTTATACTGAGTAACACTCAAGTATGGTGTAATATTGTAAGACTTGATGAAAAAAATATATTTCGTTAGCACCGCGTCATATTTTTTTAGAACTAGAACTTTTTTGTATTTCGAAAGTGTTGACTATTTTTATATTTCATATGAAATTAATATCACCAATAAGAATAAAATCACTTTTATAAATGTTTATCCAGAAAAGAAAAAAAAAACTTCGTTAATTCTGGTTTTTACGACATACCTAAAATAATTATGAACAGAACCTAGAGCAAAGAATTTTTTTTTCTAACGAAATATACTTGGTCCTAAGTTGCAGATGGTAGGTATTTCTATCTTACATTTTCAACAAAAGAAAGCAAGTTTTAATTTCACTGGTGGCGCCAGTTAGCGCAGATCGTAAATTATCCTTAAATCAAGCAAAGGCCTTCTGTCGGTTGCATTTATCTTATTATGTGGTGAAGAGATATCAAAGTCAAAGTCAAAGTTTTTTTATTCAATATGACATAAATACATTATTTACATTGAACGTCAAAATATAATCAAAAGTAAAAAAAATATATAAATCAAATACGTACTTATTAGTTAGTGTCTAATACTAAGTATCTAGCTACTTTTTTTTCTCCAGCTTCACTAGCTTTGATCGTTCTGATGATGTCTGCAACGTGACACATACTGTCGCTTTCACGCAAGAATAAGAAATCTACGTCACCTCGGTGTAGAGCAAATTGTTTGAGCCGAGCCAATTTATTCCGGTGTGAAGAGCGTGGGCCGGAATTAAATGAAATTCCAACCTTCTCTGAGAAGGTACCCTAAGCTGTCAAAATGGATGCATGAATGAATAGGCGTCTCTTTTTACCCGACTGTCCAAAGGAGGGTTATATTTTTCAATCTCGGCACCAAACTCACCAATCACAAAAGCTATCATCACACTTATGTTCTTGTTGATAATCAGCGGGGGGAGCATGACTTTTATCGAGGCGGATTTATCCAACAAAATGGCGGTCTATCAGCATTTTTGACGTTTATAGTGGGTTATATAGCGTCGAAAGCGATATATAACCCACTATAGACGTCAAAAATGCTGATAAACCGCCATTTTGTTGGATAAATCCGCCTCGATAAAAGTCATGCTACGGGGACAGTTCTTGAAACTTATGGCGCTCTAGGAAACAAAAAAAAATTCAAAATTGGAATTCAACCTGTAAGTAGGCTGTTATTTTCTGGAGCAGTTCTCACGCGCTGAACCGTCTATTGGTTTTTACGAATACATAGTCGAATGATTAGTCACAAATAGACAGAAGGACCGAGTCCACGTTTTGAAAAAGTTCGTAAAACACCGCGTTCCAGGATCCAGTAGCATGTCAAACAACTAATGCTTTATTTACCCAATAGCAAGTGCATTCAGAATAAACCAAAGAAGCAAACATAGGTATTAAAATGCCACAGCGCATTATGTTTCTAAGCTTGAGTATTTCACATTTCAATTTCGAAACGCGAACCCAAGCGCAAGTCTACTCTACTCGCACTTGATTACGTAACAACCGTTCTTTATGCAAACTTTGCGAGACATATTATATCCAATTAGTGACGGGTTAACGCAATTGGTTACCCGCGCTAACAATATAACACGTATGTAGGGCTATTATTTTATTAGGTTTTAGTAAGGTTATGCTACTATTTTGAATACACACTGTTACGCTAGGCTTTGATGTTGTAAGCTAGGTTGTTGTGATGATATTTTTATAGAGCGGTTTGAAATTCGAATGTCACAACAGTTTTTTTTTTTGTAGATAGTGGTTTACACACGCTTTAATTTCCTTCACTTCATACATTCTTAAGACTTGTTTAATAGACTGTTTCATATTTAGAAACATTTCAGTGAACCACATTCATGAATGCCTGAATTTGCAGATATGCTTCACCACTCCTACATGTACTGCTTTTCAGACAATACAGGTCCTATATCCAAAAAATCACTATCTCTACCTACTTAGGGGTTAGATCTTCTTTTTAAGCGTTTTCCGATAAGCGCATTTTCTACTAACATACCTACATCGCAAAACTGAAACCACTAAAGATAGAAATGTAAAATAACTAGTGGTTCGCCCCGAACCTCGAACTCGCGACTCCATATCTCAGCAAACCCTCGATCGATTTGGCTCATGTTCGAACTTAAAAATTCTCTTTACGTACCTCCTTTATATCCGCCTACCAAATTTCATGGAGATCCGACTAAATTTACTCAAGTTATCGTCGAACGAACATTCATACATACATACATACAAACGCCGGATTGTTCCAGTAGACTCGGAGAACTTCGCTCGCTTCGCTCGCTCGTTCAATAATGTATGTTCCTTTTGAGGTTTATGGAGAGGTTCATTGAGAAAGCATTTCCTGAAAATCAATCCCCAAAAAAGCAAGTTTCAGAAACATTTACCTACTAGTGGTTCACCCGGAACTGTGAACTCGCGTCCCTATATCTCGCCAACCCCTCAACCGATTTGGTTCATGTCTCATTTACCTGCCTACCAAATTTCATGACGATCCGATCAACGATACTCAAGTTATCGTCGAAAAAACATTCATACATACAAACATCGGATTGTTCCAGTGGACTCGGAGAACTTCCCTCGCTCGTCCAGCAAGGATGAAGTCACGGGTGAAAGCTAGTTTATTTTAAACGTATTCGTGCGTGGTGCATGGCAGGTCTCAGAGCGGGCAAATGGGCGCGCAACTCGTTTAGAAACAAATGAAGTAATTTGCTCCTCGCTTGATACGGAGCTTGAAAAGTTTCGTGCGGAATTAAACGTTCCCGCGCGGGGAAAAGTTAACATGTAAGACTAACGAATGGTACGCAAATATGTGCGTTAGAATATTTCTTGTTGAGTTTGACAGTATAATAAACCTTATGGAAGTTTCCGTGATAAATTATAAAGCTTAGGCCTTTAGTTCTTAGGACACCTACATCTATTTTTAGATGGTTTTACAGAAACAAGTGATCAAAGAACAAAGTGATCGCACTTTGTGCTGGGATACATTTTACTACGAAAAAGTTGCTGGCAGGTTTTATATGCATGATAGCTTAAGTATTCCAGGTCTCCCTCTTCCTAGTATCTGCCTTGTAGGTATAATAAGTTGTAGCTCATTGTTTTGTCTGGAAACTTCGAATGGCAAGATAGATAAACCGATCCCTAAGCTTCGATAGAAGACGGCACGCAAAGAAAAAGAAGTATGCGGTACCTACCTACCATAAAAATCACAGCAAAGTCAGTCAATAAATAATAAGAGGCACTTAATCATAATAATTTCATTGTTTCACTTGCCGCGATAAATTCATTATCCCCCATATTATCTCCTAAAGCAAGCTGTCCTCTGAATCCTTAATTGTGTTATATTTCCCGAGTGGGTACAAAATCACAGTTTTTCCGGAATATCTCCCCTCGGTTTTCCATTTAGGTGACACTGTAGGAAACAATGAAGAATTTACGAGCGGCACGTACCTTGTTATCATAATTTAAAATTAAAACGTGTTTAGATTTTTCGCCTCTCTTCATATTTTTTGTTACTTTTCAAGCGAGGGTCTGCGTTTATTATGTCACGGTGAAGTTTTTTTTTTGGTAGAAAAATGTGAGGCAAAAGTATTTTATGTGAAGTTGCTTTTGGAAGATATTTAAGGCTAGGTTTAGGGCGTAATAAAAGGATGTAGAGCAAAGCTGCAAATAATGAGGTCGTCGCGCGTAATATTTTGCATCAATTTCAATCAATTTAGTTGAATTAATGCATGATTGCTCGAGTACATGAGTATTTTTTTCATAAAAACATAAATTCAGAATATTATTAGTATTTTGCTCCACTGAAATATATATAAAATATACCGACTTTAACAGTAATTAGAGGTTATTCAATCAATTTATTAGGTAAGGTGAAAGTATTTCACGAAACGAAAATTTCCTAGTGAATTTATGATGAAAAGATTCTCCTCTTCCAAACCCGGGAACCTTTAGATTAGCAGCCCATATTTTTTACTTACTGCATAATTTTATGAAAGAAAAATTATGGACGTTTCTGCCTAACGCTTTTAATATAATCATAAACGCCTAACTCCAACGTTAATTACAACGATAAATTCTATGATTACATCTTTAATTGCAGAAGATATCTATGCGTTAGATATTAAATAAAAACACCGTTGAGTAACATCTTTTATTACACCCAAATCAAAGAGATTCTTTGTTAGTTTGGTAACTTTCTAATATCGTAATTTATTACGTGTAGTCAGGGGATTTTAAATTGTAGAGATGTTGTAACTATCGAATTATGCGCGATGAAACAAAAACTTTCACCACCAAAAATATTGATGAATGCAATCGTAAATTGGACAAAATAGAAAGACGTTTCTCGTTTTGTAACATTTTCAATCCAAGATTTTCTTGTGTAGTTTATTGAATGAGTTATTTTTTATATGAAATTTCCTTCTTCTGTTATTAGAAATATGACAATACATTAGCACCTATTTGACTAACATAATGAATCTTTCTTTCAACTTTCAACATAACGGAATACTAACGGTCATCAATGATCTTCGAACGAAAGAATGCAGACAACCAAATTCTATTTTATAATCAAGTTTGAATATCGAATGAGGTTTTGAATTTCGAATTGTTGATTACAAATAACAAAATGGCGGTGGATTGACCTTGACATTTACTGTAAAGGCAGGTGTTCGGAGTGACCCTTGGCGAGCTTAACAGTTCTTTACAATTAAACATGTTTTCTCCTGACATTTTAATGCCCAGACACACATGATAAATCACTTTGCTGTAACAATTTTCAAGTAATATTCAGAGAACTTTAGGTGTGTATCTTAAAATTTTTTGTCTCTAGTTTTCTTTTGCATATTTACCAGGTTTATTACGAAAAAATAAAAAGGTTTATAACCAATCAATCGGGTAGAACAATGGACTCGAAAGCGGTTCCAGGAAGAAGAAGAAGGAGCGGTTCGAAGACCCAGGTTCGAATCCCGGTGCGGGCATGTACCTATGACTTTAATTTATTTCAAAGTTACGTATATTTTTGTGAATTTGTAGTCGCAATACCACTCGCTGTGTAGAAAAACATCTTGTGGAAACCTGAGCGTATGAGGCAATAAACCTACCCTCAACGCAAAAATCGCCAACCCGCATTGAGCACGCGTGGTGATTAAGCTCTCTCTCTCTCTCTCTCTCTGAGAGAAGGCCTTTGCCCAGCTAGTGGGACATGTACAATTGTACAGGGTACATCTTACTTTTTTTATAACCAATCGTCATTTTTATTGCATTATCGAAACTTTGACTCTGGGTCGAATTACAAAAGAAGAGGAGATACTCCGATCTTTATAATAAAACCCATTATTACGTGTGAGGTGCTTTGGATGACGTATTTGGAACAAAATAAACCAAGCCTTTTGCTTTTTGCTTAACGGTCAAAATCACTCGGCACTTCTCTTTGCTGGTTTGAAAAAAAGTTCGAAGAAAGTATCAGGCATCTGTCGGAGTATCCATCGTAATGTAAGTAAGCTGTGTGCTCACAACAAAAACATATTGATGGTTCATTACAGCAAGTAGCAAACTATGCCATGCCGATGCCGTTTCATTACTCAAAGAGATTTGGAAGGTCAAACGTCGAGCTAGCTAGCACGATCGACCTAATAATGTACAGTCAGTGACAAGCTGAGATGCCCTATGGTAGCCCTTACTGCGTGTGGCATAAGTACGTCAATCGGACAAAAAGGGTTTCCCAAGCGTGTTGCTGACCGTACGTTCATACTCATTTGATATTTCCATTTGACAATAGTTATGCTGGGAGGATGAAACTTTTTGATTGCTTATTATCAATATTATTTTCATTACTTATCAAAGGTATTCTAGGTGACGTACAACAACACTATTATAGTCTGTGCTACAATTAATAAAATAACCAGAAAATAAAGTGATGTTCCGAGTTGCTCTACAATCTGAGTTTCTAACCATTTATAGAGCTTGAATACGATTTGGTCGACTTTGAACTCGTAAGGCAAACTTTTAGGCGTATTTATACTAATAATCAACTTTTCATAGTAAAAGTCGGGACAGAAATATACTGTTCCATACTCAACTTGTAATTGTTAGCGCAAACTTATATTTTTTGGAAAACAAACGCACCCTAGTCACAAAGTTATTTGGCGCTTGCCATTGAGATTTGCTTCGCTCTCTCCGTCTCTACGTCAACACTGTATGGACTTAGTTATGTATTTTACAAAACTTGCTAAGTGCTCCCGAGAGATTTTCCGCGCACAACGCCCTCAAGGTTTTTCAACCACCCAAACTATTTATACGTAGCTACTTGAGTGTTAAAAAGTTCGTAAGGCCTTTGTGAAGCTACCCAAAACTTTGTTGTTATATCACGAAGTGGGTAACTTATTTTTGCAGCGAAAGTTATGATAACAGTTTCCGTAAATTGTGGAGAAATCTTACCTTGTATATCCCGTCGACGAGTTTCGTCAGCTCTTCGGTTTCCATTTTCGAGATCGAGAAATATTCCAGTTACGCGAAAAGTTCACTTCTACACTTGACACCTCATTGGTACATAAACAATTTTAGACACACAAGAAAAGAGCTATGTTAGAACGGCACAAGTTTGAAGAGATTCACATTTCAATACGCGGTTCCGGCACTGTTTACTCAGCTCCGCACAATTCCCACTCAGTCAAACAGTTTCACTTTCATCTGGAACAAAAGAAAAGCGGCGTAAGTCTCCGAGTTGCAAAGTTAGTGCGGGGAAAGATCGGTTGAAAAGTTGTGCACCTGCGGCGTGCGATGGCGAGAGACGACCGGCCGGTACGAAGGTTGGCAGTCGAGTCAGCGCGCGGCGGCGACGCGAGCCAATCTCGTGAATGTCGATGTTTAGAAATACCACTATTACTTTACCAGTCCGCCTCTAAACAAGGCGGCATAAAACTTGCTCGTTGATGTCTATTCCACTGCATGCGTTAAGAATGTCGAGATAAAACTCCCGCGTTGTTATTTCGACTTTTGGGTCGTCGAACTAAACACTCGATGCTTATCGTTACGAAATGTATTGGTTAAGACTTTAATTTGGTCTCTTTTATCTTGTTTAATGCGCAAGTGTTTACTATGTAATTCAAACTTATATAAGTTAATTTAAGTAAATAGAAATTCTCTTTATCGAAGGAAGAGTCTCTGAAATTTTCCAATTAAAGGAAAATTTATGATTCTATTACAGTGCGGTTCCTTTAAATTGGTTTGCAAACAAAATTAATAAACCTTAAAGGCTTTTATAAAATTTTACGACTCTACTTGTTTACGTTCTACCATCAATATTAGTAAACCGCCAGATAATAAGTGACGAAGTGGCTATTTAATGAAACTTAGTGCGTTGGTGTGTTTCATAATAACTGCAGATAAGAACAGTTACTAACGGAGTAAAATAGAGAGACCTAGAAGATCGGCTGTGGTCAATTACTAATTTGTTTTGAATTAATTGTACTACAAGTACGATATTTGTAGGAAAACTGAATTTGTCGATGATAAAGGATAGTTTCTCGTAAACCATCTCAAGTTAGATTAGAAAAGAACACAGTTATTGAATACAGTTTTGCTATTCCTGCCATGAATGAAATGTAAAGGATCTAAAATAAGAAAATTTCTCATGCATAATAAACTATTTCCTCCTACAGTTTATAGCAGGGTATTTAACCGAATTAAAAAAGGAGGAGATTCTCAAGTTTTATTTTATTTTGCATAAGTATTTAGTTTTAATTTAGTTAAGTGTACACTTCACCATATTTAATGTTATTTTCAATTAAAATAAATTCATAAATTTAGATTCATTCTTCGAAATCTTTTATTTGTGTACCTACCTATTCACTCCGGAAACTGAAAGCCGATTGACGTTTCTTGCAAATCAGAGCCACTGCTGTTCCTGACATGTTTGAAAAACAGTATTGGTCCGACATTAGAAATGTTTCGTTAGTTTTCAGCGACAATTTTTTTTCTGGTATAGAGGATACCTTTGCGTCTTGCTACCTCGCGCTGCCGGCGAATGTGATGGAATTCGTTACGAAACGCCTGTGAATTTACGCTTTAATGAATTGCCCAAGGCGGCATTGGAAGCGAGACATGCGGTTTGCGGCGCGGCAGGCAGGTGTCGAACCTACTACCTACGCAGCTGCAGTTCTTTTGTCGAGAAGTTAGCCTTCCATCTGTGTGCGTGGGTGAAAGTCTACACGCGATAAACAGTCTCATATTGAGGGGAAGAGGCATTTTAAGTACACCCGACAGCACGTCAGACTGTACACTTTTGTTTTAAAGTCGCCCGTAACGTAACCGAGTACTAGCGTGTAAGCGTCTACATACTCGTACCGTCGTGTGTACATTATTTCTAGCAACAAAATAACTTACAGTTGACAGCATATTCACCTGTCGTGTGTACACTGATTACGTACATTGATGCTGAGCCTAATTCTAGCAACAAATAACTTAGGTACAGTTGACAGCATATCCACTGTGCAAAACCATACGTAAGTTAGTAGGAGGACGCGTGAGGTTTATTTGCCGTCGGCTGTACTTAAGTTTTGATTATGCAAGCCGCAGTCAATGCATCATAGCGAACGAAAATTGTTAGTTACGCCTACAACATACCAACAATATTGCAACCAAGGCTCACAAGGTTGTCCTTTAAATAACATTAATGACCTTTTTATGTGTGATGCTCAAAACCTGATCCAATGGTTTACACAAACAAGAAACTAAAGAAAAGGTCAATCTCCTCTTTTTATAGACGACCCCATCTACCTAATATTAAAAAGGGGAAAAGTTTGTAAATATGTATGTATGTAGGCGGTATCACCAAAACTACACATCCGATTTTTAAAATTATTTCACTAATGTGAAGCTACGAGCACGTTATCGCTGAGTGCTATAGGCTGTTTTTTATTGTTATAGCAAAAAAAACTAAGTCTGCGCGGACGAAGTCGCGGGCAAAAGCTAGATGTGTATAAAAAAAGTATCCAGACGATAGCGAATCAACCTGTACGCGATATTTCTTACTTTGTTGTGTGCATGACTTTGTACGGCACACCTTGAAACATTTACCTACCAACTTAAAACGTTTTGATTTTCGTTCGACGTTTAGACAGTTTTGATTTTGATATTATTTGACCTTTCTTGCTTGACCCTTTACTGCACAGTCGAGGGTGACTTTGCAACAAAAAAATGCAGAGATGGCCTAAATAACTACGACACGAAAGTAAGTAATTGTTGTTGCTCTTATTTTTGCGACCAGCAACCGAACGCTATCCGTTGCAAGTAAAAAAAAAAAGTTTTTTCTCTACGTCATGCGGAAAGTAAAGCATGAAAAATTTCGAACGGATACCCGTAACTTAATTTTACAGGAGATTTCACGCACCCTCCGCGCTTGCCCCTTGCATATGCACCGATACGAGAAAAAGCGGCGAGTTTCCCATTTTCTTCATTTTCCTTTTATTTCGCCGCTTCCGAGGCGCTAGAGACAGTGTGATGTCATGACAGAAGTTTTACTAAGTACTACCTTTCAATGTTTTGCTATACTTCTTGACATGTGACTTTTTTATTTGAGTTTTTTTTTAAATAAATGTTTTGAAATTCGAACATTTATACCATAGCATAGACAATTCATTAATAGTCTGGACCTCCGTGTCATAAAAAAAATGCCTCATCGATGGACGATGGGTACCTATCGATCGATATAATATTTAATTATTACGTGAAAGCTCACTTTATTTATGTGGCACCTAAAACTGCTCGGACAGAGTTGCATCCATGGGTAAAAGCTTGATATGGTCCACAATGCTTTTAGCCTTTTAGCCTACTGCCAGTGGCCACAAACCAAAGGGCCATTTCTCCATACGAAACGTAGAAACGTCGCCCGTAAGGAGACTGAATAAAGTAGCGCATCCTAGAACGGAATGTATGTCGTTCATTATTTCAAATTGAATCAAACAAAGTGTTGGTGGTTGAACGTGAGTACACACGACAGCACGTCAGACTGTACACTTTCGTTGTAAAGTCGTTCGGTCCTTACGGACCGGAGGGATGTAACCGTGTAGAGGGCTAGCGGGTAAAGGTCGACATGCTGTCGTATGTACAACAAAAGACCTTACCGCCGCAGTACAGGTAAAAGGTTTAAAATCCCACGGACACCGGCCTATGCATCGAGCGAGACGACAATGTAATAATTACGCGGTAGTGACAGAGACGCGTAATAACTCAATTTTAAAGTGTCTGTATTTGAATTTCGGCCTTTAGTACTTCAGCGTTACAATGATTCTACCAAATGTTCTTTCGGCATTGTGACTTTCGGCGTTATGACCAGTAGGCATTTTAATCTTAGAAGTTCAGACCGTAGACTTTTTGAATGTAGACTTTTTTCAAATTCGGCCTTTAAATGCGTCCCCACAAAATTATTTCTGCTCGGCGTCCGGACTTTAAAATTGTACAAAGATGACCTTCTGATTGTAAAAATTTAGCGGCAAACACAAGTGCGAGGACCCAGTGTTGCTTATTTCAGTTTCAACTTGTTTAGCGCGGATTTAACTTGTAGGAAAAGGATTTGGAAGTTCTAGACGCCACTTACTAGGTTCTTACCGCGGCCAACTAGAAAATGTTTATTGTTAAGGAAAGAAGTAGAGTCGAGAGAGGTATTAGCGGCCTTTTAGTTCGCTTTTTGGAATCGAAGCTAGACTTTCAATCCACTTTATATCTATTTGGGGAGCAATTTTTGATTTAGAGAAAAAACTACTTACCTAGACCTTTGCATCTTTAATTATGTAAAGATTTTTTATACTGTCCTGTTAGGTATTCCAAATTTAGAGGGTTGCTGCTAATTATTAAGGGGACATCACTGAAACCGATAAAAGCTAATATAAACTGCTATTGCAAAATAAATCTCCATAATAGTAACTACAGTACCACAGCAAAAGTATAGACCGACTGAAGGAATTGGTCCTGCAAACGTAAACACGACAGCACGTCAGAGTGTACACTTTTGTTGCAAAGTTGCCCGTAACGTAAGTGAATAAAGTGCACGCGTGTAAGCGTCTATGTGCTGTCGTGTGTACCATAAGATTGGGTTAGAGCGTATAGCCTAGCTCTATGTATTGGGTAGCCTAGCTCTAGCCATCCCACTCTACGTAAAAACAAAGAGTGAGATAGCTAGAGTTATAAACCCATGGATACTTTCAAACCCAGTCTTATACCTACTACGCTTGCTGAGTGACATAAAGGTATAGATAAACACATACGCAATGAATGACTGCCATGATGTCAGAAGGAACTTTTGGAATTTGAATATTGGTTTTGATATATCTGTTTCACATTGGTACTTAATCGTGTATGAGGTTTGCTAGAATCAGGCGCCTGTGCTCATTTGGAACAGAGCAAGCCGCAAACCCGGGGACGTTGCCTCGCGAATATCCCATTATGTGTCGTAATAAATGCACGAGGATAAAACCACAGTTAATCCAGATTTCAACAATTAACGGACGAACTGTAATTAACTGTACTTTTATTTATTATTACAGTTGTAGTATCTGTATACTATGTGTTGTTTTGGTCAGCTGCTTCCAGCACAGTGGTCTTTATACTCGTCAAGACGAATGACTTTTGGTTAATGGAAAATGTGAAAATCTTGCAAAAAATCATCATTATGTGATTTGTTGTCTAGTGCTATACTTATTCCCAGTCGTAATTAAAGCAAGATGACGGTTTGGTCGGACGACATCATTGCGTCGGCGGAGGGTATAATAATATGGTTGCGGATGGCTGCTGATGCTGATGATGAATAGAATAGAATGATGATGATGACGTTAGTCGAAAGCGGGTAAAAAAACGTTTGTCGCGGTGTTGTTCCACCGGGCCCACCACATTGGCGCATCAGGATGTGGCTACGTCAAGTCAAGGTAACCTACAAAATGACTCCAGGAAAAACCGCCATCACGCGAGAAAAATAGAGCTCCGCTAGTTACCGTTCGCATGCCGCACACGTACTCCACGCGCGGCCACAGACAAAAATAAATAAAGTATCAAATCCCGACGTCCTCCTACTCCATATTTCACGAACCCGCGGATCATTGACAGCGCACGTGACGTCATCCGTCCGCCGCGTACCGGGTGCAGTCTGTTCCAATTCGGTTTTAGAGGGGGTAAACTACCCGCTGTGATGACCCGTTTTCAACTGACAGTTAAAAGCTGAATCAACGCATTTGATATAATATGGTGCTCATAGGCGTGCCAAAGAAGAACCGGGACACGGCTGTCAAATGACGCTTACGCAGATGAATAATATCTTCAGAAAAAGTGAAAGACAGCTGTGAAAACGACTCATTATTACAGAGTCCGGCGAAAACGACTCATTATTACCACATCGCCAAGAAAAACCTAAGACCCGGGAGCTGACGCCTCTGGAGAAGACTCACGCGCATATGACTTAGAGGCAAAACGGCCATTCTTTTATCCTGTAAGTAAGCTAAACCTAGCTTGAGAGGGTGGTATACATAATTTGGCCTAAAGTTATGCGTTGGGTTTTTCGGAGGGGGGAGGCTAAATTTTAACTTTACCTTCCGTCTGAGTGATTGTCCTGTTGTCTTTGTGTTATATTTAACTGGTTTCGATAGATGGTGTTTTCTGGACATTATTAAATGAAAATATATTCTTGGAAAACCCCTGCAATTTTTTTTACCTCTTGTTTCTATTCAGAAAACCTTAATTACTTACCTTAAGAGGCCCCTTCAGGACCGTGGGAACTCAGTGACGGCCGAGCACGTGAAACACTGTTTTCTATAGCTGTTTCACCCAGAGCGAGACGGGGCGCGGAAAAAGTGAGAGGCAATGCGGCTGTATGAGTCTACGTGTGTTCGTGTCCTTTCGCGAGTATTTAGTTGTAGTCTTAATGTAATAGATCTATTTTCCCAAAATTTTTCGTAGTTCCGCTGCCATTTCTACATTTTATTAGCTATTTCAAAAATCTTCTTTTTTCTGACAAGTACAATACATTATTGATGTTCCCAAGGTAGTTAAACTCCAATAGACAGTGTTATAATGTAAGTAAATAACAGCTGAAAGTTACCCTGTTTTCGGCGCGAAAAACGCATCGCTCTAATTTCTTTCAGGATTTTTTTTTACTATAATACTATTTGCAAACCTCAATATTGGTCATCTACTGATATAAACCAAGTTTCAGCAAAATCCAGCCGGTAGTTTAGAAATTAAACCGGAACTACGTTTGTATGGGAAAATGCTCTAACGCCCTCTTAACGTACAGATCTTGCAACTCACGAATGCGACTGAGCCATATTTGTGTTGGTTCGTATACATGCACTTTGCGATAGTGTGCGTGCTTTGTGCAGGGACACAATATCGAATAGAAAGTATCGATACTGTACTCATGAGTAGTATAAAAAAAAAGTATCGTACTCATATAAGTATCGAGACAAAAGTATCAAAAGACGTCAATATCAGACAGTAAAGTAAAGTCTTAAGGTACATCGGTCTTAGTCTTAGTAGTCAGTTTAGCTAGAATATAAAAATAACAAAGTTTCTTTTACGACCACTCCCGGTGCGGTTGTTGGGTGATCTGTGGGTTGTTTACTTTTGCGCCACACCAAATAGGAACAGACTGCGCTAGACGGTCGCCATGGGAAATTTCCCTGAAGTAATTGGAAATCTCATTAGTAGGTAAGCTGTAAGTCCACATATGCAAGTGACAGATGAGCGATCGAGCTAGCGGGTCTCTCATATCTGCCATTGGGACTTATTGCTTTTCTGAACCCTCTCTGGGTTGGAACGGAAAACTGTACAGAATGAATTGCTGGATATAGGTTTTGCATCGAAACGAATTTACTTGTGAAATATGAAGAGGTTCATGTTTAACTCATCCCGGAGTTAAACATGAACCTCTTGCAGATAGCAAATTTAGCAAGGCTCTACGTATTTGTCGATCAGGCAGCTTGGCATAGGTTATCAGAATTATTGTTTCATTCGCTTATCTGGTAGTTGCTGCCCCTGGTGTCGAACTGACACGACGAGTTTTTTTATTTTTATTGACTGAGGTAGTTTACAAGGCCCACTGTCGAGGCGTTAGTTTTAAAACTCATTGAGCGTATCTTGCGCAACTCATGAACCCCTGACCTAAAAAGAGGGGTTTTATAAGTTTGAACTTATGTGTGTCTGTCAGTCTATGTGTATGTGTGCATTGTAGCTCTTAAAAGGGTGAACCGATCTGGAAGCGTTTTAAAAAAAAATCAATGCAGGTTTTCTAAGGAGTGTTCTTAGATAATAATATGTTTTATCATAATCGGTTCAGCCGTTTATGAGATATGGTAATTTGAAGCTAAAATATCGGGTTTATTTTAATTATTTTATTTACCTATTTATAAAATAAAAATAAAATAGTCACGTTACCTAATAGCCTGCTACAGCATCGCTGCTGCTGCTAGCTGCTACTATATCGTGCTACGTACAAATTCTCCTGCAGACTCTCACGAACGGTGCTTGTGCCGAGGGTAATAAGGCATACAAATCATGTGTCACGTGGCCAAAATACGCTCAGTGATTTTGGCTTTAAAAGTTGGGGCTAAGCGAGTGAAGCCAACGCGCCCGCAGAAGCACTATATCGCATTCGCATGCAGAAACTTGACGCGTCGAATATGAATATTCAGCCCGACGGAGCTAGCTGGTGCACTCGGCGAAGATAACAAGAATCGTCAGCGATTCAGCGGTCGTGGGCGAGCGAACGTGTGCAGTTTTGTATTAAGACAATATGAAAGATCGGGGAATTTATCGGTTGATCGTCGTTGGGGCTACTTGAGAACTGAGGACTGAACGTAGAAAAAGGAACAGCTGGGTTAGCATAAGGTTGGGTTAGAGCGCATCCATTCGTTTATAACTCTATCTATCCCACTCTACGTCAAACAAAATGTGAGGTGTTTATAACTTTGATATAGTTTTATAACCCTTATACTGCCTTATGCTTTGCCTGCTGGAAAGATACTCGTAATGACAAAAAATAAAGAAACAAAATCAAAATAAAAAAATATAAATGTCCTCTGAGACCACGAGTTCAGCATAAATAAATGCTAAACCCTTTTTTATTATTTGTTAAGGTTCAACTAAAGAAGCGTGGCGGGAAAACTAAAATTATCACAGTTTTTCAATTTGGTACCTCATTTATCCGCCTACCGAATTTTATGACGATCCGACTAAATTTACTCAAGTTATCGTCAAACGAACATTCATACATACATAGGAACATACAAACGTACCAATACATACATACAAACCTACAAACGCCGGAATGTTCAAGTAGACTCTGAGAACTTCTAGCTTCTAACTAGCTTCGCTCGCTCGTTCAAAAATTGTGCAAGAGAGTATAAGTAGAGGCCAGTGGCATGAGATATCTGCGATATCTGCAGGGTTCACGCTATCAAGGGGCGGCTATATTCTCACCATGTCTGCGAGCGTTCGTAATAACATTTGGCGCGTCAAGATTTTACTATATGGGACCTTAATTGAACGAGCGAGCGAAGCGAGCGAAAATCCCCGAGTCTACTGGAACAATCCGGTGTTTGTATGTATGTATACAACGTGTTACAAAACATCCTAACTCTTTTTACAGGGTGTAACCTACTGGTCAACAGGATGTCAAATCCGTATAAAAAAAATTTAAAAAATCAATTTTTATTTTATAACCCCAAAATTGAAAAAAAGTCATAACTCTTTTGTTTTTTGGATTAGCTCAAATTTTAAAATATGTTTGTGTGTGTAGGTGCATTTACATAGCTTTGAGTTGTTAAAATATTGTGAAAGTCAATGAAAACAATATTTAAAAAATACCTTTCTCCCGCCACAGCGTTCACATTTTATTAATTTAAAAATAAACAGAACGTCATAGAGCAAAAAAAAATTTTGGTTATGATCCCTATCACCGGGTGCTATTACCCTGTAAAAAGAGCTAGGTACTTTTGTAACACCTTGTATAGGTATGTATGTTTGTATGTATGAATGATTCGTTCGACAATAACTTGAGTTTTGGTCGGATTGTAATGTTTGGTATATGGGTAAATAAAATTAAAATAATGTTTAAGTTCAAACATGGGCCAAATCGGTCTATGGGTTGACAAGATATTTTACATGGGGTTGTAAAGTTTATGATAATAAGCAATGCGCGCGCGCCTGCGCGAATGGTGTTAGCAAAAAGTTACACATCGCGAGTATACAGTTCGGGGCGAACTACTAGTATGAACGTGTGAAGTTAACTTTGCATCAGAAGGGTTCTCTGGCTTTTTCTGTAATGATAATACTACATTAATCGTCCAAAATTTGTACGATATAGCAACACAATTTGACAAAATAATGACAAAATGTAACGTGGTATCACAAAATAGTACACCTAGGTATCTCGCTCTCTCTCTGTCAGTGGCCATTAGAAGATCGCTAACCTGTTAATTGATCAGTGTACAAAATAAATAGTTTATAGAGTTTTAACGTGTTGTGTGTTAATTAATCACAGTTCCCAATAAGCTCTACATCCAGACAAATTAAAAAAAAAGACACAAACACAACAATAACTCAATCCAACCCCCAATTTCAACTACTGAATTGTCCAAAGGTAGGTACTGCTCTTTAGAGGTAGAAAAAATTTACAGTGTAAGATCCTTTGGTCCCCCTTTGGGTACAGAACCCTACCTAGTCTCTTTTTTAAATTCAGCTATTTTATCCAACTGTGCCATTAGTAATAATTTTTATGATATAGTTACAGTTGAAAAGATACATATACCTGTTGATACACACGACAGCACGTCGACCCTTACACGCTAGCACTCTACTCGGTAACGTTACGGGCGACTTTACATCAACAGTGTAAGTCTGACGTGCTGTCGTGTGTACATAATTCTGGGATATTATGTTTTCTGTCTCGAAAGACGAAGTTTGAACTTGGCTGGGTCTCTTGAATAACTTGTTTACCCAAATTAACATTCCGTACTTTTGTAAAACCTTTTTCTTGATTCCTAAGCATAGAGATAAAATGGTACAATTTATGGGAAGACCAACCAGTTATTATCTACACGACATAAATTAAAAGAAGTGAAAGTCAAATCCGGTGACTAAAGTCAAAACATTAAAATTCCAACCCGCTTCGATAACGAACTTAAATTACTTTACAAATCTTAAGAACTTAAAAAAACTCATGCATATTATGCATTTAGTATTACTTAGTACAATATGATTTATAACTGTACACCCCGTTTTCTAATGCTCAGTTTGGGGGCAAGTGATGGGGCAGTTGTGATAATCAATATCGATAAAAATTCAGTTGATTTACTCACTTAATAACATATAAATAGATCTGTTTACATATAAATAGTACTTAACAGAGCTCTGCTATAGTGCTTTTTAAAAAAATATATGAAATAAAAAACTTTTATTTATTTTACGTTTCATAAATGACGTCAAACTTCGTCGCCTGCTTGTAAAAATCAATTTCAAAAATGAAAATGATTTTTCGACCTCGACAGATGTAACTGGCAAAAGCTGTAGTTCTTTGTAATGCTCTATGCAACTTTTGTTTACTACGAAAAAGCTGAAATGAATTTCTAGATACCGAAAGCAGATTGCCAAACATCTTGATCCTAATTATGCTCTTGGTGAAATGCACGTAAGTAGAGATAGATAGATAGATAGAGAACTCTTTATTGCACAACAGAAAGAATATAACAGATAACTTAAAGTAAAGCAAAATGTAGCCTGTACGATCGTACCTGTCTCACTAGCTGGGCAAAGGCATTCTCTCAGAGATAGAGCGTTGAGGGTTTCCTCACAATGTTTTCCTTCACGGTTAGCGAGTGGTATTACTACTACAATTTCGTACGTAACAACCCAAGTAACATTTCATTTGGGCCAAGGTTGTAAAAATTGCCTCTAGGTTTTAGAAGGGTTGTAGAAAGGTTAATGATTTGCTAGTTGGTTATATTTAGTATTTGAGAATGATTACTAAGTCCTAAAACTAATAGTTTATTGTTACAACCTTGAAGTTGTTGACAAGAGTTAACGTTAACGTTATGCTGACTTGTATTTCAAGAGCTTACAGCCCCAGGATCTTATAGTTGTCGTAAGCTACTGATAAGGTTCTGGAAAGGCTATCATTTAACTTATGTGAGATCTAAAGGTTTAATTTTTAACCTTGATATTACCTTAAAGTTTTGAAATGTTGAAATTGCTTAGAAGTAGTTTCGAAAACCTATCTACAACTTATAGGTTAGATCAGAGTTGTCTAGGCAAACAAACTAGGACTGTGTGGTAAAAAACAAAACCAGTAAGCTGTTGTTTTGAGCTGAAGGCATTATTCAAGTCTTACAGAAATATTTTAAAGCTTAAGAGGCATCCTCAAAACTCGACAGTTGTCTCCGCGACTTCAAAGCATACATCGTGATCTGTAAGCTTACGCGTCTTAAAAAATGAACTGACACAGGTGATACAAAAAAAAGTGGAAATTCTAAGCGTAAAGTGCGTAAAAAATTGTTATGAATGATTAATGCAACTGTAAGTTTTTATTATTTTTATTATTTACTAGTTTACTATATGAACTTCGTATCAGTTCGATTCCGCTATTTATTTTTTGTCATTTTCAGCTGTTCCTTTAAATAGGTGAAGCCATTTTTAATTTTCTTTTAGCGAGACTTATAGAAAGCTAGGTATTCAAGATATTATGTACATATTGGATTAATATGTTTTTCTATTACATGAAATAGATGTTTTTTTTATAAAGGTTTTTTACCTATAAAGTATCAAAAAAATTTTCGCACTAAACAAAAATACAAATACAAACTTTCACAGAATGTATGTGTAATAATGGAGGACACAACATCAAATAATAATGAAAAATAAGGGAGGTCCATATACCACAAACGTGTTTTTATACTTTTGCAAAAACGGTAATACATAATAATATTATTAGCATCAAACTTTGTATTATTATAGAGCTTACTTTATAGTAAAACAACATATAGTTTTAAAAACGGCCAAGTGGCACTCACGCACCGAGGGTCTTTACGGCCAGTTTTTGTTTGTAATTTTTGTTACGGTACGGAACCCTCAGTGCACGAGTCCAAGTCGCACTTGGCCGGTTATTAACGTTTTATTATAATTTATGAATAGTCAATATTTGCACACTTCCATGTTTGCACTCTTAGAGCAGCCTGTAGCTGTTTGTTGAACGCAGGTCAATCGCATGTCCGCCTTACAACCAAAAGTTAAAAGCAACAAATTTAGCTCAGTGGTGATTTTCGCGACTAGCAAGTCTTGGACAACTCCTGGTAATAACCTTGAAGCGTTGAAAACAGCCTTGTCGTTTGAGGTAGCTCCGCGAGATTACCTTCAGCTCTTATTTTGGAAAAAATTAAGCGCTCTTAGTTGTTATAGTTCTGAAAAGGTAAAAAATAATGCTTTCAAGTAATTTCCTAACGGCAGCCATATTTAATATTATAAAATGAAAAAAAATGCGAAAGAAATCCAATATTTTAATTAAATAAAGCGTAATCAAATACCATGTGCTACACGATTTATAATATATATTTTTCATATGAATAGTAGATCGATTTCTAATATGACTTACCACCGACCACCGAATATTTAATTTTTATTTCATAAAAAAATCTTCGAAAAGTTTTATTTACGAAAGGCCCGTTTTGTATTCAGCACTATTATCGTAAAGTTTCACGATAAAATGCCAACCGCACTATATTTTCATTATTTCCTGACTTAACCAAGCTACATATTATTTTTATGAATACAACACTTTGTTTATCTAGCCATTTTGAAAGTTGGCCTAACGACAAAGGAATGACGCCATTGTAAATAAGTATTTGAATCTGTGTAAAAAATCTTAAACAGAAGCTATTTAAAACTTGAAAGTCCTGGAAAGGTATTTATTCATATCCATCAAAAAGGTTTTAAGTTGTCATAGAGTTACATCCAAGACTAATTTAGAACTTATAAGTTGTCTTGCAAGGTTATAGTAACGTTAAATTAAGGTTGTGAAGGTTATATTTAGGTTCTATGCAAGTATTGAAAAGGTTTTGGATTTGAGCTATAGGTTGTGCTGTAGCTCTCAGAAAGGTTCTAAAACCGGGGCCCTTTTGGCACTCAGAAGGTAATTACAAGGTTAATATAACTTTATTGAGAGTTATAAGACTTACGAGCAGATTTCCATACAAAGGTTCTAGAACCTGTTCACAACCTTTCTAAAACCTAAAATGTTACTTGGGAAGTACGTAACTTTTAAAATAAACAAAGTCATAGGTACATGCCTGCACCGGAAATCGAACCTGGGTCCATTGTTCTACCATTAAGCCACCACTGCTTGCACCGAAATACACGTAACAATTTTATGAAAAAAATATCCTTATATGCATCACATTCACAGAGCTTGCGGACTGTACCTACTTGGATATCTTCCTGTCGGGGTGGCGTATATTTCTATTTCGTCTGAATATGATGTGGTCTATGGGGGCTTATAGGTAGACTCATGTCAACCATATTTCCACACTAGCTTTTGCTCGCAGCCCCACTTTTACCTACGTGGTATTCAGATTAAAATAAACAGTAGATCTGATTTTGGTCTTTGATTGGTACCTATACGAAGTAATAGTTAAAGCTAAACTATTGCAATAAATCAGAGTAAAACGGGAATTCCGTTTACTCAGATTAAAATATCTGGTATATTTTTCGGTATATTTCCCAAATTAGGTATACTCCGTGCAATTTTAGTGGTTTTAAAGCCGAAGGTATTTTGTTGCTCTGGTGATTCTGAGCCAAATTACAAAATTTCATTCCAAAACGAGCGAAAAAAAAAATCACTTCTCCATACAAATGGTGTCGATTGGCGATAGCCGTTTGTATTGGGAAGTGTTTTTTTTTTCGCTCGTTTTGAAGTAAAATTTTGGAATTTGGCTCAGAATCACGAGTGCAACTAAATACCTTCGGCTTTAAAACCACTAAAATTCCACGGTGTATTTTCCAAAATCTCGATACATAATATCTAAGTAGATATTAGGTGTATCAAATAAAGAATCCCTCGTTTTTTGCCCACCTGTTTAGTTTACATGTGATGTGGGCTTCCGTGACATTAATAGTGAATCAGTTTTTACTGTGTTTGCTCACAGCGGATTGGGATTGGGATTGATTGGTTGTCAAGTAAGTGCTAAGATTAGTGACTTGAGAAAATCTGGTACATTTTCTTTACAAAGAAATACTACTTACGTACAAACACACAGCCAAACAGCCTTGTCACAGATATACAAGCGTGCCTAACGGAGTGAAGAAATACACATTCGCGAAGGTATACATTTTGAATCTAATCTCGCGAAGACGTTGCATTATATTCCTGCTGCGTGCACAGCAAAGGGAGGGACCATTGTGGCATTAGCTACTTTAAAGATAGTCTATAAGAGCATCTCCACACGGTTAATATTTGCGACACGATACAGTAGAGCAAAATTATACGACGTGTACTATTGTCTTTGTGGATGAAACATCTGAAACGCGAGACAAACTTTACAAAGCTATTTGTATGTTTTGCGGTTCTTTTTAGCCAATCAATCCATTGTATCGTTTTATTGGTTCAGCATTAGGGAATCAATGCAAAAAGAGAGAAATTTACTGCGCTTTTTTACTGCAGTTTTTTTTATAAGGAGTGCTACGTCGTGTGTTTGCGTATACATACCTAACCCTTACCAAGAATACATCCTATTACCAGTCACCCTGTATATTTTGTTTTACGTACATCAATTTATATTGAACTGATGTATGTTCTTATTCAAACGGTAGCCATCAAAAGTATCGCGTCAAAGGCCTTGCTCTTCTGGCGACAATGTCGCATTTAGTTGAATCGCTGCAAAAATCGCCTCGTGTGAAGGCTTTAAAGTGAAATCTCCACGGCTATTATTGCTGTGCCAACAAAGACGGCCTTCTTCGCCCCGCGACGGCATTGTGTTAAAAACCCAAGCCCTGTTCGTATTTCAATACAATTTCACTTCAAAAAGGAGGAAAGTTCAATAAAAGGCTTTTGTCATAGAGTTCCGCAGGTTTTATTCGAATCAAACAAGTTGGTTGAAAGGTAGGAGAAAGAAGTTTTTCAGTTACTTCGCTTTACGTCTTTGCGGTTTCTTTGTGTTTCCAAAGGTATAAACGTCCCTTAACTTGACACCTTCCAAAAATACTTAATTTCTCATTAACATCGCCGTCTCTACATTAGTATCTATCCTGATGCCGCATGTAAATCAGCGTAGTTAAAAAGTAGTACTTTTTACTTTGCAGTCGGCGAAACTGGCAGCTCCGTGTCTAATGTGGTTTTATAAATGCACCATGCCTTTTAAATAGAGCATATGCTGAAACATATGCTCGACTTAGCATTTACTCCGAGCAATCAGGGTGGAGAGATCCAATATTATTTAGGTACTTTTTTCAACTTTTTAATTTGAAATACAGAATGTATTCAGAGCTTAAATACCATGGTTCCGGTCCAGTGCTGCAGGATAGGACTTCTTCTTCTTTGCGTGCCGTCTCCTATCGGAGGTTGGCGATCAGTTTGGCTATCTCGTCCTTCGAAGCCGCCAAACGAAACAATGAGCCGGTGCTCTGCCCGAACCATTCGCGCAGATTTTGGATCCATGATATCCTGGGTCTACCAGGTCTCCTTTTGCCTGGTATCTTGCCTTGTATGATCAGTTGAAGGAGGCTGTATTTGTTGTTATTATTTCTAATTATGTGGCCGAAGTACTCTAGCTTCCTCTTTTGGATGGTCTTCAGGATCTCTACTTTCTTCCTCATTCTCTGCAACACTGTGGTGTTACGGACCTTCTGGGTCCAGGAGATTTTAAGCATCCGCCTGTACACCCACATCTCAAAGGCTTCTAAGCGTTTGGCCATGTTTTTGGTGAGTGTCCAGGCCTCCGCACCGTAGAGAAGTACCGGGAAGACGTAGCACCTTGCTATCCTCGTGCGTAGAGCAATGCTCATGTTACGGTTGCAGAGGATCTTTTCCATTTTTCGGTAAGGATAGGACTACACCATCCATTCTATTAGGATAGGAGGACCATCTAGGATTCTTGGCTATTATGAGGGGCAGAGGGCCTCAGCCCAGCTGGTTTCACTTAACGCTTTTCGACGTTTCATTTCTCAACAGCAAAACCTTTTTCGTACAACTTTCATCCTATTAAAAAACAACGCAACTTACAAACTCCAGGCGGTGTGAATATTCAATAGTTATTTGTTATGCAAGAATGCAAAATTATTGTTTGCGGCGAGTGCTTGTATTGAAAACCGAGCTAGCGAAGGTTTCTAAAATTGAGCCACGAGCGTAGCGAGTGGTTCAAAAAAAGAAACCTGAGCGTAGCGAGGTATTCAGAAGCACGAGACGCAAATAATATTGCATTCGTGCGAAACACAAAACTTTTCATCTCACAGAAGCGAGGAAATGACTTTGTTAGCCAAGCGGGACAAACTCTATAGACAACTACTTACAGGCAAAACAGGTGAGTCAAATAAGTTCCTTTTAAAAGCATATTTTACTGTAGTTACGGCTGCCGCACTAAAGTTTTGAGCTTCGTTGGTATTAAAACCATTCGTTTTATTAATAATTTCCTGAAGTTTATTTATCCAGACACAAAAATAATGTAAATAAAAGAATGTTTTTTTTTCCGGGTGCATTCTGAACTTATACCATATAAATTAAAAATTTGTAGGAGATAAAAAATGAAATTAGTAATATCGTTTGAAAAAATGTATTTAACAAACCAAAACATAATTATCTATTTGATAAAACAGAAGCGCAGCATTTTTTTTATTTACTGGTATTTAAAAATAAATATGTGTACAAAATATTGAAAAGACTATAAGAAGAAACCGCGTTTCTGAATGTTCTATTCCGTGACTTTACCTTTTTAAAAGATGCTTATGCACCATTTACATTCACAGTTTTGTATAGAGAATGGGCACGAACAATCGCTTTCTTTGAAATACGCGTTTAAACGAACTATGAATGAGGTTTTATTTTCCATCGGGATCTGGCATCTACTTAAACGGCCAGTGTTTTTTTCTTTTTCAAAACCATAGGGCGCGGGAAAGACTGTCCCGGCGTCGCGTTCAAATTTCGAAGCGCACAAAAGTTCAGATAGTTTAAATCCGGCCTTTACACGATCGTAAGTTACTAGTAACAGCAAACTTTCCGAGCGTGGGAGATGAAAAGAATATTCGCATTGCAGCTACCCTGAGGCCAGCCACTCCCGTGAGTGGCAGGCGGGCTTATCACTGCTATGAATGCTCTAAGGTTCTGCAGACTGCGTCTGAGACTGAGTTACCTTTTTCCCTGCGGCGTCGGCGGGGCGGTTCGGTGGCGGCGGGGGCGGTCGGCGTTAGTTAATACGCCGCCACGCAGCCCGCGCGATGCGATGCGATTGCTCAATTGGCGAGAAATTGCGACGGGGCTAAGCTCGCGGAAAATTGGCGATATCGTTAATATTCACCCGCAGCGTCACCACACGACTACAAATAACGGGCCAGCCCCCTCGCAGATTTATGCCCTGACGTTTTTGGTAATCTGCTGGCTGTGACGGGAAGGTGCTGCCATATTGAGTGTGTTGTAGTTTGTAGCTACTGTCTGTTGTCCGACCCTTGCAACGTGTCTGTCTGATGTAATGTGTACTACACATATTCCTAAGTAGGTTGTAGAGGTTGTAGACACATCAATTAATCAAGGGCCTTTACATCTATTACAGATGATGTATACAGAATCCCTGTGGTATTTTTGCTCGTGGCTGTAAAGCGCACTAAAATTTAGGTAGGTTCATAACAGCATCTAAACTCCAATTTTATTCATTAAACCTATTAAGTTTAAAGTTAATGAAAACGAGTGTTAAAACCGTTAAAAGTGTAGTCTAATTTGTGTAGTAGCTTTAAGCTTTACAAGTGTTTTATACTTAACAACAAAAGGAATAATATTAAAGCACGGTATGGAATTAATCTTCTCAAGCTAAGAACTCTTGGAACTGAAGAACCAGATACGGTTACATTTCCGCATCTTTGAAGCGACCGGTTGCTACTTTCTCAAAGGGAAAATACATTTGTTTAGGTCTAGAGCCGGCTCGGGCTACTACGTTGAAGATTGCCTCACTGTTTACGGGTATTATTTCAGTCATTCCGCCCGAAAATCCGATAACTTAATTAGATGGATAGCGGGTGAAATATCAGACTCGGCAGAATCTTAATTAATTGTCCGTTCCATCCTCGGGATGGTTTCGTTTCCATAGTGAGGGTAAACGAACACAGAAGCAATTGAGACGGGGACATAAAAAGAAAATAAAAAATAGACATAACAATAAAACCGGAATGTAACACAAATCGGCGGTTCTACGGACGCACTCGCTCGGCCCCTACACCCCGACTGGATAGTAGTTAAAACGTAAAACCCTACAGCAAAAAAAAATGTTCAATAGTTTTGATAAGGTAGCTGGAGTAACAAGTAGCCGGAAAGCAAAGGTTGCGCCGGACACAGGATCGTGAATGCGAGGAGGTGGCGTGAGCAAAGAGCATGAAGAGACCTTTAATCGGCATTGGGAGGGTGTAGATTATATTTTGATGATGTGAAAAGTAAAGCTTATGATAAGCTTTCACTGCTATGCATCCAATAGTTTTTTTGGGTCCATAACCTGCACGCAACGAATCTAACGAGTACAATTTATTCTAACCGAATCTAATGATCACATCGGTGACAGAGTAAAGCCACACATACATACGTACCTACGTCGCTGACGTAACACCCCTAGTTGAACCTCCGAAGTCGGCCAAAAGGGGCGGTATAACAGGGCACGTGGGACCCCATAAAAATAACATAAAGCATACAATATCTTGACAAGGTAGACCCCAGGTACGCGCATCTAAGTAACTTTCTAAGCCATTCGCCTAAGGAAATTGGTGACAAAAATATTCTGGTCATGTAGGGGCCCCTTGTTAGCGGGCAGGAAAATACTTGTATTTTTGCGCCAAGACACGGGGTGTTTCTTAAAGAGGCTTTAGGGCAAGGGTGCTCAACCCCAGGCCAGCGGACCACACTGTAGTCCACGAAAGAATTTTAAATGGCCCACGCAAGTAAGTTTTGAAATTCGCACCATTTCGCATGTCCTGAGAGTAACTGAAAAAGGTAAAGTCAGTGGCCCATCGTGAACGTCTGAATCCATAGTTTGGCCCGACTGTTAAAAAGGTTGAGCAGCCTTGCTATAGGGCAACTTCTTGTGACACGCGTGAATGGAAAAGTGATGCTGAGCGATGGAAAATTAGTCTGACGTTTTATGGATTGTTTGTATCTGACCCATATGAGCAGGCACATTCTCTGTAAATAATTCGTTTATCGTGTACAATAAAGAATACTCTATCTATCTTAGTGTTTGTTGTTATTATTAGGGTCTTGCTAGAAATACCATCCAAAATTCTGTACAAAGCCAGTACAGTCATTGATGTTGCATTTTTTTGCAAGGACCCTAACTTAAAGTACCTGTGAAGAACTACATAAATACAAAGTCAAATAAAGAGAACCAGCGACACGAAAAAAAGATGAAGACTTGAAGTGTAAAATGGTAAAAGAGTCAAGAGTGGACATAGTCCGCACCGTCAGACTGAATAAACCCACAACCCCTGCACAACCCCGATTCAAAATTAAGGGTGGCATTAATAGTTGTCAGCTCAAACTCGAGCTCAAGGTAGATGATCTCAGAAAACAAAATCAATCGAGCTTGAGTAGCTGTCAGCACATTAATAGACAATAGCTTGAGCTTGACATTATCCTAGGTCTCAATAATGTCAATGTCAAGCTCAAAATTCAAATAAAGAGAACCAGCGACACGGAAGAAAAGTTGAAGTGTAAAATGGTAAAAGAGTCACCGTCAGACTGAATAAACCCACAACCCCTGCACAACCCTGATCCAAAATTAAGAAAAGTTACCTACTTAATAATTGGTGACAAAAATATTCCAGTCATGTGAGGGCGTCGCGTCGGGTTGTTTTAAAGGGGCTCAGGGGTAAACTCTTCTGACACTCGGGAATATTGTGGAGTGCTCAATTTTTATGCGAACGACGATGAAGGCAGCTGCTTCTCCCGAAGTGTTAGCGCCGCCGCCGTTAAATAGTAAAATTGTTATTTACGACATTGGTTAGGGCTGGTTAGGAATTTTGTTGGTTAAAATTCAAATTTGATGGCGATGAAGGCGTGTGAAGACGGGCCTGGATGGAGAGAACTAGTATTTAATGAGTGGGTATAGTCAAAAACAAGAGAAAAGAAAAAGCACTTTTAGAAAAAGAAGACAGTCCAACCTTTAAATTTTCTCTGCAAAGTCACCCAAGGATCACAAAAGAGTTGTGTTTTGTTTGATTGATGCACTTATGCCTTGCGCGAAAAGAGCTACCACGAAGTATCCGCTGCGTGTGGCTGACCGTACGTCACTTTTTAGGGTTCCATACCCGAATTGTGTCAAACGGGACGGAACTTTCAGTGCTCGAGTCCGACTCGCACTTGGCCGGTTTTATTCCCATATCGTTGAATTGAAACAGTTTTTTTTCAAGCGCAATTTTTTGACATGCAGGCTTAGCTCAGGCGCGTTATGTATGAACAAATCGTATGGCCACCTATTTGTACTGTGGCTATAGTCAGCACAGTTACCATTGACATGCTAAACTAGTGAAATACAGAAGGTCTCGATATCTGCAACTATAAAAATATGTGGCTTTGTCTAGTGTGGTACATACTCACAGTCTAGTGTGGTAATCACCGCAAACTATCCTGTAAACATTTAATTTCTGGTTTACAATAAAGTGTTCTCTATCTCTCTCTCTATCTATCTAACGATGTGATTGTTTTAAGTATTTATGGTAAATAAATAAATTGAAATTGAAATTGTTATTGCACTTAGCTACCCCTTGGGTTTTAATTTAGGAACAAGAAATTAATATTCTTCTTATGTTATGATAACCCATGGCCTCTCTACATTTTTCTGATAACTCTTCTTGATATTGATTGCTATACCTATGGCTAGAAAATATACGTAGCCCCTTTTGAAAAAAATAACAACAAACACAAGTGATTTTTCTGTACCACTCTAGACTTGCTCACAATCTAATATTTGTACTACCGTGTACATTTATTTATTCCGCGTTTGTTTGTACTCCTCAAGCGACGAAGAGCAACCAACAAAGCTGACACCCTTGATACTTCATTTTCAACCCTAAACGAATGTCACTGGGGTTGTTTTAGCTTGAACAGTGTGGGGGACGAAATTCGCAGTATTATAATGTTTATTGCTGGTACGGTGGGTGCCGACGCGGCGATTTAGCATGTAGCTCTTATCGTGTGCGGTGTTAGTGTGAGTATCGAACAAAAAGGGATACTTAATGGTGTCGCTGTCTGTATCGGCGGCGCACGCGTCACCGCTTTCTAGATTCCGGTTCGCGAGACACGAGAAGCGCTCTTGTTCAAATAGACTTTGATGCTCAGGTATGTCATCTATCTACCGTTGCCTTTTCAGCGGCTAAAAGAGAAGAGTATGTTCTTACAATTGTTCATACAAACTTATGATGTAGCCTATAAATCAATCAAATTTATAAGCTCATTTGAAGATCAATAAAAAAAAAACTATCGACTAGTTCCTTAGCCCTTAGCCTTTTTTGGGCATATTTTACGGTCACCACGTCATAGTCTGGAAAAGCAGATAGTTTTAGGCCAGTTAGAAGGCAGACTGGCGAGAGGCAGAACACCAATGCGCTGGTCCGATGCCCTGAAGAAGGCCCGGCACGGATCCCATCGCGCCTGATCGCGCCCACGTCCTTGAAGCGTGGAGAACCATTGTCACGATCCTCAGAATTGAGGGACCGATTTAGAAGAAGAAATGACTAGAGCCAGCTTGCTTTATTTCACTACGTAAAGCAAGGTGGCAAACATTTGTTGTGGTGTCGTGCCTGGCTGGTCGTAAAACAAAAATCGAGTCAGCGCTCAATACTAAGCCCCTCAATCAGCTAAGATCATAAACTGATACCCATCAATAAGCGGCAATAACCGGGAATCGCTCCACAAACACGTACTCTATTTGCTGGACAGTTAAATACGACGTTTATATCCATTAAGGGCACTTCCGACACGTAAACTGGCAAAAGTATTAATGATGTACAGTTGCTCTGGTTTTATCGTTTTCTAAAACCTTAACCATAAATTTAATAACGCTGCTGCTGGATATGTGCCGCCATATCGAGGTTTGAGCAATAACTGAAAATCAAAAGACTACCATAGAGATATCACATCTTTGTTAATATAGCGCGTTACAGCGAGATCTCTGTAAATGAAATTGAAAATTTTTGAAATTTTGGAAATATGGAAATGTGGCTATTATGGAAACCGGGATCGATAAAGAAATTCCGAAAATGCGAAAGAGAAGAAATTATGTCGTACACTCTAGACCACGAAGTATAGGGAAATATCGTGAGTAAACCTTAAATCTACCCTCAACACGAAAATTGCCAATCTGCAGAAAACGCGAAATTTGTTTCTCTGTGAGAAAGCCTGTGCCAAGCTTGTGGTGATGTTTCCTTGCCGGTTTCGGCCACGGTGACTACTTCAGGTGGCACGAGCTCAAGTAGGTGAACTCAGAAAACAAAATTACCGACTTGAGCTCTTGGCTAATGTCAAGCTCAAGCTAGTGTCAGTGTATTTTGCTAGCGAGCGAAGCGAGCGAAGTTCTCCGAGTCTACTGGAACAATCCGGCGTTTGTATGTATGTATGTATTTATGAATGTTCGTTCGACGATAACTTGAGTAAATTTAATCGGATCGTCATGAAATTTAGGAGGCAGGTAAATGAGGCGAAGAGAATATTTAAGTTCGAACATGAGCCAAATCGGTGGAGGGGTTGCTGAGTTATGTGGTTGTTAAGTTTATATGGGGTCGCGAGTTCATAGTTCGGGGTGAACCACTAGTTATATGCTGTCAGCTACACTACAAACTTGTTATTAGCCAAGGCTTGACATTAGAATTTTTGTTTTCTGAGATCACCTACTTGAGCTCGAGCTCGAGCTTGAGCTGACGACTGTTAATGCCACCCTAAGTACCTTATTGAACGAGCGATTGAAGCGAGCGAAGTTCTCCGAGTCTACTTGAACAATCCGGCGTTTGTATGTATGTATGTTTGTTTGTATGTATGTTTGTATGTTTGTACGTATGAATGTTCGTTCGACGATAAATTGAGTAATTTTTGTCAGATCGTCATGAAATTTGGTAAGTGGGTAAATGAGGCAAAGAGAATTTTTAAGTTCGAACATGAGCCAAATCGGTCGAGGTCGGGTTGCTGAGATAATATGGGGTCGCGAGTTCGTAGTTCGGGGCGAACCACTAGTTAAATAGTTTTGTCTATTCTCTGTTTGACTGGCGGTAACCAGACGACTGTACCGCCGCAGCGGTGCGCGGTAATCATATTCCGGGCAGGCAGCGAATAAATCATGAGAGAGGATAACCAACCGCGGCAAAAACAAACCGCGCACGCATCGCGCCACCACGGACTGGGATACCAGAGTCACAGAGGGATACCTTCTGTGACTCTGGTAAAGTCCGTTCGCTATCATAGTGTCACTTTCATATTTGCGGCCTTGGCGCGCGGCGGCTTTTCACAAAAGAAAGTAAAGGAAGCCGACGCGGCGCAAACACGCCAGTGAAAATTCTCGCCGCTCGTCATTCTATAAAGAAGCGTCGTCGTTTTGAGAGGTTGTGCTTGTGACTTTTGACTTAGTATTTTGTATTGAGTGTCGATCGTTGTGTTGAAATGAATTTGTCTGCGCCCATCACAGATACTTCAAAAATAGTTGGTATCCCAAGAACCAAGATTGCCGTCGTGTGTACCGACGCTATCTAAGCGAACGGACTTTATCCCAGTCCGTGGTGACTCTTACTCTTACACTCAACCTAGGAGAAAGATGTATCCCACAAAATGTCATATTATTAACTCTTTATTGTATAGTACCAGAAAGTATATTACACAAAAAAACTTACTAATAAAAGTATAAATTTTAATGGTGGTTTCATCACTAAAAGCGATCTCTTCCAGACTACCTTTGGATGGGCAGGACTGAAAGGAAATACAGGCAGAACCGTACTTCTTTTGTATTGCCAAAGTTCACGCTTCGCGCCGCCCGCCCTAACCAGTGTTTATTGAAGGTTTTTACCTTCATTTATTGCGGCTGCCGCCTGATATGATGATACGACGCTATTAGTGCCCGTTTTCATGGGCTTAGCTTAGCCATATCGTTATAAGGTTATTAGGGTGTTTTCTTTATGGTCAGCAGCCATTTTTATGTGTGTTCAGACGAACTGATAGGCAAGTAAGTACAGTTAGAATGTTGCGAGATTGCATACAAAGTTCGTTTGCTAAATTTTAGTACGATGGTAAGTGGTAGATTATTGTAGATCGCTTATTGTCTTGATAAAGCATATTTTGAACGTAAAATAATATTTCAAAATAATGATTAACGATAGATAGGTATATCACGAAAAAAGCTTCGCATAAATCAAATTGGTCCCAGAATATGCGAGAGTAGCGATGACACAAATAATAATACAAAAGGTTGTAATAATAATAATAGTGATCACTAATACAACGTGTTACAAAACATCCTAACTCTTTTTACAGGGTGTAACCTAGTGGTCAACAGGATGTCAAATCTGTAAAAAACAGAAAAAATTTTTTTTTTATTTTATTACCTCAAAATTGTTTTGTTTTTTTACTTTTTTGTTTTATGTTTTATAGCTCAAATTTTAGAATATGTTTGTGTGTGTAGGTGCATTCACATAGCTTTGAGTTGTTAAAACATTGTGAAAGTCAAAGAAAATAATATTAAAAAAATACTTTTCTCCCGCCACAACGTTCACATTTTATTAATTTAAAAATCTACGGAACGTCATTGAGCAAAAAAAAATATTTAGGTTGTGATCCCTATCATCGGGTGCTATTACCCTGTAAAAAGAGTTAAGTACTTTTGTAACACCTTGTATAGTTCAAAGCATGAAAGCAACTTAACTTCAGTGGGCTAATAGTGAGCAACATCCTTCATGGACTTTCCCGAGATTTGGTCCCCTAAGGTACTCTACAAAACCGCACCTAATCTCCTAAAGAAAGCACGGCAACTTTAAACATAAGCCTCGCATCCCACTCTCCTCTCCACACCTCCGTAAACCTCTTACACTCAAACGTGAACGTTGTTTAATGTTTCCATGACGCTACTGAGCAGGGAATAGTATATTTCATTACAAGTGTGGAAAGGCTGTCATTGCAACGAGTTCCGACAAATGGCTACCCGAGCCGAGGCGCAGCCGAAGGCGAGGGTTGACAGTCGGAACAAGTTGCAATGACGGTTCCGCACGTGTACTGAACGACTATTTTTAATACAGTTGCGAAAAAATTAAGCAATTTAATAAAATAATAAAAACACAATAAACTCAACTAACTTGACATTTTTGACTTTTCCGGTAAAATGTTCTCCGAAGCATTTTGTGCAATTATACTGAGTTCCGGTGGTGTTAATTTAAAAAAACTAGGGTCGAAATTACTCATGTTGTGCAAAAAACAACTAAACTCGCGAAGAAAATTTCTGAAAAATCAAAATGGCGCCAACCGTAGAATATAAGCAGAGTTTTTTTTTTCTTCACCCATTCTGGTAGGCAAAGGCAACTATGCCCATACAGCCAAGTCTTCAGTAGAAGTTTTTTATTGATATGAAATGAAAATGAAATTTAATGAGATGAAATGAAATGAAACCTAACCAAATTCATTCAATCAAATCATTAAATCTGATATTGAAACAAATTAGTAGCTTCTTTTTAGAAATATACTTGCACAAATATATTTGCATGAATCATAAAAACTTTTTTAGTAAAAACTTCATGGTTGGTTTTACTTTTTAATAGACATTATTTTGACAGTTGGGAAAGAGAACGCACGAGTGCGGGAAAGGTAAAAAAAAAGCACGCGTGTGTAATAGCCCACTTCCCGAACGCTATACGTCCCTGCAATACGCCACTTTTTGAGCAACTGTATTAAAAAATGTTTTTCTTATTTTACCTGCCACCGGAAAGTGTAGACATAGAGGGTTCACTTATGCCCGTTTACACCAACCACCCCTAATGTTGGGGGACCTTTTAACGCAAATAATCTGAGCCTCTGTAAGTCTAGTGGTCGTGGATGAGGGACCATGCGAACTCAATTCACAAGCGTTATTAGTCGCTTAGGCCTTTGGATCTACGTTATAAGATAATTAATTGTCCTATGTTCAGCGCCCAGTGGCACCCCTTCACTAACACTAGTACACACTGAATCGATTGGAAAAGTTAAGCAACATCGGGCGCGGTCAGTCCATGGATGGGTGACCGCTAGTGGTAGTAATATTATGAGCGCTTCTGTGTTTCGGAAGGTACGGTCGGCCACAATCTCAGATACCCCATGGCAGCTCTTATCGCGCGCGGCATAAGGGCGCCAATCGAACAAAAAGGGGTATCTGAGACTGTGGCCGACTGTACGTGAAACCGTTGGTCCCGGTTGTTGTTGATTAATAACAATCGTTAAGCCATGGGGCCCTTTGGGCGGCCTAAAAACCCTAATACCAGGGGTGGACACTACCTCATACGATTACCTACCTACTTACACTAGATAAGTGAAGTGACACTTAGACGCTGCAGTGCCTGGGATGTGTTATGTATGATAGAGAGGCTTGCCCAGCACCCTGACAGCATAGCCGGCCTAGCCCACAGGAAACACAAGTCAATACGCCCAACTAAGCCGCGGGTTTAATCACGATGTTTTCCTTCAGGTTAGCGAGTGGATGTGGAGCGGATTCCTCTCGGTTTTAAGATGACATACAAAACTTATTTATGTAATTATTTTTCTTATTCCATTTTAACTGACCGATGGAAGGTTATTGTAGACTAGAACTGTCTTCTTCCCTCACGTGCAAGAGTACATCCCAGTTCTTCTACGTTTTCCTGTAACACCCTGTCACGTGGTACTACGGCACTCGTAGCGAGTGTTTCTGTTGAAAATAATGTTTTAGCGTTGCGCGATGGAGAGCTTCGAGGTAACACGACAAAATAATGTGCTTGTTACTCGCCGGGTTTTCTTGTCATGTTGAGACCTAATTCTTGGGAAAACAAGAGCCCTTTTTAAAACAGAGTTCCAGCTCAAAGAGAAGCTTTAGTTTTTCCTGCTTTTTAGGGTTCCGCGAAGTGGCAACCTTCAGGTACGGATCTCTAGAAAATCGGCCAAATGCGAATCTTACTCACGCACCGAGGGGGTCCGATGATGAACTAGATGTTTTTATTATGTGTCTGTGCGGAACCCTCAGTGCGGGAGTCCTATTCACACTTGGTTGTTTTTATATTAGCGGAATTTAATTTTAATATTATAAACTCTTTGTCTCATCACAGTACCACAGGTCGGATGTGTAACATTCTGCAACATCGGTTTTCCTAATGGCAGGCATGAAAATCAAAGGGCTTTAAATTACGGACGAATTTTCGACGTGAGCAGGGCTTTAGGGGGCGTGTATGGGGTTTCGGGAGTGTTTTGGCTTATCCCTGTGATTGATAGTTCCAATAGGTATATGTATAGTATTCGGTCATTGACTGGCTACAGGAAAAAGTACCCTAAAGTTCTAAAATTGTGCTGGGGCAGCGAACCGAAAAGATTAGTTTCGCTGTTTTGGGGCTAGAAAAGAAAACTGCTTTAAAAAGCCTCTCGTAGTCACTTCCCACAACTTCTTTCGCGCTGATTCCGGTAACGAGGAAAAATATACCTTTTTTCATCGTAGTCAATATTTTCTGACATTTCTAAAGCCCTCATCATCATTATATTTAAGAGTTATCATCTTGTCGGTGCAGCATTTTCCATGAACTTCGGTCACAGGCCAGTTCCTTCGCAGCCTGGTGGTTCGTCACGCGACATCCACCTTCTCTTTAATTTGGTCAATATAGTTTTATCGTGGCTTACCTCTACCACTCTTTCCTTCTATCTTATGTCTAAAGCCCTACGTTTTATATAAATATTTTGCGAGTAAACATTATTCTAATATAACATTTATTAAGAACTAAGTTGCAACGATGTACATCATTAGACTTCACCTTTTTAATTAATCATCCTTCCTGCTTCATTTCACTTTTACATTTTAAATTCGATTCTTTAAAATTTTATCTCTCAACCAAAGAACATTCATATCGATTACAGTGTTAATCAGTGAAAATAAAAACAAGATAACTGGTAGGTATTTTCTTAAATTGTATTTATTTATCTTGTGATAATTTACAAAATAATATTGCCACATTTTACCCAGCTAGTGTATAGGGTTGATTGTCAAGTGCTCGCTAATCGGATCAGCATGCTATGGTGACGGGTTCGCTCGCAACACCGACCGTGTACAAACATTAACGCGTATTAGCTGTAAACAACGAGACCCAGAAGGTTGTGTATATGCTACAAAGGACCAATGATGGATGCCAGCCTTTGCATTTTTGTAATCAGATAAATCATACAGCGTCCAGTGGTATCTTCACTCACACTAGTGAACACTCAGGTGCTACAGTGCCTGGGTCATTGTTTAAGAAGGAGTAGGCTTGCCCAGCACCTATACCATCCTCTCAGCTTGATCGGCCTAGTCAAAAGGAAAGACAAAAAAAAACATATTTGTAATAGACTAGGTATCTTTTGCCCGTGAGTTAGATAAAAAGTTGTTTAGATTTTCCCCATTTTCGATGTCAGCGCAGGAAAAAGCTAGTATCACAGGCTATGAGATAGGTATTCTTAATAATTCCATCCAAATATCCAAGTCCGTCTAGTAACACAGATACTATTTACAATATTAGTGGAATGATTCAGCTATTTTACGCCATCAGAAGTGGGATGCAATATTTGTGTCCAACAGTTACAAAACACATACAAATCTTCTATCATATTTCCTGGAATTAGTTTACAATGCCGGCCATAGACAATATCTAGGTAGGTACTCTGTTTATTAATCCCCGCTAATAATGCTATTGTGAAAATATTATGCCCGCCCGCCGTTGATATTGAGTTGTGGCGACATAGTTGCGGCGACATAGTTGCGGCTTTGGTACAGTCGGTACTATAAACGAAGTGTTCCTTTTATTTTATATTCACCCTGTACATTTATAAACCTCACGACAAAACCGGCCCGCACATAAATTCTGTATTGATAATAATAATTCCGTATATTTTGTAGTGTTTGAAGGAAAGGCCAATAATTAATAATTAATTAATGTTACTTCCATTACATTAATTAATTATTAATTATTGTGTCGCTCCGTTCCTACATTCCATGTATAAGATAAGAAATGTAAAATATCTGTATTTTCCTCTTAAAGTATAGCGTTACCTATGTGTGGCCGCTAGCAGCACCAGGAGTTTTGGCCCACTACCGTATGTAAGCTACATCACCCACGGCGGCTTAGGTAGGGACATATAACGGTGTCTATCTAACTAATTTAACAGTGTAGGCACATCTGTAATCGCATCTTGAATTCCGGACGTTAGAGGCGGTTTACGGGAACGCCTTGTAATACAAATGACTTCGCATTCACTCGGACCTTTGGTGACCCGAGGGTTTAAGGCGCGGTGCATAGTGAATTAGCCCGCGCGCAAAGAAAAATGCACAAAATCGAGTGCTGTATCAAATACACTAAACAAATCAAAAATTTTCACATATCAAACCCTAGAATTAGGTGAGACCTATCTTACACAGCCAGTTTTGTGTTGAGATTCATAAACATTTTGAAGATATTTCGGATGAAAAAAAATAGGCGGCGCACTTTTTTTCAGACAAAATATCTTGCAATCTGTTATGGATATCAACACAAAACTGGCTGTTTTAGATAGCTCTCACCTAATTCTAGGGTTTGATATGTGAATATTTTCGATTTTTTTTTGTGTATTTGATACTACCTCCTTAGCACGCGGGCCATTTTGCCTACTCTCAACTGTCACCTTAGCCACTATTCACTGTCACCTCAGTAGTGTTAAGTGGCTAAGGTGACAGTTGAGAGTAGGCAAAAGGCCCGCGTGCTAAGGGGGCAGGAATCGATATTGTGCATTTTTCTTTGCGCGCGGGCTAATTCACTATACCCAGCGCCTTAAACTGGAAGCAGAGAACAGGGGTGGCACTAGTAAGAATTTGGTGGCGATGTGAATAGTGAATAGTGGGAGAATCACACTGGACAAACACGAGCGTGCTACGAGTATATTCGAATGAATGCAAGTTCCATAATTACATTTGGCTTTACCAAATGCCTGCTCTACTTTAGAAGTTCTCCGAGTCTACTGGAACAATCCGGCGTTTGTATGTATGTATGAATGTTTGTTCGACGATAACTTGAGTATCGTTGATCAGATCGTCATGAAATTTGGTAGGCGGATAAATGAGACAAAATAAAATAGAAGAGCGCCTGCACGGTGTGCGGAAGGTTGCGGGTTCAAGTCCTGTCCCGAGTGAATTTTTTCAACTTATTATAAATGTTTAAAAAAATAGAAGTTAAAAACTAAAACCCGACTACTAAAAGGCTTAAAACAAGACCTGTTTATCCTTAAAATAGACTCATAGATAATTAATCGTAGTCGGAGGCCATCGGTTTATAGTTTAAACATGAGCCAAATCGATTGAGGGGTGCCGAGCTATAGGGTCGCGAGTTCACAGTTCCGGGCGAACCTCTAGTATTGATTTTTTTTAAATAATGCTTTTTTGGCTATCGTATTGAATCGCACCAGTAGGTACCTACTCACACTTGACAAACATTAGTGAGGTTTGGGCTTTATTCGCTCGATTTAACAAATTTAGAATCTGACAGCTATCGCCCAAATCCAAAGTTCATGTTATAGTTAGAGAGCTGGTGACCAATCGAGATATTTTTTCGTACAAGGCTAGGAGTTGGTAGGCTGATAGAGTAGACTTCGCTGAGTCTGAGAAAAATATTTTTTTGGCACGGTCGCGGTTGAAAGTTAGATTTTTTCGACTTTGAAAGTTTAAATGTATGGGTTCAGTATATTTTTTTTGTCGTACAAGGCTAGAAACTTCTAGGTTAGTTGTTGAGACTCCGTTGAACAAGAAAATATTTGTTTTTTTGGCCGAGTGTGGTTGAAAGTTAGATTTTTATAACCCAAAAATTCACAATTTCTAGGTTATAAAAAACAATATTTCTACCGCGTTTGGCTAGTAATAAATAGTGATTTCGTGATCAGCGGAGACTAAAAAGGCAGCCTGAAAACTCCCAGCCTTGTAGACAACAAAAGAAATGACTCAACCCATACATTTAAACTTTCAAAGTCGAAAAAATCTAACTTTCAACCGCGACCGGACCAAAAAAATATTTTTCCCAGACTCAGCGAAGTTTACTCTATCAGCCTACTAACTCCCAGCCTTGTACGAAAAAATATCTCGATTGGTCACCAGCTCTCCAACTATTACCTTGATTACACAACACCAACCTGAATACCGGCCCAGCGAGCCAACTTTGGCCCCCTTGACATTTTTTTTATTTCTCCAGTGTAGCTAAACAATACCCGTCCAATCAATAACTGCGGCTAACTTTCTAAAGGTAAAAAAACTCGTTTGGTCATTTTTACTGTTCTTTTATTGGGTGTTTTTTGGTAACCCATTTGAATAAGAATTTCGTGTGTCGCAAGGTTCTGGAATTGTGGAATTTGTGTCGTTTTTAACCGACTTAAAAAAATGAGGAGGTACTCAATTCGACCCTTAAGTTTTATTTTTTTACTTTAACTTTTTTCCAGGTGGACTCATTTTGATGATGACCCGGAGGTACCTATGTTTTTTTAAGTATGTAACTCAGAACTTTTGGAGGTTTTTAAGTGTGTTACCAGGTGGACCGATTCTGATGATTCTTTTTTCGTTTAAAAGGGTATTCTTTCGTGTGGTCCCATAAAAATGGTGAAGATCTGATGAAGAACTTCAGAGATGGAGAACGGAACTCCTCAACGGGCGGCAGCAGATCACTCGGAATCAGTGCAGTAGCTTCATAACAGTGTACCTTTTCACCAGTGAAGTGAGTTTATAATTTTTTTTTGTTCATTTTCCTATTATGTATCGAAAGCTCTACCTATCTTGTGGTATGCACATACAGGGTGTTAAAAGACCGCCAACAAAGCGGAAAACCACACATTGTCCTCATCATATTGAACATTTTTGCTCATGGAACTATACCTGGGAAATCAACGGTTTCCGAGATAATGAGGTTCAAAGTCGGACTTTTCAAACTTTTTTTATAGCAGATATTTGCTCAGTATCAAGTACTCAACATTTCTTTTCAAGAAGCCATATAAAAATTTTGAATATTTCTTGCATAAAACGACGTTAAAATTGCAACCCGCAATGTATTCTAAACATCGGCACTGCGAGCGTAAGTAACACAACTTTATGTCAATGCCTGTGCAATATGACTTCTCTGCGTTACACTTCCATTGCGTGATAAAATGTTTTCCAAAATTATAACCTAAAAACCAAAATCATTTCCCAGCAATAATTTATCGAAAAAGTACTTTATTTTGGTGTCTAGTATGCGTACCTTTCGGGTCTGTCGGCGGTCTTTTAACACCCTGTATACAGATTATTTTATTCATTGATATATTATTATTCATAGATTGCATTATAGTCTTTCAAATGTCTTTTCAGTCTTTGAGGATAATCTTTACAAAAGTTTTAAGTACCTACGTGGCTGTTTACTGATGAAGATGATTTTCTGAGAGATAAGTTATCGTTTAGCACTTGTTTAGCACCAATAATAGTAGATGCCTTAAAAGTAAAAAATGTAAAAGATAGAACATAATTGTACAGGTAGGTTACTAAGTAATAAGTATGTTGCCATGGATTGAAGTTGAATTAAAAACAGGATTATTGGATTATAATAATTGACGAAACACAACATTGTATTGTATTCGATTGGCACGTACGGAAAATATCAGTCCTGCTTCGAGCAAAATTCTGCTGGAAATATTTTTACTTTTGTTCAATATCTGACATTAACGACGACCTATATTTTTTTCTCTCTCAGATAAATTCTGAATATTTATTTTTAAACATATAACCTTCGCCCAGAGGTCTAGCATAAAGAACAATATAGAGCACTGTAAAAATTATTGATTCACTCAGAGCCGTGTCTGAAACGGTAAAAGCTCGATATAGTCGATCGTGCTAGCCGTGCCGTTGAGTGTTTACCGTCAATTAACACTTAATCCACCGTCTACAGAAGGTACAATAGACGGTCGTTTAACGTTGAATACGTGCTTGATGGACCATTCTGAGGTAAGGAAACACAATGGCAAAATGGCCTAGCTAGAGAGTTCTTAATCAAATAAAATATCTTGGTGTTTTTAACCAACTTCAAAAAAGGAGAAGGCATACTTAATTCGAACCGTATGTATTTTTTAAATGTTTGTTACCTCACAACCTTTTTCTAGGTGACCCGATATTGCAGATTTTTTTTTTGTTTGAAAGGGCTGTTATACTTTCCGTGTAGTCCCATAAAAAAATGGTGCAGATCTGATGAAGAACTTCGAAGATGGAGAACGGAACTCCTCAACGGACATTAGCAGATCAATCGGAATCAGTGAAGTAGCATAGCAGAGCATCTGTACATATTTTTCAAAATCTGTAAATGTCACTCATTATATTTTTGGAATCAAATGAATTTATTTTCTGACAGTTTTTCTATAGGTGTAACGGTAAAATATGGTGCTGCCCTTATAACCTACCTCAAAAAATCTACTACGGCCGGAGCTGATGACGTCACAAAAGAATTCAAGCCAGCCGGGTGCGTTTTGAAACAGCCTTAAAACTTCTCTAACTTTATAATTTCTTGATGGATTTGGGTCATTCAAAAAGCAATTATGCTTAAATGTTTGTTCCCCATCCGCCTTTATACTTGCAACTCTTGCAAGTCCAACATCCTGATATTTGAATGATCCTCATAAAGATCTAAACTACGTATACACGGTGCACTCTAAGTCGATAGTGGAACTTTACGGAGGCTGTCTACTGATCAATACAAACCACGACATGTACTAGGTGGCGAAAAAAATTGAGCGAAAAAAATATCAGCTGTTTCATACATTTGGCGCAGTACTGAGTGGACCTTTTGTATGGAACAGCAGATTTTTTTTTCTCCATTTTTTTAGCCACCTATGAAAACTGGTTTGTATTGATCAGTAGACAGCCTACTTAAAGTTCCGCTATCGACTTAGAGTGCACCCTGTAGAAAGACGTACTTCACCGCCAACGTTAGAAAAATATTCACCGACCGCTATCATTCGCCTTTATAGGCTTTTTTATTTACAGTTACCTGTCGGTTATCTCTTCCCGAGTAAATTTGTCAACGTAAGCAGCCCGTTTCCCGGCAACTTTACCAACATTAATGGTGTCGCCTTCAATTATCATTAGAATCTCTTCGTCGTAACTCAATATTAGTGGCTATAAAGGTGAATGATAACCCCACATCCGCCGTGGGCCCGCCTTTACTGTCCATCACCTAGATATAAGAGGGAATAACTTGTATTTAAGGTTCACCTAAAGTAGCGTGGCGGGAAATGCACAATTTTCACACTCTTTATTGTGTAACTATCCAAACTTCACACTTTTTTCAATTGTGTAACTAGCTAAACTGAGTTATGTTTGTTCAGCTATTTTTGTTTCACGGCAATAAAACAGTATTCTTTTCATTATTCTAAAGAACGTAATAAACATAAATTCAGCTCATTGTGAGATTAATTTTTATTCAAGCTTCCAGTTTTTTGGACAGCAGTCAGCACCACAAAGAACAAATCACCTTAATAATTATTGCTGTTCGGTAGTTTAGAATAATGAAAAGAATACTGTTTCCTGTCGTGAAACAAACATTTGTGAACGAAATATCTCAGTTTAGCTACAAAATTTAGCTGTGAAGCTACTGTGAAAATTTGGGCTTTCCCTCCACGCTACTTTCGTTGACCCTTAACAGGGCGCATAACTGTTGGTGAGTATAATTTTATCGGATGTTTAGGTATCTGTCTGTTAGTTATGTTTGTGTAATTAATTAAATAAAAAAACTTATGCAATATTTTGTAGGCGTGTTTTAAAAATATACATTATTAAAAAATAAATCATTTATTTGTAGAGGAAGCTTAGGCAAGCCCTATGTTTGGCTAACCTTTGACGATAGATCTGGGGGCACGGCAGTGCCCCCGCCAGGTCGAGCGCGAAGCAAACACTGCCGTACCATCCTTTACTGGAACCATTTCGCCGCATTTTCAGGCCCCTATTTGAGAACCTCTGGATAAGACCAGAACGCAGAAATTTTCGTCATCTAGTAAGCTATAATCACATACTTAAAATCCAAAATTTCAAGTCTGTAGGTCATTTAGTTCCGAAGTTAAGCGAAAGCAAAGTTTCGCATTTATGACACACACTCACTCACTCACTCACTCACTCACTCATGATCATCATAATAGAACTAGTACTTCCCATAAACTCAGAGAGCTGAAATTTGGTACAGAGTTAGGGTTGAATGGCCACATAAAGGGAAAACTATAAAAACTAGGATAATCGAAGATCTGGAGTACCTGGTGACCCTGAATAGAAAACACAAGAGCCCTAATAGAACTAGTACTTCCCATAAACTCAGAGAGCTGAAATTTGGTACAGAGTTAGGGTTTAATGGGCACATAAAGGGAAAACTATAAAAACTAGGATAATCGAAGATCTGGAGTACCTGGTGACCCAGATTAGAAAACACAAGAGCTCTAATAGAACTAGTACTTCCCATAAACTCTGAGAGCTGAAATTTGGTAGAGAGTTAGGGTTTAATAGGCACATAAAGGGAAAACTATAAAAACTAGGATAATCGAAGATCTGGAGTACCTGGTGACCCTGATTAGAAAACACAAGAGCCCTAATAGAACTAGTACTTCCCATAAACTCAGAGAGCTGAAATTTGGTACAGAGTTAGGGTTTAATGGGCACATAAAGGGACAACTATAAAAACTAGAATAATCGAAGATCTGGAGTACCTTGTGACCCTGATTAGAAAACACAACAGCCCTAATAGAACTAGTACTTCCCATAAACTCAGAGAGCTGAAATTTGGTACAGAGTTAGGGTTTAATGGGCACATAAAAGGAAAACTATAAAAACTAGGATAATCGAAGATCTGGAGTACCTGGTGACCCTGATTAGAAAACACAAGAGCCCTAATAGAACTAGTACTTCCCATAAACTCAGAGAGCTGAAATTTTGTACAGAGTTAGGGTTTAATGGCCACATAAAGGGAAAACTATAAAAACTAGGATAATCGAAGATCTGGAGTACCTGGTGACCCTGATTAGAAAACACAAGAGCCCAACCAAACTATTATAGATCGACATATACTGCCCTTACAAAAAATATTCAACTTGGTGGGCCGCTTCATTTGATGTCATAATCTAAGGTCTGAAGTATCTGATGAAGAAACCTCAGCTGGTATCAGCTTTATTAGAGATATTATGGTAATGCCCCTTCTACTATTGGTACATAAAAAAAACGACTGTCATTGCAAAAATCCAGCATAGTGGGATACATCTTCATTTAATCTAGCCTATAGCGTCCCACTAGTGGTTCGCTCCGAACTATGAACTCGCGACCTCAGTTACAGGTGTATAACTTTGCTTACGCCATTCGTGCAGGCGCGCGCGCGCTTTGCATTTAAACTATACAACCCCATATCTCGGCAACCCATTGACCGATTTGGCTCATGTTCGAATTTAAAAATTCTTTTAATTTAGTTTACCCGCCTATCAAATTTCATAACGATCCGACCAAATTTACTCAAGTTATCGTCGAACAAACATTCATACATACAAACATACATACATACAAACGCCGGATTGTTCCAGCAGACTCGGAGGACTTCGCTCGCTTCGCTCGCTCGTTCAACAAGAAATAGTCGGACGATTAACTTTATTCTACTCGAACATTACACAAAATTTAAAAATTGTGTCAAATAAGAAAATCTAATAAAATTAATCAATATGCCCTCGTTTCTACAAAAAGAAGTGAAATCCCACCAAAAACATTCTGTAAAAACTAGCCAGGTCTCGATGGATCTGCTTGTTTATCTCTAAAAAAGTAATGAAATCTAGACAAAGTCGTGCCAAGTCTAAGGTTCCTTACTGCGATTTCTTTATTATTATAGTTAATGTTGTGAGACTTGGCTGTTGAAGGGTACACAAGGGTACAAAACCAGGTTCTCCATGACACCATTGCACCAATCTGTTGCCAGAACCGCTTGTGTACCCTTCAACGGCCAAGTCTCACAACATTAACTATAATAATAAAGAAATCGCAGTAAGGAACCTTAGACTTGGCACGACTTTGTCTAGATTTCATTACTTTTTTAGAGATAAACAAGCAGATCCATCGAGACCTGGCTAGTTTTTACAGAATGTTTTTGGTGGGATATATTTTGTCTTTATAAAGCCAACAGGTAGAAAAGACAATGCATGCTTTGATAATGTCAGCGCCTACAGTATCAGGCGTCATGCGCGTCATTGTGCGTGCAAGAGTGCCATAAGACGATGTATCGTCTCGCTTATAATTAGAAAAGAAAGAGCTGGAGAAAATGAAGGGAAATCCCCGACTACGAGTTTCCGCGCGTTGAGTGGTCAAGCTTTAATTAAGCAGCGACAAAGCCATCATCGTTTGCTGTACATTTTATGACCCCGGCCTCCGCTGTGCAGGGTCTTCTCTGATTAAAAATTCCCCGAGAACTTTCTCCCAAGTGGCGTTAAAACTTTTTTTATGTTATCTCTGTTAGTGCCGAAATACACTGAGCGTAACTTGCTGGACTCTTTTGGTGAGGGAGAGTCAATCTTAATAGCAGACAGGTAGGTAGTCAGAGTAGACAGGTACACGTGCTCTGATCAAATTCATCATCATCATCAGCAGCCTGTTGACACCCACTGCTGAGCAAAGGCCTCTTTATGCTCCCAAGTTGACAGTGCGGGGAAGTGCACAATTTTCGCAGGACTTGTTTTTAAATTTTGCAGCTAAACTGAGGTATTTTTCGTTCAACGATTTTTGTTTAACGGCAATAAAACCGTATTATTTTAACTATTTCTAAGCATTTTTTGTTATTAATAACAATAATAATTCAGCTGATTGCTCGAACTTCCAGTTTTTGGGCAGTACCACTGGTTGTTCGACCAGAAAAACAAATCAACTTATTATCAATGATGTTATGTTGTTTAAATTCTACTATTTTAATACTATTTTATTGACGTGAAACATAAAAAGCTGAAAAAATAATCTCAGGTTAGCTACAAAATTTAAAAAAAAAACTAAAATTTGGGGCCCAAATTTTGGGCTTTCCCACCACACTAATACGCGTCGCATACCTCGTGCATTACGCGGCTTAGATACGCTCAGTGTATTTTGGCACTTAAAACTTCTTTTATGTCATCTCTGTTAATCCATTTGCCGTCTAACTTTTGTTTTACTGTACTCGCCAGCCGTGTTTACGAGTTACCGGTCGTCGCGTCGGCATACTGCTCGGTTTGGCAAACTTAGCCTGATTAATCCAGGAGTAAATTTATGGCATGCATAAATCAATTGGGCTGGGGACAACAAAATCGACAACAAGCTTGTTTTTTGGGGAGACGTACGGTTTTTAAATTACGGACGAAATGTAGCCTTCGTCCGAGAACGTAGTGAAACATTGTTGGCAACAAAGGCAGAAATATTTATCGGTAAATGGACGCACAGATTAAAATAAACCCAATCCATCACATATCTATTACATTACAACCACAGATGTATCTATATGATATCAAAAGATTATCGTTTCCATTTCGGCGGAGCTTTAATTGCTTTAATTTTAATTTGACGTTTAATGTAAATTAATTTATTTATGGCTTATTGAATAAAACCTTTTGACTTTGAGGTTGCGAGAATTGGCGGGCTAAAGCAGCCCTGTAAAGTATCCCAAAGAGCCCTCATAACACAACATAACACGACGACACTTACACCACGACCATGAGTATCACAAAAACAGGAAGAGCCCAGCTCAAATAAACTTAATCCAGCTCGGTAATAGACTTTAAGCTGGCCCGTTATGACCCTCGCACATTCTAATATAAGGGTGTCGCGGGCAAAAATGCCTTTCATTACGTCAGCAAACTGCCCGGGCCGGTCGTTGCCGCCGACAAGTAGGGTGCCTGTACTAGCTGCTACATGAAGGCATCTTACACGATATAGTAGCACGTATGTTGAAAGGAGTAAGGTCGATTTAGTGTTGTACAGGATGTGAGCGATAGTGTAGCTATTTGGGTGTTGACTTGGCATGACGCTGGCTGCCACTCATAACTTTGAAACAGTGGATAAGATTTTTCCTGGCTAACCTACGTTTTAAATGTTTTCTTGTAGAAGAATGTATGTTTTCCCTTTATCCTCTAACGTGGGATTTGAGTGGAGAGCTTAAGAGGCCCCTTCAGGACCGTAGGAACTCAGTGACGGCCAGCGCGTGAAACACTATTTTCTATAGCTGTTTCACCCAGAGCGAGACGGGGCGCGGAAAAAGTAAGAGGCAATGCGGCTGTATGAGTCTCCGTGTGTTCATGTTCTTTCGCGAGTATCTAGTCGTAATAGATCAATTTTCCCAAAATTTTTCGTAGTTCAGCTGCCATTTCTACATTTTATTAGGTATTTCAAAAATCTTTTTTTTTTCTGACAGGTACAACACATTATTGATGTTCCCAAGGTAGTTAGACTCCAATAGACAGTGTAATAATAATGTAAGTAAATAACAGCTGAAAGTAACCCCTTTTTCGGCGCGAAAAACGCATCGCTCTAATTTCTTTCAGGCAATTTTTTTTACAATAAAAACTATTTGCAAACCTCCATATTGGTCTACTACTGATATAAACCAAGTTTCAGCAAAATCCAGCCTGTAGTTTAGAATAACAACAACGTTTGTATGGGAAAATGGTGCTCTAACGCCCTCTTAAGGCAGCGAACCCAAAAAATCTAGGGTCAGATATTAATGTTTGTTTCAATAAAATGTTGGTTCGGTCTGCTTGCTTATTTATGGTTACTAGGTTGAGGAAGAGGTCAAAAGTAGGCGATGTATTCAGAAACCTAGCAATCAGTGTAATATACAATAATAAATTGAAGATACAACTTTTCGAAACTACAGTCACGGCTACCCCATGGTACCTAGCTCTTATTGTAAAGTCAAAGTCAAAAGTTTTTATTCAATAAGCAATAAATAAATTATTTACATTAAACCTCAAAATATAATCCCACCAAAAACATTCTGTAAAAACTAGCCAGGTCTCGATGGAGCTGCTTGTTTATCTCTAAAAAGTAATGAAATCTAGACAAGGTCGTGCCAAGTCTAAGGTTCCTTACTGCGATTTCTTTATTATTATAGTTAATGTTGTGTGACTTGGCCGTTGAAGGGTACACAAGCGGTTCTGGCGTCAGATTGGTGTAATGGTGTCATGGAGCACCTGGTTTTGTACCCTTGTATACCCTTCAACGGCCAAGTCACACAACATTAACTATAATAATAAAGAAATCGCAGTAAGGAACCTTAGACTTGGCACGACCTTGTCTAGATTTCATTACTTTTTAGAGATAAACAAGCAGCTCCATCGAGACCTGGCTAGTTTTTACAGAATGTTTTTGGTGGGATTTCACTTCTTTTTGTAGAAACGTGGGCATATTGATTTATTTCATTAGATTTTCTTATTGGAAACCGTTTTTTAATTTGAGTAATGTTCGAGTAGAATAAAGTTAATCGTTCGACTATTTGTTTTTGTTAAATTGTAAGTATAAGTATAAAAGCCAGTCTAGTCTTATCCAGAGATTTCCTTTAATTTTATTTATATGCGTATTAAAAGCAGAAGGGGAGGCATTCGCCCAGCAGTAGGACGCTATAGGCTAGATTAAATTAGAAGATGTGTCCCACTACGCTGGATTTCTGCAATGACAGTCGATATTTTTATGTACCAATAGTAGAAGGGGGCATTACCATAATACAGCTGAGACCAGCTAGGGGAGCACAATGTCACGATAAAAGTTTTATCCCATTATCGGCTATCGCCATCTTGCTTTATTTCAACGCGTAAAGCGAGATGCCGCTAACCGATAGTGGGATAAAACGTTTATCTTGAAGTTGTGCTTCCCGGGCAGCTGAGGGTTCTTCATCAGATACTTCAGACCTTCGATTTTTGACATCAAATGAAGCGGCCCACCAAGTTGAATATTTTTTGTAAGGGCGGTATATGTCGATCTATAATAGTTTGGTTGGGCTCTTGTGTTTTATAATCAGGGTCACCAGGTACTCCAGATCTTCGATTATCCTAGTTTTTATAGTTTTCCCTTTATATGGCCATTAAACCCTAAGTCTGTACCAAATTTCAGCTCTCTGAGTTTATGGGAAGTACTAGTTCTATTAGGGCTCTTGTGTTTTCTAATCAGGGTCACCAGGTACTCCAGATCTTCGATTATCCTAGTTTTTATAGTTTTCTCTTTATGTCGCGATTAAACCCTAACTATGTACCAAATTTCAGCTCTCTGAGTTTATGGGAAGTACTAGTTCTATTAGGGCTCTTGTGTTTTCTAATCAGGGTCACCAGGTACTCCAGATCTTCGATTATCCTAGTTTTTATAGTTTTCTCTTTATGTGGCGATTAAACCCTAACTATGTACCAAATTTCAGCTCTCTGAGTTTATGGGAAGTACTAGTTCTATTAGGGCTCTTGTGTTTTCTAATCAGGGTCACCAGGTACTCCAGATCTTCGATTATCCTAGTTTTTATAGTTTTCTCTTTATGTGGCGATTAAACCCTAACTATGTACCAAATTTCAGCTCTCTGAGTTTATGGGAAGTACTAGTTCTATTAGGGCTCTTGTGTTTTCTAATCAGGGTCACCAGGTACTCCAGATCGTCGATTATCCTAGTTTTTATAGTTTTTCCTTTATGTGGCCATTAAACCCTAACTCTGTACCAAATTTCAGCTCTCTGAGTTTATGGGAAGTACTAGTTCTATTATGATGATCATGAGTGAGTGAGTGAGTGTGTGTCATAAATGCGAAACTTTGCTTTCGCTTAACTTCAGAACTAAATGACCTACAGACTTAAAATTTTGGATTTTAAGTATGTGATTATAGCTTACTAGATGACGAAAATTTCTGCGTTCTGGTCTTATCCAGAGGTTCTCAAATAGGGGCCTGAAAATGCGGCGAAATGGTTCCAGTAAAGGATGGTACGGCAGTGTTTGCTTCGCGCTCGACCTGGCGGGGGCACTACCGTGCCCCCAGATCAAAAGTTAAAAATACTATATTAAATCAAATTAATACTTATAGCTTTTGCCAGCGACTTCGTCCGCGCAGGCTTAGTTTTTTCCCGTTATCACAATAAAAAATAGCCTACAGCACTCAGCGATAACGTAGCTTCCCATTAGTGAAAGAACTTTTAAAATCGGACGAGTAGTTTTGGAGATAACCCCCTACAAACCTACATACATACTTACAAACTTTTCCTCTTTATAATATTAGTGTAGATAGATTAAAGTATATGGGACATCTCAGCCTATCTGCCCCTATATTATCTAAAATATCCATCGTAAAAATAACCGTTTTTAAATGTAAAAAAAAAGATTGTTCATTTCAATAAGGGCTATTTTCGAGTGTTTTGACGCTCGGATTGAGTGGAATTTTTAGATAATAAAGGCGCTGACCGTACCTTAAAAATGAAATCTTCCGGATACGCGAGAAGTTATAATAACAATCTCAGCCCGTTCAGATGGAAAATGTGTCCACAACTTTCTTATACATTTATCATCATTAGACGGAGGCTTTTCTCGAAGGTGAAATGGTAAGTGCCATAGGCCGTCGTAAATTCTCGCCGTGTATTATGTGTAAAGTTGGAGCCTCAGCCCATTATTCAGTGACAGAATTTACATTTGGACGAAAGTATTATGCCGCTCTCTATGTGATCGATCAGGCATTGTTGTATGGGCAGTTAAAATAAAAGTGGTAAAATATTTTTTGAAAACTAGGCCGCTTTTTGTATGCTTACTCGTAAAATGTAGCCTTAAAAGCCTTGCCTTGGTCTTGTCCAGGCCTTTTCTCCAGAGTGAGCCGAACTCACGCAGGCGTGGTCATTAAACTTAGACTCTTTCTTTCTCTCTGAGATAATGCCCATCTTACTTATCTTTTTTACCAAATTTCAAGGCGATGACAGTATAATGTTAGGGTTATGAGGTATATTACAAATCTCCCTATTATAAAATACCCTCCAGTGTTCGGGGAACTGATTAGGCACGACGAAGCCTCGCATGGCGCATTCTCGTATACCGAAATGTTAGTGCCGGGGACACTGAAGAAGAGCGGAGCGAGAAGCGGTAAGGGATAAGACTATTACTTAGCAGTGACGGATAAAACTATTCAAAAGTAATAATCTGGGGGGTTACCCTTGACGCTATTGCGATTCTATTGAAAAAGTTTTAAAATTAATTTCTCTTTGAATTCGCACAGTAATTCTTTGATTTTAAATGCTGTGTGATGTTTATTCAAAGGTAAGGCTGTTTTATTCAATAAAAACGCAAAATTTTGTAAATTGCGGCATATTGCGGCCGTATTGGAAAAACGCGTCAAGGGTAGAGGGGCTGGGCTGGATGGAAGATAAATATGTTTTGAAACAAATTCAACTTTTTACTACTTAATTATCCCTTCGTTTGTTTTCAAGTCTTGTTGTTTCTGTGTGCATAAAAGTTTATACCTAGAGATTTCTCAGTATGGATCTTTTAGCAAGACAGCAGTTAACTACAGTAAAACATTATCCAAGAATCCTGAAGGTGGCATATAAAAACCAATTGCGAGAATAAATGTAGAGACATACTGAATGAAAATTGTGCGCGGAGTCTTTTCATTACATTTTATTTGTAAAAAAAATTGGCTTGAAACTTATGAATGCGTGACTAAATTGCAATACAAGTTTTGACCGGATTCGACACACGATTTGTTTATTTTTATTTACATTTCAAGGCTCACGCTCGCATCTCAGTCTCTACTAAAAGTACTTCCCGCTAAACGCTACCGCCTATAACTCATCTCCACACCGGCCGCAGATAGGTAACGGGAGTGATTACGCAAAGTCATATACCTACTTAGATAATGAAATGAGTGCTGTAATATTGAGCGAGCATAATCTGATGCGGTGAGGCTAACCAACTCAAGCTTTTGTGTGGGATTTTGTAAACTTCTTTGCGTTATGAAGCAGGAGTAAGTTGTTTTTTTTATATTGATTTAACGGTTCCACATACTTTATAGCCGACTAATTTCTACCTCGTCCAGAAATCTTAGTCATGTGGGACCATGAAGAAGTAACGATGGCCACGTCGTGGTTATCGATCGCTCACTGCGCCTTGCGCCCACGCAGATAGTTCCGGTGCGGGGGTGACTAAGGCTCACGGAATAGGTCGAAAGTAGTTGGCTTTCCCAACGTTAATAAAAGTAAGTTAAACCGTAAATTGCTTACGAAACTTTCAGCTGATAAAATTACTTTTGCTTTGCTTGTTTTCAATAGGTACTTCAAGAATCCACATTCACATTTTAATAAAAGGGTTTGGTTGTGAATGGATGAATATTGAAGATTCTGGTTTGCAATGAAGAGTTATGTATCTATCCGCGCGCATAGGTAACATTGTATTCATATTTCCTATAGGACCAGAACATGTCAAGTCACATCGGTATGACGTCTCCTCGATAACGTCAGACCCCAGTCTCCCCTGACGCCTAGCATTGCAATCGGATCACGTCATGTTAGTGAGAACGCAATTGTATAGCGGCAGTATGCGGACTGCATACGCCTTGCGATGCTTTTCACGCACACACAGACACACACAGCTAGGTTATAATGCACACGACAGCCTAATGTGGACTGCAGATTAGGCACCCAAAATGCTGAGTAAAGATTGAGTATTTTGCATTCAGCGTGAAAACTATCAACGCTTTAATTTCAATAGAAACCAAGATAATGGCACGTGACGTGGAAACATGCGTGTATACATGCTTTTTCGAGCTTTTAGCAACTCAAAATAATAATTATCCGATGTACTGATTACTAACTCAGCCAGAAGGAGAAGATTGGAGCGTCTGCGCGGCTAGTAATCCGAGATAATATGAAAAAGTGGGAGATACTGCCAGAAGTTGCAAATGTGAGGGCTCTACGAGTATGTCTGATGAAAGCACTTGACGTGAATGGGAACATTCGCTTTATAAAGCAGCTATGCCCGGTTTTTTCCACAGTAAGTAACTGTAAAACAGATTTTGGCAGTTGTCAGTTTGATATTTGGCATACTAAAAACCTTATGAGGTAGTGGTAGTGGCCACCCCTGGTGTCAGAGTTTTAAAACTGTGGCCAACGGTTTAGCGAGTTTAAAAACTCCTGACTCCAGTCAACAGCTCATTAACAGCTTGTGAGTTTACGGAAACCCAGGATATACTCGTAAATAACCGTCGGTCTATATAGAGGTGCGGTCTCTTTACAACCGTCTCGCCCCTGTGGCTTCTTGCCCCGTGACGCGCACCGAACACAATCCCAACTATTCGGAGACAGGTATCTCACCGCACAATGTGCACGTTAATGAGGAAACCGTGTACACAGACCGCTGTCTCTCCATAGTAGCACAGATTAGGAATTGAGTAGTAGGATAAATCAGCCTTGGCAGTTGGAATGCCTCGCAACAGGCAAGTCGCAAGTTCTCATGGAATAGGGGCTAGCTGAAAATCGTGACGTTTATTTTCGAGACAATAATGATAAATCCAATCTGATCGAGGCAACCTACGACCGTCCGTATAAAAGGTAGCGGTCGTAAGGTACCAGCCGCATGCTGTACAAGATTTGAAACTCTCATACTAATAAGAAGAACCTATGTGCTTTCTGATACGTACAAAGATTCGAAACGCCCACTTGCTTTCCGGGACATATGGAGAATTTAGGCGCGTAGGTACGCAAGGCACATTTTGGCCGTTTCTATAGATATCAAATACTGGCTCTACTATGCTCGTAGTGAATCGTCGCCACGATTGAGTGAAAGCAATCGATTGTGCGCCTCCGACAAAACTGGTAATGACTTAGCTCACAATGTGCTGTTGGCTGTTATAAATGCGATGTGAACTAGCGGAGACAGTATGCGAAGTGAATTTTTAATAGTCGAGGCTTTTTTACATGTAAATTCTCTCTAAAAAGGAAAGTGGTGCCAAGATTGGCTAGAAGATACCTAGATATCGTGTCTCGCATTATATTTTAATACTGTGCCACTTTCCACCATTTGAATACAACATTGTAATTATTTTATGAATCACTTTTCTATTTACTTGTTAAAGCTTTATTCAATTTTAGAATGACCTGTGAACTCTACTGGTAGACATTCGTCAATATTTACACACTGGGGGACCATTGAAAGTCAGACAGTGACTTGCATAAAAATAAAATACATTGTCATTTTCTTAAATTGCGATCAATGTGAAAAATGAGATCTAGGTACTCTAAATAAATACATGTAATGAGACATTTACATAAATATATTATTATGTATAATACATTCATGTAACATTTAACGCAGATGTTACTTACGAGTATATAGCTATAGGGATCACTTTTACAAAAACCAGATGGCTGAAGTGACCACTCATTTGCGAGTACTTTTTACCCATCCAGCGTAGCATGAGCGCAAGATCTACATGAATACGATATCTCTCTCTGACAATATTGGTCGACAAAGAGCAGGACAGACATAAAGGTACATCTAGCTCCAAGCATGTGGTGGCTTATGCTAAGCTAAGATGCCCAACTTAGCCGGCCTTATCTGTAGAAAGACAAGGTCAATAGGTACAGTCAAAAAACGTCAATGTGATAAATTAAAAGGTGGATGGATGGCAGTCAGATGAAACAGCCTTGCCCAACACTCGCTTACACCACTTCCCAACGAGGAGGCTATAATTGTATCCAGATTTACGGCTATCGGCTGTCCGTAAACCAAAGCCATTCTCTCCCACAAGGCATTTGCCGTGCCGTGCGTGTGACACTTCTCTGTAATTGATACTCATGGGAACTATTGTGAACGTGTATATGACACTCACGAATGCAACAATTACATAATTTATTAAATAACACGCTCAATTCACACAGTCGATGAAATGGTTCAAGGGCGTCGCCAAGGGGGGGCAGGGAGGGGCAGCTGCACCCCCCCTAGAGATTCTAAAAAAGTTGCCAAATATAATGCAACCAAAGTCCTAAGTCTTTGAGTTAATTTGCTTGAAGTTCAAGCCTTGAACAATTATTCCCGTACGTCGAAACTCGAATGAATTCACCAATTCCACTCCTAATATTCCGTACGCTCAAGTACGCTCTGGCTGTAGATGTAAGGCTCGTAGTACAAGTGAAAAGCTTCATGTGCTGTCGACTTTGCCTACAATTCATACCTACTTTTCTCATTCATAGAGAATGAGAAAAGTATGAATTGTAGTAGGTAAAGTCAACTTGCCCCCCCCCCCATCGGCTGGCGACGCCCTTGAAATGGTTATCACACTTTAAAAAAAAACTTTGACATTTACATCTAGGGCAGATTTATACAGCATCTTTGTGGCGTCTTTACTCACACTAGAAGGGTGAAGCGACCACACGGGGACCCTGCAGTGCCAGGGCCAATATTAAGATTGATGGAGAAGGCTTGTCCAAAACCTATACCATTCCCTCCGAGCTTAGTCGGCCTACTCCATAGGAAAGACCAAGTAAAATCCTCACGATGTTTTTGCCGCCATCATCTGTTTTTGTGAGACAAACATGAAATCAGCTTGGCATCTGTCTACTTCTATTTGACGTTGTTTATTTTTGTTTACGACTGACTGAGCTCTCTCTCCATTCTATACAAAGTAGGGATAGCTATCTTTAAGTAGTCTTTGTTATGTATCGCGTTATCGTTTATGTACTACATAGTGTACAGAAAAGGCGGTTACATGAAAAGGCATCCTTATATTATATCCTTATCATCTATTTGACAGATAAAATTCGCGCCCTCGCCGCCTTAACTGCTGATGATAACTTATTCGGAATGCCTATTTAGGGTAAATTTATGGTAGAGTTAACTCCCGTTTTCATATTGAACTCTCTGTGTTTGCTGCAAAAATGTTTACGAAGTCAAACAGTGGCTGGACAAGCTCATTGGATATCTTAACTGGCAAAGAGAGATTATTTAAGTGACAGGAGGGGATTGCGCTGGATTTCAGGCTCTTTTTAGATTCCACGATCGTAGCTTTGTAGAGACATTTTTATTTAAAAAAGAAAATAGCCTTACGTCACGTATTAGGTATTCTGCAGACAAATTTAATCGAGACAAAGATACGCAAACAAGCAGCTTGATTGACCGACCAAAAAAAGAAGTTACCAAACAAGAAAAGCAAATAAATGATCCGGGCAATAAACAAAGTAAAACGGATCACGTCCCAAACATGAAACTCGGAGTGATAAGCAAACACGTGCCTATAATTGATTTCGCGCTTCGGGTAATGATAATGTATTGAGAACGTGGCGCCCCGCGCCGTTCGTAGGCATAGTGAAGATACAAGTTGTCTACGTGACCGGAATGCTCCGCCCGACGCGTTTCATTACGGGATCAATAGCCAAATTCCCAAACTCTTTAAGGTCACAATCGGTTGATCTGCAAACGAGTTGTATACTTTTATTTGCGCGGATAAGTGAGCTGTTTTCTGATTCGTCTGACTGGAATTCTCGACAAAGAGGAGACGCAAATAAAACTGTTGAGGATTAATTCAATTAAGGCAAGGCTACAGTTGTCGATGTAGCGATGCTAATCTATATTCAACAGTGCATCGCGGTGCAATTCCGCTCAGGCGGGCTGAATGCATAGTGCCCGCCTTAATTGTAAAGAGCTGCGTCAGCTAAGATTTACCAATTAAGGGAATCGGAAGCGGAACCTCCACTTGCACGCTCAGCGCTCGCCGGGGCTGACTAAAGTGGTAAGGTTCTATTCACACGCGTCTATTCTGTGCTCTGGAACCTTTTCTATCAAAGATCTGAGACTGATACTTATGTACGGACCGTTAAATTAATTGCCTTAATGAGCTTAGCCTATCATAGAATTTGGCGTAACAAGGTTATATTGAATTTCATTTATGGCAAAATTAAGATGCCCGCTTTCAGGAGAGACAAGTCTCTACAAAATGTTGTCATAGAGCAGCTTAAATAATGTAAAGAATGTTAAATAACAAACCTTATTTAAAATACATAAAGGGTCATTCCCCTTCATCCTTTTGTTCCAAAAGAATGTCCCCAGAAGGGGTTGCAATTTTTAAATCACGCGGTTGGCGAGGGATGTTAGGGACAAGTGGCTCTGAGTACGAGGGACATCAAGAGTTTTCATAAGACGGCTTAAAGAATCACATTCGGACGTGTTGCGCGTTTTTTTGTGCTGTTTAATTTACCTCCTCCGCTTTGTCCGGGCCCCCTTTGTTTGTCTTCTTTTCACGGCAGGTTCAGTAGGCCGTAATACAGAGATAAGTTTATGAAAGAAAATGCCTCCTCTAATCTCATTGTTGTGCAAATACTGTTTAAATTGCGTCGGCCTCCAATGAGCCGTTTTCACGGCTGTCAAATTTAGCTTTTTCTGAAGATATTATTAATCTGTGTAAGCGAAATTTGACAGCCACATCCCGGTTCTTGTATGGCCAAGCCTATGAGCGCCATCTACCAGGCTTTGAACTCAGCTTCTAACTGTCAGTTGAAAACGGGTCATTGGCGGATGACAATCATTGGCGAGAGTCGGCGCGAAAGCGAATTACATTTCACCTTACAGGGAAGTAATTTTTGTTATGATAATGGCGGGCCGCGGACAAATTCCAGACGCTAGCGAGGGTTAATTTGGTAATGGCATTGTTAAGATATTCTTTAGTGTTATGGTTATGGCTTGTTTTTGTCACAGATGTCCCTAGGTGCGGGCCACGATATCTTTCAATCGTGGCCGTTATTTATCTTTGTAGATCCATTTGCCCGTTTTGCCAGACTTTTTAAGTACCTTTTTTTTTCTCTTTCTGAATTTAGACGTAAACAACAAAACTTTTTGTTTTGTTGTTTACGTCGACAACAAAACAAAAAGTGCGACCTCAGTTTTTACCTGAACATGGTAACATTCAGAGGTTTCTATTTTTAACCCCTGACATAAAAAGAGGGGTGTTATAAGTTTCACTGCTATGTGTGTCTGTCTTAAACGGTGATCCGATTTGGATGCGGTTTTTTATTATTTGAAAGCAGGATTTCTAGCGAGTTTTCTTAGATAATTATGTTTGATCAAAATCGGTTCTTACGTTTATGAGATACGCGTATTTGAAGCTAAAATGTCGAGGGTATTTTAAATTTAGAAGTTATCAAAGCTTAGAGGAAGAAGGTAAAAATCCAAAAACCAAAAGTAGAAAACCAGTCATACATCTCAAGCTTTATTTTACGAGTGATATAAGTCCGTCTATCGAGCGCCCTGATATCGCCAACTCTACTTTTATCTGTCTTGCTTCTAGAGCTCCTTAGAATTCTGACTGTATTTCTTCGATAAATTGTGCGTGGGGTTGTAGATAAAAATAAATGGGATTATCGACTTAAATTTTCTAGATTTGACAATTGAGCGTCTCATTAAAAGAAATCGTAATCATGCTAGCATTCAAGTTATAAAACAACATTTCTAGAAATCCAGAACAGAACTTGAACCTCACCTACCTTTTAAATTTAAGTACTCCCAACCAAACAAGCTGAGTGGATGTCCCCGGTGACTTTGCAAAAGTTTAAGCTTGTTAAAGTATACAAAGTACGGACAACTTTTGACAAAGAAAAAGGTATAATTTATGCATCAGTGACCTGACAAATCGATTATTATTTGCTACCGATAACTTCGTACTTAGATGTAACCTCAGAAATATCTATTAAATCAGGCAGTTCTTACAGAGTGCAAAATAAGAGCGAGTATAAAGTAAACCATATACCTCGTCACGTCCCTGTCTGTAGATACATGTATCCAGAAAGTTCGACACGCCATCGGAATAAAATTTCAAGTTGTCGACAAAACATTTTTGACATTCCCGATTCCAGCGGACGGAAAGCCCAGGCCCAATCCTTATAATATCTGTACCAAGCAACATCTTTATGAAACCCACAATTGTATCCCATCTCGTCAGTGGTTTGGCAACTCAGGCGTACCTACATATCGCCATCAGCCGACCTACCTACCTACATTCATACATAACTTATCTATCTATTAACTACTACTACATTCTGTGACTAAGAAATATCTGTGACTAAGAAGACACATTAATGTTGGCAAATTGTAAAAAAAACATCATAAGGCAAATCTTAGGACTTTACTACCTAAATCACATAATAAAATACGCATAGTGGCACCTTCATTCACAGTAGACGAACGTTGCAGTGCGTTTTAGAGAAGTAGGCTTGATCTTTAGGAAACATAATTTTTAATGTTCCGTAAACCCCATCTTCAGATAAAGTAGGTACCGTCTGCGGTGTTCATACGCTCATACATACATTTCGAAGCTAGTTAAAAATTTGAGCTAACCTTTAAAAAAACTTGTAGGAGTTGAGTACTTACTTTGTGAAAAGACTAAATCGTCTCTGTTAAAACTCAGCACCGCAACCTTCCAAATAGGCTACCCTATCCCGGAGCGTGTCCACAATAAGTAATAACATTGACGCCGGATTGTCCTTTGTAGTGTCCAGCGCAGGTGTTGCGATGGTCGACACCGTACGCCGTAATAGCCCTGAGCAAGATTTCACAGAAGGCTCAGGGGACTAATTCTCGGGAATCTCTCATTCAACACATCTTGAAGGAAAATCTCATTTTGCGGAACATATCACATCTCATATGCTCATGAAGTCATCCTTGACATACTCGTAAGGCAAGAGATTTCTGCAAGATGTTTGCTTTTTCGCTCGACATGTTTCGAGTGGTCGAGCGAGATCGAAATGAAATGACATTTCCCTTCGAGATGTGACAAATGCGATAAGCCGCTTTAATAAAGAATAAAGAAACGATATGAAAATGGCGGGGGGTACATTTTGGTAAGGTCAGAAAAAGAGGTCATGAAAATACGATTTCGGTCCTTACCTAAAACTTTCTTACATTTTTGGTAAGGAAATATTATTTCATGATGCTTTCTGTATTGTGTATGTAATTTTTTTTACATTTGTTTTGTGGATAAACAACCATCTCGATGAAAGTTAGATCAAACGTATTGAAACATAAATAATACAAACTTCAACAAATAACAATAATTAACGAAACCAAAAATAATAAAATAACTCGTCTAAAATAAATAAAAATTTATAAAACAATACTTAGAGGCAAACATATTTCGGTGCGTTTTATTAGCCCAGCGTAGATGACTAATTAAGACTGTCTAAAATGAATTTGCTAACGCTACGTTTGAGTACGTATAGACGAAGATATTATTAAAACAAGAGGGGGTGATAGTGACCGCAATTATATTATGTTTTCTTTCATTGCTGACGCAGCATAGCCGCGAAACCATCCACACTCGCATTATATTAGTGTGGAGTTCTCGGCATTATGAAAACCTTAAATAGGTACCGTAAGTTGCAACGTTAGTCTGTGTTTGGTCGCACGCACCCTTGAGAGAATCATACATGATTGTGTAAAAGATGGGGTTTATTTTTCGGTGCGCGTTTTCTTTCTTTCAGCGTGAAAATTAACATGGTTTACCGCAACAAGCTTGATTCCACACTTTGGCATATTATGCCTAAAAGCCAATGTATGCCCGTAAAATTCCCACGGTTGATAATCACCTTTATACCTCAAAATGCCTTGGCGGTGGATGAATAAACATCTTCCTTTACCAAAGAAGGATTTTCTCAAAAGGTCTCAAAACGAACAAAGTGGCACTTCTACATCTTCGTAGGTATTTTGTGATAATAGCCCCAGCGCGTTTGGCCGTTTTATACCGTTGGAAACTCTATTACATTGTGGCAAAAGGTGGCGCAACGTTGGACAACAGTTCTCGTTTGTTTCGGGAAAATTGGAAGGCATTGTGAATGAAGGAAAATGTTGAGTAGATGAATTATTTTGCAAACGGTGGCAACCTTTCTCTGCCCTACGATTCAAGTCAATAAAAAAAAAACACTTTGAGACTTATAAACGTGAAATGCAGGAACTGCCCCTTTATTATCTAAAATATCCACCGTAAAAATAACGGTTTTTAAATATCAAAAAATAGATTGTTCATTTCAATAAGGGCTATTTTCGGGTGTTTTGACGCTCGGAGGTTAAGTGGAATTTTTACATAATAGAGGCGCTGCTGACTACCAATTTCATCAAACAATAATACTCATAATCATCAATAAGTTCTGATATTGAGATAAGGTTTTCTGTAACACAAAGATCTAAAAATAAAAATTGTACAGTCACAAAATTTTTACAAAATAGTGCAGCGAACATAAATCAAAATACTTACCCAACAATGCAACATGAACCACCACAACTTTACAACTTTTATTCCAGCAACCTGACCCCCGACCCTGTACTCTCAAATAGTCAACATTGCAATTCTCACCACCTACTTTAGTTTTAACCCTAGAGGGTAAATTACAGCGTTCTGTAGAGGCACGATATACATTCAACAGAAGTACAACGCATTGCAAGCTGTTCACGCACCGTACCGCGCGTCGAACGCAAATTAACATCTATTGTCAAATAATGTGAATAGGTATTTAATAAAGACGTTTAGGTACCTACTGTTCTGCACTCTAAACATTTTTACAATCTCTGAAACTGTAACTGTCTGTATAATTTATGTGTGGTTTTTAAATAAATACTTTTTATCTTATCTTATCTTAAATGAATATTGTAGGTATTTTTATCTATGATTTAAGATAAAGGACAGAAACACAGGAACAAAGCAAATGAACTTAATGAAAGATGGGTTTATGGTTTTTTTTTATTTAGGTACTTATCCCGTTTCTTATAATTCTAAATCATTTAGGTACCTAGGTACCGATTCTGGTATAGATATTAGTTTTTTGACTACAAATAGGTACGGTAGGCCCAGTCGAGGATACCCCATGGTAGCTCTTACCGCGCGCGGCATAAGGGCGCCAATCTAACAAAAAGGGGCATCCTGAACAAAAAGGCGTGTGGCCGACTGTACCTATGTGGAAAAATATGAACATCGAAATGCTTTGAGTAAGTAGATACTTTAAAAATGTCGATGCTTTGTAGGTCTTTTCTTTCGAAGATGATCTTGAGCTAGGTGAACCTAAGCAAGCATGTTCTTCTATTTCACCCATTGTTGTCTGCAATAATCGTCTGCGATCCACACACCCCGACACCCTCCCCTAACAAGCTTGTTCATTTTAAACTTTAATGTTTACATTCATTCTCGGGTGAAAAATAAAACGGAAGACTGCAGTAACTGCCCACCCTGAAGTGCGAACAAAGAACAGAAGATTCTGTAACGGATATTGTCGAAAGATTTCTATGACCATCCGTGATTGGTAACTATGAAAGTGACATTTAAGAGAGGGCTTTAGTACCTATATCTTTGCAGACAGAATTAGACACTACGAAACAGTACTGTTTCATTAATGTTTTAGTCATTAAATAAAAATTCACTAACATCAACAAAACTGCAATATTTTGACACGATCTGAAATCGTAATAGATTTACGACTCTAACATTGTAGAAATAAAATAGCCAATTTTAAGCCAACCTTTTAGACCCCTGCTATTTAGAGACTGGCCGATTATAAAGTGAGTTGTTGGGAACCTCGTTAAAAAAAAGAGGAAGAAGAAAAAGGTTATAAAGGGAATCTTGTAAAGAGTTCTCAGATGTAAAGCCTTTTTGAGAACTTCAACAGCCAGGCTGAAAGCGTTCAGGGTTTGAGTAGTTAATTACAAAAGAACAAAGAGCTTTCAACCTTATTCTGCTGCAGTGATTTTAATAGATAGCGAAAAGATTTGTTTTCTTATTTTTTTGCCAGATAAAGATTTGCAAAATAAATTCTGGCTAAAGGTATGATAATTAACCTAAAGGAAATATTATTTCATTGTTGTCATTATTACCTGACCGCCAAAAAAGGAGAGTTACGAGTAAGTTTATTCACCGATTAATTAATTAAGGCTACGTTTTGACCAAACTTCCATTTAGCGAATGAGCATTTTAACGATATTTTCGCAAAAACGCATTACCGAAAAAGCTGCGAAAATGTGAAAAATCTCATTATCCTGCCTTGGTGGGAAATCGGTCTCTTAATCTCATTATGTATTTTGTAAACGGATAAACTTAAATCTCATTATTATGGAAAAAAACATGCAATTAAAGCGCATGCCACACAAGACCACGCGACTTCGTCCCCGTGAATATTCCTCATACAAACATGTGGACTTTGTTTTATTTCACCCCCTTTGGGGATGATTTTCAGGAAATCCTTTCTTAGACCCCTTGGCCGGCATTACATTATCCAATTTTCCGAATACTAAGTGAGTTAGCATGCTTAAATTGGATGGTGTATTGGCAGTTAGACAGTTAGCCCCCAATATAGCACGATTGTGTGGCACGATTGTAACTCAACCAATGTGCTTGCTAGCACGCTAAATTAAATGGTATAAATAGATCTGGCGTGCTTAGTGCTAGATGTTCTATTTATGTCAGTTATTTATATATTCCCGCAACGAAACCGGTTTTGAGGACTAGCAGTTGTGCGTTTTTTTTTTACAGAATAAGCACACAGACCACGCATGCGTCGCTCAATGTATTCCCGACGCGATAAGTTTTATTTGCCCGCGCGTATTTCCTCGCTCGCGTTCCGCATGAATCAAACCGAACGCACTCATTTATCTGATGGCAGACTCGGTGCATGCATCAGGCCTTGGTCACAGAGCAAGTAAGGGAACAAGACTCAAGTAAAGCCTACCGAACGCACTCATTTATATGATGGCAGACTCGGTGCATGCATCAGGCCTTGCTCACAGAGCAAGTAAGGGAAGAAGACCACACATGAGGAGTTCAGTTTCGCCTTACCTGACATAAATCCGTACTGTGTATGGATGCTTAGGCCTCAAAGGCCATCGCGGTGACTGAAGCAATTCATTCACTTATGCCTGACCGGAAGAACTGACACAGGTAAGAAAATTATCAAAAAATATTTAGGGCCGTCTGCCACAAAGCTAAATGCACACACAAAAAGAGCACTATAGAAAAATCGGCAAATAAATCTAAAACTATTTGGACTATAATAAATAGGGAAACGGGTAAAACTAAAACAGGTGATAGGGAATTTTCATTAAAGATCAATAATAAGTTAATAACATCAAATGAAGATATAGCCACGGCATTCGAAAAGTTTTTTACAAATATTTCATTAGAAACAACAACTCATCTAGACTCTTCTCATCTAGAATGTTCTACCTAGAGATCACAAATTCTCATTTTTTCACATAAATCCCCAAATAGTACTAGTTTAAACATTTAAATTGTTGAATCTAAAAAAAACTGAAGACCTGTGGGGATTGTCAGTAAAAATTTTCAGATTTATATTTAGATTTAGAAGTGGTTTATTGCCACAAAATTAACACAAAAAACTTATACATATAAAATTATGATCCACGGTTGGTTCAGCTCAGCTATATACAGGGTGGCCCAAACATAGACGTCAAGCGACAAAATCTAGATAGCTGACACCGAGGGCTACCCGAATCACCCCCATATATGTTCAGCCATTTTTTGTCGTTTAGAAGTTATGAGGCTTTTAAGGTTATTTTGAAAAAAATTACCTAGCATTCGATTTTATTTTGTAACTTTTTTTGCTTTCGTCTTTTCAGCAAAATTTTTTATTCTTTAGAGTCTCAGATAAATTATCTATCACCAAAAAAATAATGATCAGCTATGGACTTTTAGAAAATACCGCAATTTTGATCCAAAGTCCAAAAATGTTGTTTTTGTGAAAACATCTCTGAAAAATTTAGTATGGGGAAAAAATAAGTAGAGGTCTGAAGGACTTTTTATTGATTTCAAAAACTTTCCCAAAGCTTCATTCTTCAGAATAATACAAAAAACCTGTCACTTTATATGACTTTTATTCAAGCAGCGAGCGGAAGATAACATAGAGACCGCATTAGCCCTGAGAAATGACCTAACGAAAATGGTTCCTCTGTGGGCGGAGCCTACAAAATGGTTCCTCTCACGATTTAGTAGTTCGACAGACATGACCGAGAAAACGTCAATTTTGTCAAATTTTGTCGTGAATAATAAACTATAGAAAATGACTTCATGTGCCGTAAAATGATGCAAAAGCCGTGCTGATGTGCACCACAAAGCAGTGGGTATCGGTTACCATACGGAAGTAATGTCTTGTAGCGTTTTTATTCACAACTTTTAATAAACCCAAATAAAAATATGAAACTAACTTCTTCCCGTGGCTTTGCTTGAGGTTTTCGCCGTCTTAGTATGTTTTAACGTGATGAATTCATCAGTGCAATTATCTTGGACTCATAAAACGGAACTATAAAACTTTTACCCTCGGCTTTGCTTGCCGCCATTTCTTTTTTTTTTCGGAGATAATGTAGTATTGTTCGATTTGTACTTTCTTAGACTTCCTAAAGATCCTGCACGAAAACGGCGATGGGTAGAAGCAATCCGTCTGGAACGGAATGAACAGCATTGGATTCCGAGCAGACTTTCTTTTTTGTTATATCATTATCATCATCAGCCCTTTAACACTCACTGCTGAGTAAAGGCCTCTTCATGCTTACGCCAACTCTCACGATCCTGTGCCAGGCGCAACCACGGTTTTCCGAGTGTAAAGTCTAAAGAGTTGGGCTATGTCGTCGGACCATCTGGCTGTTGGTCTGCCAACCGATCTCATCCCCTTGGGGTCGCCATTCCGCAATGAACTTTGTCCATCTGCCATCGGTACGTCTCGCCAGGTGTCTTGCCCACTTGTGATATTAACAATCAAATAAACATTAGACAATATTAGGTACCTATACAGGGCGTCCCACGGCTATGCCACATGGAGGGAAAGTACCTTAAATATTGTAGATGGAACATTTTACTGAAAGAAGACATTATTTTAATTAAAAAAACAATTTAAACTGCATTCATAGATATTTAAATAATTACATGGTTGAAACGGGAATCGAACCCGTTACATGAGAAAAATAATTACCCTGTAGTTTTATCATACCGATTGAAATGCTTCATGATAAGGATTATTTTTTGCTAAATAACATATTGTCAGAAATAAAAGGAAGACCATGAATTTTAACATTTACCTGGTGGTATGCAACAAATCGAGCCGTATCCTGAGCCGAAAGACGCGTAAAATTTGTCCATCGCAACGCGGCTGGCTGATTATAAAGAAATAATTCAAAAATGTGTTTCATTTTCATACTTATATTCTTTTGTTACTGTAATTTTCATTGATAAATTGATTAATGTTGTATTAAAAATGTTAAAATTCATGGTCTTCCTTTTATTTCTGACACTATGTTATTTAGCAAAAAATAATCCTTATGATGAAGGCTTTCGATCGGTATGATAAAACTACAGGGTAATTATGTTTCTCATGTAACGGGTTCGATTCCCGGTTAATTATTTAAATATCTATGAATGCAGTTTAAATTGTTTTTTTAAATTAAAATAATGTCTTCTTTCAGTAAAATGTTCCATCTACAATATTTAAGGTACTTTCCCTCTATGTGGCATAGCCGTGGGACGCCCTGTTTATGTATAACCGCAGATTTATTCGAAAACAGACAAACATACAGATTTTCTGTTTATATATATAGAAACTTTTACAGTTCACGATGACAGATTATCAAATATAATCTGTACAAAGCTTTTAACCTCTGGAGCATGGTATGACGCTGTCACCTTGAAAAGCCCAATGACATCAATGGCGCGTAAACAATTAACCAATCAAGGAGTTTCCTATTTTCTTATTGGTTTAAAATATTTTTGACAACGCAACCTGCGCGCGTAGATGCGTGTGCCGTGTTAGAGGATGGTTTTTTATTGAAGAAGTTGTTCCATGTTATCCAGTTCGCTGTATTCAAGTAATTTGCGATCAAAGTCGAAAAACTGGAGTTGGAAGAAATTTTATTTCAATTGATTTTCATTTATTTTGGTCGATTCGGACAAAAAACATTGCGGATCGGCTTAAAATCATCTGTCAGTAGGATCTGCATTAGAAATTCACGAAAAAATAAAAAAATAAAGTCATTTAATTTTCAGACTTTTTTTATTTTTTTTTCTTTAAATTTATTTTTTTCTTCATGTTTTGTATGTAAATTCGATAATAAAATAATTTAAAATTCAAATAATGAAAAAAAAAGGACAAAATATTTTATGGTATTTTTTTCGTGAATTTCCTATGCAGACCGTGCTGACAGGCAATATTAAGCCTACCTGCAATGATTTTTGTCCGAATCAACCAAAATAAATGAAAATCGACTGAAATAAAATTTCTTCCAACTCCAGTTTTTCGACTTTGATCGCAAATTACTTGAATAAAAGTCCTATAAAGTGACAAGTTTTTTGTATTATTCTGAAGAATGGGGCTTTGGGAAAGTTTTTGAAATCAATAAAAAGTCCTTCAGACCTCTACTTATTTTTTTCCCCATACTAACTATTTCAGTGATGTTTTCACGAAAACAACATTTTTGGACTTTGGATCAAAATTGCGGTATCTTTTTAAAGTCCATAGCTGATCATTATTTTGTTGGTGATAGATAATTTATCTGAGACACTGAAAAATAAAAAAAATTGCTGAAAAGACGAAAGAAAAAAAAGTTACAAAATAAAATCGAATACTAGGTAATTTTTTTCAAAAAAACCTTAAAAGCCTCATAACTTCTAAACGACAAAAAATGGCTGAACATATATGGGGGTGATTCGGGTAGTCCTCGGTGTCAGCTATCTAGATTTTCTCGCTTGACGTCTATGTTTGGGCCACCCGGTATACATGTGTTAGCACCACACAGCTAGTATTTTCAATAAGTGTATAGATGAAGGTCTATTATCAGACCTCATGAAGTATAGTAGGCTTGTACCATTGTTTAAAAATGGCGATAGGCAAGATCCCACAAATTTTAGACCAGTTTCAGTGCTACCTGAATTTGAGAAAGTCGTGCTTGCTTAGCTTCTATCACACTTCGATAAACATAAACTTCTCCACAACCAACAGTTTGGTTTCACAAAAGGACGCTCTACGACGGATGCGGGAGTGATGTTAGTTAGGCACATTTATAGTGCATGGGAGCTTAAGAAAGATGCTATAGACGTATTCTGTGACCTATCAAAGGCATTTGACTGTGGAGATCATGACACGTTTCTTATAAAATTAAAATACTACGGGGTTAAGGGGAAAGGCTTAGAATTAATGAGATCATACTTGGAAGGTAGAGTTCAAAAAGCTGACATAAATCGTACAAAATCAGTGGGTTCCCTGGTTAAGATAGGCGTTCCGCAAGGATCCATCTTAGGACCGTTTCTATTCCTTGTTTACATAAATGATCTGCCCCATATGGTGAAGAAGTAGGTTCGTATTGAGCCTTCATAGTTTCATAGCGATATACCGAAATGGTGTAAGACGCGATACAATAAGTAATTCACCAGACTCAAAGACGGGCATGAAGACAGTAATGTTACGAAGTCGTTTTTTGTCAGGATCAAAGTGTTTTTTTTTTTTTGTTTATTCTCAAACACCTAATCAACATTTTGACTATCGCTGAATCTATAATTCCTATTAACTCTGCAAATGCTGCACAATTTATTTCACAAGCCATCGATACATCGGAAATCGTCCCGGATTCGGATCAATTCGAATCGGACGCAGTGCGTAGACTTTATGATTGTATCGAGGCTGTACTTGTGTTCTATTTATTCTGTGCCTAGATCTATATCTGTCGGCGTTGATAAAGCTTTATTGTATTGTGACGAATTTGTCACTGGCACTATATTTTGTGAAGGCTTTTTTTGTTGGACGTGCGAACGATTTTGGTGAAACTAGTGATGCAACGATATATCCGCTTTTTGTTTCTGATTTTAAAACTCGATTTAGCGCTACACAGTGTAAAATAAAGTCACTTTCCAAGTCTGTCTGTCTGTTTATACGGTAACTCCTTTTAATCCACCCAACACGCTTGATGCAGTTTTCACCGTCAGTTGCATATTTTGTCATAATATTATTATGAAGGTTTAAATTTACGGTCGGCCACAGTCTAGAATACCCCATGGTAGCTCCGCGCGCGCGGCATAAGAGGAAACGCGGTTAACGCGGTTAATATATTTTTTTTTAATAATTAAAATAAGAAAAAAAGGAAAACATAGGGACATGGCAGAGGTACATATAAATTTAATGGCATATACATATTTTTTTCTAAAATACTTATCCAGGGAGGAAACAAGTCTCCCTTTTTGTATGGAGCAGCGGCTACCCGCGTTTCCTCTTAAAATCGAACAAAAAGGGGTATCCTAGCGTGTGGCTGTGTATCGCACATTATTTATGTTTTTTTTATTGCACCCGTGCGAAACCAGAACTCGTCGCTAGTTTATGGATAAGGAAATACGGAATTTGGACCATTATTTTGGTACATGTTTGAGTGAAAACCTAAACGACGCTTTTTTGTCTTATTCCTACGTTGTATTGGTTGTACCTTTCAAAGCCAATTTTCTGTAATGAACTTTAATTAAATTAAATTTATTCAAATTAGGCACCCCCATTTTGTAAAGGCGGTGGGCTATTTTCTTCATTTTAACCATTTAATAAAGTTCCCCGATAAGAGCCATCTAATTTAATTAACTTAATGAGAAGTAATCCAATCTTGTTTTCAAATTAACTTAACCAATCTAACTCCTTTAGAATCGACCGAGCAGGAAGCGCTGTTTGTTTGACGCTCTGAGACAAGTAAACTTTGGAATGTTCGACGAGTAGGTACTTACCTACGTTGGTACAGCACAAGTGTAAATTATTGTAAGAAAACAGGCTTCTTACCACGATTTTATATAAATTCCCGATATTTTGGCACCTTTTCAGGCACCCATGGTCACGGCCAGACTGAAGAAACGTTTGGGATTTTGATTTTGAGTGTCAAAACGGCTAGGCATAGTTTCTTCTTTTTTTAAAGAAGCAAACGTACATGTAGATCTATACCTAGTCGTTTTTCCTGATAGACCTAAGTCGCCAAAAGGGCGTGACCCGTTCACGCCTAGGACTAAAAAAATTGGGGAATAGCAGGTCTTGTTTCAGGCCTTTTAGTAGTTGTGATTTACTGCAATGCATAAAGCAACCATGCACGATTCAAGATTTACATATGGCAAAATACCTAAAACAGGCATTTTGGAAACTCTCCATAGCTTTTTTGTAAATCACTTAATACCATTACTTCAGTGTATGTGAAAAACGGGGTAAAAAAATACACTGTCCAAACCAATATTTCACGAAATTCTTCAAGCACATAGTAAGTCAATTAAAAAGGGTAAAATTCCGGGTGCAGTTTCAAAACGTGATTAACGATAGGATTTTTTTTTTATTAATTAAAAAGTCGACGTGTGCCCGCTAGGAGCCCGAGCTCCTCTCCCACTTTTGGGTTTATTCCTTTTTGATGCTATTTTACCCTAAAACCTTGGACCTATTCCCGATCCCCATAGTGAGGCAGTGAGGCTGATCTATCTCGTACTGCGAGTAGAACGGCTGGAATTGCAACGTAAACATTATGGCATATTTTTGGCTCCGAACCCAGACTACAAATTTAAAATAATAGAAAACTTTTTACGTCAGCTTGTCTCACTCTCCTGGTCCTCGTAGTAGGTTCTACAAAGTACAAAGCAATATAAAGTTGTACAATTTTCTCTTTCGTCATAAAATGTATCAAATGGGAATAGTCCGAGGATGGACGTGCTCAAAATACTTTTACACCTCCCCTTTTGTTCCGATTCCACTCCATTTTTATTTGAAAGCGCCCCATTACGTAATTAAATTTCACAATACTAATTGTAAAAGATTATCTGGGCGGAAGTATTTATTTTCTCGGCTTGTTTATTGCTCCAGAAGAAAGGAAAAAAGAAAAGCTTGCGGTGAAGCGTGGACATAGTATTTCTTCCTACATGCTACATACTTCATATCCCTATCATGGTACACACGTCGACTCGACGAACCTAACCTAACACAGCCAGTTTCGTTGAAAAAAATAGGCGGCGGGCGAATATATCTTGCAAGTTGCAAGCTGTTATGGATATAAACATGAAACTGGCTGTGTAGATAGCTCTCACCTGTATATATATTTTTTCGATTCGTTTAGTGTATCTGATATAGGAATCGATTTTGTACATTTTTCATTACGCGCGGGCATATCACTATGCATTTTTGATTTGCTCTACCACCAACACCAAGCATCTCATAATAACCATAAACTCATAATACAATCACCAAAACATGCAAATTCGAGAGCTAAACAAAACCGCAACGTATTTAACTGACATCCCACCCGGGTGACCTTGACGTTTTCTCTTTCACACGCGTCGGGTTGCGGTTTTATAGCATCCGGTTATAGACGTTTATCCACCAGCAAACGTACCATAAGGATGGGTTAGGCAGTACTTATGGGGGTAATAGCTTATAACTATACGATTTTTTACAAAAGATCCTAACTCTTTTTGCAAGTTGTAACCTACTGGTCAAAATAATCATACATTTTATGTAAAAAGAAGAAACAAAATCAAAAGTTTTTGTTATTGGATTTAGTTTAAATTTTAACACATGATTGTGTGCGTTAGTGCATTGGTACCTATAGTTTAAACTGATAAAACACGGTGAAATACTTTTCACCCGCCCCAACATTCACATTTTATTAGTTTAAAAATCATCGAATCACTTCATCATAGAGCAAAAAAGGTTGTGATTTCTATCACCGGGTGCCACTGCGTATGCTGATACAAAGCTAATATCTTGGCAAAGGAACTATGTAAGTAGCAGATCCATCACGGTCTGATGACCACAGACGGCTTGCGTGACGCTGGCGCATAGTGCGAGTGACTTAAGGGCTCCTGTGCAAACTCATAAAAACCGTTTTATGATCGTCTCATACTACACTCTCGCATGACGCAAGAAAGCGACTTTGCACTTGTACCTAAGAGATGCCGCCGCTGATGTTCGCTGTAAGTAAGTAGGTAAGGTTTTTGAACTTAAAATTTCTTCTTGCAAAACAAGGTGTCCAGAAAGTGGTGCAATAACATCATCAAAAAATTTCGTCAGAAATCTCACCGTTTTTGAGTTATTTTGATTTACAGAAGTTAACACCTCTACCTCTAGCCCGGCTCGGATGCCAGGTCGCGACGCGACTTTTATCTACGCTTGCCCGCGAGGTCTTCATCTTTCTATCTACGGGAAGTTAGTGTAATGTTAGTGTAATGTCTTTCCGCGAAACGCGACTTAAGTCTACGGTTCCTACTTGTAGACTTGGTTTTGCCTTCAAAATCTTATCAGCCGTCGAAGGCAGCCATGTTAGCTCGGCTGTCCCAAAATGAAAACAAGCAACCCATTTTTTCACATTTTTTTTTTTTTGCATTTTTGGGTTCCTTGTTTCCAGGCGCACAATTCTCTATAAAAAATATATAATTTTATGTACTGGTTTTTGAGTTATTACAGAAATTAGTTTTCAAGTAACTCATTTCCGTAAAAAAAACCGAGCTGAAATCAAGCAAAAAGTTGATGACCAAGTTTAAAACAAGTAAGTTTTTAGGAAACTCTGCTTCTTGCTTGTTTCTTGCTTTGTTTAAGTATTGACTTGTTTTCAATTCAAAATATACGTACATCATGACTATTCATGACTAACCTAAAAGCAAGCAACCCTTGAGTTGCTTGTTTTTAGCCTTGTTTACTTTCCCCACGCTGTCGAAACTCGGTGATGGCCGGTCTATAAAACGTCAGATGCGTTTGGATTCAGAATAGTATTACAAGATTATAATTTCTTGTAATTTGCTAAAGTGATAAAGAAACAAAATTAATGCAACATAAAAAAAATGCGTAAGTACTTATTTTGTGTTTCCCATGTCTGTAAACCTTACCTCGGTTCGCTGGCAGTGAGGATGGCCGAGGATAAGAATCTATGGCGCGCCCTCGGAGAGGCTTAGGTCCAGTGGTGAACTAAATAGGCCGATGCCCGCACTGGGAATCGAACCGGGTACCTCTTGCTTCAGAGTCCACTGTTCTACCCACTAGACCACCACCGCACTCGTTACGTACATTTGTGAATTTGTAGTAGCAATACCACTCGCTAACGGTGAAGGAAAACATCGTGAGGAAACCCGCGGCTCAGTTGGCTCCACACGTATTGACCTGACCTGTCTTTCCTGTGGGCTTGGTCGACTAAGCTGTCAGGATGTTATAGGTGCTGGGCAAGCCTACTCTATCTAAAACAATGTCCCAGGCACTGCAGCGCCGAGTGGTCTCTTCACCTATCTAGTGTGAGTGAAGGTGCCACTGGACGCTGTATAAATCATCCCATTACGTAGATGCAAAGGCCTTAGTTAGGCCGATGCTGATGATTATGCCTCCTTGTCTAGACTTTGACGGTGGTCAGATTGCCTTAGGTACTTATTGGTGTAGAAGTTACGCTGCTCAACTAGCAAAATAGAGGTCCAGGTCCAGGTCCAGGTTCAATACCTGCAGGTGGCCGCAGGTATTGAACCTGTGGCATGATATGTACGGCCAACGTCACATCAGTGAATACACGCGTGCTCTATGCTCATTTGCGTTACGGGCGACTGCAATGAAAATGTTTCCACCGATGTGACAATATGTACAGTACACAAGACAGCACGTCGACCTTTACACGCTAGCGCTCTACTCGGTTACGCTACGGGCGGTTTTGCAACAAAAGTGTTTCAGTGTTGGTGCCATAATAAATATATTTTTTATTGATAGGCAGACAAATCACCTAAAGTTCCACAGGACATTTCTTTGCTCTGGAGCGCCCTGCACAAGGTCCAAATTTACTTAATTAGTTGATAGGCCATTCAGGACTAATTCTACAGATCATTCAGGTTAGTAAGTTCTACAAGTTTTCTTAATTTACGAAAAGAAATTACCATAACCAATACAAACTTTTAAATGTCGCGCCACTACTTACTGCGATGATAAAGTTATTTGTCTTTTGCAGATTACAAAAACTTGTTGAAGTAGGTAAAATAGTTCAGTATGATGTGTAGAATCACCTGGACAAGACTAACAACACCTACTTGGTTGGTTTTCGTATTGTTTCATGTGTCATCTATTAGTTTTGAACCACCCTGAAGCTGATTAGGTTTCTTTAGCTAGGCTATTCTTCTAATCTCACTCAATTTTCTTTCAGATCACCAGTAGCTTCTGAAAAAGTAACATATGTTCAATATGGTTCAACATAAACACCAAAACGCCCAAATGAAAATATAAAATAATTATGTTATCTTCTTCCGTCTTTTCAATTTAGAGGTACAATAAATTATTTAAACCATGTTTTTTTTATTCATCCTTGGTCTATGAAAAAGTTTGGCTTATGTATTTTATTAATGGCAGGTTTTACAATGCACATAAATACAAAATCATATATAATAATAAATATTAATGGCACGATCATTATGACAAAAAAAAATTGCTTAAATAAGAGATCGCGATGTCACATTTTTTTCATAATTATCATCATCATATTTGTTCATCATCAACCAACATCATTATCACGATCTATTCTATCCTCGTCTGCTCACTTGCTCGGTAAAGAGTAAAGGCTCTTTGTTCGAATAATTTGACATCACCAGACTAAAATCAATTATAGCACACTTACTTGTTTTCAACATTTGACTTTTTCAATAAATGAAAGAAATAACCATTCCGATTCAAGTATCTGCACTTACTTTCTTCTTGCTTTAATCAAAGTATATTTTTTTCTATAATTACCAAGCTAAAACACATTTTAGGCTGCCTAGCTGAAACGGTTTCAGATTATCATGAAAAAAAGGAAGTACCTGGTTCTTTTACTCTCTAGGATTCTAACGATACCTCAAAATCGTGTCTAGGACCTATAGTTTTTCTATAAATCGCATTATTAAAAAAAAAACGTTTTTTGGCTCTCCTGTAAAGTTGCCAAAAATCAGTTGCTTGTTTTTAGGTTTTCGCAGCCGAGCTTTTGCGACATATTTCACATCGAAGTTTTTCGCGCCGCGAAAGAAGTCGCGTTGCGTTGCGCGCATCACAGACGAGCAGTATGCCGTCGCACTGCTGGACACCCTGTAGGTTTTCCGTTTGTTGCAGGGTTTGTAAGCGAAGATACAGGGAACTCAATAGAAGGTAGTTACTTACAACTTTCCAGGTCTCCGTTTTCAATGCAGCAAATCACTTCTTGAGTTTACAGCAAGATTGTGAATTACCTGTAATGTGAAAGATACATTATATTTTACTCAAAAAAGCTCGTAATGTGGACATTAATTCGACAACCTTCTTTGAGCAAAGTCGGACTTGCGGGCTACTTGGATTAGGCGCCAGAAAAGTTGTATGGAATTTCATTAATGTCTTGTGTTTTGCGGCCAGAAAAACATTAATGTCGAGTTTTGTTTCATAAATAGAACTCAAACATCAGGTGCAAAAAGTATTTATTTAGAATTAGGCTGTATGGGTACTGGCAGTCGACACATTGCACAGAAAAAAAAAGAGCGGCCATATTGTTTTCGACTTTTCGCGCGTTGTTCGAAGTGATTTTTTTCTGTGTTTTTGTTGAAAAAGTGAACTCTCAAAGCGACGAATCCTCGGATTTAATGTGTTTAACACCGCCGGACATTCAAAATCAAGCGAAATTAGTAATTGGAAATTTATTGCCACCGAAGTCAAAAGAAAAATACAAGCAAGCTTACCAACAAAAAGCTTGCAGAATGGAAAATCGACAAAAAGTACTTAATCTACGACAAATGGTAAGCTAATTAAATTACTATGTTAATTACTATTCTAATTAATATTTTAATTACTCGCATTGTTTGAGTAAAGCACTATACAAGCCTTGGTCTGCAATGAGTGCGCTTCTGGCCACGCTATGATTGCCTCGAGCTTAGCTTAGCTACGCTCTCGGCCCTCAAGTTTGGTCATCATTGCAGCCCTTGCTGGCCGCGCTATAAAGGCCTCGACCTTCGGTCTCGGCCTTCATTTCAGCTTGTCCATCAAGGGCTGCAATGCTGACCGCATTGTGAGGGCCTTGAGCTGCGCTACGCTGCGCTCTGTCGGCCATCAAAAGCGCGCCAGAAACGCACTCATTACAGATCGCGGCAGTAATGTACTAATGTAGGCTCAATATGTAAATTATCAAATACACGTAGACTAGAAGTTATCGCAACACGGCCACAGTACCTACATACCTAATAGTGAAAGTTATATTTTTGGAACCTTTTGCCAAACGCGATGTAACTTAGTAAAAACTATCATATACATCATTATCGAAATACCCGTGCTAGGGAAAGTTTTAACTTTTTCGCCCGCGACTTCGTCCGCGCAGACTTTGATACCTATTTTTTCCGTTATCGATATCATCGCAGACGAAGTTGTGGTCGTCTTTTGAGACCCTTTAAAGCTTAAATACGTGATGTCTGCAATAAATACGAAAATGGAACCAACTGACGCTAATTACGCGACAGACTGTACCATAAAATAAACGGAAAGAAAAGTAATTTCGCCAAATCGGAAAACGTTACAAGTGTTTAAAATTTTAATCACAAATTAAGAGTACGGTGAATGTTTTAAATCGGGCAACCATCCGCGAAACATTATTCCGTTTTAATGAATCGCTCCGAATAAAACTTTTAATTACAATTCCCGCGGCCAATTTTGCTATTGCGGTTTGGGGATTGTTCTATAAATTATATTAGTAATAGGGCCCATTCAACCGCGCGGGGAGGCAGGAAAACCTAGTTACGCAGCCCACATAACAGATTCACACCTATTGAGCTCGCATTCATTTCGTATACTTACATTCTCCGCCCCGCGTGTAACGGCTGCTTGCGCGCAGTGAGAGGCTGGCATCATCTCCGAATGAGAATCAAAACTAGTCGGCTATCCCGACACCAATAAAATAATATAGTAAAAAATAACCACACAGCAAACGTGTTTTTATACATTTTGCTCTATCGCAAAAACGGTAAAACATACAAGCATCAAACTTGGAAAGATAATAATAGGGCTTACTTTATACTTTATAGTATAACACAACAAATAGAAATAAAAACGGTCAAGCACGAGTCGGAGTCACGCAGCAATGGTCCGAGATTTTATACAATTGTATGGCGGTACGGAACCCTTAGTGCGCGAGTCCGACTCGCAGTTGGCTGGTTTTTAGTTCTTCGATAACCGATTTTTGCCGACCAAACCGACGAAGGTAACTTCAAGGACATGGCCGAGGTATTCCACTGATCTATTCCCGCAAATACAAAGCTAGGACCAGCAGTAAAACACCAAATAATTGACAGTGGTACGCTAGTTGAATAACGCGTGGTGCTAGCCGGTCATACATTCCTACAACTGTAACTGTACAAGTGCATACATGTCTGTCCATCCGTTCCCCAACAGCTCGATACAAAGCTGGCCCTGCAGTGAAACCCCGAATCATCGGCCGCCGCAATGAGACGGGTGCTTTTAGCGGAATTAAACATGGATGGCTACTGGATGGCTACCAGTTTTGTTCGCGGTGGACGGAAAATTGTTTGTTGCGAGCTTATGACGCGCTGGTGTACCCCTTTTTGTTCCATAGACGCACTTATGGCGTGCGCAATAAGGGCTACCGCGGCATATTCTAGCGCAGGGGTCGGCAACCTTTTGATATTGAGGAGGCAAAAATTACAATCCTTAGGAATTTCCAGTTTTTACAGAGCTACAAAATGTTCGTTTCAATATTATAGGTAGAGTTAGCTTTTTTATTTCAAATCGAAACTTCGAAAAACGCCGATTTTACTTTTATTTATTTATGAGGGAAAATTACCCTCGAATGATAATTTACAGCTCTCCTCCATGTATTATACTTATTATCCTTAAATGTTTGCTTATGAAAATGAGGAGCCGCAACTTTTTTTGAAAATTTTGAATTTCCCGCAACTTTGCTATCGTCTACCCTTAAGCTTGAAGTGCCGATGTTTAGAATACATTGCGGGTTGCAATTTTAACGTCGTTTTTTGTAAGAAATATTCATAATTTTGATATGGCTTCTTGAGAAGGTATGTTAAGAACTAGATACTGAATACATTTCTGCAAAAAAAAGTTTTGAAAAGTCCGACTTTGAATCTCATTATCTCGGAAACCGTTGATTTTCCAGGCATAGTTCCTTGGGCAAAAATGTTCCTTATGATGAGGACAATACGTGGTTTCCCGCTTTGTTGGCGGTCTTTTAACACCCTGTATGTTATTTGAGTTAACGCAAAACTAGATTTTTTTTAGAATCTAGACGCCATATTTTTTTGTTGCGAAATTCAAATTAGGCCGAAAGTTAAAAATGAAGTTAACTCATAACGCGCATAGTTTTTCTGCGTTTTAGGTATAACCACCGAACTAAATGGTGTAACCCGCGAAAATGAAAGCATGTAATAAATCACGGTAATCGTAAATATTTTGGCTTGTGCAACATAAATGTGTCATACGGTTTGTGGCATGTTTACATGTCCGTCCCTAGAGACTCGAGATAAAATGTAGAGCCGTTGGTACGACCAGCAACACGACAGGATACCCCATGGTAGTTTTTATAGCACTACCATGGGGTATCCTGTCGTGTTGCTGGTCGTACCAACGGCTCTACATTTTATCTCGAGTCTCTAGGGACGGACATGTTTTGCTTGGCAAGCTTAGCCGCTTGAAACTCGTTCTAACCTTTTAGAAATAGCCAAAGGTAGCTCCAATATTGCTTATATTGCAAAAATGATTATTTTGTTAAATTGTAAGTACATTTTGTAGGTAAAACATTTTTTTAAACTTATTTATAGTATTTATTTATATCTTGGATAACGTTATAAGGTCCAAAACTGCATCAATGATGAAAAGCAATCCCAGTGAAAAGCGATGGAAAATTCGGGCACCAGATTTTCCACACAAACGGCAAACTGAATTTACAATGCACGCAACGTAATTTCGAGCTTCGTGACTGGTTTTGCCTGATTTGGTCTCGCCTTTGGTTTCTCATGTGGCACCATGGACAGCGTGGTGTTGGGAGATATTTACGCTGGCTCGTTCCACCGAATTCTATCCGAATCTCAATACAGATATTTCTGATAGAAAAGGGCCTTAGGATCTTGCAAAATAGGCCTTACCTTAAAAAGCAAATTTTTGTTTTTTCTAAAGCACTAACCCGTGCTAGGGAATAATTTAAACATTTATAATAAGTTGAAAAAATTCACTCGGGACAGGACTTGAACCCGGGGTAGAGCGCCTGCACGGTATGCGAGAGGTTGCGGGTTCAAGTCCTGTCCCGAGTGAATTTTTTCAACTTATTATAAATGTTTAAAGCAAATTTTTTTTAAATAATCACCCTAGGACGTAAATACATGATATCATTTTATTTACGTTGTATGGTTTATCATTGAAATGCTAAGAGCAAACTTTTTTTTTGTGTAATGAAATGACAAAGGGCTGGCCACTTTACGATAAACTTTAATTGACAGCCATACAATGTAAGAAAAGTTTTGCCGTATTTGTTTGCTAGTAAATCAGCCAGTCTCAAGAAAGCTTAAAAAATGGCGTTTTTCCGTATTAGTTTATAAACGACGACGTCCAGTCGTTAGTAGTAGGTAAGTGTTACTTAACTATGCAGCCTTCCTAGTAAGCGAAGAAGGTATTTTTATGTAAGTTTAGCTTATTATTTTGTAATAAAATATTGTCTAGCCCCCTTTATGACAAAACATCTAACTTAGACGAGCTCCAGAACACAATATATATTTTTGAACACATTATGCAAAGTTAAAAATTACCTAGCTTCAAAGTGTCTACAAAGTATGCTCCTTGCAAGTATGATGAGTTAGTTTACTAATTGAGTTTAGAGGCTTAAAATGCAATTCATGTTCTTAATTTTAACTAGAAGTTTCCACCAAAGCATGATGTTATTTGAAAGTGTAACGTTTATTATGAAGCAGAGCTTTTCGTGGATAAGCTTCTGCCCCGCCACAACAAAACATTATAATTTCACGAAAAACGCGTTTTTATATTTTGCGTTTTTGGTATAACTTGCTGAGGCATGCCAAGTATTTTCAACGTGGTATTAGCCTTAGAGCTGGTGACCATTCGACTTATTTTATCGTACAAGGCTGGGAGTTGGTAGGCTGATAGAGTAGACTTCGCTTAGTCTGGGTTTTTTTTTTAAAGACAAACATCTCGGAGAAATCTCGTGCCTTATTTATTTATTTTTGGATTACTTCGTGCGAATAGATGTGACATTTGCCGCAAACTGACATTTTTCCTTCGAGATGTATCGAATGCGAGATTCCCGAGAATTAGCCCCCTGACCACGACAGTGACATGAATAAAAGCGGTCAGAGCAGCTACCACGAGTGCTTACTGTCACTGTCACTGAAAGTGATAAGTTGGATAAACAACCTTACTACTATAGTATTAAGATACATGACAGACGTCCGGCAGACGTCCGGTACAGCTTTTTGGCACTCGTGGTAGCTACTCTGATATCTGCGCGATCAGCGCCTAAATGAATACATATACGTAACGCAACCCAGCTAATCTAATAAAATATAGCCATCTAGTTTACAAAACAAACTTGCCATAATTGTATATTGGCTAATGCAAAGTGGATAGCACCCCGGTTAATTTACCAAGGACCGGTCGGTGTACACTATGAACTGTCTACATAAATTAAGTAATATGTAAACAAAGTTTAACCCAGTTTTAATTGCTCGCGTTAACCTTTACTCTGTCATGTAAATTACCGGCTACTGTGCATGGCGCACTCGATTAAACAATAATAATATGATGTTAAAGTGGGATTTAATCTTGCTTGTGATTTGTGTTTAATTAAAATTCGTTCAGGTTTCTAGGGGGTATCAGTTCCTACTGATTATTCTAAAGATGTTCTACAAAGCGGTAAAGAAATTATTTTTTTATCACATTTATTCGAAAAGACCTAGCTCGTCCCCCGCAAACAGGGACTAAAATATCTTATTCATCTCCCACGCTCGGAAAGTTTGCTGTTACTATTAACTTACGATCGTGTAAAGGCCGGATTTAAACTATCTGCATTTTTGCGCGCTTCGAAATTTGAACGTGACGCCGCCGCCGGGACAGTCTTTCCCGCGCCCTATAGTGTTGAAAAAGAAAAAAACACTGGCCGTTTAAGTAGATGCCAAATCCCGACGGAAAATAAAACCTCATTCATAGTTCGTTTACACGCGTATTTCAGCGAAAGTGATTGTTCGTGCCCATTCTCTATACAAAACTGTGAATGTAAATGGTGCATCGGTCACGGAATAGAACTTTCAGAAATGCGGTTTCTTCTTATAGTCTTTTCAATATTTTGTACATATATTTATTTTATAATACCAGTAAATAAAAAAAATGCTTCGCTTCTGTTTTATCAAATAAATAATTATGTTTTGGTTAGTTAAATAATTTTTTTTAAACGATATTACTAATTTAATTTTTTATGTCCTATAAATTTTTAATTTATATGGTAATAGTTCAGAATGCACCCGGAAAAAAATAACATTATTTTATTTACATTATTTTTGTGTCTGGATAAATAAACTTCAGGAAATTATTAATAAAACGAACGGTTTTAATACCAACGAAGCTCAAAACTTTAGTGCGGCAGCCGTAACTACAGTAAAATATGCTTTTAAAAGGAACTTATTTGACTCACCTGTTTTGCCTGTAAGTAGTTGTCTATAGAGTTTTTCCCGCTTGGCTAACAAAATCATTTCCTCGCTTCTGTGAGATGAAAAGTTTTGTGTTTCGCACGAATCCAATATTATTTGCGTCTCGTGCTTCTGAAAACCTCGCTACGCTCCGGTTTCTTTTTTTTGAACCACTCGCTACGCTCGTGGCTCAATTTTAGAAACCTTCGCTAGCTCGGTTTTCAATACAAGCACTCGCCGCAAACAATAATTTTGCATTCTTGCATAACAAATAACTATTTAATCCCGGAGGGACAAAAAGTGATTTGAATTTGGAATATGGATACTGTAAGTAAAAGTTCAAATGACGAAAGAATTTACAGACAACCTTGAAAAAGATCAATCACGAACAATGTATGAACAAGAAACTGGCAGTATGAAAAAATAAACAGCGCGCGAGCCAAATAAAAAAAAAGTTTGAAGTAAAATAAAATAAAAACGTCACAAATGCATTCCGTCTTCGTTCGTAATTGTTTATTAGTGTACTAAAATTTGGATTTTACTTACTTTCATACAATAAAAGTGTTTATTCCTCAAGTAGTGAGAATTAAAGTTTTATACGTAATACTAACTCCAGAGAACATTGTATCGGACACTGACGCTAATTATTCGTAAGTTCCAGTCACTTATTTTCTCATAGAAGCTGATAAAAAGTAGAGTGTTCACCTCGGGAACAAGACGTTTTAAAGCTCGAGTACTTTAAATCCCTTACTGCGCTCAGGATTCAAAGAAATACTCTCGCCTTAAAAATTGAGTTTAATCCCTCGGGTAACAATCTAGTATTATATACAAGTCATTACACACAGTGGCATTAGGCACCATTCCTAAAATTGATTAATGCATTAAGAAATGTGTCCTAATATAATTGTTAAAATCAGCGAAAAAAAGAGTCATATTTTTGGTAAAATTGTAACGGGACTAGGTAGATAGGCATGTCGCAGCCAAATAGTAAGAGACGCCGCTTTATAAGTGGGCCAGCCGTATTTCAAAACAGAGCTAGAATATTCTTACAATAGCTTCTTACATAGCTAGAAGCTACAATTTGTCTTCAATTGTGTCTCAAGAGCCAATTTGTACTTAAAAATCCAACGTTGGTCACCTTTTACTATCTTTTTTTCCTCTAAATACATGATTGAAATTCCCTGTCCTATTTAACGGCGTAGCACTCGCTCCGCGGCGTAGACCCTGCGTAGACGGTCTACGAGCTTCAAGCGTATTATTTCAGGCGCTACGATTGTGTTTTTCAAACAGTCTCTTCGCTCAAACAGGTATTACTTAGATGGTGTAACAAATAAAATAGCCTGAGGCGTACTTTTAATGAAATCATGCTAGACCAGCCTCCAGACTCTGCCTACACCCGACAAAAAATAACAGACGTTTTATTTTTATCTACGATTTTTTTTATCTAAGTACGAAAAAAGAGCTAGCGCAGCCAGATAGTGAAAAATAGAGAAAGTATGTCGCAAAAGATTGTATTGTGAGAGATTAAATAATGGAATGTTTTATCAACAACAACGCAGAGTTAAAATCGTACATCCAAAGATGACCATTAAACGTCTAAAATAAAATAAAAAACTATTGTTCATTCATTCTTCACGAAGAATCACGGCTCAGCGACCCAAAGTGGATCTTGGCCTCCAAAACCAAAAGACGCCAGGTCGTATTAGTCTGATGTTATGTTTTTCATTTAGTTTTGAAGTTTGAATCTCAATTTCTTATTTACCACCACTTCTTACACTTCTTGTAAAACCGAGATAGATTCATAACTTAGTTAGCATAATTGTTTTGGCCTTATAGAGATTTCCGGGCGATATTTCTTGCTGGGCCCATGCAGTGGAATTAGTTAGGGCCGACGCTACCCAATATTGGCCGGGGCCGGACAAATTGCGATCCGTTAGGAATATATTACGGTCCCCTCAGCGGACCACAATCCACGCAACAGAATATTAACCCAGTACAAAGAGCAAGAGGTCTCCTCAAATAGATACCCAGTTTGAGTGGCAAATTGCAACCTAACTAGTCATTACATTAACTAGCAAAGAATGACTACTACTTATTTCTGCGTTACTTGGCTGCCACATAGTAGGTACTTTTTTGATTAAATTGGCATCCATAATGAAAACTAGGCCGGTAATATCGACCACATTCAGTACCAATCATAGTTTATTATACAGGTGGTTTAAAATTCTCTCTTGCTCGAACTTTTAGTTTTTTGGGCAGTACTACTGGTTTGTCGACCAGAAAAACAAATCAGCTAAATTATTGTTGTTTTGTTGTTAAGGATAATGAAAACAATACTGCTTTACTGTCGTGAAACAAACATTGCTTAGTTTGACTGTGAAAATTGTGCATATCCCGCAACGCTAATTTCATTGACCCTTAAACCGCAAATCTCGAAAAATAATTCTCATACTAAATTATAATTTTAAACCACCCTGTAGAATAAACTATGATTGGCAAGTGCATAATTTGACTGCATCCATGCATCTGTTTAAGATGAAGTAGGCTTGCCCAGCACCTATACCATCCCAGGCACTGCAGCGCCGAGTGGTCTCTTCACCCATCTAGTGTGAGTGAAGGTACCACTGGACGCTGTATAAATCATCTCATTACGTAGATGCAAATGCCTTTTTATTATTATGCATCTGTATTGTGTCCATGCGCTTGGTACTGAGTGAAACTTGTGCTGTGAATGTTCAGCGAGCAAACTGTCTGACTGTAAGCGTGCTTCTTGTTTATGGCGGTTTTAAATCCAACTGGTGGATGCCAGACCGTGAATAGTTGATGTTAATCGTCATCGCACTAATGAAACTCTTGCGCACAAAAATACATAGCTAATTAACTACCGTTACTTATGTTAGTTATGTCTTGACTTATCTGTGTTACGTCAAGTAAGAATGGTAATCCCTGTGGTGGGTGGTGTTGTGTTTTGTTTTTTTTATGGATGAAACTGTTTGTGTGAGATTTTGTTTGATACTACGACCTGCTAGTAACTTCTTGATGATGGAGAATATGCGGCCTTTAAGTTTTGAGCAACGCCCGGCCATATACGGCTGAGATACTTTGTTCTCCTATTGTTTTTAAATTTATATTTATATCAGCCGGCTTTACTAAGCTACGAAGGTAATATTAAAAACCCAATCGATGGCAAAAGTAAATCACTGATATTTATTTGAGAAATCATGTGAAGTCGTCCTAAAAATTTACGTGAAATATAGACGTCGTTAAAAAGTGATCATTAAAGAGGAAAAAAGAAGGAATGTTTCGTTTAGTACATTCCTTTGGCATAAAGTGGTCCCGTAGACATAAATTGCCGGGTCGGGACAAATTACGTTCAGTCTCAATCGATGAGCTAATCTTGTTTTGAATGACGTTGATATAATTTTCTATTTGTGTGTTGACATTCGATATTTTGCCGTCGTAACTGTGCACATAATCGGGAAGCTCGCATGCGATAAGATATGGAAGCAAAGCGATATTTCAAAAGTAAACACCGCATCGTTTGCTTACGCAGTTGAAATTGTTTATCATATTCCCGAATACTATCACAAAGAACCACGGTGATTTCAAAGCATCTTATAAGTTGTGATTTCATTGATTTGGCAAGGTTTTAAATAGTTACGAGACCGAATCCAATGTTGACGTAACATTGAAATTAAATGTTCCGGAACTAAAGTTTTATTCGCCACTCTTCACGCCCTCCAATAATAAAGGCGAAACTTTATTACCGTAATAATGTTCCATAATTGCAGCATCTACCTACAGGGTGTTAAAAGACCGCCAACAAAGCGGGAAACCACGTATTGTCCTCATCATAAGGAACATTTCTGTTCAAGGAACTATGCCTGGGAAATCAACGGTTTCCGAGATAATGAGGTTCAAAGTCGGACTTTTCAAAACTTTTTTTTTGCAGAAATGTATTCAGTATCTAGTTTTTAACATACCTCCTCAAGAAGCCATATCAAAATTATGAATATTTCTTACAAAAAACGACGTTAAAATTGCAACCCGCATTGTATTCTAAACATCGGCACTTCAAGCTTAAGTAACATAAACTTATACCTACGTCTGCGCAATATGACTTCTGTGCGTTACACGTCCATTGCGTGATAAAATATTTTTCAAAATTATAACCTCAAAACCCAAAATCATTTCCCAGCAATAATTTATCAAAAAAGTACTTGGTTTTGGTGTCTAGTATGCGTGGCTTTCGGATCTGTTGGCGGTCTTTTAACACCCTGTATAAGCTCCGTTATTATTTATTACTAATGGCTATTTAAATACATTATGGATCACAGCTAACTAATAACAACACGAATTATATCTGTTCGACTGATTCTAATTAATGTTGCTTATGCAAGAACAACACTAACCTGTTTGTCTCGAATTGGCATTTTCCAATGGAATGCAGAATGATCGAGATCGAAAACCCGAATGAATATTAATTGTGATCCGCATTGCATTAGCTAAATCTGTAACAAATATTATTATGCTGTATGTACTGTAAAGTATCTGTTGTGACTTTTGTTAAGCTAACAACTAAGAGAGACTAGTTAGGAGACTTTTGTTAAGGTACATAGAGCTAGCTATCATCAACAGTGAAAAATATCCACAAGAACTATAATCTTTTTGCATTCTTGTTATTTCAAATTGATACCAATTTAAGAAAAAAATACTTACGGCCATATTGTTCCCCGTTGACCCAATGTCCTAGATGGGTGAAATGACCACTCGAACCGCAGTTATGTCAACTTGACTCGTGTTATTTTGCCTTTGTTATTATTATGTTTTTGAGCAAAAAAGTGTTCTGTAGATATTTTCTTTGCATTTACCCATCTTCGCATATAAGCTCCCTGCTATTGCGCCTGTAATGTATTCACTTCCCGAAAAGCTCGCCGCACATTCGTATGTGTCAGTAGAATCCACCGACTCGGCCGAGGCGAAAGTTTTTTCACTTCTTTCCGTGTCAATTTAAAAATGGAACTTCGGCGAGCCCATCAATAACCTAAGAGTTATTAGGAAGAAAAGTTACGCATGTGTAACTTTAAAGTTATTGGTGCAGGAATAGCGCCTAACTCAGAAGGTTTCTACGGTAGTGGTGCGGGCGGGGGTTGAGTTTTCATTGATGCGTGACTTCAGTCGCAAGTCAGCATCGCCGTCACCTGTTTAGGTGAGAGGTCACACACATTATGTCATCCCTCCCGCACCTCTCCACTACCACAGAAACCTCCTCAGTTAAGCGCTATGCTAACGCATCGTTCGGCAAAGTTTGTCGCTCGTACTACGGTACAAGCGACGAACTCTCCCAGTAAATCCTATTTATTCTGAGGATTCACCCTGAAAAATAGATTCGCCAGCAGGACATGAGAAAGGCTCATTGGATGCATTTTCTCGGATAGTCATTTAAACAGACAAGTGAATAGCCCATTGCTGCAACCAGATTGCCAAGTTACGGTTAGTTGGAATACAGAAGTAAAAACAAATAAAACTGGGGATAAGGATCATCGACACGCTAGGATATCCCTTTTTGTTCGATCATGGGGTATCTAGCCTGTCGCCTTAGAATCGAACACTCAAACGCTCACCAACGTACTGTCTCAAAGCTGTAAACTAACTAAGGCCTTTGCATCTACGTAATGAGATGATTTATACAGCGTCCAGCTGCCACCTTCACTCAAACTAGATGGGTGAAAAAAACCACTCGGCGCTGCAGTGCCTGGGGCATTTTTTTAGATGGAGTAGGCTTGCACCTATACCATCCTGACAGCTTAGTCGGCCTCACTATCTCAAAGCTGTAGAACATGGCAAATAGCTTACTTATTAGCCTTGTCCTCACCGGTCCGGTGTGGACACGGATAATCATGAATTAAATTTACGCAGGGGTTGTAAATATACCCTACATACATAAACAAGTAAGTATAGTGAGTAAGTAAAACGTTTATTCACAAAATATAGACACAGTACAATGATACACACAAGTAGGCAAGTTAAATTGTACAAAAAGAAAAGTACGACGAGTATGTCTCGACATACGAGTATGTCTTCAATCAGGATGATGTCTATGTTTATGGTATTCTGGCTTGGTTATCAAACTTATCAATGGTGATGTGTTGACTATAATTTTGACGTAAATATGTAAATATCATAAAAACTAACCTCCATTTAATTGACGATTGTGCTCAATGTTCTGACGGCCTGCAATGTCTATCGAATATTACAATATTTTACGGAATTGTGTAAAAAACGCAGCAATTGTTCCCTCCTGAAACAAAAACCCAGCAGGACTCGCATTCTGCAGCTTATTTTGTTGCCTTCCGGCAAGCGAAAAATTGATTTTCCTCCGCACTATAGTTCTTTTTAAAGGGCTACTTAAAACAGTCCATAAATCAAATAGATACGCGCGAAAATGCCCCCTTTCATTGGCTGCTCTTGCGTCGAGCCTCGAGTTGGTGCAGTTAGGTCTAATAATTTGATCCCATTTGCATCCTTAAACAATTAAGTAAAAGCTACCTTAAAGCTACCTTGCTTCAATCACAGTGATTGAGCGTAGGCCTTACTCTATCTCTGAGATAATGCCTGTGTGTGAATGCCCCATAACAAGCAGTGAGTCTTTCTTCTACTCCATGTTTCCATTACTCATTGATATTAGTTTAGGCTCTGGGTTAGGTTTAGTAGTTTGTTTACGTAAGTACGTATTTTTTATGACTGATTAAAACCTACATAAATAAAACCATGTCCATTTTATTTGATATGTTTCAAAATCCTGGTTTGTAACAATTCAGCCTTTGGCTACCAAACAGGATGAGATCAGAACTTTGGACCCAACGGGAAACCACTCCCACTAGCTCTATGAAATATGACCGGATTATTCTGGAAGCCCGAAGTGTTAACCTCTCTATGGTAAGTTCCGCTTTAGTTACGTTATTGTTTCCTAATCTGCTGAGGACACACCGGACGTCCTGTCTACGGATAAAGGAACATTCCGGGCTTAAAATAATAAACGGCTGGTTGGGATAAAATATACACTTTCTACGTTATATTATACAAGGTGTCAGAAAGGTCCTGTCATCAATGAGGGGGTCGCTAAAATCATGAATACAAGCATCTTTTAGTATGGGTCAACTTCAAAATCTTCGAAACAAATCGACCTTTTTGTAACAGCTGTACACTTAACTTTTCCCGCGTAGAAATAGAACTGTGAGGCGATCGTCGAGAAAATATTTCCACGTCTCATGAACACAACCCATAAGTCATCTTAGTAGCTTACGTCTGCGTTGATATTTCTCTAATTTCATTTAACTATAATAACAGTAGTTCACCCCAAACTGTGAACTCGTGACCCCATGTAGGTGTAGCCAACTAGTTTACTCGAAACCGTTTACTGATACAAAATGAGCATTACTTTCGAAAGCTTACAAAAAGTAAGTTGCCGTAAGCTCAAGCCATAACTAATCTAATACATGGGTGGCCACTACCTCATAGGATTACCTAAGATTTAGCCTAACCAAGTGCAGCTGGGCAAAGGTCTTTTTTCGGCCTGCTTCTTTCGGGCTTCGGAGAGAGTCACCGCGCGTGCCCACTGCTTGTTCGGGGACAATTTCGACTTTGCATACTCGTATTGTCTCTACACACGCAGGCTAGGCGAACTAATGAAAAACCAGACCCAAACTCTCTACAGAGCAAAATAAAACTAGGCGTTTAATAAAGCAGAGAGTTTAATTGCTCACATGTGTGCGTTCGTTGTAAATACGCTTTTATTGTCCGGGCTAAGGGACGGCCGCGTTGACTTTTAATTAAAAGCCTCCATACTCGAGTTAATAGAGGACATTTTTAACTGGCGCGCTGCTGCGTCTAGACTCGTGTAGGCTTTACAATGTCAGGGATCGTTATGCTAAGAATCGTATCCTACACGATCAATCTACTTCCCATTGGATTTTGAAATCACGCTTTGTCCAACCCTGGCTTTGTAGTTTCAGTAAATATTTTATACCCTGGCTTTGCAAGCAGGGTATAAAATATTTACTTTACATCTCAGCTGAAGTTTCTGTCATGACACGCTAAGAACGGACTTGGTGTTTTTAATATTTGCCTTCAACTTAAATTTTAATTTAATAAAGTCAGCGAGATACCCGATGCGTGGTAGCTCTTACCGCGTGCGGCATAAGTGCGTCAGTCAAACAAAAATGGGTATCTTAGCGTATCGCTGACGTATCAAAAGTACAGTCCGCACGTGGACCCTTACGCGCGTGCACTCTGTTAAGTTACGTCTCTACTGTGTACGTCACTAGGTCACTAGTCACAAACGTCACTAGGTGTAGGTACAGTCGGCCACATTCTCAGATATCCCTTTTTGTTCGATTGGCGCCCTTATGCCCCGCGTGATAAGAGCTGCCATGGGGTATCTGAGATTGTGGCCGACCGTACAAACCAACATCCCAAATTTTCATTAAGTTTGGACTTTTCTAAAGGTAACCTGCCGATGAAAATATCTGACTGGCAGCTAGATGGACATGTAAAATTTTACAGACTACATCTTACGAGTATACTGGCATTGCTAGTGGTACGGTCAGCCACAGTCTAGGATACCCCTTGGCAGCTCTTACGGCGCACGGCTTAAGGGCGCCAATCGAACAAAAAGGAGTATCCTAGCATGTGGCCGACTGTACTAGAAATCGACTCGAGAGGTATACAAAACGCCGTCGCGTGACAAGCTTGATTAACACGTTCGTTAATGAACATTGGATGACGTTTGCGATGGCTATCTCCAAATGCGATGGAGTGCGAACTGGCACCTGCTAGCAAAGCTATCTGGCGCTTATGTGCGAGTGTATTATCAAATTAAATGGAATTGTGTCACGACATGTCAATGTTAAAGTAGTTTTACTTCTAAACGCTGTCATGTCAATGTTAAAGTAGTTTTACTTCTAAACGCTGTGTTAGGGCGCGTTTATGTGACGTGGGGTTAGGGGATTGCGAGAAATTTGAACGTTGCTACCTTGTAAACAAAGTTCACTCTTGCCATCATTGACCACCAGAGCGCGGCGACCACGCGGCCGCCACACGAAAATTTTCATCTCGTTTGTCAGAGCGTCTTTGGTCACCTGGCATACAAACAAAATTTATTTTTAGTTATATCATAGGATTTCAGGTATTAGCAGAAGTAACAGCTACAATTTAACTCAGTTTACTCGTAACCATGGGTCGCCTGCAACGGTGCCGAAATATCGGGTACTCAAAAACTAAACAAAATCGTGGTAAGAATCCCGAATTCTAATAATTAGGTCTATAATACCCACGAACAAAAAAATAGGTATGAGTTGACGGTTCAAATCATACTTTTTAGAAAAACTGGCGCAAAGATACTGGTCACATCGAACGACACCCAATTTGGTCGGAAGACTTGGCCTAGTCCGGTCCATCGGCTTCATATTAGCCCGGGGCATGTTCCACGTTAGCGAAGTGATGATTTCGGCAAACAAGCACGCGTGCCGGCCAACTTGTTCCGGCTACAATCTCTTTGATAAACTCGAGCGGGGTCTTTCCTGTACGACCATGTTTGTCGCATCTTCTGTAAAATGTTCAACGGTTTTGGTGATGATCGCCACATGCCACGATGTTCTGCCAGCCTTTGGACATCTCAAATACTCTACATTAATTAGCTTGCCTACTCTTGGATTGGATTGGATTTTGTATATGGATTTGTATAGAATATGATAGATGTATAGAATATGATGTATAGAATAACGTTTTGATTATTCACTTTTCCCGGGACTTCATCCACACTGAGCTCGATGACGGCGGAAAATACAGGCAGCCTTTTATCTAAGGCTATTTACTTTGCTTCTCAACTTTTTATCGAGTTCTGCGTTCACTGTAAGATATCACCTTTGATCTCTATACACTTCACACATGAAGCGGTCAGACCGCGATGGTCTCATGAAGCACATAGTCTCCGAACTCTGACCGGCGCAGAACGCGGACCGTCAGGGGTGGTGTGTTCGGCGCCTAAATCTGTGCGGAGGATATCGCGAGCAAAAGTGGTTATACCGTAAAGTGTAAGTCACCACAGACATTGGAGCAAATGGGAATACGTCAAACTCGAACGCGGCAACTTCGTTGGCTTGCTGGCGAAACTTGCACTCTACTAAGCGCTTCCCCTTAATTGAATTGTATACTATGTTTCTTCACTATCCCGGACTTTAGATTTCATTGTTTCACCTTAAACATGTACCTAATTGGTGGCCCATGAAGAGAGTTAAACTGACTACGAAATTGTTGGCTTTAAATTACAGGTTAATTTTCGTGCAGCTGCCGTTTGGCACGCAAGTTTGTATTTAAATCTGTTATTTGTTTTAAGTGTAGACTTTTCCTACTTTGGGAATGTGATACTGGGCCTAAACATCTCCCGGGTACTGCACTGGCCGAGTGATTGCTTTAGTAAAGTGCGAGTAAAGGTGCCACTGGACACTAATATTATATTTGCGAAAGTTTGTAAGTGTGGATGGATGGATGGATGGATGGATGTTTGTTACTCTTTGACGCTGAAACGGCTAAACGGATTTGGATGAAATTTGGAATAGAGATAGCTTAGACATCAGAATAACAAATAGGCTACATATTATCACGCTTTTACACTTAGGAGCAAAGTAAAATATATATCCTTTTTCTGTAGTTCACGCGGACGAAGTCGTGGGAAAAAGATAGTATTATCTAAAATATAGTCCTAGCTAGAGTAATGTATGATTTGATATTTGATGAACTAAAGTTAGTTGTTGAAAAATGTCAAGCATTACTCAATTACTATACGACTTGGATTATGTACCTAAGACGTAACGAATTATAACTTAAGAATCAAAACTTTTACCTTCGGCCTCCTCCGCTCTTCCAAGAAAAAGTAACCAAAATAAATCCCCAAAACACGCCAAAAGGTAATCAACAATGAGACGAATGCGGGAGTAATTTTCAAATTTAATTTCTTTGCGGGCTCTCGCGGAAAATTTAAGAGTAAAGCCTTAAATTACCGGTCGCGTTTCCTCGAATACTCAATTTACTTTAGGAGAGACTTAGGGCACAACATTGAAACAACAGAAGTACAGTCACAGCTGTATCCTAAAAACGGGTTAGTGCTAGGGAAACATACAATGATTAGACATTTTGCTAGAGACGGGAGTCAAGTTCTGAACCCTCGATTAAACATTTTCGTATGTCAATTCCATTAGACATGACTAAAGTCACACGAGTAAGTATGACCAAAAAACTTTTCATAGAAATCCCAGCGTTGATATCCTTGCGCTGTCTTCACAATACCATAAACCCATCGACCTTTTGATCCTACTAAGACGTGGACAATGACATCATGGGCAGGGCATAGAACACCATCTCAGCTCCCAGCCCAGTGGAGCGGATGAGAAAGTAGCGCAAAGTGGGAACGAGATGACGATGCCTTGCCTGGGGATAAAGATATGGACTTGAAGAAACCACCCAGATCTGGAAGCTTATTCGCTAAATATTTACTTCATTTAGGCACTCATTCGTAAAAAAAATACCTCCTAAATCAACGCCTAAACGACGCCTAAATCAGTTCTTTTGTGAGGTTCGTATTGTGCCACGGGCGCTCAACAAACGTGAAATGACACTAAGCAAAACGAGTCATCTTTTTTTACTCCGACTGATAAAAAGGAAATGTTTCTGGGTACATGGCTTCGTTTTAAAAGTACAAGGGGCTGAAAGGAGCTGAGTTATTTTGAATACCAATGATGCGGACGAATCGAGAGAGGCGTAGAGAAAGTGGCTTTATATTTCAGCTGGCAAACGAAAAGGAAAGAAACGCTTTATGGCTCTACTGTATTAATCATGAAATTGTTTCTATTAACTTGGAATTGTTTCTATACCTACTGTGGTATTCTACTGTGATGTGTATGAAATGTTTTATCGAAATAACTGATACCTTTACTTCTGCTGCAGACATGCGACATAACGATGAGGACGAGTCTTCAGAAGCTTTTCGGTACACCAATGCCTTGCAGGTAAATAAAAGGCTTCATCATCAGCCTGTTACCACCCACTGCTGAGTAAAGGCCTCTTCATGCTCACGCCACCTCTCACGATCCTGTGCCAGGCGCAACCACTGTTTACCGGCTACTCGGGCTATGTCGTCGGACCATCTGGCCTGTGGTCTGCCAACCGATCTCTTCCCCTCTCGGGGTCGCCATTCCGCAATGAACTTTGTCCATCTGCCATCGGTACGACTAGCCAGGAGTCCTGCCCACTTCAAAGAAGTTAGTAGGCTTAACCAGCACCTATACCATCCTGACAGCTTATTCAGCCTAGACCACAGGAAAGACAAGTTTAGAGTCAACTAACAAGGTAACGGTAGAGGAAAACATCGTAGATGTAAATGCGTAGCACCTATACCTTGAATACCTTCCTCTCGGCTACTTAATCTCACAGGGCTATTAACATAGCTAATGCAGGTAACTGCATCGCAGCCGTATCACGACTATAATCCCATTACTATCAGCTACCTAATAATGCCCGGAACTGACAATATTCGAGCGCTTACACCCTAGTACACACTTAATTAAGTAGGAACCGTACGTATAGGATACAACGACGGTAATAGTATCTAGTCTACGGGAAGAAGACGCCTCAGCCCTACAAATATCATCGACACATCGAGCTTTTAATCTACTGTCCGTTTAAGATGGCTCTATGAAAAAAATAAGTACTTGTAGCTTGTCTTGACGTCCTATTTTAAACTTTTCCTTTTTTCTGGTCGCCCGTAATACAAATTGTAGAGCCATTAGGTGTTGCAGAAAAGATTGAGAAAATACGGGGATTTTGTCTACGAAATATCGTCCCAAGATGCATATTTTCAGCGAATTCTACAACCTTCCAAAACATAACTCAGAGAGCTCTAAATTCATGTGCAAGTAACAGCAAAAGCAGTAAATGATGAACTCCGCCAAATAAATCCAAACTTGCGGCGGCGCAAAGTTGCCAAATTCACTTACACAATAATATCTAAATGGCTTTTAGAATCGCCGCCTCCGGAAAAACAGTTTATGATTTGTTTACTTCTATTCTGGGAGTTTCGAGAGTTTATCACTTTGTTAACTTTATGTAGGTCTACTTTATCAGGGTGTTATAGAAAAGTCTTGTCATCTTTTAGAGGGTTGGCGAACTCATCAATAGGTAAGATTAGCCTACACAGTATACACGTACTACTAGCGGAGAACTGGCATTCTTTCAAAGAGAAAGAGAAATAGAGGGAGAAAGAGAAATAGAGGGAGAAAGAGAAATAGAGAGAGAAAGAGAGAGGGAGAGAGAGGAGGGGTGTTGGGCTTCTACCGCTTCATCCCATCCTATCAATCCAAGATTATTATGCAGCTAATAATTTATGACGATTCGTTATGAAATTGTAGACAAAAGCTGACACCAGAAAGTCTAACTAGTATTAGAGTTATTTATGGAGCAGCAACAAATGAAGGCTGAATGCCTCAAAAACGTAGCACAAAGACCTCCCGAGTAAATGTACAATTTCTACTCGTATTTGCGCAGTCGGCCTATGTGTGAAAACAATTATTTTAACCTGTTCCGAGTGATTAACGCCTTTCTCCGTACATGGCCATCACTTCACATGTTTTACTAAATTGTTTTGTGGGGACAGTCCAATGCGTTATATTGTTTGGCATTTTATGGCAAAAAAGAACAAAATCCGGTTTTTTATTCTTCTAACACTACTCATCGATGTATTATACTAATATTACGCAAATAAAGTAACTTTATTTTTTATATTTGCACCTAAACAACATGTCCCACGCACGTTACTGCATCACCAGAGTTTTCACATTAGTCACTCACCGGAGTACCAATGGATGCTGTGTCAATGAGAGGACGAACTATCGGAAAGTTATTTTGCTTCCTAAGCCTTATGATCCGCAATGGTTTATCCAAAGGATTTTTTTATTATTTTTATATTACAAATACATATAAAATGCGTGTTAATTAGTGAAATATTGAATTTAGTAAATTGCGCCATACGGAAAATATGCCTTAATAAGGGTAGAGGAGCTGACTTGTTTTAGACAGAGCAAACGTACCAGGCACATGCTATCCCGATACAATCAATACAAACGACACAACAACACCACCCAAAGCATTTAAGATTCATTGGCACGACCCTCTTAAAAGCAATCTTACGGACGAAATCAATAATGAACCCATAATACTGGCTACGCACTTTTGTAGCCAATACTTTTCCGGGTTTGGCCCCAAATTTTAATAGACCCAGAGCCTTTTCAGTGCCAACACCAAGGAGAAGCTGTCAGGGCTAGTAAATTGAATTGAAAAATCGCTACAATTTTGTCTGTAACGTACGTAACTATATATTTAACCCAGTCGATACCGTAGCACTCGTAGCAGGATCACGCGTAAGAAGTACCGACCCGACCAGTAAGGAGTGCGTTACCCCAGCAAAAATTAGAGTCTCATAGAAAATTTGTGCATCGTCTCGTGTAATGTGACGTAATGCGACGTGTAATGTGATTTGGCGACCAAATTTTAGTATCTCTTATTGCGCGTGGCAAAGAGCGTCAATTAAACAAAAAGGTTATCGCTGGCTGTACCGAGTGCAAATATAGTTTGGCCCCAATATTTCTCAATGTTCTTCCAACGTTGGAGCCAAGGTTACTCTGGCCGTCCCATATACAGCCTCTCGGCACAATACAGATAAAGTCGACTCTCGGCTTGCATTTGGCCGGATTCCCGCCGTATGCGCCGCACTAAAACAAATAACACCCCATTAATATTCAGCGAGTCAGCCAAAGGCGTGCGTTGTGTTGCGCTTGCGAGGCCGGAGGATATGTATGTGCCTTATGGGAAGGACAAAAGGGGTGTATTGGCTTCTTCATCATCATCCATCGTCGTTAATTTATCGACAGTCATTGCACTGATTATAAATCTTCCTTCCCTCTCTCTCTATTCTTCAATCCAAAGCTGAGTTTAGATCTCTCCCAATGCATTATTTTTGGTCATGGGCTTTCCTCATCCAGAACGTTCCCGCTTCTTCGACCTTTGACTATAAATCTTTTACTCTATAATTATACTTGTATATTGAAGTATTCTGCTTACTTAGGCTGCTATAGCTAATAGCTCTAGATAGAGCTAGCATAAATTTAACTAACATGTACCTGGTTTCGATAAGATAACGACCCCTTCAAGTACCATGGCAGTACTTTCCACGAGACCTAGCCACAACCACAAGACAACCATGCTACGAAAATTCAATACTGTCAGGGTGTTTTACCATTTTACCATTATTTAGATTAGATTAGATTAGAATATTCTTTATTGTACTAGAAAACATTTTATGGACAGACATTAATAATACATTAATGGTACAAATCGGCGGCCTTATTGCTAACAGCAATCTCTTCCAGGCAACCACTGACGGAGAAACTGCTAAAGAGATAAGACTAGTGGACAAATAATGCTGAATAAGACGAAGAAGAAGAAGAAGGGTAGCATTGAGAGAAACGAATTATTTCGACGATTACTAACTAAACTTCACAGCTCTTACGAAATGCTCCAAATACAAAATTTTGGCAAGTAAAACTAGAAGGTTTTATCAAAGTATGGTTGTGAATGAAAACTCAATGATCAAAATGTTTGAAGTCATCTCCCGAAAACCTCTTTTTTGGTCATAACTGATTTAAGTTTTAATTTTATACGCATTCGTAGTTTAACTTTGTACCTAGTATTTGTTGTGAAGGATTTTTCTCTTATAAAACCTCATATCTCGATGTAAAGTGACAAAAACAGAGAAAAAAATCCAACAAGAGCGTCGTAGCCACCACGCTGCGGCGCAACTTATTACGTATTATATCGATGATCCTTCGTGCGAAATTCCCTCTTTCGTGCAAGTCTCGATTCATATAGATTCAAAGATTCAGATTCAAATGTTTTATTCAATATGCCATAAATAAATTATTTACATTGAACGTCAAAATATTATCTAAAGTAAAAAATGTATATAAATCAGATACTTATTAATATCTAATACTAAGTATCTAGCTACTTTTTTTTCTCCAGCTTCACTAGCTCTGATCGTTATAAGCCGCGCGCGATGTGAATGGGATGGAACCTTGTCAAAGTCAATCGAAAATATACTTTATTTTACTTTGACAAGGTTGCATCGACCCGAGTTTGCGTACCGCGCGCGTCTCAGTTCCAAAAGGTCGCATCCCATTCTCATCCCGCGCGCATTATACGAGTACCTTACCTTCCTCAAAGAAACTCACGCGTGATACACCCTACCTTCTCGAAGTCTGGATTAGGCGCAAGAGATTTATGGTGCGTTTATCGGTAACGGCTACGCACCTGTGTTACTTACAATGCGGTTTCTTTACCTCGTAAGTAGATACTTGAGGATTTGCCTTTTCGCCGGAAAAGAGGTTTTGTTTCTAACTTGAGCTCTTACCTAAATATATCTACTTACTTGTCAACCTTGATTAGGATCCGGAAGCTGGGGTGGAAGTAGAGCCCAAAAAATAAATAAAATAAATTGTGGAGATTGTTGAATGTACTCACGACAGCACATCGACCTTTACACGCTAGCACTCTACTCGGTTACGTTACGGGCGACTTTACAACAAAAGTTTACAGTCTGACGTGCTGTCGTATGTACTAGTACTGAGTATATTTTCTAGGAGAAATGCTAACGGTCAATGAAGTTAGAGAAACCTTCGATGATCCGAAAGATATCTATACCTAAGTGAAGAAACACTACCAAACTAACAACACTTCTTAGAATTCAAATTCTAATAGGTAGATAAGTATGATGTTTTGCATGATTGTACTATTAGAAATCAATATTCATGCCATCTTCTCATTTAAAGGTGCATCCTCACCTTCGCTTTCTAAAGTAAACAATCGTGCACCGATCCACGGTTTCCCTAGGACGTGACGGGTTTGATCCGACCTTTACACCGACAGCTCGTCTTTAGTGAGTTTCCACGTTTCCGTTCGCTTTCACTTTGTTTTCGTACGCCTATTATGCATATGCATGGTGTTGACTTGTGGTGGTTAAGTCACCGGGTTAAGTGGGCCCCAAAGGGTACCTCTAGTTGTTTATTTGATGACTATTAGAATGAAATAAGGGAATTTGAATGAAGCAGAAAGGAAATACTAACACCGAGGTTTCGTACACTATCGGGCTGTTAATCGAGTGTTAAAGGCCGCTGTCAGTGGCTTTTTTGTGTGCACTTCTGACAACAAAAAAGCTGTCACACTAGTCGAGATAGCCTGTAAGATTACGGGAAATCAGAGGAAGGTGAGGCCCGTAATATCAATCCCAGTTTAAACTCAGACCATAGATTAGTCGCATTTTCTGTGAAAATTAATAGACAAAAGGTTTTTTTTTTATCACTCGCCACTTTGGACTAAAAATTTGATTTCGGGCATAATAATATTGTTATTTTAGGGCCTATAATGAGTTTAAGGTGGGATGATAGCAACGTGGCGGGAAATTCAAAATTTTCACAGTTTCTTACATTTTGTAGCTAAACTGAGCTATTTTTGTTCCGCGATTTTTCGTTCGCGGAAATAACAAAGCATTCTTTTCATTATTATAAACAACAGAACAACAATAATTCAGCCGTTTATGTGTTCTGGTCTACGGCAAGTTTTTTGGGCAGTGCCACTCCTTCGTAGACCAGAACACATAATCGGCTGAATTATTGTTGTTCTGTTATTTACAATAATGAAAAGAATACTTTGTTATTTCCGCGAACGAAAAATCGCCGAACAAAAATAGCTCAGTTTAGCTACAAAATGTAAAAAAACTGTGAAAATTTTGAATTTCCCGCCACTTTGCTATCGTCAACCCTTAAGGGTGATTAACTGGATAATCGGTGGCATTGTTTTCAACATTGATAAAAACATTCTAGCTAGAAGATAACCTCAGTTAGAGCCCTTTGACATAAATATTTCTGAAACTTAGCATCGACCCATTTAAATTTTAAAATAGCGTCATAAAACGGTCCTCATTTTATTTCAAAGGGGAGGTATTTCCCTAATTAAATTAAATTTCGGAATTCCTTTTCATCTTCACAATGTGCCACTTTCCTTCCGGCATTCCTTCAAAAGGTCAGATTTCTCACGTTTCTTCGTTTACTGTCATGTCAAGTCATTTAATTAAAAAAAAACTTGTGTTTTTGCATCTACGTAGCGAGATGAGATTTAAACAGTGTCCAGTGGTACCTGCATTCCTTAGATGGGACCTCTAGGCTCGCCCAGCACCTATATCATCCATTTGTAGTTATCGCAAATTTTATTTTATTTGGCTTGATATACTAGATTACGAGATGATAAGTATTTTCATACTGGTTTATCGTTATAGAACTACCATAAACCTATGGCATTTTAAGGCGCTGTGCATAGTGAATCGCCCGCGCGCAACGAAAAATGCACAAAATCTATTCCTGTATCAAATACACTAAAAAAATCGAAAATTTTCACATATCAAACCCTAGAATTAGTTGAGACCTATCTAAAACACCCAATTTCGTGTTGACATTCATAAACGTTTTGAAGATATTTTGCTTGAAAAAAAAAAATAGGCGGCGCACTTTTTTTCAAGCAAAATATCTTGCAATCTGTTATGGATATCAACACAAAACTGGCTGTGTTAGATAGGTCTCAACTAATTCTAGGGTTTGATATGTGAACATTTTCGATTTTTTTTATGTATTTGATACAGGAATCGATTTTGTGCATTTTTCTTTGCGCGCGGGCTAATTCACTATGCCCAGCGCCTTAAGCGTAGGCTTACGAGTGGGCCGTTGCAGTTCAATTGCCTTTACGACCTCTTGTATCTAATTTATGTACCTATACAGCTTATAGAATTTTAAAATCTAGTCAATTATCTAACAGCCGTTACTTTTAAGGATTAGAATTTTATGGCGTGTACTTTAGGGGCGTAGGACAACATTTTATAATTTTGTCATTCGCCCAACCTGCGTATATGAGACTATCAGACTACCCATAATTGCTAGCTCTAAGTACGTGATACATAAAAGCGAATATTGCATAAAATATATAGAATACAGTTTTAAAGTTGTAGAGAAGAGATTCTATCAAAGCTCGTTTCTCCCGTGCCGCTAATTTTATTAGTCAATGCAATGTAAGGCAATACGAGCGATTCAGATATGGTAATTGGTGCTGATTGCACGTTATAAATTACATTTTGTATTTGCATAACTTAAATTATACAGCCCATTGAAAGATAGGTGCTGTGTTTACAATTTAATTTTGCTTTATTCTATCGATTGCATTGAATTTTTATTGTTGACATTGACAGATAGCGTGTGTAACCTCCGATTCCCCGTAAAATAACAAGCTGTTGACGGTTGTCGGGTGCTTTATTACCCGACTTCGTGAGGCATAAAATTTGGGTTATGATTTCACCAGCCTATGCATGTATTTTTGTATGGCAAGGTGACAACTGGCTAATCTTTAACAGCTTGCTAAAACCGGGTGAGCGCTGTAAAGGGCCAGACACACAGAACAGATATTTGGGACGGAGACGCCACGTCACTGTCATACAAAATGTATAGAAGCGACGCGACACAATACAGAAGAGACGGAGCGCGGACAAAGCAAAACGTCACGTCCGCGCCGCGTCTTCGTCCCACGTCTCTTCTGTGTGCCTTCCGTCTTCTATTATTGTATTCTTTTTTGTGTCTCATAAACAGTGATCGAATAATCGGATGCATATTTACCTAAAATTATTTTTTGGCTCAGAAATTATGGAAGCGGATTCTTAAAACATATTTTTTAAATATAAATCCCGGGATTTCAGAAAATTCGGGAATGCAAAACTAATCGCATACGTAGCATGGAGACGACTTATTTAGCGTGTAAGTTTTTACGATCGATACAAAAGTGCATTCCATATTAGCAAACACCTGAACGCAAGTATCTGTATTCACCCGACTTAATTCTATAACCAAAACACTGTATTCGTCGATTCCGGAATCCCGGGATTTTTTCGATACAAAAGTGCATTCCATAACAGCCAACACCTCAACTTTAGGTAAATATGCATCCGATTATTCGATCACTGCTCATAAAGTATTATCTCTCTCTCTCTATCTCTTCCTTCCTTCGTGCCCCTACTCAGTTCTGTTCCGACGTTTTCATCCCAAAGACATTCAATTATACCACATTTCAATGGCCACGCATATAAAGATACCAAATAAATACGCAGTCATCAGTGTCAATCATCATTCTTTGCAGAATACTTTTCCGTCTTTATATTCTGCAAGTAAGTACTATGGTACAGTGTCAGCCACACGCTAGGATACTCCTTTATGTTCGATTGACGCCCTTATGCGGCGCGCGCTAAAAGCTACCATGGGTTATCAGACTGTGCTGACCGTACCCTCGTCAAGCTCAAGAAGAGTGAATAGGTATAATAACGTTAATTCAAAACGCACAGGCACAATCGAATGAATAAAACGTGCACTCAGGCGCAAGCTTCGCTTCCCAGTCGCCCTTGACATATGCCGGCCGTTACACTGTAGCAGGCCTACTCAACCTTTTCAGGGTTTAGCTTTAAAACAAGAAAATCCTTCTATATTCATCCATCATACATAATATCCGTCCGTTTTTTGCTGTGCGATCCTTCTGTAGCAGAAGGTATGCTAGTGGTAGAAAACATACAAAGTCCCCGGAGGGCGACGACATGCATGTCACTTTGTAATGTGAGCAGATTTTAAATTAATTGACGTCTCTGCATACCATTTTGGGGTATAAAGTGCTATCATAAAGCATGTTTGTATTTATAACATAAATAGCTTTTGTCCGCCTTTTCGTTCAAAAGCGGGCGACCTGTTTCCAACCCAATAATAATTATAACACCCGCAAACTTTTACACAATTTTACTGTTAAGTTTTTTTGTTTTCTTCACCTTCCTAGTCTCTCAAAGGCCAAGCGGGCCATAGGTTGAGTATGGCTGCACTGGAGGATCCATTCAGAAAATGCACTTACTTGCATCTTTATTCAACAAGCTAATAAAGGCTCTACCTCGGTCAACATAAAGTCCATTTGAATGGCTTTGAAACTCATAAACCCCGACCAAATGTTGACAGGCACTTACGTTCTTTAGGTTCAATGTTGGTCCGTCTGGAGACCTGAATTTTCGTACTATTTGTATTGCAACAGGGTCGCCAAATGTGATGAGGCGGTATCTTAACGTATGAAGCTGCCTTTAAGGTAGTCTACTTTAATAATGCGCTACGAAAAACTTATTTTTACAGCGTGTTTACGTTCAGTTAATTTAACGTCATAAAGTAAAGTATTTATTGCATTATTTTACATTTTATCCTCAAAGGATTCCCCTAGAGGTGTCATTAATCAAATAATCACAGAGTGGCACCATTGCATTTATTATTTACGCCCACATGACAGTAAGGTTTTTGAAATGAGCTCTATTTGCGTCGGAATTCTCTCACGACTTTATTCAAAACTATGCAAAGAGAACCTACGCTTGTCAGTCTTCTAATTAACTTCGAAGCTTTATTGCAAGCCTACAAACTACCTAAGCATAAGTCCAAGATCCGAGTTGATCAGGCATCAAACTGAAGTTGAACCGGTAAACAGCTGCTGTAATTTAAACCATTTTAAACGTTTAACGCCTTTGTATTCCTCGTGGTTCCACTACTCTGAAAAGTATCGTAATTGACTGAATTATGTAGTGAAGTGCCCGATATCGATATCACTGGTGTAGCAAATTCTTAGGTACCTATCGAAATACCAAACCATACTATCGTGGTCAACCACAGCGATTTGTAATGGTTTTCGATTCAATGAGTTTTCGGACTGCCATATTAATGCAAAATTTGTCGCACAGCGTAGCGTGCGTTGCAACCACTTCATTCCAAACTACACATCAGACCCCTTTGCACAAAATTATAGGCAGTAGTATCTTTTGGTGTCAAAAGGCCGCCATCGGTAATCAAACCGGGTACTCACAGCTCTACAAATCGGCTCAGGTCAAATAATAGTATGCCACCGGGAGGGATATAAACACAGCAAAGTTTCTAGTGAGATGAGAAAACACTGCAGTTTACTGCGAGTATTACCTACCTACGTGCCTTTGTGTGCTGCATGGCAGGTTATTATATTGCACAAGAAACCTTTCTAATAAAGCTAGTTTTCATCAAAATTGCAGGCATTCTTCGCCTCACGCTCTCGTAATTTCGCTTTCGTCGGGAGCTGAGAAGATGGCCTCCGAATGCACTCGGAGACTCCACTCAAACGTCTTGCCATCGGCTAAAGTAAAACCCGGCAATTTGCATCGTGAAATTGCAGTGGCGTGAGGGGTCGCCCCGTAATTTGTTGGGTACAGTGGGAGGAGAAAACCTATCGGCCACGGAAACTAGAGGACTCTATATTTTGCTATAGGATCACTACACAGGTGCACCGTGAATTTGTCAGTGGTACTCGTACCTATACCTAACCGCGACATGCCAAAAAAAAATTTTTCCCCAGACTCAGCGAAGTCTACTCTACCAGCGTATCTTCTCCCAGCCTTGTACACACGACAGCACGTGACGCTTACACGCTAGCACTCTGCTCGGTTACGTTACGGGCGACTTTACAATAAAAAGTGTACAGTCTGACCTGCTGTCGTGTGTACGACAAAATAAGTCAATTGAGCACCAGCTTTCCAGCAAAAAATGGTCATGAGGCCGGTTTCATCGTCTGATATACCGCAATATGTATATCAGACGATGAAACCGGCCTCATGACCATGACGTTATCTTTGCACCTTACATTTGTAAATCAAGCAGGACCTCAAAAGGGTAACCAAAAGTTTCTAGACAATTCAATTAAAAAGATGCTTTCGACACGAGAGGAAGAAAAATACCTTTTGGCACGGCGATACAACATACGACTATAAACGCATATCGTCGCATTATGGCATAAGCCGCCTTAGAAAATAACATGTCCACCGGCTGCACGACTGCATCAATAAAAAAAACCGCTATGAAGAAGCGCCATGATGTTGCTTTTCGTAGTGAAATAAAGAAAGATGGTGCTACCCGATATAATAGCGGGATAATTTTTTTATCGATGCAGACGTGCACCCCGAGCAGGGTAGCATTCTGAGATATGCATCTGTCAGCTCATATCAGTTCTTCAATCTACTTTACAAATTAACCGAACTTCAGTAGTTGCTTGTACACCGCACCCTCGCTCGCGGGATCCTCGATAAATAAATATGGATTGGATTCCGCTTTGCCCGGTCGACTGGGCCGCCTCGTATAACTACTTACTACTACCTGATCTAGCACGAAGGTTACATCAAGTTCGATACCGCGCGATATGGCGATATGGCGGATCCTCAACCTCTTAACCGTCTCATCCTTGGAGTACCGTTGGACCTAATTCTCATCGTATCCGGCAACGACTGCGACCTCAAAGGCTATGACAGATATTACTCGGTTATTAACCCCCAACGCAATAAGAGGGACATTATAAGTTTAAAGAGTGTATCAGTGTATTAGTGTCTGTCCGTGGCAAAGTAGCTCGCAAAGGGGTTAACAGATTTTGTAAGGAGAGTGTTCTTAGTTAGATTTATTCAACATCGGTTTAGCCGTTTTTGAGATAGGTAATCTAATTTAAAATCAATATGTCGGGGGTTTTTAATTTAAGTTTTTGTCTGCACTAAATGAATTGATGATGTGGAACTTCTACGAGGATGGGCGCCATGGATGGAAGAAGCACAACTTACCCTTAAAAGTCATAATACAACGTAATGAAGAGGACGTTGGATAAGTCTAAGATTTAAATTGAAGGTTTCCAGCCAAGCTTCCTCTATTGTCAAAGGTAGAACACCAATCGCTGCGTTACTATTATGTTACATTTTATTGCGCAAACAACAGAAGGAAAAATCTTCACTAACAAGACAGAAACGTCTTCCATTTCAGCCCAGACTAATGTGAAAAATTAGTTCGAGAGCGATGAGGTCGCGTTCATGATAATAGCGAAACGTCAAGCGATGTAAAGACTCGATATTATGTGGTCCTCTATGCTAGACCAGTTGAATGGGATCGCGGATTTACTAATCACACTAACGTTTAGTGGGCAAACAACGATTTAGATCGAAATTGAACAGCTTTCCAATGGGGCCCAATAGATTTCCAATCATGTGGTGGTAGTACACTCATGATTCGGTCCTTTGTAAGTTTCGATGTTACATCAACAGTCCCGGGTTAAACCAAGAGTGATTATTTCGGATTGTTTGCTGGATTAACGTTACAATCATTCATTAGTTACTGCATTAATTTGTCTATTTTTCCTAGCTTTCGATATTCTATTTAGATGTATTCTAACTGGCCCATTTTACAATCTGGAACGTGCACAAAAGGTTTCACTCTGCGAATAAATTTTCCAGTACTTTTCCCTGTTAAATCATTAACAGGTGCTGTTAGTGTTTCAATATGACCAACATTCAACTTTTTCCCGTCCCCAGCCTACCCCATTAAATATTCACAAAGTATTAATGAACATGTCAAGGCGAAATTGGTTACGCGCTGTGCAAGTTCAAAAAGTCGTTTGACCGCGCCACCTGTTTTTGACGGGGAAATAGTTCACGTATTAAAATCAGTGGGACCACGCCGCCCGCCCTACAGGCCGCGGCGCGCCGCCGCCCCGCCTGAACGCCGCCCTATTCCCGTTGGCACGCGTTATAGGCCGATTCTCAGGCTGCAAATACGGAATTGGCACGTTACAACAGAAAGCGCGGCGTTGTTGCCGTGGTGAAGTCGGCATCACAGAATGCCAAACCTGCGTAATACTTGGAAGTACATACTTTTCTTAAAAAATATTCGAGTTGCACAGTGAGCCTATTTACCTATTTAAATTTTAAATAAATCCATCTGCAATCTGGAAGGGAATAAAGGCTACCAACCTGCCCGAGGTCAGGTAGTAGAGGCCGCCGGCGACCGAACCTGTCAGTTTTGACAGGTTTTTTAATTATCGATGGTTTTGACGCATCGTGTCGCCACCGCTCCGAATTTGCGGCCTTATTAGAAAGTGGGAAGCGCAGGTTCGATTCCTGCTAGGGGCATGTACCTATTATAATTTTCTGAAGTTCATAATATTTGTGACTTTGTAATATAATGCGTGCGGGATCAGAATGGGGAACCTTTTGGAACTGAACCGAAAATGACAGTTCTCGAGTAGCGTCAGTAAAAAATTTGTTAGTTCTACGTTCTATCACAGAGTTATGAAATTTAAAATACACAAAAATGTTTAATGGTTGTAATCTAAAAGGATTAAATGTTATTGCATTAATTGAATAAAACAGGATAAAACTCGAGCAGACACCCACGCGCAAAGAAAACACAAGCAAGTGTCGACGCGAGTTTGCCATAGACAACTAGAGTTTGCCAAAATGCTGACGCTACAGCTGACAGGCGGACCGCGAATGTCTCAGTTCCAAAAGGTATTAACCCATTCTGATCCCACACGCATTATACCACTCGCTATCAGTAAAGGAAAAAACACCATGAGGATAGAGATTGATGTCGAAGTTAGACAACGAGGTCCACAATACGTGTAAGTCCATGTCCGTCCTGTCTGGGCTAGCTGGAAGAAATTTCTATAGAAATAAGTCCGCCCTTGTATATAATGTCTCACATCTCTAATATTTAAATATATCTTTTTAGTTTTTGTGCAATAAAGTGTAACAAAACAAACAAACAATCATCGTCGTCGTTTCAAACATCGGAAACAAGCAAGAATCGGAAGCTTCAAACGGTGCCAACACCGTTTGAAGCTTCCGATTCTTGGACTCCATATAATTTTGCCCTTTAAAGCTATGCTATTAAAGGTGAGAAATAAATCAAAACATGAGTTTGAATTAGATTCGAATCCATTCAACGTTGCTGTGCTAACCGTAGAAAATGGTATTTTTTTTCTTTTGGAGATTTTAATTTTAAAATATAAATGTGAATGACTTTGCGCTGCTTTGAATGACTCACAATTTCTTATTGGACGTTGAAAAGTTGTTATATTTGCCTGAAAGCTTGTTGTAGGGAAAACATAATATTTTTCATACGTGCCCAGTATCTATAATATTCGTATATACGTTTAATTAAGGTATTAGGAGGGACCGGCATTTCTAGGAGAAAATTTAAGTCAAGTTATCTTGTACAAAATAAAAATATCGGTTATTTTTTACACTTAAACTTTCGGAAGCACTGCACATTTTGTATTTAAGAGGGCGTTAGAGCACCATTTTCCCATACAAACGTAGTTCCGGTTTAATTTCTAAACTACAGGCTGGATTTTGCTGAAACTTGGTTTATATCAGTAAATGACCAATATGGAGGTTTGCAAATAGTTTTTATAATAAAAAAATAGCCTGAAAGAAATTAGAGCGATGCGTTTTTCGCGCCGAAAAAGGGGTTACTTTAAGCTGTTATTTACTTATTTACATTATTACACTGTCTATTGGAGTCTAACTACCTTGGAAACATCAATAATGTGTTGTACTTGTCAGAAAAATAAAAGATTTTTGAAATACCTAATAAAATGTAGAAATAAGCAGCTCAACTACGAAAAATTTTGGGAAAATACTCGTAGATCTATTACATTACAACTACAACTACTAGATACTCGCAAAAGGACACGAACACACGTAGACTCATACAGCCGCATTGCCTCTCACTTTTCCCGCGCCCCGTCTCGCTCTGGGTGAAACAGGTATAGATAACAGTGTTTCACGCGCTTGGCCGTCCCTGAGTTCCTACGGTCCTGAAGGGGCCTCTTAATATTTTTATTTGTTAATTTATTTATGGCCATCAGAAATAATCCCCGAACCTTGCGTGTAAACAAAAGTTGACCCCATTGTCATTTTGAATGATTGCCTGTGATTACGCTTGTACGAGTATGTTATATTTAATTAGGGAGGGTCGTTCATAGGTTATGGGACGGTTTTCGTCCAAATAAAATGAAGCTCATAAGTTTAATTAATTTACTCACTATCAGTAAGTGCGTCAGTTATTTAAACTGCGCAGTGTTTACGACGGGTTGAGTTAAAAATATCAATTTAATCATTAATGATTGTTTGTTACCGCTTATATAGATTTGCATTTGTTTAAAGAGGAGATACAGCTCATTCGATTTCTTTCAACATAAAAACTACACTAACCTCCATTTACTGGGAACCAAAGCTTTGTTAGTAACTTTTAAAAAGACGAGAGTAAATTGTTTACCGCGCTCATTCCCTCACAAACGAAGAAGTCGTTTTGCTACCCTTAAATATTATCCGATGTTGTTGATTTTGGTATCAACCGATTTTGTAGAGATGTTTATCCATGTCCAAGTTTTTCCTTTTTTTGAAAGTCATTATAGCTGAAAAGTATTTTTTTAAGTTTTGAATTTAAAAAGAAGGAAAAAGTTTACAAAAAGATAAAAATCTATAAAAACTATTGACACCAAAATCAACGAAATCGGATAATATTTAGGGACAAAACGACTTCTTCGTTTACTCCGGGCGCGACAATATTTTTAGAAGTCACACAGAAACAACGACATAATTAAATATAGATTATACACTATAGAGCATACTCAACTCAGCTACATTAAAACAAGTGGTTACTCGAAAGCCCCTTCGTAAGCCTAAAGCAATTTTCATAAAGATCCCTCTCACAAAAACAATCACAATATTTTTCCGGGGTTCATTCACCGCGAATTACGAGATACAGTCAACACCAAGTCGACCGTTACACGCCGGCATTTTACACGGATACGAGTACGTTACGGGTCAAATTACATCAAAACTGATATGCTGTCGATTGTACCAACCGAGCTATCTTTTTTGTTGTTCTCTAGAATAATATCCACCAACGTCACCTTACTATTATGTACAAAGCAAAAGACTCAACAAAAAATTTATATTTTCTCAGGTTTGCATGAGCACTATACAAGTGTTAAATCCGTTAAAAATTGTGTTTTTAATTACATAAAAATTAGCCAAGTTCATAAGTTTACAACTTTGGCATAGCATTAGCTGACCTACAAATACATCTGAGTTTTACTCCATTGGTCAACTTGGAGCAGGAAGTGGTAGGACCTATCATGGTGGATGTATAGCACATTTAACTTGATATCGAGCTCTACATTGTTCTCGGATACTCTATACGTCCAAAATGGGACAAATGTATTGAGCTTGTACTTCTTACAATCGTTCGTTTTCTTAAAACACAACCTGGAGGAGTGGAGTGGAGGGCCTTCCAACAGATTTTTAAGAATAAATTTTCACTTTTTGTTTTTCTAAAGCACTAACCCGTGCTAGGGAATATTTAATAAATTTTCACTTTATGAAACTGAATGGAGAAATAATGCATTAATTAGCAACCCCGCCATCGCAGATTTACATATTTATCGGAGCGCAAATTCGTTGTTTACACTTGTGAATAAAATCTGGGTGTTTAACTCACCAGGTTACAGCGTACAACTTACCTGAAAGCAAATATAAAACGTTGTTAATAAATGAGACATTAACACAATCATCGTGAGGAAACCCATGGCTTAGTTGGCTCCGGAATTATTGACATTGTTATACATGTGGTCTAGGCCGACTAAGCAGAGTGGATGGTATAGCTGCTGGGCAAGCCTACCCCATCTTTGAATATGTCACAGGCACTCCAACATCCGAGTGGTCAGTTCATCAATCTACAAGAGTGAAGGTGCCACTGGACGCTCACATAACATAACGCCTTAGTTTTATTGAACGAGCGAGCGAAGCGAGCGAAGTTCTCCGAGTCTACTGGAACAATCCGGCGTTTGTATGTATACATTAGGGTGTCCCAAAAAAATCTAAGTGATTTTTTTAAAACGCATACCCTCTTATTTTTTTCGAATGATGTCAAAACAAACGTAAATAAAGTTTGGTGAACTTAGAATCATGGCAACCCGTGCCGACTTGGATCGAAACTTCTCAGTACTACGCACTATGGAGAGCGCGCGCTAAGTATTGATGTGCATGCAATTGCTTAGTTTTTTCTTAGTGAACGCATTTTTTTTCATGCTTTCTTCATGGCACTGAAGTTACCAAGTTCTATAAAGAGATACTTGTTGACTTAAAACATCAAATAACGGGTTCAAAACTTCCTTCAAATGGGCAAATTTTGGCAGTATTGTTTTACAATATTCATGAAGTGAATTTAACTGTAAATGACAATGTAAACCTTTCAATTCGCAGATGTATTACCTATTGGGAAAAGGCACGTATAGTTAGATACATAGTTGCGTAAAAAAACTTGTAAGTTTATAACAAGCCCTACAGGACTTGCAAAAAAATGCAAACGAAACAAAAAATATCTTAGCAGCAGCATTAGATAGAGGTCAGCTAAGTATTAGAGATTATGTGTGTATCCCTGAGGCTACTATTGAGGCCTTTGAGCAGAATAATGACGAGTTTCCAATAAGAAAATCATCAATTCATACGGAGAGACGGAAATAATGCGCCGTAAGGTTTAACTGAAGTAGTGTGGCTGGATAATTAAATTTTCACGGATTTTTCTATTTTGTAGCTTTTTTGTTCAGTGATTCCTGTTCCGCGACAATAAAACAGAATTTTGCTGATTATTATAAACAAAAGAACAACAATAAATCAGCTGATTATGAGATTTGGCCAAAAAATTTGTTTTGGTGCAGTACCACTGGTTTTTCCGAGCAAAACACTTTATCAGTTGATGTATTATTGTTCACTTGTTTCGAACAATGAAAAGAATACTGTTTTAGTGTTGTAAAACAAAAATCGTTGAACAAAAATTGCTCAGTTTAGCTACCAAATCGAAAAAAAAACTGTGAAAAAAAAAATTCCCACAACACTACTTTAGTTGAACCTTATCGGAAAACCCCTTTTATAAAATGCTTATTTTTGCTTGCCGCCATGTTTTGAAGCTAAAGTCAGCTAAATGACAGCAAGCCCTGATATTTCACTCTTAAAAAAGTGTTGAAAAACCAGAAAAATATCGTCCCTGATAAAATTCAGTGCCATAGAGAAAAACTGCAATCAATGATCTTAAAAGTACTAAAAACTACTATAAATTGATTGACGTTTATTTGTATATTTGTTTTATGTTAGGTACTCACTAAATATACAATTTCAGACATTATTGATTTCTTATTTCGAGATAAATATCGAAGTCAAGTATCCGCCCATACAAGCTCAGTACAAATTTTAATTTCTAAACTTTGGCTTCAAGTCGGCACGGGTTATCATTATCCAATCGAGTTAATATTTTGTATTTGAGTTATTAGGCTCAAATAGAAAAAATATAGAGGGTATGCGTATCTGATTTCACGAAAAAAAAAATCTCCCTTATAGCCTGGGACACCCTAGTATACATATATGTATGTATGTATGTATGAATGTTCGTTCGACGATAACTTGAGTAAATAGTCGGATCTCCATGCTTGGTAGGCGGGTAAAGGAGGTAAAGATAATTTTTAAGTTCGAACATGAGCCAAATCGGTCGAGGGTTTGCTGAGATATGGGGTCGCGATTTCGAAGTTCGGGGCGAACCACTAGTATAAAACTACTCGAAGGATAAGTTCAGTGGGAAAGGGGATATGTACCTAAAACACAGTTTAGAGTGTACACATGCCTACTTTCATTCGGTTGGATAGGTCGGTTTTATCGGTTCGGTTGGCCGGTCTAGGCAAATCACGACATCAATTACTATCCTACTACTATACCGTAGCTTTTGCAAATAAACTTAGTTGAACATTTGACTTTCACCATTTATTCCTTGTTAGACCTTTGGTTACATAAATAATCAAAGTAACATTATTATAAAACAGTCGATATTTGTAGAAAGTTTCTGTCACCGGTAGTTAGTGTAAAAACTTCCGTGATACCAGAAGAAAGTTTGTACAAAAACCATGATAGTAGTTATTTCCCAACCGCTGCTGGCGCAGGTAAGTATCAACCGCAGTTATCGATACAAAATAATTGGCCACGGAAATTGACACCAAACAATCAATAATCATGTTCCACATCGATGCGAGGTGACTGTCAACACGCTATGAATTAGTCAAGCGAAGATCCAGCGATGGACAAATTCAAAATTAAGTATTAAGTATGCACGGTCAGCGACACGTTTTCACAGTCTTAGTACACTGTGATGAAGAACGCCGTCAAAGTAAGCTTAGGCTTCTGCTTGGCAATCTTAGTGACTTGACGTAACGCTGTAATGAAAACAACCAATCAGAAGTCTTAGCTTTCTTGGACGGGGACCTTCGTCATAGTGTACTAAGACCAAAACTTGTATTTGTAGCATTTTGTAAGACCTGTGAAGTTCAGTTAGAAATCGTCGAAAAAAAATCGTTCCTCCTCTAGACCAGGGCCTGTAACGCAATGGTGCCAAAATGGGCTCCCGGTTGACGGCTTCGATTAGGATTTATTAATGCTGTCAGTCCTTTTAATATTTTTTTAGTACAGCAAAGAATATTCTGATTCTAATTCTAGAGGATTAGTTCGCTGGTTGTAGGAGAAAAACGAGATAATCCCTGTTTGGTCCTTCTACTGGGACGCCATCGATACGCCATTTCGTTTCAGGCTAAGGCCCCAGCTAAGTTCGCGTTCAAACTAAGCTTACGATCAACTTCGATCGTCGAACCGCCCCGGCAGTAGTTAGCCAGCGTCGCTACGTAGAACGTTCGCCTTAAGAAAATGTTTTTGTTGTCAATATAAACGCCATTAGCATAGTTTCTGAGGCATGAAAACGTTTCATAGGCAGCCGCGCTGCGGCCCAGTGCTGAGCAAATGCAAACAGACTAGCTAGCTATCCTTGTCTTTCTAGAGAGGTAGGTATGTATGGATGCCTGCAATAACATAAATGTTATATCTTTGCTCATTTTTAATCACTTTATAGTAGTTGAACGCATTGTAATGCAGGGAAGGATGGAAGGCACTCAAATCTATATATATAAAAATTAATCGCCGTGCATTAGTCTCGCTAAAACTAAGAAACTGCTTGACCGATTTGCATATTTACTGTTTTGTTTTGTTCACCATAGTGCAGGGTAGGTTTAAAAGCAAAGAAATATGGGAAAAGTAAAAGGATTAGCTGAAAAACGGAAGAAATAAAAATTGATAATTTTGTATTGGAATCGCCATTTTTGACATTCGTTGTCATATCGTTTGACAGCTGTTTGACTCTCTCCGAAATCCATCAAAAAACTACTTTATTGGATTTTAATCTACCAAAAAGGCTGGAATGTAAACGAACGTTGAACATCGGTGAAGAAATGGGTGGTTTAAAAAAATGCTGTGTTCTGTCTTTTGATACTGCTACTGAACAACAGATGGCATTAGTTGGTATACGGAAACAGTGGATAAAATTTTATAGTAGAACTGCTACTCAACAACAGATGGCATTAGTTGTTATTTGGAAACAGTGAATAAAATGAAACAACTTCTCAACAACAGCACGTAGACGCTTACACGCTAGCACTCTACTCGGTTACGTTACGGGCGACTTTAAAACAAAAGTGTACACTCTGACGTGCTGCCGTGTGCACTTTAAAATTCTATCGCCTACTAAATACTTCCACCATCTATATATATAAAAATTAATCGCCGTGCATTAGTCTCGCTAAAACTAAGAAACTGCTTGACCGATTTGCATATTTACTGTTTTGTTTTGTTCACCATAGTTCAGGGTAGGTTTAAAAGCAAAGAAATATGGGAAAAGTAAAAGGATTAGCTGAAAAACGGAAGAAATAAAAATTGATAATTTTGTATTGGAATCGCCATTTTTGACATTCGTTGTCATATCGTTTGACAGCTGTTTGACTCTCTCCGAAATCCATCAAAAAACTACTTTATTGGATTTTAATCTACCAAAAAGGCTGGAATGTAAACGAACGTTGAACATCGGTGAAGAAATGGGTGGTTTAAAAAAATGCTGTGTTCTGTCTTTTGATACTGCTACTGAACAACAGATGGCATTAGTTGGTATACGGAAACAGTGGATAAAATTTTATAGTAGAACTGCTACTCAACAACAGATGGCATTAGTTGTTATTTGGAAACAGTGAATAAAATGAAACAACTTCTCAACAACAGCACGTAGACGCTTACACGCTAGCACTCTACTCGGTTACGTTACGGGCGACTTTAAAACAAAAGTGTACACTCTGACGTGCTGCCGTGTGCACTTTAAAATTCTGTCGCCTACTAAATACTTCCACCATCTATAATAAAAATTAATCGCTGTGCATTAGTCTCGCTAATAAGAAATGGCTTTACCCATTTGCAACTCAAGGGTATTGATATGTGAAACGTATTCTACTTCAGCGTACAGAAGACTGAGAGTGGAGGCGGAGCCCTTCCCCGTAAAAAAATAAAAGATCATAAAGAATAAATCCGTTTTCACTTATGGCTCCCAGACTTGGTCACTGGCTGAAGAGCAAAATTCCAGACTCAAGATTTGCCAGAGAGGACAGATCATGTCAGAAATACGACACTGCGATACAAAACGCGCCGATGTAGGGGTCTAAACAGCGAAGTTAAAGCGGAGTTGGGCCGGACATATCATCCGCATGATGCACCCGGATAGGTGGGCAAGAATCGCCACGGAATGGGTGCCAATGGATGGACATCGAAGTCGAGGTAGGTCGCGAAGACGCTGGCGGGACGATCTCGACAAATACATGCCGGAGTGGTTCGAGATGGCCCAGGACGGAAAAGTCTGGACTGAAGTGGGGGATGACTTTGCCCAGCAGTACCTACTAATACCGAGGTTACGTAAAAAAAATAACTTCTGCTTGCAGAGATATAAAGTAACCAAAGGCCAGCATTGCGCAGAAGATACAGGGTTTGTGGGGGGGACTAAAATAGAAAAAATAGACGTCTGGTGGATGAAAGCACTGATGTTCTCCAAAGTATGCTCGCAGTATTTCATGAAGCATCTCTGAGGGTTGGCCTGAGGATGAACCTGTTCAAGACCAGGATTATGTCGGACAATAGGTACCTCTGACAATCTAAGCGTAAACGTTACCGTGGACGACTGCCCCATCGAAGTGGTTGACGAATACGTTTTTCTTGGACGTCTTTTGTCCTTTGGCCAACAGTTCCAGATAAAAAAGATTGCTAGGCGAATGCAGCTGGAATGGGCCGCCTTCGGCAAACTTGACGAAGTGTTTACCTAAATCCAAACCGAAGGTTTTCAACCAGTGTGTACTGCCCACTCTTACTTATGGTTCTGAGACATGGAGTCTTACCAGAGATGTTATGAAAAAAGTCAACGTTGCCCAAAGAGCCATGGGGCGAGCAACGATCGGTATTAAGCTCTTGGACCATATAACGAACGTTGCGTTGCAATAAGAAGCCGCACAAAAGTGGCAGACGTCGGAAAACGCAAATCGTCTTTGAAGTGGAAGTGGGCAGGACACCTGGCTAGCTAGACGCAGCGATGGCAGATGGGCGAAGTCCATTGCGGAATGGCGACCTCGAGTGGGCAAGAGATTGGTTGGCAGACCACCAGCCAGATGGTCCGATGACATAGCCCAAGTAGCCGGAAAACAGTGGTTACGTCTGGCACAGGATCATGAGGGGTGGTGTGAGCATGAATAGGCCTTTACTCAGCAGTGGGTGTTAACGGGCTGATGACGATGATGGTGATTTTTCACATGATTAGATTTTTCGATGTTATTATGGGGGACACAACCACAAATAATTTACATTATGTGTATCCAATCGATCCAGTAGTTTCGGAGCAAATTGGCTGTGATGTGACACAAGAGCACACAGACAGACACACGAGTGATCATAAATAATTAATGGTTCTGTTTTCCCTTTTGAGTTACGGAATCCCAAAAACACATTAGGGGGGGATATGAAATACGTGGTTATATTTTTTGCTCTGTCGTGAAAACTGTAATACCTACATACAATCAGACTTAGCGTGGTTATAGGGCTTAGGTAGGTGTCTATTATTACAACAAATAATAATAATAACGGCCAAAATTTTTACAGAACCCTTTGCCCGAGTCCGACGCTCCAATAGATTAGTTTTTTGTAATCTGCGCGAACAGTCAAACTATTTCAGGTGATACGAAGTTCACCGGGTCAGCTAGTTCTATATAAAATATTTTTGCCCATTACCTTTTTTAAACAAAACTCGACCAAATTGATTTTCAAAGGAAATTGGCAGCTTACACACAACATTAATGATATTCCATACAACTTTGCTAGTACCCGGTAAGGCCGACTTTGCTCAAAGAAGCTTATCAAAATGGCCACATTTCGAGCGTTATTGAGTAAATGAATATTTAGCTTTGAGTGTAGGAAGATAAATAATTCATTCAAGTAATGTCAAAGACACTATCTCTCCACCTAGGAAAAGATTAACTTCTCCTCATTGTTTTTAATTTCCGCCCAGCTTCACTGGAATACGGAGTCACAGCGTGCGCAAAACGTTTAATTACCGGGGCCATGAGTTTCAAGAAAATTGTGTTGTGTATTCTGCGAATAATCGTTTGCTGCCGTTGCGAGCCGCGTTCAGACTACGTCCGTTTGTCCACCGCAGCCGTCACTGAGCCGTCGTCATCTAGAAGGAGATTAATTCAAGATTTTTACGGGGCCTAATAAATGTATGTAGATATATCGCTTCTTCGGCGCCGTCATCTCGTTCTCAGTGACGTCCCGGTGACAAGCTGCGGTACAAAAACAGACCAACTTGGTTCAGACTACGTAGGTTAGCTATTTCCTTCATTCATCATCAGCCTGTTAACACCCACTGCTGAGTGTAAAGGCCTCTTCATCCTCTCACGATCTTATGCCAGCAGGCACAACCACTGTTTTCTGGCCACTTGGGCTATGTCGTCGGACCATCTTGCTAATGGTCTGCCGACCGATCTCTTGCCTTCTCGAGGTCGCCATTCCGCATGGACTTTGTTCATCTGCCATGCCATCATATTTCCTTATTAGTGGCAATCAACTATGTCTAGTAAATTTGGTGGTCATATCGAACCTGGACATAAGCTGCAAGGCTTCGATCTTCCCAAACAACGCTTTCTCTATGCAACGCTTTCTCTAAGCAAACTACTCGTATGTAACTAAAATTGTCGCCAGACCCGAGGAAACCGCAGCGAAAGTACATTTTGGGAATATAAACCGACATTACATCACCAGCATAATTATTTGTCGGTAACAAACTGCAGTTTCTCTAAAAATAACTCACAATCAGCGAAAAAACAAACGAATGAAGTAAATGACGCAATAATAAGAAGTTAGACAAATCGACTATGTGGTAAAATTCGAAGTTGTGTCATTTTACCATTTCCTGCTTAAGTAGGTTTTACGATATGCCACTTATGAAAGACCATAAAATTAGCTAACTCTGCCATAAAAAAATAAGCCATCACAAAATTTAATTAAGTCATCATAAAGATATAATACGATACTTTACGACATTGATTGGTTACGTACTCGTAGATTGATTTTATCCAACTTTTAATTAAAATTCCAAGCAAATAACATCAATCATTAATATGAAATTACCGAAACTCATCAAACAATTCCATAATTATTAATGCGGATGTGTTATGTGGAGCGAAGTTCGAATTCGATTTGCGGCTCCCGTTTTGAGTATGATGAATGTATGAAGCGAACAAGTTACCGGCACATGCTGGAATCCATCTTAGTTGGGAGTTAGACCGCCTAAAGACATTGTTCTCACACTTTGCTCAGACTAACATTTGAAGGTTAGACTTTTAGAACGATGGTAGTCCAGCTGGCTTAGCATGATAAGACGCCACATCGAGGTTCATAGCCCGATACGCCGCGGCATTTGACCATAGAACGGTACTGGTCAAAATAGTGGGATCGATACATACTCGTAGTTATAAAATATCGAATTCATCTTTAACTGATTTAAAATCTTAAAATTCAAAATAACAAGACCGTCCGACATCAAGTATTTTCTTGTAGTATCAGTGATGAAAATAATTACGAAATTGGACCAGATTTGAGAGGAAAATGGGGAATACGAAACCTCGATTTTGTAGATTTTCTTCAGGTTGTCCCTTTCGTTCAGTGTTTGAGGGGTACAGCGCACGCGAAACAGCAACAGATTTGTAAACGATATATTCTCTGTACTACTCAGTAGTATACGTTCTTACTCGATACACTGTATCCCGCTCTAAGAAGATCAACAATGTGTGAGAGACCATTTATACTCGTATCGCTCGCTATCGAGCTCAGTGTGTTCTTAAGTCAAGTCAAGTCAAGTCAAAGTGTTTTATTCGTTATGCCATAAATAAATTATTTACCTTGAACGTCAAAATATTATCAAAAGTAAAAAAAAAGTATAAAAATCAAATACTTATCAAATCGAATCAAATACGTATCTAGCTACTTTTTTTTTCTCCAGATTCATTAGCTCTGATCGTTCTTGGAGAAGAAATTGTAAAGAAACTCCAAGGATCTCGTGCTTATAAATAACCTTCGATCATTCGGTGGCTCTTACAAGCTAGACCAGCGGTTAGTATCTTGCCATCAAGGTTTGATTTCCGGTATCTGCATGTTGAAGCTATTTAGAGACTAGAAAACCACTAAGATATTTACTTCCGATGATGATGCCTCTAGGCGGATTAGAATACTACCAAACTGGGATACTGACTGTCTATTTATATCTACACTGTGAGAGAGTTTACTTTTCCATAGAGCAGAGTATGCCGGAAACAAAAAAAAAAACAGGTGAAACCTTGCCTCTTTGCAAAATTATCGAAAGTTTCAAAGCTTTCGCAGCCACAATACGAGCTCTGCAAACTCTCTGCATTAAGTGCATATTCAGGTAATTTCGTTAATTCTGTAAGGAACACGATGCACTCCCTCTAAAATATAGAGATTAAGTACCTACCTAGTTACGTACCTAAACTACATAAAGTCTATTATCTAACCAAGGCCTAAGGCCTTTGCATCTACGTAATGAGATGATTTATATGCAGCGTCCAGTGGCACCTTCACTCACACTAGATGGGTGAATTACTCGGCGCTGCAGTGTGCCGAGTCATAATCTTCTAAAACTGAACATTAGATTGGATAACAAGGATATAATAAAATTGATTACAGGTTATATTTTTTATTTTAAACGACAATAGCATGGAAATGCGAAGAGAAGCGAAATGTCAAAGAAAAGGAATGATAAACAAAAGAAATCCGTACTTTATTTTTTTCTCTATTTGCTAATGGCGTCTATTTGGTCTCGCTTAATTAAACAACAGATAAAATTGCTTTCCCATTTCCAGCTGTAAGCAGGGCGCAAAATTTAATTTTCCTGATTCCTTTTTCTTTTCCCCTTTAAACTACAGCTTGGGGGGAAATATTATTTCCTTTCTGAAACACACCCCGAAGTGTCATTTTCCTCACATGTAACATGGCAAGCAAATAGAATGTGCAATATCTCGATTCAATTCCACGGATATTTGGGATAAAATGTACGGCAAACTTTATCCGGAAGGGATCAAAACAACTGCAATTTTCTTTTTGAAGAAAGCGATATATGAGTAAAAAGGCTCATGAATTTGAGACTCTTGGCGCTCTACGTATAGGCTTTCCTTATGGCACGTTCTCAATAACCTTATGTTACAAATGCAGGTAGTATTTTAGGACGTTTCGTGAGAAACGTGTTCTATATTCGCCTTTACATATCAAAATAAAAAAAAATTACAAACCTCTAATCAAAAGCCAAGCCAAAGTACGTAACATAATTCGGTAGCGCCAGTTTCTCGCCTAATGGCTTTAAAAGAAGTCCGACCGAAGATCGCTCATCTTTATTCAAACACAACTGGCTCATGAATAACACAAAGGGTGTAAACACAGCCCGCGGGGGAATGGGGCCCTGTGATAACACACGGCTTGAGGTGGGGGTTGCTCTATTGACGCGTGACTTTTGATCTTTAAGCAATAACAAGGTTTTGTAAACGGTTCCACTTATTTAATTTCGGGATAGCCAACTAATTTCGGTTCTCATTCAGAGACCTTAATCGTGGAGCAGAGACGGCCCTCACGACGCCGAGGACAGCCTCCGACTGCGCGCCAGCAGGCGCCGTGCGCGCCGAGAGTTCAGTGCTTACGAACTTAAAGTAAGAGTATCTATCAAGGTTTCTTAGATTAGCAGTCAATTCACACAACTAGTGTGGAGGTGTCATTGGACGCTTTATAATATATATAGGGTACAAATGCCGATGTTACGTAAGTGAAACGTACGAACAGTATTGCCTTTGCCTTAACATATAATCGATAGATACAGTACGATAGATCGTACTGTATCTATCGATGGCCACTCTATCAAACGCGTCTCTAGATAGGCACGTACTTACATTTTAGAGAGATGTCGAAAGAGTTGATTGCGTTTTGCTAATGAATCAAAGGGGATCGACCCGTTCGTGGATACACTCCTATAGGAGAAACGTATAAACGTATCGAGTGAATCTACTTACATCTTTATTGCTATACGAGACCACGAGAGCAAAACTTTATTGTCATTCTACGCAATTTCGAAAGTTTACTACAGTGATAGAATATTTTTAAAAAATGCAGTAACTCTTAGTAGTAAGCTATATTTATACAGGGTAAGTTACTGACTAGCTACACATTCAACGCAAATTAGCGCTGACCCGATTCCGACCCTAGGTAAATTGATCCTACTGTGAGGTCTGGAATCCTATAAAAATATCAAAGTTTTGACTAAATCATTGCAGTAGCCACGCATTGGCCCGATCTCTCTCTCTAAGAGAAGGTCTGAGCCCAGCTAGTAGGACGTGTATACTACATCTTACTCTTCCTTTGTACTCATTCTGTCAGTCTGCATGAAACAGATCAAAATAATTAAAGAATTTCAACATCCAAAGATGCTCTGTCTACGATCTGCTAAAAAAATAATCTCATCTTGGGCCAGGTGAATGGCAAACGCGCCATTAAAAGAGCACCAGCCAGATGGCAGCGGCTGGAGGAACATATGACGGAAGACCGTTCATATGACGGAAGACCGTTCATATGGCGGAATACCGTTCATATGACGGAAGACCGTTCATATGACGGAAGACCGTTCCCAATGGAAGCGAGTGCGACATGGTCGCGATCCTCAGCTATGAGGACTCGATGAAAAGAAGAATAAGAAATCACCAAACTCGACTCTACGTTTCGCATTTCGCAACAACACCGACTCATCAGTTGCCGTCAAGCGGCAGGTGTTTATACGGCACTCGGCAAACACTTGCAGGCACTTACAACTTTTTAACAACTTCCGGAACGTTATTTAGTAACAAGCGACAGGGTGGGGTGGTTTTTCATACCCTATTAGCCCTATTCTCAAATAAATGATGTGTCTTTGTGATTTAGATTTTGAAATTGTAATTGGTAATTCTTGCCAAAAGAAAGTCCTAATTAACACCACTTAACACTAAAGTGTTGTCGATTTAACGAGGCTAATAGCATACTTTAAAGAAGAGAAGATTTCAAGTTGATAATCGCATGTACTTTTAAAACTCCTATTGGAAACCAATTAAGCGCGCTTCAAAACGGTTAGCAGACATGACTGTATAGATATGGTAATTCTCAGTTTTTAACCCCTGACTTAAAGAGAAGGGTTTTATAAGTTTGAACGCTATATGTGTGTTTGTGTGCCTGTCTGTCTGCCTGTGTATCTGTGGCACTGTAACCGTAGCTCTAAAACGGGTGAACCGATTTGGATGGAGCTTTTCATAAGCTTAACACGATGTAGAGGTGTAGTTAACTACCAACGTACGGTAACAGTTTTATGAGTTATGTTATGGCCGATGAGTCAACACTCGTGTTTACCAGTGAATTATTATACAAGGTGTTACAAAAGTACCTAACTCTTTTTATAGGGTGTAACCTACTGGTCAACAGGATGTCAAATCTGTAAAAAAAAAGGTGAAAAAATATTTTTTTATTTTATAACCTTAACCGTGTAGGTGCATTAACATAGTTTTGAGTTGTTAAAACATTGTGAAAGCCAATGAAAACAATATTTAAAAAATACTTGTCTCCCGCCACATCGTTCACATTTTATTAATTTAAAAATTAACGGAACGTCATAGAACAAAAAAAATATTTAGGTTGTGATCCCTATCACCGGGTGCTTATGGCCGCAAGAGAAAGTGTATAAACCCAGGCTAGTTCACTTCTAGTTATAGTAAGGCCCGAGTGAGAGAATAAGAGCTTGTATCGTAAAGCCTGCTCCAGACTCATGTCGTGATTTTTGTAATTTTACCCCTAGTTATGAGCGTAACGGATTCCAAATGCAAAAAAATAGACGTAGAGTTGCGGTAAACAGCCCGTTTAACATATAAAATTAATTACCACCCACCACGATTCACCAAAAAAGGAAGTTCACACTGCATAAAGTTCCTTATTCGATTTTTTCCTATTGAAACCCATTTATCTACTTTTAGGGCCTGTGTATTGCGTCGCAAATAGTAGGTTACCATAAATAAATTAAGTAGAATAACTTTTTTTAAATGCACCACAATGCGAGTATTAGCCACGACAGCGTGATCTCACAAGTTTAGGCAGTTTTCGCGCGACGCCTGCCATTCACATTTAATTTTCACACTCACATTCGCGAACTTTCACGGTGCTTCACGGCGCGCGTGAGTGTAGACAGGGCATCTGTAACGGTCGTGTGACGCACGCGGCGCCTTCAAAACTCGCAGAACACTCATTTATCAAACAAGATGAGGGGCATAAGTAGACGGGCAGGAGCCACTTTTGTTTTGCACTCCTTTTTCGGGTTACTCTTTGCTGAGTCGCGCTACAAGTTGAAGGATTCTGATAGAGTAAGTATCTACTTCCGAGACATGTAAAAAACAATACTTTCTTACATATAATAATCTAAATCAATTCCAAAGGATATCTGTAATCTGTAATCGAGATATCTTCTGAACTTCTTAATTAAGCAAGTGTAAAAATGCTAGTAACCAATTTTTGTCCTCTCAAACGATTTTTTTTTACCTTACCACTTTTTAAATACTCATAATTTTCCATTTAAACCCACTCAAAATTGAAACTTCACCCACTGTTTTCTTTGAAAGTTTTTCTGTAATCTTCAGACGCTAATGCCTCAGTACGATACACACAAGCTCTCTATCAACATAAATTGTTTACACCTAGATGTCGTGACGGTCAACATGTTATTTTGTCCATTAATATGTATGACTGTTAACCCCACGGCCACATTAGCCCTAGCCGACATTTTCCCGGGGCAGCTTTAATATTTTCATCTTTATTCAAACCGGCCTATGAATAAAACAACGTACAGCTCAAGACTCTCCTCCGTCACTAAATAGGAACGTGTAGAGGTCCCGTTTGAATATGTCCGAGTATGTATAACTGGCCAGATGGCCGTCCCAAATACCGCTAGAGGGATGAAGTCGGCAAGGAACTGCGCGAGCTACAGTCAGGCGACTGGAAAGTGAGGGGTATAGATGCAAAGGCGCCGCTGTCCAAGTTGAGTAGAACGGAGAAAAATCCATTTTATTGTTTTGCGTATTACAAGAACCTACTTCATTCAAAATTTGATATAAAAAATGTTGAGACTCTAGCAATACTATTTCCAAAAATATATATATTGATATATATGTTGATATTTTTAAAATAGTGAGCTGTGATTGGTCTACCTAAACGGACAGTGTCACTTTTGCTTCCGAATGAATTTGGAGAATGGTGTGTTTGCATCTGAGTTATTTTTTTTGGAGCTTTTTACAAGGGATTTAGCAACTGAATATTGTTGTTGGCTTTGAACTTACTACTTCCTTTAAAAAATTACATTCACAGACTAAAACAGTCTTTCGTGACGAGTACGGTAGCGTCACGAGTTATGAGCGCTGACCTTGAATGCGCAGAACTCATTTTTTGGGTCTGTTTGGCGGGGTACGCGGGGGGCGACGGAGGGGCGCGATCGCGGTCGCGTGATTGGTAAATCAGTCGCTCTAGCCTCGGGGTACAGTCGCACACATAGTTTTTTTATTTCCTCGCAGAAATAATGCCGAAACTAAATGTTTTATAAATACAGTTCAGAAAGATTCGAAAAAGTTATTGAGAACAATACATGTTAGATTGAGATTATTTTTCATTGATTGTACACCCGTTTTATCGTAATGTCCGAATAATTGTATAAAAAACCATTTAAAATATAACGAGTGCAAAATCCGCAAAGAATACTTTCAATCGTTAAGTTAGGTCAGTTTCTCCGATTTTTATATTATCTCACTCAACTTTAGTTCAGCTCAGCGTCAGTCTTAGATCCCGCGTGGATATTAGACATTTTGCGCGCGATTGTACACACCTGCGCAGAAATCCCCACCAGTTTCGTCGAGCGCTCATAACTCGTGACGCTACCTGTACACCGGTGGACTCAAAAAAAAACTCCGGCCCACGGGCTGCGCAAAGATTAAGAAATACCGAGGTTTCTCTCACCTGCGTATGATTAGGGACGATCCTGGCCGGACGATATTGTACAGTTCGTCCAATTACTAAAGAAAAAGGCGTATTTCTTTAATTAGTGTGTTCGTCGCATTCGTTCGTCGTCCACCTTCGCCCAAAACTACCGGTTGCAAAATGTCTTAAACTTCATAAGGAAAAATAAATTAAAACTTTTTTTTTTGTGAACTTAATTCTACATAGGTACTTACTTTAAATTCCTATTTCAATAAATTTCTACACCAAGAATAAGTCAAGATTAGTGCAAACTGGGTGGTGCCCTCCATCCATAAGACAAGATACGGGTTGAAAAATTCGCATCGAGTTACTTGGCTCGGTAGCACAATGGCCCGTTTTCACAAAAAAGGTAGTTCATTTTTTCTCCAGTGATGGCGCTCATAATACGGCAGTCATTTGAAATTTCACCAGTGTTGCCAACGGTACGACAAATTACCGTATTGTGTAATAATCATAACCAGAAACACAATTCATTGCTTGCAAATTTTATCGCATCACGTGTCAGCATCCTATTCCTATTCTATATTTATCCAAAACTATTTATGTTTTTGCTTTGAATAAAAATTGCAATAAAAATTGCAAATATATGACACGGCATTTTTACCGATTGAACATGGCAAGCATGATTCTTATCTGTGGTGTTTGTGTATCTTTAGTACTACAGGGTGCACTCTAAGTCTATAGCGATACTTTAAGTAGGCTGTCTACTGATCAATACAAACAACTTGTACAAGGTGGCGACAAAAATGGAGTGACAAAAATATCAGCTGTTCCATACAAAAGGTCGACTCAGTACTGCGCCAAATGTATGAAACAGCTTATATTTTTTTCGCTCCATTTTTGTCGCCACCTAGTACAAGTTGTTTGTATTGATCAGTAGACAGCCTACTTAAAGTTCCGCTATCGACTTAGAGTGCACCCTGTAGTACTTTCTAATCTGTGAATCTGTGGGGAAAAGCGTTATTTGACTGCCGTATTTTCTGCGCCATCTACCTAGCAAGCATTTTAAAATCAGCTTTTAACTGTTAGTTGAAAACGGCTCATTGGTAGAGCGCCTGCACAGTATGCAAGAGGTTGCGGGTTCAAGTCTTGTCCGAGCGATTTTTTTAACCTTATAATAAATCTTTAACAAGTATGTAACTTGTTATTATCTGGTGAATCTTCTGTACCCTTCGAGCCGAGCCTCCATCGATACGCCGACGCGGCAAGATGTCTCGTCACAACTTTATTCATTTTCCTTCCTCCTATAGAGTACGGTATATTAAATTAAAATATCGCCTCCTAAGCAGATTAAAATTTATTTGAATAATGCAAAGCAAAATACCCTCGAAAGGGAACACCTTTTAAGTTGGGATTTAAATATAAATTAACCTACCTGGCGAAAGGAAAACTGCCCAATAGGCACGAAAATTAGCTGAGTAGAGCTTTTTACTTATTAGAGAGGGATTGTAGAGTAAGTAAGAGTAAGTATTTGGTATAAGTTAAGGCAAATCCTGCCTTTGCCTTAACTTATACCAAATAATTTTTGTTTTTTCTAAAGCACTAGGTATAAGTCGGTATAACCCGTGCAGCGTAGGGAACTTCGACTTATAATAAAAAAATATTTAAAATGTGCGAAATGAACTTATACTTGGTGTTGAAATTTATTGAATAAGAATTAAAAGTAAGTATGTAGAGTCGACTTCACGAAAAAATAAAGTTTTTATTAATTTTTTCTTACGAATTTTAAAACATTTTCAACTGCTGGCAAAGTTTTGGACGATTGTGGTCCGACCTCACCACATTCCCCCGTAACTCATCAGCTAGGACCTAGGATATTTGGTATAAAGATTGTTATTATAAGTTGAAAAAATTTGCTCGGGACAGGGTTTCCAAGAGAATTTTTTCAACTTACAATAAAAAAATCTTTATTCCAAATATCCTAGCTGATACTGACAACCTGAAAAAACGAAAAGAATGGCGTGTATTGGAACATTGTAAAAGAAATACGATCAGAAATTAGTAGCTACGGTACAAGGAGAGAGAAAGTAGTAGGTAATAGGTACCTAGTCGGCACATAATAATTATGTCCGATATAAATCTAGAATTTAAATCCTGTATGAAACCTTGGTAGGATAGTTTAGATTGCATGAATAAAGAAATGTAAAACATACTTTCCGAAGCGCCCGCGCAAGGCTATAAGTACCAGTCGATGCAAAATGTCGATTTGTCAATGCGATAAAAATACGAACATTATATTCTGTAGCTCTAGATATCCATGAAGAATTTAATAAGTGGAGAGCTGGTGACCATTCGACTTATTTTATCATACAAGGCTGGGAGTTAGTAGGCTGATAGAGTAGACTTCGCTGAGTATAAGAATTTTTTTTTTTTTGGACGGCCGCGGCTGAACGTTTGTTTTTGTTTTACTTTGAAAGTGTACATGTGTGGGATAAGTATTTTTGTGTCGTACGAGTCTTCAAGGCTTAGGCTTCGGTTGTTGAAAATCCGCTGATCACGAAAATATTTATTTTTTCGGCCGAGCGCGGTAAAAAGTTCGTTTTTTATAACTCAAAAATATACTCTTTCTAGGTGTAAAATTATGGGTTAGTAAAAAAAAAACTTTCAACCGCGGCCGGCTAAACAAAATTATCTTTTCCATACTAAGTCTACTCTATCAGCATACGAAATCCCAACCTTGTACGATAAAATAAGTCAAATGGTCACCAGCTCTCCAGCTGTAAATACAGGTACCACGACGACGTGAATAAGCTACCGGAATTGAAACGTCTACGCCAAGCAGCCCCATTCAACTACCGATTTTTATTCGTCGTCGTTGTACAAGAGCGAGCTTCATTCAGTACACTCGATCCGTAGACTCTGTAGTTAGCATAAACCAATTCAAACTCCAATTGAGAACGTTGAAAATACAATAACAAAACCACTTAAGGCGAAGTGCATTCAGAAATTGACAGCGTGCTATGACAAAGAGGTCTTTTGGGCGTATTATTTTACCCTGGCTATTGTGGGACGCTTGTGAAGGGTGCACCGCCCCGTGGCCCGTGACACAGAATGCGGACAAACAAAAGTACAGTCGTTTCAGCCAGTTTCAAACGCATATCTGTGTCTATCTCCGCTCGAGAAAAGCTTTAGTTGACGCACGAGCTTTTCGCTTTCTCACGTTGTTAAACTTTTTAAGCGGGATAGATTGCGATGTGTCGTACTAAAAAGCTCGATGTGGTCATTCAGCTGGACCCGTCAATATATTGTCAAATAACAATAACTTACCAAATTGTTTCCAAAAAGATTCCAACTGCAAAAAGCTTCCTCTAAGGCTAGCTACTACGGTTCCAAAGATAAAATATCCCTTAAAGTTAAAGGGACATACAGACAATCAGACAGCATAGGCAGTCTCTCTCTCTCTCTCTCTTCCAACTTTAGTCCCACATGGTGGTGTGGTCAGCAATCCTAATTTTCTCTGCAACAGCATACAGAGGTTATTCTTCTGATTATAAGGTGTGTGTGTGTACCTATGCATGTATGCCCCACGCTTTCCCTTACCCCAATAAATAAGTAGTAGCGTCGACTTCGGAACACAATTTAAGTTGAAATAAAATTTTGTTACCCTCAGCAATGAATAGGCCTAAACTCCGTATATGGAGCGGAAAGGGAGGGTCTTATCTCGACGCTATATCGCGTAAGGAAAACCTCGTAACTTAGTATGGGGACACACCAACCGGGATCATAATCGAGGTTCAATTACCTTCTGTTTTATCGGAAAACAAGGGACATACAAGATGTTTTATCTAACGACGACGGCGGATGAGCCATAAGTACTTGTAGTTGTAATGCGTATAGATAGACGCACGCTCTTAGGTACGTAACTCAAAAATTCGAAATTCAAAGACACACACGCAAAGACAATGTGCATGTACATTTACACATATAAGTATGGCTCATCCGCCTTCGTGAGATAAAACATCCAATAAAATTCCGAAACTCAAAATGTGGAAATTCAAGACGCCTCTCGCCCAAAATATATTCGCCGACGACGGTTTTTCTACGACGAAAATTACTGAAGTGGTAGAACAAAACTAGTTGGAAATCTGATCTAGAAGTTGACGTGTTTCATCAATTACGATGTATACCTACGCCTGTAAATCGAAAAGCTCAGACCGAACGTCTAATCGCGTACCTATCTTTAGCTTGGTGTGTCCCTGGTCTAAAGAAAACCTCGTAAGTTAGAGATCCTCCGAGTTTTCTCGATTGTGTGTGTTTGGGTCCGGTGAATGGGTGACTGGATTAAAGGTGCCAACCAAGCTGACGTCGTCGGTTTTCTATAATTTAATTTTGGTTTGTATTTGATTTCGTTCCTAGTGCATGTTTATTCACTACAAGTTCTCGAGTAATGCAATAGATTTTGTTGTTGTAAATCGTCTGAAAATTATTTTTTGCTTCACCGGGCAGTGAAACAATGACATTGGATGAATTTTTCGTAACTGAAAAGATAAAATCCTTCACAATAGAGTCTACCAGGTAATTATAATTAACTTTTTAGGGTACCGTACCGTAAACGTTCCACCGTATTTGGCTGATATGACCCTTACGGACTCGCGATCACACCGCTTTGCCACACCAATGTGACCACGAGTACACACCATAAGCGCGGAAATTACGAAATTCGGTCCGAACTTATATTTCTAAAGAAATCGAACCGAACTTCGGTCGCGTATAATGTGTTGAATAGAATACGTTGACGTCGAATTCGGTACGCAAAGTTTTTTGTTCGAAAGTCCGTTATTGGCTTAATCTTATATTTAGACAATATTGAGAAACTAATTTCAATATTTTTTATTTTGGTTCAGTAGTTTGGATTTTACAACGTTTCAAAGATACGGTTTTATGACGTCACGCGACGGTCTGCATACTGTTGGCGGTCATAAGAACAAATCATTTTAGCGCATAAAAACCAAACCTACGGGACCAAAATAAAAAAAATATTTAAATTAGTTTCTCAATATTGTCTAAAGATAAGTTTAAGCCAATAACGGACTTTCGAACAAAAAACTTTGCGTACCTAATTGCCGCCGAACTTACGCCCGACCGAAGTTCGGCTGTACGCTCGCGACGGAATTTCGGCATAATTCGTCAAATAAATAGCATTGCAGACGTAATCACGCCGAACTTAGGTCGCGGAATTTCGGCATAGAGTGGTTAGACACTAGGTACTTACGCCTCAAGATGCTCCTCACGATGACACCCGGTTAATTGATAGAGAGGCAACAAATTCCATCGAATGGACTGTCGCGCAAAAAGATAGCCAGACGCCAATACAATATCACATACGATCGCAACAATATGACACGCGGGGATCCGAAAGGAAAACAAAAGCCGCTGCTGACAAAAGATACGCGGGAAAAAAGTAAATTCGATTCTTATTTACTGCGTAAAACCTTTGTGACGCCCCCGACACACGCACAAAATTGGGAGACAGAAGGACTCGAAGTATACCACTTTTCTCCATCAAGCCGTCTCCCACTGGTGGGACAAAGTATTATGCCGTGGAAATTCTGCCTTACTTCGGCAAATAATACAAGGTGTTGTTTTGTAAAGTGACACCCGACTCAGGGGTGATTTCTACACGATACTAAAGCAAAAAAATATATTTAAAAAATTATAAATCCCTTACTATTAAACTATTGCTTACGGCCGCACTCGCATTATTGGGCGCCACATCGCACGCGCGCTTTGAGCGGCCGGGGGTGTCCGCACGTCGCGGTTATTAAAGAACAAAATAAACAAGGTAGGTAATTTGTAAAGCAAAAAAAATTTTAGTTTCAAGCGTTACTAAAACTATCTTCCCTGAGTCGGGTGTTACTGATATCGTTTGTCCGATAGATATATAAGATGGTAGAGTAAATAAAGAGAAATATTAATTAATATTTTTCTCTCGTGTCGAAAGCACATCTGTCCGAGGTGCAAGGACCCAAGTTTTTTCAAGCGGACCTTGTGTCCCACTATTTTGTGAAAAAAAGCAGCAAGGCCCTCGAGACGCGCCTAATGTTCGCGTGTGAAAACTGAATCTTTTTCCTCAAACACGATTCCTATCACGGCTGTAATAACAATCTCCAACGAACAAACAGTGGGCGCTTGTATCAAGAGTGCTGATATCAATTTCACGCAACTTATACCTGTAGGCAAGATGTAGGCTCTTTAGTACTGATGCTGTGAACTTTGAACTGCATCCGTCGGTGCAACAATATCGCGACGCATTAAATTAAAAAAAATAGGTGGAAAAATGTTGACAAGACTAGGAACCGGAAGCGGCCTTTGCCTAACTTTGTGGGTATTATTGAACGAGCGAGCGAAGCGAGCGAAGTTCTCCGAGTCTACTTGAACAATCCGGCGTTTTTGAACGAGCGAGCAAAACGAGCGAAGTTCTCCGAGTCTATGTACTTGAACAATCTGGCGTTTGTATGTATGTATGTTTGTATGTATGTATGTAGTTTATGTGTCATTTTATTAATGTTCCTTCGACGCTAACTTGAGTAAATTTGGTCGGATCGTTATGAAATTTGGTAGGCGGTTTTGTTTGAACATGAGCTAAATCGGTTGAGGAGTTGACGAGATATGGGGTTGTACAATTTTTATTCTAGTTCAGGCACTGTGTACATTTTTACCTAAGTTATATTAAGTAGATATGAATATGTAGTACATAATAATTTTAATTGAAATAAAATTAATTGAATTGAATTGAATCGTGAATTGAATTAAATCGTAATATGCAAAGCGCGCGCGCCTGGGTGAATGGCATTAACAAACTTACACATTTGTAACTGGGGTCGCGAGTTCAAAGTTCGGAGCGGACCACTAGTTTATAACAAACTAGCTTTTGCCCGCGACTTCGTCCGCGCAGACTTACTTTTTTTTCTCGTGAGTTTTTCCGATGTTTTAATGGTTATTCTGCTATTCGGGGCGGAGAGAAGTCCAACAAATCAAAAATCATAAAAATCGGTCCACCCGTTCTCGAGTTATAAATGGTGTAACCAACACGACTTTGTTTTATACGAGTATAATTAAGATTTATTGATTAACTAGTTGTGCCCGCGACTTCGTATGCGTTTTTACACATTTGACATTTAATTTAAATTCGACTGTGGAGGAAAACTCAAAAGGAAGGTTTTTTTAACCCCCGACCAAAAAAGAGGGGTGTTATAAGTTTGACAGCTTTGTTAGTGTGTCTGTATAAGTGTTTATGAGGGTGTGTCTGTCTGTGGCACCGTAGCTCTTAAATGGGTGAACGATTTGGAAGCTTTAGGTTTTTTTTTTAAATTTGAAAGCAGGTTTTCTAGCGAATGTTTTTAGTTATGTTTTGTCAAAATTGGTTCAGCAATTTATTAAATATGCTTATTCGAAGCTAAAATGTCGGGGGTATTTTAATAGTTATTATTTCTTAACTTGCGGTAGCAGGGCTCAAAAGAAAGCAATAGAATAAAATAGAATAAAAACCCTAATCTAAACAATACATTTATAAATTTAATAATAAATATGTATTGTTTACATTAAGGTATCGCCCGTGATAAGATACCAGGAAGCTTAGCATAAGAATTTATTAGGAAGTAAAAGGGTTTATAATATGTATCTCCCTCGACGTAGAGTGGGATAGATAAAGTTATAAGCCCATAGATAAGGTCTTACTCATTCTCATGCTAAGCCAGCAAGCAAAGCATACGGCTAATAACTCTGTCTATCCAGCTCAACGGTAAACAATAGTTATTTGTTATGCAAGAATGCAAAATTATTGTTTGCGGCGAGTGCTTGTATTGAATACCGAGCGGTGTTAAAAGACCGCCAACAAAGTGGGAGACCACATACATGGTGTTAAAAGACCGCCAACAAAGCGGGAAACCACGTATTTTCCTAATCATAAGGAACATTTTTGCCCAAGGAACTATGCCTGGGAAATCAACGGTTTCCGAGATAATGAGGTTCAAAGTCGGATTTTTCAATACTTTTTTTTTGCAGAAATGTATTCAGTATCTAGTTCTTATGAATCCCCTGAAGCTCTGCAGCCCTCTCGCTCGCACTTTTCAACATTTTAATTGATTGTAAGAGAATGATTAAACTTTGGACGATAAAAATATATAGTTGCAGACATAGATAATAAAGTTATAGACATTTGAACACACTTTTGATTTCATATTCCAACTAATAAAAAAAAATATCACTGAACTTCGGTTAAAAGTAGTAGTTCAGTAATTTATTTTTTAAACTATAAATGTGAAATTTAAAGTATGTCTACATGTCTCTATGTTTATTATCTATGTCTGCAACTATATTTTATCGTCCAAAGTTGAATCATTCTCTTACAATAAATTAAAATGTTAAAAAGTGCGAGCGAGAGGGCTGCAGAGCTTCATCATCATCATCATCATCATCATCAGCCCACCTCTGCCCACTGTTGGGTATAGGCCTTTTTCCCCTCGCGTCACCTCTCACGGTCCCTAGCCATCCGCATCCATGGACCCTCCGCCGCTATGACAATGTCGATGTCGTCCGACCATCGGGCTGCTGGTCTTCCGACTGATCGTCGTCCAGTTCACGGCGCCACTCTGTCACTGCCCTTGTCCACCGGCCATCTTCCCTCCGGCAGAGCTTCAGGGGATTCTTAACATACCTTTTCAAGAAGCCATATCAAAATTATGAATATTTCTTACAAAAAACGACGCGACGTTAAAGTTGCAACCCGCAATGTATTCTAAACATCGGCACTTCAAGCTTAAGTAACATAATCTGATACCTACGCTTGCGCAATATGACTTCTGTGCGTTACACGTCCATTGCGTGAAAGAATATTTTTCAAAATTATAACCTAAAAAACCAAAATAATTTCCCAACAATAATTTATCGAAAAAGTACTTTGTTTTGGTGTCTAGTGGCTTTCGGGTCTGTTGGCGGTCTTTTAACACCCTGTATAGTCCTCATTATAACGATAATTTTTGCCCAAGGAACTATGCCTAGGAAATCAACGGTTTCCGAGATAATGAGGTTCCAAGTCGGATTTTTTTTTCCGGAAATGCATTTTTTTTTCTGAAATGTCTTCTGTATCATGTTATTAACATATCTTCTCAAGAAGCTATATCAAAATTATGAATATTTCTTACAAAAAACGAAGTTAAAATTGCAACCCTCAATGTATTCTGAACATCGGATAGCCTAGATTGTTCCCAGAACCAGGACTTATCACGGCCCTAAATTTGACTGAAAACTATTCAGCGGTATTCGCGTGATGAGGTAACACACAGACAGACAGACAGACAGACAGACAGACAGACAGACAGACAGACAGACAGACAGACAGACAGACAGACATAGACCGATTTTTTTGCATTTTTGTATTCAGTATAGTTTACTTAGTAACCCCTGATACTTTTTTTCTAAAAATATTCAATGTACAGAATTGACTTCGCTAGAGTTTTATTATAAGTATAGATAACACGACAGGTAACTAGCTGAGACTGGTAGGTAACCTGAGACAGGTAACTAAAATAAGAGAATAAAAATATAGAATTTCAAAATGTCAAAAAAATATTACAGCCTAGGCTCAATTAACATGAGGATACAAATAAATTTTCCTTTTATGTTTTAATCAAAATAAATATACGTACTGAAATGACTTGAACAATTCTATCCCTATCAGTTTTCCAAAGAAACCCGTCCAGTGCACGCACACCATTTCCATTGTATTTACAAACGTTTGTTACCTCTTGCAATATTCAATACCGAGAATGTTTCCTCAGCTGTCATTACAAGACGACGATCTGCCAGAGGTTACACACAGCTACAGACTGGCCAATATCTTACCTTCTGTTTAGACGAGGACCGAGACAAAGGGTCAGGGCGGAAGCACCCGAGCTGGTACATGTAAAGACAAACATTGTGGCGGGTTAGGGGTGGAAAGGAAGAGCCTTGGGGGCTTCTCTGAAGCTAAGATGTCTGAAGACAGCTTTAGTTTCTTAGAAACTTGAGTCGACTCTCTCATTCGATCAAGGATAAAACTAGATACAACATAGAACTCTGAAATGTGTCTGGAAAAATAGATGTCCAATCTGCCTTTGGGAGCTTATTTGCTCGTAGTCTATGCAAAAAAAATAAAACTGTACACTAATGCAATAAGGTTGACATTCGAATATAAGACGTATGGTCGAAATGATGTTTCGTATTGTTTTATTGCTGATATCATTTGTTTCTGTGGGGACAAGTTTTTATTGTGATTTTATACGAAATGCGGATTCTATGGGATTTAGTTCGGTGACTCTCTCTGTCATATTTTTATAATGAGGGGTCTTTTAAGGTTGGACGATAGCAACGTGGCCGGAAATTCAAAATTTCACAGTTTTTTTTTTATTTTTAAGCTAATTTGATATATTTTTGTTCAGCGATTTTTCGCGACAATGACATAGTATTCTTTTCATTATTGTAAACAACCGAACAACAATCATTCAAGCGATTATGTGTTCTGGTCATAATTATAGCGAAATTTGACAGTCGCGTCCCGGGGGCTAATTCTCAGGTATGTCGCATTCGAGATTCTACGAAGAAAACCTTAGTAACAAGTCATAATTATTAGAGATTGCTGAGAATTAGCCTCCCGGTTCTTGTATGGGCACGCCTTTATGTGTCATCCATCATGAACTGATTTGAATTTGTGCTTTGAAAACGACTCATTGGAATTAAATTAGTGTTGGGTATCTCGCTGGTAAAATTTTCTAATATACAAAACTCTATTCAAATTGTTTTTAAAAAAAGTAATAAAAAATTATGATAAAAAATGATAAAAAGGTATCTGTTTATATTTACCTATCATGTTCTTTATTCTTTATTCTTTAGTCTACTTTTTAGTAGACTTAATGCACCCAGGTGAATTACCCCAGGTGCATACCCCACAACAATCCCTCTATTCCTGCTTCACAAGGTTACGAATGAAAAAACTTTCTAGTTCGTTTCTATGCCGTATCAGGGTAAGGCCCCTGTAGGATAGAATCCGTGTGTCAACTAACACGGATATACACACACCGCAGGCAACCCACCCGATTGACGAGGCTGAATGAGTATAATTTTGGCACCTTGCTCTTTTCATTGTTTTGTTAGGCTCCGCACATCAGTGTGCTTATTTTGTGAAAAAAATCCGCACAGTTGCTATTCCTCAAAACCGAAAAATAGCTCTTACCGATTTTTTTTCCTGCAAATAAACCGGTTTTAAGCAATAGCAACTGTGCGGATTTTATTAACAGAATAATCACACAGAGCCCAGAGCCCAATTTTTTTTTGTGTGGTGAGAAAGATGAAGTTTTATAGTGTTTATTACATTTTTGTCACAGGTTGTTTATGTTTTGTCACAAAACAACAATCTCTTTTGACAGAATAGGAATCAAGGAACTGAAACCAAAACTTTTAACAGGTGCAAAAATGTTATAGGTTCGAAATATACTTGTAGCTGGCCACAATATTTTATCTTTGGGTAGTCAGCCGTCAGGCATGACACTTGTGTTATTCTGAACAACGGCGAAACCTGAAATAAATATCTTGAGCCGATTTATCAAATCTTTTAATGGTACAACTCACAATCCCTAAAGTGGTGACCCCGAAGAACGCAAAATGAGCGAAATCAACTCCATCGCCAGCCAACACAATAAAATCCCGATGCCATCGACGGGCAGCGACGAGCTGATGAGTAAGATTGATGCGCTCACAAGAGAAGTCACGGAGCTCAGAACACAACAATCAAGACGTCGAGGAAAAAGATACTACTCACGTCCACGATCCGGTTCAGCATTCAGGGTACGAAACGATCCGATCTGCTACTTTCACAGAAAGTTCGGAAAAGCGGCTTATCGATGTAAAATGCCATGCCAGTTTAAGAACAGTAACGAAAAACAGTCGGAAAACTAAAAGCGACTCAAGCTGCGGCGGGAGCAAGGGTCGAATCTATCGAAGCCAACCGTCTTTTCATCAAAGAAAAAACCACGGGACTAAAGTTCCTGATAGACACGGGCGCAAACGTATCTGTCCTTCCCGCGAACACGATTAAAAATCGATCGCCAGAACCGGACAACTATCTCTACGCAGCAAACGGCTCAAAGATACCTACTTACGGTGAGCACACGTTACAACTAAACTTTGGACTGCGTCGCCCCTACCGTTGGCGTTTCGTGGTGGCAGCTGTCAGTAAGCCAATCATAGGCGCTGATTTCCTACAACACCACAGCTTGATTGTCGATCTACATGGAAAAAAGCTAATTGACAAACAAACAGAACTGTCCATCCAAGGATGTCTCTCAGCAACTACTGAGTCAAGCATACGTACCATCGACGACAAGCAACCCTATCACGACCTCCTCGCAAAGTATCCAGACATAACAAGACCCAGTTTGAAAAGAAGTACCAAGACAAATGTAGAGCACTACATCGAGACCACCGGACCGCCAGTGCACGCGCGAGCACGACCGATGCCGCCGCACAAATACAACGCCGCAAAAAGCGAGTTTCAGGACATGATGGAACAGGGCATATGCCGCCCCTCCAGCAGTCCATGGGCGAGTCCTCTTCATATGGTGGAGAAAAAGAATAATCAATGGCGACCATGCGGCGACTACCGCCGCCTAAACGCGATCACTATCCCCGACCGCTATCCTGTGCCACGCCTACATGACTTCACATACAATCTGGAAGGAAAGAAAATCTTCAGTAAACTGGACCTGCAAAAAGCATACTTCCAAATCAACATTAAAGAAGAAGACGTAAAGAAGACAGCCATTATAACTCCATTTGGCTTATTCGAGTTCGTTCGGATGTGTTTCGGTCTCAGAAACAGCGGCCAAACATTCCAACGCAACATAGACAACGTTCTGCGCGGACTACCTGTGTTTCCGTTCATCGACGACATACTGGTAGCTTCAGAAACCGAAAAAGAACACCGAGAACACCTAGACGAAGTTTTCAAGCGACTGAGCGACAACGGACTACAGTTGAACACAGCAAAATGTACCTTTGGCCAGTCAAAACTCGACTTCCTCGGCTACACCATCTCTGAAAAGGGAATTCAACCAACCGAAGAGAAGGTCGAAGCTATCACGTCATTCCCTCTGCCAGAAACAGTGCAACAACTACGCCGTTTCTTAGGCATGATTAACTTCTACCGAGGCAACATAAAAGACGCAGCGGAACACCAGCGTGAACTAAACGCCTACATACACAACAGCAAGAAAAACGATAAAACAAAGATTGTATGGACCGAAGCAGCGAAACAAGCTTTCGAAGTCTGCAAGAACGACGTCAAGACGGCTACACTGTTGGCCTACCCGTCAGTACATGCACCCCTGGCGCTTATGACCGACGCGTCTAGCACCTCTGCCGGAGCGGTGATACAACAGAAGGTCAACTCAAAATGGCAACCGCTTGCATTTTTTTCAAAAAAGTTCAGCGACGCACAACAAAAGTACTCGACGTACGACCGAGAGTTACTCTCCATTTACATGGCAATGAAACACTTCCGCCATATGTTCGAAGGTCGAGACCTCATCGTCTACACAGATCACAAGCCTCTGACGTACGCCCTTAACCAGCAGAGCAAGAACGAAACACCTAGGCGAACACGATACCTAGAGTTCATAGGGCAGTTCACCTCCGACATACGCTATATTGCAGGCAAAGATAATGAAGTCGCAGACGCTCTATCAAGAGTAGAAGAAATCGCGTGTCCAACGCCCTTCTCCTACGAAGCCCTAGCGAAAAGCCAAGAAGGCGACTGTGAGCTGCAAGACATGAAAAAGAACGGCAGACACTGCGTCAAGGCAGTAATATTGCCTGGCACGTCAACAAAGATTGACTGCGAAATGTCCACTGGAACAGCCAGACCCTACCTGACTCAAGAGTTTCGGGAAACAGCTTGCCAAGCAATCCACGACCTTCGTCACCCGGGAATAAGAGCGACAAGAAAACTCGTCGCTGCGCGATACTTTTGGCCATCGATGAACGCTGATGTCACAAAACTTACTCGTTCCTGCATACCCTGCCAGCGAGCTAAAGTACACCGACACACACAAGCACCGATCGCACAATACGAAGAAACTGGTCGACTAGAGCACGTACACATTGACATTATCGGACCTCTACCTACTACGGCCGATAACTATAGGTACTGTGTGACCATGATAGATCGCGCAACTAAATGGCCAGAAGCTTTTCCAACCGATGAAATTACCGCAGAAAAGGTAGCGAATATCTTCTACGAAGGTTGGATCGTGCGATTCGGTTGTCCAGCCAAAGTAACCACAGATCAAGGCCGGCAGTTTGAATCAGCGATATTCAAGTCATTGATGCAACGGATGGGTATAGAACGCACGCGCACAACGGCATATCATCCACAAACCAATGGTATCGTCGAGCGCTGGCACCGTACACTCAAGGCAGCGATAACAGCGCGTCTACTACAGTCCACGAGTAACTGGAAGCGAGAACTGCAAACAGTTTTACTCGGCTTACGCGCAGCAATAAAAGAAGATATAGGAAGGAGCACCGCCGAGTTGCTCTACGGTCAATCATTGCGTCTGCCTGGAGAGTTCCACGGAGAAAGACAGGACACTATCGAACCATCACCGTTCATGAACGACCTGAGCCAAGCTCTAAGGAAATCTCAAGCGCAACGAAAGTCAGCACAATCGAGAGCAACCTTCGTACATGAGGATTTGCACAAGTGCTCGCACGTTTTTGTGCGCAACGACATGACGCGCAAGCCACTAACACCTACCTACGACGGTCCCTACCCAGTACTAGAGCGAAGAGACAAATTCTTCCAAGTCCAGCTACCAAGAAGAACCTCAAACATCACGGTGGACAGGCTAAAGCCAGCATTCACCGTTAACCAAGAGACTGAGCCTCAACCCCAGGACGTTGAAGACGGACTCCGGACCAGGAGTGGCAGAGCCACAAAGCCTCCGGTACGCTTCCGCTAGAGGGGGAGTACTGTAGCTGGCCACAATATTTTATCTTTGGGTAGTCAGCCGTCAGGCATGACACTTGTGTTATTCTGAACAACGGCGAAACCTGAAATAAATATCTTGAGCCGATTTATCAAATCTTTTAATGGTACAACTCACAATCCCTAAATACTAACTACATCTATGGTCATCTCTAAGAACCAGTGAACAAAACAGTTTATAATTATATGAGGGCACAAAGCAAATAGATAACGGCTAGGCGCATAATAACCAATATCCATAGACTTGAACATAATACAGGGTGATAAAGAAAGGTCCTTTTTGTATAATACTGCTGAAGCATCTTTAAACATCTATTCACAGGATCGAGCGGTTAACAGACAACATGCTTTCATATTTCGAACGTTATGCCTAATGAAGTGAGAGGGATGATGGATGGCCCAGTCTGGACACCGCTAAGGCTTTCCCAGACGAGACGGCGAGAAAAAGTATGGCCGCGTTTTCACAGTCAAATTACACTACAACGAAGAGCACAATGTACTCTGTGAAGAGCATCGTCCAAGTGAGCCCGGGCTTCTGATTGGTCGGTTCTTCTGATATGTTGTCTGTGAGCACAAACATGTCAACTAAGACGGAGCTCTCCTCGTAAAAGTTGCCTTGGATGGAAATACAACAAAATGGCCGACCAATCAGAAGCTTTCTGTGGTCACCATTAATTTGAGACCTATGAAAGCAAAGGCCGCTACAACCCTACCAGTTGGTATGGATGTTGCTGCCTTTGCTTTTCAGGTACACAATTTTGAATGATTGATTCACCAACAAAGAATAATTTTCTCATACAAACAAAATACAAATACGATTACATCACATTTTTTTAAAGACAGAGGTCACCGCCTGAAGCCTTATTTTCTCACGCTCTCTCTTTCTCTGTCAATCTCTATTCTTCACTTATATGCATTAGGGTGATTGTTTTAGAGAATACAGGGGCAGATCCTCGACGTATTATTCTCTTCGTCTATATTGTACCGTGTGTAAGTGCCTTTATTGTACCGAATTCTTCTACACAAAGAACCCTTTGCTTCATGCGATGAATTACGCTGAATTTAGCCGTATTTCTTGGCAGGCCGTGAAGTATTTTATCGGCCGAATTTATTGTTTCGTTACAGCCTCTTAAATGAGATACAACCGTATTTAGAGATGTTATCTGACATAACTGCTTCTTCTTGCCCCTAGAAAATTGTTTCTATTGTTTTGGAAGCAGTTTTTATTTTGAAATGCTCAATTCGAGTGACTCTTTTCACGGGATTTTAATATGATTTATGCATAGGTTACATGAAACTATACGTTCATCCAGTCAAAGAAATAACATACCAACGATTGAATTGAACTTTTCAGTTTTGGACAGCGATGATCAAATATTTTTTACTGGATCATCTGTAACCTAATATTTTAATGCTATACCACTTTCAAATCTAAGGTATTATAATTAAATTATTAAAAATCGCGCTTTTGATAACAAATCTACTAAAAGGAGCTGTTTACATTACGTTCCAGCAAGTCGCTATGTCTAGTTGTCTACTACACATCCTATAATAGTTCCACGCTATAAGCAAATAGTATGGAAGTGGGTCAAATATTTTCTGCCGATTCATTGTTCCATGCTCCCAATATTGAACTTTATTTCTGAGCCAAATGCCGTATTTCCTTTTCGTTCGTTTTTATCTCTGCCGCACTCTTCGGTAATATGTGCCTTCCAGACGATAGGACTCCGTTTTTATGCGCGGGATAAAATTTATTAAAAATAATCCCGCATTTCTTACTTTCAAATGCGACATTGGCAATTTTGGTCGCATCAGTGACCAAGAAAGAGATAAATCCTTTATACAGAATGAGCTAGCAAAATTATGTTTCAGATGAGTAACTTTACTAAAAACTAAGGCCTTTTTGCATCTACGTAATGAGATGATTTATACAGCGTCCAGTGGCACCTTCACGCACACTAGATGGGTGAAGAGACCACTCGGCGCTGCAGCACATGCCTGTGACATTGTTTTAGATGGAGTAGGCTTGCCAGTAGACCTATACCATCCTGACAGCTTAGTCGGCCTAGCCCACAGGAAAGACACGTCAATACGTGTGGAGCCAACTAAGCCGTGGGTTTCCTCACGATGTTTTCCTTCACAGTTAGCGAGTGGAATTGATACTACAAATTCACAAATGTACGTAACTTTGAAATTAAACAAAGTCATAGATAAATGACTAACTTTACTAAGTACTTAGTATTACAGCGTAAATATGATCATAAGGTACCACTTTTCACGTATTTGCTCTCCATATTTAGGTACTAATACGGATGCTTAGATGAATTAATCTTGTTCGACTTCGTTATATTATTGTTAAAACATAGCTCAACAGAATACACAGAAAAGACAATTCCATTACTTACGGATCCAACAAAGCCTGAGAGAGCCAGTTCCTGGCAATAACCCGTAACTGTCAAAGAAAAATATTCTTTCCTTCAATGTGTTTTGCAACAGTTGCATATTATTTTATTATGCTCCCGATAATTTGCAGAATGGTTCAGTATTTTTTTTTTCTTGAAGTTGTCTGATAAAAAGGTACTCTATGTTGTCTATAGCTAGTTACTAAAATTGTTTGTAGCATGACGTCCACATAAAGCTAAACACAATAAACACAATGCTTTCTTCCACTCTACTTACGTAGAGCGAGATAGATTTTTAATGAATACTTAACGAATTCAGGACCTTTTTGAAACACCCCGTATATTAAACAAAAAAGTAATACCAAAATCGATACTTCATAGTGCAAAACCACAACGGAAATAAAAAAAGGAACGCAAAAAAGTGATAAATAAGCATTGAATTAAAATTATAAAAAACCTTTGACATTTTTCTTCTAAATTAGCATATCTTATTCAAACTTATAACACCCTCTCTTTTTGGATCTGAGGTTAAAAATTATCAAACAATACCTGCGAAATCGCCAACCGCGGCCGGAATTAAATCCTTTTGCCACACAGATTAATTCGGTTTCATAAATAAAAGGACGAGGCTGAAAATAATTGTTATCAGCGTGGGAAGGGACTTCGAGTGCGCTATTCAACGCTGAAGGTTTCTTGTTGCCGTTAGGTCCTGATACAGTGCATCCGCCAACGACTAGGGGGATTTGTACGACTAACTAGAGGGTGTACTTTAAGTCGATAGCGGAACTTTAAGTAGGCTGTCTACAGATCAATACAAACAACTTGTACTAGGTGGCGAAAAAAATGGAGCGAAAAAAATATCAGTTGTTTCATACATTTGGCGCAGTACTGAGTCGACCTTTTGTATGGAACAGCTGATATTTTTTTAGCTCCATTTTTTTCGCCACTTAGTACAAGTTGTTTGTATTGATCAGTAGGCAGCCTACTTAAAGTTCCGCTATTGACTTAGAGTGCACCCTGTAGTATCCGTAACTCCGTCTATGAGATCAGCTGTTGACACCGACCGACCGCTGAGTAAAGACCTCCTTATGTTCACGCCACCACTCACGATCCTGTGCCAAACGCAACCACTGCTTTCCGGCTACTTGGGCTATGTCGCACCATCTGGCTAGTGGTCTCCCAGTCACTCTCATACATTAATTTAATGCGGAAACGGGACCTACGAAATTTCCTCGCGGACACCCGGTGTAATTTACATTCAACGGAGGCAGTGCACCTCAGCCCTTAATTAACATTTCCCGGGATGTCACTATAAGTCGGCGATCGCGGCCGCTACTAAAACACAATACTCGCAATGAGCCTTTTGTTCCTCGCCGCGTACACAGTGGGCCACGGGATTCCCCCTTTGTTCAGCCTCGGGGAACTTTGCCTTTAATTTACTTACAATGACTTACATTTGAGGCCTAGATCTAGGTTTTTAGATGGAGACTCGAGAATCGAGTGTGACAAATTTTATTGACGATCAAAGATGCTGAAGTTTCGGTAGATTTTTAAGAGCGATGCCACACGGGCGTTGTGGCTGCGCTGCGTCGTCGCAACGCAATGATTTCAACGCAGTGAATGTCACACGAGCGCTGCGTCGGCGTAAACAGATATGCTATTAAATACTGCGGCGGCTCCGTTGTTTCAACGCAGATCCCTTCCCCATCTCGTCTCCCTCTCCTTGTGCGTGGCGCGTGCGTTGCGTGGCCGTCCGTCACTTCAACGCATCGTGTGGCATGTCGTTCAGATTTATATGTAGAATGGCGGAGCGTCACCGCTCAGTCGTCGCAGCGCTAACGCAACGCACACACAACGCCCGTGTGGCATTGCTCTAAGGCAACATTCATTCTTTGCAGATAATAATTACCTATCTGCAGCCAAGTAAAGTTATTACGTGAAAATCGTGATTGGGGATTTATTGCTAGTTGCGATCGCGCAATTTTCGGAATGCGCTCAAAACAAGCCGAAGCACAGATATTGCCAATGTCTTAAATGAGTGCCTCGATGCAAGCGGACAAAAGCAATAACGAAAATTGCTCTAGATCTTACTATTGAGCCAGTATTTTTCTTGGAGTTATTCCTCGAATAACAGCATACTTACCTACTACAAAATGTAAATAAATTGCATTAATTTTAAAGATATAATATTCTCAAAATATTCGCTCACCTTAATTCATTATAAGCTACATATTTTGACTAAGGTGTAGAGTTTGTGAAGTTAGGGTTTGTAGAGTTAGGGCGTGTAGAGTTAGAAGCTTGGCTCTACATGTGATCTGGTAACTTTTTGACAGTGCGAGGTGTATGTTCTCGTCTTGGCAACATTTTACATGAAAATGTTTTTGGTGGCATCAATTTTACTTGTGGCGTGGCCTTTATTTGTGGCCGGTGAAGCTCGGATATCTCATCTTCGTCTCGAGACTGTTTGCTTCCTCTTGCACTGATCGACGCCAAATAGTTTTAGGGCGTAATTTTTCCCGTGTTTCAGTTCGACACCATTTCAGTGCTATTCTCCTTCTTTTTCTTCAGCACTTAAGAATTAGCCCACTGCTGGAAGTATGTCTCTTCAGGTTTTTAAGATCTTAGCCGGTCTATGGCCATTGCGGTCCAGGTTGAGCCTGCGATATCGTCCGACTATCGTGCAGCTGGTCTGCCCACACTTCGCTTACCTGTACGGGGCCTTCGTTCTATTCTGAGTTCTGGAGGGATGGCATTCGGGTCTATAGTCGTCAGCTCAAGCTCGATCTCAAGTAGGTGGTCTTAAGAAAACAAAATCACTGACTTGAGACCTTGAATAATGTCAATGTCAAGCTATTGTCTATTAACATGCTACTGACAGCTTCTCAAGCTCGAACTTGAGCTTGAGCTTAAGGGTGGACGATAGCAACGTGGCGGGAAATTCAAAATTTTCACAGTTTTTACATTTTGTAGCTAAACTGAGCTATTTTTGTTCAGCGATTTTTCGTTCGCGGCAATAAAATAGTATTATTTTTCTTTAGGTAAACAACAGAACAACAATAATTCAGCCGATTATGTGTTCTGGTCTACGACAAGTTTTTTGGGCAGTAACACTGCTTCGAAGACCAGAACACATAATCGGCTGAATTATTATTGTTCTGTTGTTTACAATAATGTAAAGAATACGGTTTTATTCTCGCGAACGAAAAATCGCTGAGCAAAAATAGTTCAGTTTAGCTACAAAATGTAAAAATCTGTGAACATTTTGAATTTCCCGCCACCTTGCTATCGTCCACCCTTAATAGTCGTCAGCTCAAGCTCGATCTCAAGTAGATGGTCTTAGAAAACAAAATCACTGACTTGAGACCTTGAATAATGTCAATGTCAAGCTATTGTCTATTAATATGCTACTGACAGCTTCTCAAGCTCGAACTTGAGCTTGAGCTTGAGATGGCCAAGGGGTGATTTTGTTTATTAATGCCTCCCTAAGTAACCCAAAACGTACAGTCGGCCACAGTCTCAGATACCCCTTTTTATTCGATTGGCGCCCTTATGCCGCGCGCGGTAAGAGCTGCCATGGGGTATCTGAGATTGTGGCCGACCGTACATACGCGGTAGTTTAGCACAGACACCTTCCACCTCGCGCGGCGCCGATTCGCGAGTTAATTACAATCACGTTGCCGATACCGCACCACTGCCTATTGTTGCCGCTGAGTTATGTATGACGTTATAGGCAATCGAGAGTGAAACGGGGTTGCGGGCTTTATTAGGTGAGGCTCGAGTATAACATGAGTATTGTATTCATTCTGGTGCTGTTAATTCGCTAAACGTCGCCTTAGGTAGAAAAGGGAGGCATTGACTGTGATAATTAGGGTTTATCAAGGTAATTATATGAAAGTTATCATTGAAAGGATCTTCGATCCAATGCGGAGTCAACAATTGATTGATAGAACCGTACTTATGTGGCCTACCTCGGTGCCAGGTTTTTTTTTACGCTGCCCAAGAGTTAGCAAGGGTCTTAAAAAAGTGCCTATAAAATAAAACATTCTGGACGGTTAGAGACCATAATGTTATGCTTGCTACACGAAGTTTTTCTTTTTGTAGTGTATCATCGAGCCAACTCTACAATATTCTCTCTAGGGTGCAATTAATAGTCGTCAGCTCAAGATCGAGCTCAATTATACAGGGTGTTAAAAGACTGCCAACAAAGCGGGAAACCACGTATTGTCCTCATTATAACGAAAATTTTTGCTTAAGAAACTATGCCTAGGAAATCAACAGTTTCCGAGATAATGAGGGTCAAAGTCGGACTTTTCAAAACTTTTTTTTTGCGGAAATGTATTCAGTATCTAGTTCTTAACATACCTTCTCAAGAAGCCATATCAAAATTATGAATATTTCTTACAAAAAACGACGTTAAAATTGCAACACGCAATGTATTCTAAACATCGGCACTTCAAGCTTAAGTAACCTAAACTTATACTTACGCTTGTGCAATATGACTTCTGTGCGTTACACGTCCATTGCGTGATAAAATATTTTTCAAAATTATAACCTAAAAAACCAAAATGATTTCCCAGCAATAATTTATCGGTCTGTTGGCGGTCTTTTAACACCCTGTAGGTAATCTCAGAAAACAAAAGTTAATGTCAAGGCTTGGCTAATGTCAAGCTTGAGTAGCTGTCAGCATATTAATAGACACTAGCTTGAGCTTGACATTGTCATCAGCCGAGGTCTCAAGTCGGTGATTTTGTTTCCTGAGTTTACCTACTTGAGCTCGAGCTTGAGATGACGACTATTAACGCCACTCTAGGTAAGCCTCGAAGGTAGAAAACCGTCACCGCTTGCGCCAATTCGTAACAGATTAGCAAACATCGTCGAATCGGACCACGAGTCACGGAAACTTCTCAGATTAGGGCAAGTACGTCATAAGTTAGCGGAGGCAAATCTGCGGCGACCGATAGCACTGCAATCAGCCAGATAAGTCATGTCCCCCACTACCTCTCCTTTCATGGACCCTGTTAAGGGGGGCACTCACTGGAAACGATACCAGAGTCCTACCGAATGAATAAGGTATCAAAAATTTCATCGACTGGTAATTGCTCGAATTGGTATAAGCGCCGCCGCCACGTTTTGTCTCTGTCTCATCGCGATCGATTTTTAACCTCCGATCCAAAAAGAGGTTCTATAAGTTTTACCGCTATGTGAGGGTGTGTGTGTCTGTCTGTATTTGGATGCGGTTTTTTTTTTTATTGCTGAGAATCGCGTAATAAAAGACTGAAGTGATGACCCTAAACAACTTTTCTTCTGAGACTTGATTGAATACGCGAAAAACATATTTTGACTGCCTATACAAATTGTATCGTGAGTTGACAGATTCAGTATGAGGAAGTAACTTATTTTGTCGAGCAGTTTTTTGAGCAAAATTGTAGTCTAGTCAACACAAATCAAACAGAAAATAAAAACATAAAATTGCATCGAATAAAAACTTTTGCACAAAATGGTTTGCAAGTACCTCCTCAACTGTACAAACCCATTTTAAATCAATTATACGTCTAATGAACCCTGACATTGAATGATAGATAACAAAATAAACAAACTGTCCTGTCAAATAACTGACGAAACAACAGTGAATAAGCACCTTTACACCGGATCGTAAGGGGGTCGCTCCGTCCCTTGTTTTTACTTCGGCTTATCTTATCCGAATGGACTGTGTTACTCAGCTATATTTTGCGTCAGAACTTTCCCGTGTTTCTTAATTCGTGTAATATTTTGCTTTACACCGCGGAACCCATGGATATAGAATATTTTCGGTATTTTTAGATAGATGAACGTTTTGGCACAACAATAAAATTTTCATTTAGAAAAAAAAAAGGAGTTGACGATTGATTGTTCGATTGACAGATAAGAGCTAACATGGGACACCTTAGCCTACCATAGCTTTCGATTCTTTAAATGAAATACGGCAAAGTCTAGTGAAATTATTTTTGACACTCTTTTGATGAATCTTTGTTCGTCTTTTACATTCTGTGTCTATGGCGGAACCGGTGGCAGGGGACAATTTCCGATGAGGTTTTTGATGAAAACTCCCCTTTGAGCGGGGTTTTATAATTCTTCCTTCCGTTCCGACGTTTTAATTGGGTTACTTCAATGTTTTTGCGGCTTTTTCGTTTGCAATCTTTATGATTGTAACCGGAAAAAAATGGTTAACACTTTAGAAAACGTGAATGAATTTTAATGCAATTTGCATTCGAGATTTTTTTTAACTTAAAAATCAGGACATAGATAATGTATCTTTTTTTGCATTTCGGCAAAAAAAAATCATCGCAATTTTAGACCCACTCTAAAAGCCTAACCCTGACGCCACAACTTCCTAGCGTTCCTAACGGCTTCCCAACCACTATAAAATAATACTTTTACGGAGCCCATAAAGTACAACAAGAATCTTGGCGACCTCCTAATAAAAGACTGTATAACATCGCCGTACGTCACTGATAAATGGTGCTTTAGTTTTAATGAAATTGTTGATTTAATGCCGGAGGAGGGGTTATCCCTCCGGAGACGGAGGCCTACGGATTACCGAAGGGCCAACTGTTACAGGTCAGCCCTTTAATACTCGCGGTGATCACTCAACTATGGCACAGGATTTTTACTAACAGAAGGTTAACTCACCCTCTTTTGCACTAATATTGTATTACCTTCGAGGACACCATAACTCAATTTTCACGCATGATATTATAAACTTATGCTACTTACGCTCGAGGTGCCGATGTTTAGAATACATTGCGGGTGCAATTTTAACGTCGTTTTTTGCAAGAAATATTCCAACTTTTTATATGAGAAAGTTTCTTAAAAAGAAATGTTAACTTTTAATGATTGGCGACATTCATACATAAATTTGTTTGACCTGTTAAACTTACCGCCATTCGACCCGTTTCAAACCAAAATTATGAAGAAATGTTAAGTACTTGATACGACCGACTTTGAACCTCATTATCTCGGAAACCGTTGATTTCCCAGGAATAGTTCCTCAAACAAAAAATATCGTTATGATGCGTACAATGTGGTTTCCCGCTTTGATGGCGGTTTTTTTAACACCATATAATAATATATATCTGGGGGCACGGCAGTGCCCCCACCAAGTCGAGCTAAAAAGCGGCACGGCCGTACCATACTTTTCTCGAAGCAATTCAGGCCATTTTCGACCCCCCTATAACTTCGTTTCGGATAAAACTAGAAGCCTGAATTTTCTGTAACCAAGAAAGCATTGTATAAACACGGAATATTTCAAATTTCATTCAATTTGAACCAGTAGTTTAAGAATTATAACTAGTCAAAGTTTCGTATTTTGTCACTCACTCACTGACAGATCATCAAAACTCTAAGGCACTTCTAGCATACATAGAAGCTTCAAATTTAGAATACAATTAGTGTTTAGTGTATAAATCAAGGAAAAACTAAAATATTTTGCAATTTCAGTCCAGGTACCTAGAAACACCAACTGCATATATAACTTTGTATTCCCATATAAATATATGGGATTACAAAGTTTCATTTACATACATTTACAATGCAAATGTAATTATGCATTTTGTATTTCGTAAACGGTTATTACGGTGTATTATATCGGTTTAGCCGACTAGTTTCGTAAAATGTGCAGTGTTTACGAAAGTTTAAGTGTAAAAAGTTATTTATGCAGTTGGTGTATCTAGAAAACTGGACCGAAATTGCAAAATATTTTAGTTTTTCCTTGATTAATACACTACATACTTATTCTAAATATAATGGAATAAATCAGTGTATATAGTTACCTACATATAATTATGTTCAAAGGTAACTTGTAAAATGGTCAACCGAATGAAAAAAACAAAATCCGTTGTTGGTATTCAAGAAGTAGAAGGTACTGGAAAGCAAAAAAAGTAGGACTATCTACAAAAAGAAATAAGATGCCATCAAAAACATAACTTGTAAAAAAAAACCAAGCCTCGCTGCTCAGTTCTTCTACCGTAAAAAGTTTTGAGATCGATGTAATACCAAGTCGGTTAATTTACGCAGTCCCTACTTAAGGGTCCTTCTGTCTTAAGTTATTTATTACGTAATTATCTAACCTAACAACATCTTATAGTGACGCATATCAATATTAAATATCTTTTATGTTTTAAATAAATAGATTGACTTGGCAATCGCATGAAAACACTAAGTATCTCAAAAGTAATACATATTATATTAAATTTGATTATTTAGTGCGATTGCCAAGTCAATACATTTATTTGAAACATAAAAGATATTTAATATTGATATGCGTCACTATAAGATGTTGTTAGGTTAGATAATTACGTAATAAATAACTTAAGACAGAAGGACCCTTAAGTAGGGACTGCGTAAATTAACCGACTTGGTATTACATCGATCTCAAAACTTTTTACGGTAGAAGAACTGAGCAGCGAGGCTTGGTTTTTTTTTACAAGTTATGTTTTTGATGGCATTTCTTTATCTAGGGCTGTTTGACACTTCACACACCAAGATTTCAGTGCCCTGGGGCTAAAGAGTGTTAAAGCTATATTGAGGACTGTACCTGTGGGTTTTACTGGCATGATAGATAGATTATATCGAGTTAACTAACTCTTAATGGAGTTAACCTTCTGGCAGTGAATATTTGGCGACTATAATTTAGCCATCTACTACAGGGATTAACCACCATTGTGTCTTAGAACTAACCCTTCGAAATCCACGGGATTTACCCCGATTCGGTTATACGAAATGTAGAGCAGCAACGGAGAAGAAAGGTACCTAAATAATGAATTGATCTTTTATAGGTAGTTTAACAAAAAGTAATATTTGCTGCTAATGGTCAAAAAAGCAAAGCCATCGATGTAATCGACACGACGTTGCATAGTAAATTTTTCATAGAGACCCTAAAGCGTATAGTATCGAGGGTCATAGCTTCCATTGGGTGACATTAGGTAGTTAATTGAGGTCTTGTAAAATAAGAAGAAGGATGGCCTAGTGAACCCCTGCAATCCTCTCGTTCACACTTTTTAAATTGATAATGTCTGTTAGTAGCAATATTTGAAAGTGGAATATGTCTCTTACAATCATTAAAAATGTTGATAGAGTGCGAACGAGAGGGATGCAGGTGTCCACTGTCCAGGCCATTCTTAAAATGATACTTTGCCGAGCATGATAACTTTCGTCTCGGCAACTGAACAATCAAGTCGCTATTGCAAAGTTTGCTTATCAGCAAAAAGCGTACGAAACGTAGAGCCAAGAAGAGAGGTGAAGAACTCCCTAATACGTAAGTAGATAGGCGCCCGCTTGACATGCTGACTCCGCCAATATAAATTGTAAGTAATTGGATAAGTTTATGTGACGTCGACGTTCGTTCGTTGGCACAACGGGCGGAATTGCGTTATCACGAATATATTCGCAATAATTCCGTGTCCCCACCTCAGGGTGGGCTGCTGATCCGCATTTACATTCTGTCTCTTGCGCTGCTGCTCGTGTTGTTGCTGCAGTCGCCAATCAGTTGCCAAGGAAGCTCAAGACATTGCCCTGTTTGGATTGATCACTATCAACGGCGACATAACCCTTGCTGATTCTTTAGCCAGGCTTTCACAAAATAAAAATATTGTCAACTAGTACTTCAACAGTTTTCGATAACAACCATCTCTTACACTTTTACACGAGTCATTTGTTTACAATAGTCTTATTTTTATCCAGTTTATCCGTCCCTTTTTCGAGAGTTTGCTGCAAACCCAAGACCGTGAGTGGTGGCGCGAAGGGAAAAGGGCCTGTGCCCGACAGTGGACAGAGTTGTGTCCTGATGATTTTGAGAATGATGATGATGCAAACCCATCGTAGGGACCATGACAATTTAATCGTGTCACAAAGGTCAAAGTTACACAGAAAAGCACGAAGAAAATGCACGAAGTCGAAGTTACACAGAAAAGTGATGGGAGAGGACAGAAAATGATGAAGTGTGAGGAACAGGAAATGACTCAAGGGGGCAAGGTGGATTAGATTATCGCACTTGCAAAGTTGACGATAAAAGAAAAAGTGAATTGAGAGGAACGCGCCAGGAGCACGCAATGTAGTGATTCTAAACGAGGCAAAGCAGGTTGTTAAGAAGCGCAAAGGCGACAGTAGGCCTCGTATATTTACTGCGCACCTGAGATAACTTAATATCGCGCCGAATAGCTCCCCGCGACCGGCGCTTTGTCCTTACCAGCCCCCAAATACATTTCACGTCATAGACTTGTAACGCATAGAAAAGGAGTACTGCCAAGTGAAGTGAGGCTAGTTAAACTGAACGAGATTTTATTATGTAGAGCATGAAGGTACTTTTTTTTAATGTCACACCTTCTGTGTTCTAACACAGTAACGGCCTTTGCTAGGGAGAAGCCTTCACGGCCGCTATAATGAAAACTAAACATACCCACGAAATGTTTGCTTAAAATTAGGATATCTCTTAAACGGCTGAAACGATTTTGATAAAACATATCTTAGAACACTCGCAAAAAAATCTGCTTTCAAATTAAAACAAACCGCATCCAAATCGGTTCACCCGTTTAAGAGCTACGTACGGTGCCACAGACAGACACGCACAGACAGGTACGCGGACATATACACACACACACACACACACACACACACACACACACACACACACACACACACATAGCGGTCAAACTTATAACACCCCTCTTTCTGCGTCAGGGGTTAAAAAGAGAACTCAGGGAATACTTTTAACCCATAAAGCTTCGTGGTATTGCTTGTATGCGGACAATAGTGATGTTCATAAGTTTGATGCATCTCCCTCTATATGTATGTGTGCCTTTCCGACTGAAGGAATATCTTTCTATCTGCCTGTGGAAGCGCAGCTCCCAAGCTGATGAGCCAAAAAAAGGTTCGTTTTCTTTTATCACAATGAGACGTTTCTTAACTATGTAGGTAGGTAGAGTCGGTTTTGCGTGAAACTTTCTTTCCACGCATTATTACTCTCAGTTCCCGAATACATTTCACGTGTACCTAATTGTTCTCGACGACAACGCCCCACTCTGTTATTCGATGAAGTGTGAAGGGCCGGTAGATTTATCGGGTTAGTTCCCGCTTGTTAAACTTGGCTGTTTTACATGATAATAATATTAGTTTCATCAAAGTTCGGGAATCTAATTACGCTGGAGTGTCTTTCGGTGAAGTTGGTGATTCTTAGAGTGGCATTAATAGTTGTCAGCTCAAGTTCGAGCTCAAGAAGGTACTCACAGAAAACAAAATCACCCCTTGGCACTAGCTTGAGCTTGACATTGACATTGGCCAAGGTCTCAAGTCGGTGATTTTGTTTTCTGAGATCACCTACTTGAGCTCGAGCTTGAGCTGACGACTATTAATGCCACCCTTAGGCGGGGTAGCCTAGTGGGTAGACGCCTCTTAATATATTGGCTTCATATTCGTTTCTTGACGGTGGCATAACTTATTATTTACTTCTGTCTGGAATGTGTTAAAGTACCTCAATGCTTGAAAGCTCGCGTAGTAGTCGTATTTTGTAATTTTTTGTGTTGCGCTTGTTTACTGTACAGATAATTGCTGTGAAAATTAAGACACAAAACATAATCTACTGCTACCAATGCTAGTCAGGCTTTGCTCTATATCTCTCTTATAGAGATTGTTGTGTTCAGCGTAACTTACGTACCTAAACTTGTTATGTGCTTCCTTAGGAGCTGAGCCTTACCTGCGAAAGATAAAAAAAAACATAAAATTAGAAGTTTCCTCAACAAATTAATGTCCTAAACGTCGTCGTACACAGCCCGCAAAGTCGCGGAGTTAGCGCGAATTTTAACGAAAGTACTGATAAAACTCGCCCTATATTAGTCCCAGTAGGCCCGGGCGGCCGCTATTACACAACTTTGGCCCATAAAAGTTAAAGGGCACATTACCGCAAGTAGGCGTAGAGCGAGAGCCAGAATTAGCCGCACTAGTCCGCCTACTTCCAATTTCGGCGCTTATCCTTCCTTGAGGCGATGGTATACACCGTGGAATTTTAGTGGTTTTAAAGCCGAAGGTATTTAGTTGCACTCGTGATTCTGAGCCAAATTCCAAAATTTTACTTCAAAACGAGCGAAAAAAAAAACACTTCCCAATACAAACGGCTATCGCCAATCGACACCATTTGTATGGAGAAGAGATTTTTTTTTTTTCGCGCGTTTTGGAATGAAATTTTGTATTTTGGCTCAGAATCACCAGTGCAACAAAATACCTTCGGCTTTAAAACCACTAAAATTGCACGGAGTAGTAACACCAGCGGCGCTAATGCAAAAATATCTTCAATTTCAATGCGTTTGCACCTTCAAGTTCTCAATGATCCTAGAAGATTCTAGTTTAGCGGTAAACCGTTTTGTTAAGGCGCTGGGCATAGTGAATTAGCCCGCGCGCAAAAAAAATGCACAAAATCGATTCCTGTATCAAACACACTAAAAAAATCGAAAATGTTCACATATCAAACCCTAGAATTAGGTAAGAGCTATCTAAAACAGCCAGTTTTGTGTTGATACCCATAACAGATTGCGAGATATTTTGTTTGAAAAAAAGTGCGCCGCCTATTTTTTTTCATCAAAAATATCTTCTAAACGTTTACGAATCTCAACACAAAACTGGCTGTGTTAGATAGGTCTCACCTAATTCTAGGGTTTGATATGTGAAAATTTTCGATTTGTTTAGTGTATTTGATACAGGACTCGATTTTGTGCATTTTTCTTGGCGCGCGGGCTATTCACTATGCACCGCGCCTTAATAGGTTCTAGGATCAGGTTTTTAGGTCTTAGGCCCTAAAACTGTTAAGACTTGGGTTCGTTTTTTGCAAAATATCCATTTCGTTGGCGACGACGCTAGTATGCCTTTATCATCACCTTCATTCACAGAATGTTCCCCAGTTTATTTGCCGATACAAAATACAATCCAATTCGTCTCTGTACAATTGATTGCATTATTCGACCCTTTTTTTGCCTTTCTTGCGCTCCTAAAATAAAGTCCCACAATAATATATTTTATTTTAAAGTGCTCCCGTACAGGACACAGGCACTATTAAAATTTACAAAACTTACCTGTAAAACGTTATTTTCAATTCAAATGTAGAGAATGAATATCGAGAGACCAGCGAGCAGAAAGACCCTTTCTACTACAAGGTTGCTTTACGAGGTAGTTACGAGGTAGTTAAAGTCTTAATTCAAGCTTGCACTCGCTAATTATGAAGGAAAACATCATGTGGAACAATACCACTCAACTCGAAAATCGGCAATCCTTTGAGAGAAACCTTTGAGCCTTTGCCCAGATAATGGACATTTACACTTGTGCACTTGTACATCTTACGAGTACATCGTTCAAAAATAAATCGCATATTATCCATAGTTAGGTAACTCTACAAACAGGCTGTCAACACAACCCCATTTGAACCTGAGGAGCATGTATCGATTCCCCTCTGATTAATGCTTCACATACCTTATTATTTGATTACAGACTTGAAAGGATAGATCATAATTGATACCCTTTCATCTCCCTTATGCAAGAATATTACGGAGAATATTGCTCTGCGGTAACTCAAGGACCTGAATAACTGGTTATAACTTCCATCCACACGTGTGATCGTGATATACCTGCCAAGACATCCGGAGAAAGTGGTTATCAGTCTATTCCTATGCTCCATAAACCAGTTGCATTAAGTACCATGTGTGGTGCAGTGACTCCAAAATAGGAAGCATAAAGAGACAGAAATTTAACTCAGAGACGAAACGGAACAAAAATGACTAGAAAGAAAGTTACGGCAGGTAACTGCTCAGCTTTCAAGATATATGTAGAGTATAGTAGAGGAATGATCGTTTATCAATTTCTACATCTAACTAAATGGTTGGGTTGGTGCGTTGGGAAAATGTAAAAAGTTAATAAAACGAGTGTTAAATCCGTTAAAATCTGTGTTTAAATTAACTAAATGGTGTTTATTGCTTAATCTCTTTTTACCTAACTGTCCAAAAGGAGGGTTATGGTTATACTTTTCACCGCCATGTATCAATGTATGTGGGTTATTAGTTTTAAGTATGTGTGTATGTATGACGGTATGACCGTTCCTATTTTCCCACCTACAGCCTGAACGCTTGAACCGATTTAAGGGTAGACGATAGCAAGGTGGCGGGAAATTCAAAATTTTCACAGACTTTTACATTTTGTAGCTAAACTGAACTATTTTTGTTGAGCGATTTTTCGTTCGCGAGAATAAAACCGTATTCTTTTCATTATTGTAAACAACAGAACAACAATAATTATGTGCCGATAATGTGTTCTGGTCTACGAAGCAGTGGTACTGCCCAAAAAACTTGTCGTAGACCAGAACACATAATCGGCTGAATTATTATTATTCTGTTGTTTACAATAATGAAAAGAATACTATTTTATTGCCGCGAACGAAAAATCGCTGAACAAAAATAGCTCAGTTTAGCTACAAAATGTAAAAAACTGTGAAATTTTTTAATTTTCCGCCTCGTTGCTATCGTCTACCCTTAAAGAAAACCTCGGCCAAGGCCAAGGAGGAAGTATCCTCCTTGCCGTGGCTTTTGACTTGATAAATCCTAAACAGTTTAGCTGGGGCCCGAGTTTGTTTTTTGACCCACGGCCCCTGGTTACCAAGCTACGCCACTGCCCATTTCGTGCTCTTATTAATAGGCCTTGATTATGTGAACCTTCTATATACTTCCTCATCCTCTTAATATGCCTTGTCTACAACCAGTCTGCAGTATATGCCCATGTGATCCCAGAAAGTGGACTTGGCATTATTGGGCCCCGCGAGACTTTCACTCCTAGCGGCGGTTCGGAATCCGTTCTGAGAGGATGTCATAAAAGCGTATGATTGAACGACAACGTAATTACTGGCCGGCGAATTATTTTTAACTAGCCCGCGTCTTCGTCCGCGTGGACTCTTTTTACCCGACTACGCGAAGCAAAAAGGAGGGTTATGATTTTAGCAGCGTATGTATGTATGTATGTATGTATGTATGTATGTATGTATGTATGTTTGTGTGTTCATCTGTTCCCTCGCAGAGCCTAAACTACTCGGCCGATTTCAACAAATGAGGTGTCGTTGGATTCGTCTTAATCACCCAGATAACATAGGATAGTTTAATTTTGAAAAAAACCAAGATGGCGGCTGTGCTGCGCCCTAAAGTGGTGGACCTAAAAATAAAAATTATCGGATACCATCGTCATGGGTATCAAATGAAAGGGCTTTAAAAGACCTTTTCAAAAATGTATAACACATGTAGCGTCAACATAACAAATAGAACAAAAAATTCCAAAATGGGTTTTTTTTGTCCTTCTTGGTTCTATTCTGGGTGATAGTCCAAATGACTAACTAAAAAGCCAAAAAAAAATAGAAGTTAAAAACTAAAACCCGACTACTAAAAGGCTTAAAACAAGACCTGCTTATCCTTAAAACAGACTCATAGATAATTAATCGTAGTCGGAGGACACCACATTCGCATTTGATAAACCGATGGCCTCCGACTACGATTAATTATCTATGAGTCTGTTTTAAGGATAAGCAGGTCTTGTTTTAAGCCTTTTAGTAGTCGGGTTTTATATTTGTTAGGCTTTGCTCCTAAGTGTAAATATCACCAGTGGAGCTAACTTTGATCTATCTGGGGGTCTACCGGCTAAGACGAAGCCGATTACCATTGGCGAAAATCGAAGTTCGATTTATGAAAAATCAACTGTGTGGCAGTAAAATAAACTGGGTGGCAGTACATTTAAAAATAGAAGTTAAAAACTAAAACCCGACTACTAAAAGGCTTAAAACAAGACCTGCTTATCCTTAAAATAGACTCATAGATAATTAATCGTAGTCGGAGGCCATCGGTTTATCAAATGCGAATGTGGTGTCCTCCGACTACGATAAATTATCTATGAGTCTATTTTAAGGATAAGCAGGTCTTGTTTTAAGCCTTTTAGTAGTCGGGTTTTAGTTTTTAACTTCTATTTTTTTTGAGCTTTTTAGTTAGTTATTTTGGATGATCACCTAAAATAGAACCAAGAAGGGCAAAAAAAAAACACATTTGGGAATATTTTGTTCTATTTGTTATGTTGACGCTACATGTGTTATACATTTTTGAAAAGGTCTTTTAAAGCCCTTTCATTTGATACCCATGACGATGGTATCCGATAATTTTTATTTTTAGGTCCACCACTTTAGGGCGCAGCACAGCCGCCATCATGGTTTTTTTCAAAATGTAACTATCCTATGTTACCTGGGTGATTAAGACGAATCCAACGACACCTCATTTGTTGAAATCAGCCGAGTAGTTTAGGCTCTGCGAGGGAACAGATGAACACACAAACATACATACCCACATACATACATACATACATACATACATACATACATACATACATACATACATACGCTGCTAAAATCATAACCCTCCTTTTTGCTTCGCGTAGTCGGGTAAAAAAAATCGAACTTCGATTTTCGCAATGGTAATCGGCTTCGTCTTAGCCGGTAGACCCCCTGGTCTACTCTTTGACTAACAATTTTATTGACAATACAGAAGTTAATAAAAAAATTATTTACTCTATTATTGTTAGGCCCAAGGAAGATAGGCTATTGTGTTAAAAAATTTTAATTTCACTATTTATTATTCAAAATTTCTTTAATCAAATCAGCGAAAGAACATAACGCTGTAAACGCTTTATTTACTGCCGATTAGCGCGTTCTAACTGCCTCTTAACAACATCAGTGTATCCGTAGATAGATAAATAATTAGCTTAACAACTCTATTATGTGAAAGGGGCTGCTTAAGCACAGCCTGAGCGCGGGATATTAACGTGAGATGAGTCGAAATACCCTAAAAGCTTTCGGCTACATGGTAGCTTTACATTCCGCCCACTGCAGGTAGAGTAAGCAAGTAAGTGTGGCAAGTGAAGGTAGTGTAAACACACCAAGCTTGACGTGAGTGTGAGGCAATGTAGCTGGACTAACATTATGCCACAGACGCAGTTTCAAGTATTTTCCCTTGTGTGGTAGAGACTGTTTCAAGTCCGCCTTGAAAAAAAATCCCAACATCGGAACACATCTTCCATACTAAGCTTCGATCAGCCGCTCATCTCCAATGACGATTTTGCTGTGTTACAAGACATCCAGGCACTCTCAGGTAAAATATTGACACCATACCAACATACAATAAATTAAAAAAACGATGTCCATCAGAGAAAAAAATTGGGGTAGGTAAGTGGAGATAATAGAAAAGGTGAAAGGTTGTCTGGAAGAAATTGCTTTTAGCAATAAGGCCGCCCATTCTATATCCATTAAGTAGTTGTAAGAAAATTCTATGTAAATACCTGATTTTTTTGATGTACAATAAAGTGTATTCTATTTATCTATCTATCTAAGGTGGATAAGTAGGCTATACTCGTAGCAGGAATAGCAGTGCGAGGGGCTGAGTGTAAATGTAAACAAAGCCCAAAGAGCTAATGCCGGGTCCATTATGGACTGAGAAAGGAAAAATATAACTTAAAACACCAGAGCCAGGGGTGAGCAGCAAAATAAAAAGTTACAGAATATGTAGGGTAAAGGAACCAGTAGTCGGCCACTTAGTGAAATGTGCAACTTCAAAGTCCATTATTTCTGTTGTAGGAGGTTCTAGAAGGACGTAACCAATATTAATTGAAGCTCCGGTTACTTAGGTTTCAGTAAATAAAACGATTATTCTTCCAATTCATACTGCGATGGAGAAAATTAGCGTTAAACAAAAAAACACCCATTTCTCTAGTACTCAGCCGCCTATCACCTAAAGTCGGCCATGAGGTAGCCAGTGGTCGGCCGCACCATATAAGGTATGAAAAAGCAATTGGTTGTGGCCGACTTCTGGGTTGACAAAATTTCTTCGAGACTGAGTCCAAAAGTCGGCCTCCTAATAGGCATTTTTTTTGGTGGCTGAGTATTGGGTTTTCGCCAAAATAATATTCTCGATGCTTTGTGAACTCTATACAGAAGAAAAAGATACGTGCAACCTGTCAATTTGGGCTGCTTACGTGAAATTTACAGAAATTCCATAAGTCGGCCGGGGGGCCGAATACTGGCATTTGTATGAAATTACTGATCCCAATAGTCGGCCCCCTTGTTTTTTAAATTGATATCATAAATAAGGGTTTATTTAAGTTATCAAGAGGTCAACAATTAATTAAGGAATGAGAATAAAATAAAACATGGCATACCACAGTACAAAACACAGCGAAAATCTTAAAGATTTGAGACTCCCTTCAACTAGCAAAAAAAGATGGCGGACCGTGATTCTGAATCGCAAGTTATTCTAACGTGTTTTTTTAATAAACAAAAATAAGTATAAATATAAAAAAATATTACAGGTATCGTTAATTAATCAATGAACCATAGAAAAATACAGATAAAGCTATATGTTAAAAACTACACTAGTTATTGAACTTTAAACCCGCAATGGCCGACTACTGGGGGGTGGCTGACTTTAGGCGCCTCTACCCTATACAGTGTGTTACAGAACTAAACAGAAACCGACAGTAACTGTAACTTCCGCCTGTTCCGGACTATTCTACTCGTCCAGTTCTACTGATAGAACGGATCAATGGCGAACTCTCGAAAAAAATCAACTGTTCCATACTAAAATCGATCCTTATTGAGCAGCTGATATTTTTTCAAGATTTTGCAGTTGATCCCATGGTAAAACTTGCTTGTATTGGTAAGATAGGCTGCCCCCTTCAGTATGAGAGGACCTTTCTGTAATACCCTGTGGAGTTCTAAAGCTTGATAGATACTTTACAATGAATAAGTCTTATTTATATTAGCACGTGCAAACGTATACTATGGGCACTCGTTTTTTTTTTGCGATATCGAGACAAAAATCGAACAAGGAAAAGTTACTCATCAACTTTTTTCTTTCGGTAACTTACACAAAAGACACCAATCAATTGTCAGGTTTTCGACAGGTGGAATATTTTCAGACACCAATACGTGTAGGTACATTACTTTGGCACGAGTAAACCTACTGGTTTTATTAGTTCAGGCGTATAATACTTGAATTTTCTTTGTTTTGAATATAACGAAGCGCCTCGGTGTTATTATGGCAGCAATGTGCTGCATAAAGTATTACATCTGGACGCACTCTTATGCCATCGCAATAAGGGCTACCATGGGGTATCCTGGGGTACATAACAACTACTTCCTTTGTACATAACTAGCGACCCGCTTTGGCTTTGCACAGATATTATACTGCCGTGCTAAGAAGAAATTCGGCTAAGCGACAAATGGCCATTTTTGAGTTATCAACATGGGCGTAATAAGCAGACAATTCCGCATCGACCCATCTTGGAATCATATTTTTATCGTTATTCGTTGGAGAGATAAGCTAAGCATTTTCGGGGTTAAGTGCAGTGTTTTTTGGGTTTTCATAAGAAAAAACGTAGTTATCTTACATTACTAGACAAAAACAAGGTTAAACTACTTAAACTATGATGTTACTTAGTATTATTAATAATATTTTATAGGCTATACTACAGAAAAAAACCGCAAAATACTTATACTTACATAAAACGCGGCTAAGCAGCTTAAACTTTTTTAATACGTAGTAAAATATTTAATACAAAACATGACATCATAAGCAAGAAAGCGGCAAAACAACAATCATACGAAAAAAAACCGCAAAGTGACTTTTGCGTATTTTTTTCCTATTTTTATAGTGGTATTAATGAATCGATGTCCTTGTAAAAAACACGGTCACGGTGTTTTTACTTATGATAATTGTAAAATATTTACTATTAAAGCTGAACAGAACACGGCTAAAGCACAATACTACGTAAAAAAGTGGCAAAGTAATTTTCATCGACCGGTGGGACACTGGATCGCGGGGGACGCCGCGGCGGTGCGGCGGTGCGGAGAGGGGCACAATGAAACATGATCGATTAGTACAGGTGGTAACACCATGAGAAGCGCGCCTACACATGCATACGGCGCACCGCATTTTTTGGCGCCAAATCTTAACATACGGTAAGTCAGTAGGTTTAATAAGAAGGGTATCTCTAACAGTAAGCGTAAAAAAGCCGAGCAGAACAAAATAACTAGACGGGTATTACCTACTTAAAACTTACTTCATTCATGTAAGTAAAGTTTGTATTCGTTTCTTAAGGATGCGGTTGCGGCTTAGTACCTATGTCACTTCAAATTATAAATTAATTATTTAAATCTTACTAGTTAGGCAAAGTAGTGGTAGACCAGTAGGTAGAACAATGGACCCAGGTTCGATTCCCGTGTGCACTCTATTTACGTACGTTACGGGCGACTTTGCAACGAAAGTGTTAACGTGTACGTGCTGTCGCCTGTCGTGTACCTACGAATTTGTTTATTTTCAAAGTACCTACCTACTTTGTGTCGCTAGCTGAGAGTGTACAGGGGCCTTAATCTGTAACGCAGTAGTGTCTTGATAATTTTCCAGTTGTAGGTTCCGATTACGATTTATTAATGCTGTCTGTCCTTTTGATGTTTTTTTTCTAGTTCCTACAGAGCAAATAATATTTTTCTGAATCTAATTCTATTTATAGTTTCAATTTGCAGGTTGTAGGAGAAAAACGAGGAAAACCCAGTTTTGTCCTTCTACTGGGAACCTATCGACACGCCTATCGACTTGAGGTCGCTATATTTTTTTTCCAATAGGTTCTTTGCACCTAAAATCTTGCACATTCAAACTAAAACATATTTCTTTGTCCTAACTAAAGTTATGTTTGCCTTAAGGCGCTGGACATAGTGAATTAGCCCGCGCGCAAAGAAAAATGCACAAAGTCGATTCCTGTATCAAATACAATAAAAATATCGAAAATTTTCACATATCAAACCCTAGAATTAGGTGAGACCTATCTAACACAGCCAGTTTCATGTTGATATCCATAAAAGATTGCATGATATTTTGTTAAAAAAAGTGCGCCGTTCAAGCAAAATATCTTTCAAGCAAAACGTTTATGATGTCAACACGAAACTGGCTGTTATATATAGGTCTGACCTAATTCTAGGGTTTGATATGTGAACATTTTCGATTTGTATCTTGTATTTGATACCGATGATGAGTAATTATTAGAAATTTAGCATCTCTTTCGCATGATAACATGAATTTTTATAATAATGTAACATTATGATAATCATGTTTTTATAATAATCTAATATATAATAATCAACAAATCAATACCACTACCAACTTTAAGTTTTAAAATAGTAGCAATATTTGATTTGTAAATTCAATTTAATAGTAGAATAAAGGCTTTTTTATTTTATTTATTTTATTTATTTGATACCTACAGGAATCGATTTTGTGCATTTTTTTTTTGCGCGCGGGCGATTCACTATGCCCCGCGACTTAACTAAGTTATAACGACCACTTAGTGAGTAAAAATATTTGTTTTTGAGTTTTGGTTCGTCGACGCCAACAACCTCAACGTCACGTCAAAGTAAAAGAAAGATCAACTGTGCCGCTCGTGGAGCCGAAAGTTGTGAACGATTTGGAGGAAAGGCGGAAAAAAATTGCAACCAAAAACTAAGAATGGAAAAAGTATAGAAAAGAAGACTGTTCTAGGAGTGGCTCTACAGACTTGAAAAAATAAGACGTAGAAATGTAGCATCTCTGGTATCCCTGTGTAATTATTGGCCAGGCTACATATCATAGATTAAAAAAATGCACGTCTGGATTCAGAGAATGCATTAATGTCGCACGAAATATAAAAACAAGATGACAACAAAAATAAAAGTTAATAAGATTTAATTATTGCTATCGAAGAAGAACTGAGTGAAAATGAGAAAAAAAAATCTTCTAAGCAAAGAAAAAGAAAATTAAACAAAATTGAACGGAAAAAAAAGAAAAAGAGCAGCATATCGAAAATTACAAAGGAAAAGAGGACGAAGAAAATGGGATAGACGAACACAAACAAGAAAGTAATAAAAACAAAAAATACACTGACTTATTGGAGCTCCACAAAATCTGGAAAACTTAATTGTCAAGTAACATAAAAGATTTAACTTGGTAAGTAATTTTATTTTAGTTTAAGGATTGCTAAAACGCAACGATGATGCGTAGATATCTATTACAAATTACAATTGAACTGATGATTTTGCATAAATAAAAGATTTAAAAAAATATGTCATTAGTTTTTTATGTCTAAACTTCCATTAAAAGTTGGCTTTAGCCCCAATTATTTCCAAATAACTTAGTTATTTAACGACATTTTACTAAGTAAAAAGGCGGTTTCCCGTAATAGATGAGTACTTTACCGTCTTTTTAATAAGTAATTACACATAACTTTTAATTTAAAAAATATAATACTAACAAAAAAGGCGGCTATGTTACTTAACGGCTGTATTACGTTTTAAAGTTTAACCACTTTTAAATCAAATAAGAAGCTAAAGAGCGGCTAAGTCACTTTGCCGTTTTTTTTCTTATGATTAGCCTTTAACTTCTTAGGCTAATAATTTTACTATAAAAATCATACGCAAGACAGCGGCTAAGGTATACTTAACGGTCTTTTAATGTAGTATTTATATAAACAGAATAATTAAATTGCTAAGGAAAACCTGAAATTTGCTATTTTAAAATACTCATATTAACTTTTTTTTAACGTTAATAATGCAAATAGATGCTTAATAATATGTTCTACTAAACAAAATTGATAAACTTGAACTAATTATGAAAATAACTTAGAAACTCAGTTTCGCGACGTTTTTGCGTTTTTCTCGAAAGTCACTTTTGTCGCTTAGCCGAATTTCTTCTTAGCACGGCAGTATAAAACTCCCGTGAAAAAATATCTCATAAAACCTCATCAAAATCCTTTGTGTAGTTTAGCAGGAGTTAGCTGATATACCCGAACCATAGGTAGGTACCCTAATCTACTGTTTTCTTTAATAAATTTATAAGTTATTGTGTATGTACCTGTCTTAATTATTGTATTCCTGTGTGTGTTGAGGTGTTTAAATAAATTAGGTATTATTCAATTCTAAAAACAAAAAAGATACGACGCGAAAAGTGTAAGTAAGTTTATACTGTTTACAGATTAAGATCAATCAGACTAGATTTTTCGGCGACAAGTTTCTTATAAAATCGGTTGTACTTAATGCTGTTATCTGAAAACCGTATGGTCACGTCTGTCCCGTTACGTTTGCCCAAAGTCCTCCTAAAACGTGGCCCCAATAAAACCTTATAGTAATGTTTCAGGGCCAAGTAAAGCGATTTTAGGTCGGTACCTATCGGTCGTTGGGCAAGAAGTGAGCTTTGTTACATTACCCAGGAAATTATCCTGTCCTTACAGGTTCATATTGTGATAAGCCGTTGTGAACTTGTGACATTTCCGCACACGATAGATTTTTAGACGTGAAAAACAAACGACAACTTTACATTACCAAATCCCCAACAATTTTTGTTTTTTTTAGCTGTTTACCTATTGGTATTGATTTTGCGGTACCTATTGTACAAACATCGATGGCAAGCTCTCATAGCGACAGAAACCCTACATCGAATATCGGAATGGCGCGAGCGTAAGACGACTTATGTTGACCCGCTACGGTCCATTTGGCACCCTCAGGTGATTAGGGCGCTAATACGATTAAGAGGTCCCTAGGGACCCCGCCGCTGCACTAACAGGGATACTCTCTTATCGCACTTCGACCCAATTCCCTCAATTACCGGAGTCAAGGCGCGAAATAATTTGGCGCGTAGAGACGACAGAAGGAGCTTTGGTTGCGTCTTTGGTAGGCGGACTTGCATGAGTCAGGGTTAGCCAAACTCTGAGTTAATTTGACATTTTCATAAAATTTTTGACGTTAACTCAAAGTTAACTGGCTAACCCTGGTGGACGCGAGTGGACCTTATACTGAGTCAAAAGTGACACACAAATATCGTCATCCGTCGTTGAACGAAAGTAGACGATGTTGGTTATCGAATCCCGGGTCTCAAGTGGAAATGAGCAGGGCAACTGGCGAGGCGGGAAGATGGCTGGTGGATAAGGACAATGACAGGGCAATGGCAATGTAGGAAGACCTGCAGCTCGATGGTCATATGACATCGTTGCGCCGGCAGAGGGTCCGTGGATGCGGATTGCGAGGGCCCGTGAGAGGCGCAAAAGGGTAAAGGCCTATACCCAGCAGTGGGCAGAGGTGGGCTGATGATGATTAGTCGGACTCTATGATTTACATGAGCGGATTGTCAACGCCGTTTCATTGGCATGGTGGTGCGCTGGTGGTGTGAAAAGGTGACCCAGAAAGGTAAATGAAATGTTTCCAATTTGAACAGTTCACCACATTGACAGGAGTAAAAATGTTGAGTGCAAGTTTCTTATTCAAGAATTGACGGGCAGCCCAGAATGTTTCGACGGTTGGTTGGATGGTTGTTGCGCAGGCTTTGGGAAAACACGGAACGACATGCCCTCAGTCAGAAGCTAATGTGCAGCCAATGGACAAGGTCCGACTGAGGTGCTAATTATATGGATGTTCAATGTGCCAAGATCCAAAAACGATGGCTTACTATACTTCTGTCGCATTTATTTTGTGGTGCGGTGTAATGAAATGAGAGGAATCATTATCTTATTCGACCGTTCCTCTCAGGCCGACGTCAGGGCTCCAAGTTCCAAATGAAGCATTAAAAGACTCCATCGGATTATCGCGAAATTTATTCAGGTGCTTTATTTGAGTGGCGCCTCTGCTTCCTCCACTTACATTTATTTTTATTTCACTAAATTGTCGCGGGGCGCTCTTGGAGATTTAAAATCACTTTTTAAGGGCAGTTTTGGGGGACAAATAAGGTGCTACACTTCTTGTAGAGAGAGCTCTAGATGCAAATTGCACTAAAGGCCACCGTCGGCTTAGTTGTCTCCGTATTGTGGTAGTGGTATTTCCTGTGGACCTGGCCGATTACGCTGAAAAGATGGTTTGAGGTTTCGGACAAGCCTCCTCTTTTTTAAAAATCATATCCCTATCCCCACATTGCAGCGTCCGAGTGATGGTCACTACGCCGAGTGATAATCAATTAGCCATATAATTAGCTATCTGAAAATGGGTGCAAACTGCAAAGGCTGGGCCGATGATGGATGACAGCTTTGTCTGTGGCAATATTTAGGTTCCATGAGATTTCCGTCGGTCACCAACGTATAGTTTTGTTATGCCGATCGGTAATTCCCAGATTTGACGTCATGCGTGGAAGGCACGGAGTTGACACAAAACCGTCTGAAAGTACATACAATCCACCTCCATGCTTCCGCTTGACATAATTCCACTCCACAACCACTCTAAGCACCCAAAGTAACACAATAGTTAACATCCTAACAAGTGGACGAAGTTGGCAAAACTTGCCAGCCATAAAATCTTCCTCGCATGTTTAACTAGGATGTTAATTTTCATGCAAGTCTACTCGGCGTAGCCAGGGAGGGACTAGGGTGTCCACATGAATTAAAACTATGCACCAAAGGGGGAACTTCTTCGCTAGAGAGAACCGCAAAAGAAGAAGGGCCAGAAGTACCTACAGTTGACAAGTTGGTGGTCGCCACAGGTACACACGACAGCACGTCAGAGTGTACACTTTTGTTGTAATGTCGCCCGTAATATAACCGAGTAGAGTGCTAGCGTGTGAGGGTCGACGTGCTGTCGTGTGTACCTACAATAATCACCATGATGGCAGATTATATTTCCCCGAAAAGAAATTGGCCAAAGGCTCTAAAACCATTAAGGTTAAGGGCCCTGAAATGTATGTATAACCGACTCCCACCATATTAGTTTGCCTGTTTCATCACAGACGCTCTAGCGCAGCGATTCAAGAAGGCTTATTATACTTATGACGATTTTTTAACCGCTAATAAGGTTAATTAACTTTATTTTTAATTTGTTGACTTGTTTGACTTTTATTTCTAAAGTAAACAAGCCTTTTTGAGCTGAAAATGATTTTTAGCATGGAATACACAGTTCACTGCATTGTCTCAGATTCTATTTTTCATTTATGACAAATTAGCGTGTCACACACTATTAGTTTAACATTAATCTGAAGGCATCCTTTTGTTGCTCTATTCTTTGATGGAAGTTCGTAACGACCTGTGTACAGACTGCTTAATCAGAAAGTACGTCATTGTGCTCGATTCTCGCCCTTATTTCGGTACTGTTAAAAGCCACTCTCCCGTACTTGGTAACATCGCTAAAGATACAGTACATGTGTCTCAGGAAACGAGCTGGAAGGAAACCGCGGCAGTTAGCAGCGACTCACACAAAACTGGTTTAAGTTTTTACGTAGGTATCTCTTTTCTTAACTTTTTATGTACTTAAGGTATCTAATTTTTATTTGAGTAGACCATTGGCCCTTTCGTACAGAATTTGTTTCCTAAGCAGAAAATACTGAAATGACTTAGTTACCTACCTACTTGGTACCTACTATTTAACATTGTTCGGATAGTTACTGGTTGACTGACTGACACAAGGAGGTGATTGATACAACAGTTGTTTTTTTGCCATTGATAAGTGAATGAGCGTACTGGCTGATAAAACTTTTATTCGAAATTTGCTCTTTGCCCTAGCTGAATGAAGCTCGAAATACGTTTCTTTTTCGCGCGACAAATGCTGTGCCCAATTCATCATTTTGGCCAAAGAAAAAAAGTTACATTAAACTTCCCGGGAGCGCAAAAGATTGATCGGCAACCCTTGGGCCATTCTCGATTCGTCTCTTCTGTTTTATTAATATTCATTGCTCATTGTAAAATAAAGGATCCAATCACACAATTTGGGGGTGAGAGAACAAAGGTCGCCATAGGGTATGCGAATGCACAAAATATTGAGACATAGAAGGACAATAAAATAGGTCCTAACATACCGGAACCACTAGTAATAAGCCCAGCACGACTGAACCCATTTTCACACTTATGCCACTTTTAATATTAATACCTACCTAGTAGCTTTTCAGAAGCTACGCAAAAACTTGGTGTACTTATTTTGCTCTGGGGTAGAAAGGCTGGGGTCGACCCATTTGAAGGTACGGAGGCGAAATAAGGTTTATACATTTGACACGTCAAACTAAGTCGAACGAGATTTCAAATGTTTGAAACAATATCGCGTTATGAATGCAATGGGCATTATAATGCGCGAAACATGTGCGATATTCCAACAAAAAGCACTGACAGTACCAACTTTAAGGGTCGAATATCAAAGTGTTGCGAAGGTATTTTTATAAACACCAATGAATACCCGTATACCGAGAAGCCTCCTTTGGGAATTGAGCCCATTTATTGTCACGGGGCTATGTTAGGAGGGGAATTGCATATCTACATAACATAGGTAGGTATTTGTAGGTGCGACGGTAGAATGGACAAATATTAATTAAAACCAGGGGTTGCGGAAACATTTTGCATATTTATTTGCAAAAAAAAACTTTATACTAAAAAGCAATAAACAAAGGCCTAGTTTCAAACAATGTTTGTACATACAATCCAATACATTTGGGCATACCCCCTTCAATAATCACAATGAAACACAACTCTGTTACTAAAACTACGTCCATTTGTCTCTAAACTGCACCTTAGAGTTACACTGCAAAGCTACAAAGCGTCCGCTAAACGACAGAAGGCCGACTCACCAAAAAACGAGCAACTGATGTGACCGCGGTTCAAGTGGATGCATTCTTTCTCCTTTCATACCTCTTTACTAATACACTGCTAGAAAAGTGGCCAGCACTTCTAACGCTGGCTACTTTTCTAGCAGGTACAGTCAGCGACACGTTTAGATACCCCTTTTCGGAGAACGTTCTCCTAGGCCCTAGGCGATAATTTAGAAAAAAATCGTAGATCGTTCCGGTTTTAAACAGCTAAGTTGAGTATTATTAGGCGTTTTAAAATATTGGGTACTCCAGTTAACCAGTGCCAAAAAGGAAAAAAAGAGCAGATTTCCAGCGACCTTGAGAAATAATAACTAATATCTGTTCAAAAGGTCCTTCTACGAGTGTTGGTCCTTCGTGCCAACAGCGGCTATCATCAAGAGTAATGCAGTGAGCTAATCTCCCGAGGCCGGCGGCGCGCCGCCGTAATCGTTGACGGATTGGCCTGCCTGGCCTCTTGGCGGCCTCTCTGGCACCGCTGTCTGTGGTCCACTCGCTCCAACAAACACTGCACGTATTTGTTCGTATCATAGGTCTTATCACATGGGAGTAAGGCTTGTATTGTCTCTCACCAGGGTAAATATGTCTAGCTTGTCAACGGATATAAGAAGGTATGCCTCAGAACAAATGTTAAATCAGTCCGGAACTCAGGATTGAAAATGTGTGGTGATATGGAAACCGCACTTGGCCGATCTTATAGTTATATTGCGGAAGAGTAAAATTTTGACACTCAAGTGATTTTTGTTACAAGGATAAAATTCCACTGACAACTGGACGTTATGACTCTACACTCCAAGCTCTATGGAAGCGCAAAGGCTAGCAAACGGTTTGTTGCTTTTTTATTTGCACTTTGACGACTGACAGCTATCAATTTATTAAAAGCCCGTAGTGTACTCGTACTAGACATCAGTGCTTAAGGTGCATCCACATCGCAGTTGCCTTTTGTGGAGCAACATTTTGCAACAAGGTCACATTAGATATCTTTTATACTAACACAGTCATAATCATATTACTAAATGTTGCTCCACAAAAAGTAACTGCGATGTGGATGCACCATTAGGTTCGCCCGATTTCTGCAAGAGCTATCAAATGTAACAGGTATGTTATCAATGGCATGGTATGTCAAACTCGTTTCAGCAAATTACTAGCTGCTATTTTGAACTGTCAATCTTCTCTTATATGTATTTGATCGCTTATGCAGAAAGCGGGCGTAAGTCTCAATGTGCGTACGGGCCTTTATGTAAATTCTAGAAACTTTAATCAGAACTTCGTTCCTATTTAGCCCCTGCTCAGTGTTCACACTCGAATAAAACCACTCTGTTTGAACGGCGCTGCGCTGTGCCAATCCCACGTAGCACACGTAGCTCAAATAAAGATATTGGCAGTTCGGTCCGAATCACTCGCTCTCTCTTAGTTTGCTTGGTTTTAATCAAAAGTTTCAATTGGGGCCGAGCGCACCAACGTGAAGGTGTATGTGCAGAAGGCTTCAACTACCCTTTTGCATGGGACGTAGTAGTTAACTTTGCTCTGAGCTTACTCTTACAAATGTAACGCACCGCACACACAATGCCCGGAGTTCTGCGCTCCGCGTTCAGAGTTCTGCATTCCGCGTTCTTTCTAATTTCCGGGGGGGGCTTGGAACCGTTCACACTGAAGCTGTCAGAACGCGGAATTCTCGTGAAGCTGATCTGAGACCTGTGAACGCGGAACGTGGAACTCCGGGGCAGAGTCCGGCACCAATTTTCAGCAGAAATTGAAGCTGATCTGAGAACTGTGAACGCGGAACGTGGAACTCCGGGGCAGTGTCCGGCACCAATGTTCAGCAGAAATTGAAGCTGATCTGAGAACTGTGAACACGGAACGTGGAACTCTGGGGCAGTGTCCGGCACCAATGTTCAGCAGAAATTGAAGCTGATCTGAGAACTGTGAACGCGGAACGTGGAACTCCGGGGCAGTGTCCGGCACCAATGTTCAGCAGAAATTATCGAGGGCCATAGTTTCTTAGCATTTATCTGACACAATCCCATCACCTCCTCGTCATGGTTCTCATCTCCATTGGCCACTCTGGACCAGTGCCCATTATTCGCCATCCCGGATCTATAAGCTAAAAATTTTTCAAAAACAATAGTTTCAAACAGCAAAAACATCTAGCGCTCTTTTTGGCTTGCGACCGCTTTTGGTGCCACTCACAGAATTAAGTGTTTTTTCATTCAAGATATTCGCTGCATAATGCGCCAAAAAATAAAAATAGGTTGAAGATGCCAATAGGTTAAAGATGGGCCTGCTCCTCATAAAGCGCCTAATAAGGCTTCTGTATCATCATTTGTGTTCCAGCCTCCAGCGACCTCGCGCCGCTCTATGGAGGTTTGGAGGTGGTGCACGGCTGATGCATCGATTTGCATCGCTTAATCCTAATGTAGGTCTACGCGATGCGTATGGAATTGATTCAGCTCCTGTGCTCCGGTGATTTTGTGTCTAAAATGCGGAATGGAGGTTAGGCAGAGGTTAGGATTCAGATGAACGGTTTATACGCAGTGGGCTTATAGATACGCCACTGGCTTTTGCCCGTGGATTCGTAAGTGCATGGAGTACATAGCTATGATTTTTCATAGGAACGGTATCATCCAGTTTCAGAGGTCGAAACATGTTGGTTATACCGACGATAATAATAAGATGCAGTGCAGTGCTTACGAAAGTTTAAGTTTATTTTACAAAAATCAGGTTTCAGTTTTAAGAACCTAATAATTTTGTATGCAAAAGGCATTTCCTAGACTACTGTTAATACTAAGGGCTCCTTAGTAAATGGTGTTTTAAGGAGGTTCAGAAATTCCTTTTAGGTGCCTCTACATGAAATACCAAAAACTCCTTTTTCAATAATTTTGGCTGCAGGTTGTTTTGTTGTATTTTTCCACATCAATTTGATAAATAATGTCATAAACATAAACGAAACATTACTGTTTCCTAGCGGTAACAGATTAACATGAAAATCGAATGGTAATTAGTGCTTTCACGGGCCGATATCAAAATTAACAAATATTCGGACCAACGGTTAAATGATGATTCAATCAGTCACACTCGTGGACTCGTAAACATGTTGGTATCAATCAAATGAGTCTACTGACACACAGAAAGTCCGCTCGAATTTTCATAAGTTTTCATCAAAATATTGATATTAGAAACATTTCCCTGCAGCACAGAATACATAATCTTACAGTGGACAGTTGAAGTGATCAGCCGGGTTAACATTGTCAGCCATTTAGCAGCTCGGCTTTTGTGTTCTCTAGAACAAGCTTAGATGAAAACCGACTCTAGGCTCTAATGTTAGAGCCTTAGATCAAGCGCTATCGAGCTTGATGTGATCTGTCATACGATAAGACATTACTGCGGACTTTGATTTTGATAGGTGACAATGCGGAAAAAATGTGAGCGCGGCATTTTACAATGAAGCGTTTTCAACTGACAATTAAAAGCTAAAATCAAAGCACTTGGCCAGTTTTCAACGACAGTTAAAAGCTGAATTCAAAGCACTTGATCCGTTCTCAACTGACAGTTGAAAGCTGAATTTGAAGCACTTTGCCCGTTTTCAACTGATAGTTAAAAGCAGAATTCAAAGTACTTGGTCCGTTTTCAACTGACAGTTAAAAGCTGAATTCAAAGCACTTGATCCGTTCTCTAGAAGGAATCCACTAGAAGGAAAGAGAGGTAGAGGAAGGCCACGGAGAAGCTACTTTGACCAAATTAAAGAGAAGGTGGATGTCGTGACGTACCAGGCTGCAAAGGAACTGGCCTGTGATCGAAGTGCATGGAGAATGCTGCACCGACAAGAGGATAACTCTTAAATATAATGATGATGATGATCCGTTCTCAACTGACAGTTGAAAGCTGAATTTGAAGCACTTTGCCCGTTTTCAACTGATAGTTAAAAGCAGAATTCAAAGTACTTGGTCCGTTTTCAACTGACAGTTAAAAGCTGAATTCAAAGCACGTGGCTCGTTTTCAACTGACAGCTAGTTAAAAGTTGAATTCAAAGCGCTTGGCCAGTTTTCAACAGACACCTGGTTAAAAGCTGAATTCAAAGCACGGGCCCGTTTTTAACTGACAGCTAGTTAAAAGCTGAATTCAAAGTACTTGTCCAGTTTTCAACTGACAGCTAGTTAAAAAGTGAATTCAAAGCACTTGGCCCGTTTTCAACTGACAGTTAAAAGCTGAATTCAAAGCACTTGGCCCGTTTTCAACTGACAGCTAGTTAAAATCTAAATTCAAAGCACTTGTCCAGTTTTCAACTGACAGCTAGTTAAAAGTTGAATTCAAAGCACTTGGCCCGTTTTCAACTGACAGCTAGTTAAAAGCTGAATTCAAAGTACTTGTCCAGTTTTCAACTGACAGCTAGTTAAAAAGTGAATTCAAAGCACTTGGCCCGTTTTCAACTGACAGTTAAAAGCTGAATTCAAAGCACTTGGCCCGTTTTCAACTGACAGCTAGTTAAAATCTAAATTCAAAGCACTTGTCCAGTTTTCAACTGACAGCTAGTTAAAAGTTGAATTCAAAGCACTTGGCCCGTTTTCAACTGACAGCTAGTTAAAAGCTGAATTCAAAGCACTTGGCTCGTTTTCAACTGACAGCTAGTTAAAAGCTGAATTCAAAGTACTTGATAGATGACGCTCATAGGCGTGGCCATAGAAGATACGGCACGTGCCTGTAAAAGTGTGTATTTATAATTTTAGCTGAATACGTAGGAACGTTAAATCAGCCGCGGAACTTGGGTCGCGTTTTTTCCGCATAGTATGGTTACTTGAATCTTCTTTAAAAAAATTGTAGTGATAACTGAAGCTATTCGACATGAGCTTTTGTGTGTGCGACTCTGTTGTACTTCGTACCTACGTACAGATTTGTTGTTTTATCGCATCATGCGCGAAATTTCACTGATGCTACTAATGACATTTATTACTCGAAATGAAACTGTAGTTAAGGCTTTAACGTGAGAGATTCCTTTGGGGAATGGATTTACAAATTGTTTGTGCTGATTGCGATGATTTAATTTATAGTCATTATCGTATTGACATCGATTCAGTCCAGCGGCTAAAGTCTCGGAAAAGCTTTACGACAAATAAGCCGCTCCATGGTGAAACGCCAGTTGAACTGAAGCTTCAACGGTGGAAAGAGCGGACCAAGCACTTCGTACCTAATATTTCATCAAGCCGGTGGCGGAAACACTGCCGCCAGGAGGATGTGAGGATTGGAGCGTGTGGAAATCCCTAAACCGCATCCGTGGTGGTGTTGCCCGCACGAGGGATAATATGAGAAAGTGGGGAACTCTGCCGGAAGATGCAAATGTTTCGTGCCGATCTGGAGCCGCACCGACAACATCGAATCTTCGCTCCTCAGTGCAGCTGGCAGGATCTCCTGTAGGCAACCCCCAGCGCGATCAAGTTGGCACGTTTCTGGGAGCTCGACGTGTGACGTTTTCGACTCGAGAGAAGATCGATTAAGTCACACACAGCACAGTCATCGGCAGGGTTCAAGAGAGGCCTCCAGATACAGGGTATAACAGAAGGTCCTGTGACTATGAAGGGAGTCGCTTCTCTCATCAATACAAGCTACATTTAATATGGGATAATGGGACCAAGTGCGAAAACCTCGTAAAAAATGTCAGCTGCTCCATACATTTGGTATCGAGTTTAAGTTATATGGAACTGCTGAAATTTTGTTTTGTTAACATTTTGACAAGTACAAAAATACTTACCTAAAATTGGTGTTAATAGGCAATATACAACGTGTTACAAGAGTACCTAACTCTTTTTACAGGGTGTAACCTACTGGTCAACAGGATGTCAAATCTGTAAAAAAAGTTGAAAAAAGCAATTTTTATTTTATAACCTCAAAATTGAAAATTTTGCATAACTTTTTTTTGTTTTATTCATTTTTATTAATAACATATAACATTTTATTAATTTAAAATTAACGGAAAGTCATAGAGCAAAAAAAAAATATTTAGGTTGCGATCCCTATCACCGGGTGCTATTACCCTGTAAAAAGAGTTAGGTACTTTTGTAACACCTTGTAGATCTGATACTAATATTGCTCAGTGGAAGCGAGAGACCCAGGTTGGATTCCCGGTGCGGGCACGTACTTAATTTCAAAGTTACGTACATTTGTGAATTTGTAGTAGCAACACCACTCGCTAACGGTGAAGGAAACATCGTGAGGAAACCTGAGAGTATGAGGCATTATACCTTTAACGTGAAAATCACCAAACCGCATTGAGCACGCGTGGTGATTAGAGCATGGATACCGGTTTTCGGTAATACCGAAAAACCGGGATCCCGGACTAAATATCTACATTTGAAAAACCGGTATTGTATTATCTTAATACCGGAATTTCGGTATTTTCGGTGTTACAGATAAAACTGAAACAAGTGTGGAATATCAAAATTTCGCGCGCATGCGATGCGTGCGAGTGCGCCATGCCGAATAGTGATGTGAACCGGTTTTAGAAACCTACAAAAAAAAACGTTTTTTGTAAAACCTATAAGTATAAACGCCGGTCTTTGTTTATTAATTAAAACCGATTACTTTCTTATTTTGGACTGCAGTCCAGGGGCCTTAGCCTGTAACGCAATGGTGATAGGCTCCGATTTGACGGCTTCAATGGGGGATTTTCTGACAGCTTTAAAAAATAAAAAATTGTTATAAAAGCTGTGACAGATGGCGTTGATCCGACATCACAAAGTAAATTCGTGCTTACTACAGCGAAAATACATTTTCACTTCATTGCTCTGTGACTTCATCTTTCACCTCATTCCATTTTGGTACATGAAAAAGTGCACGACTTTGTTATTGTTCTTGTATGAGTGAATTGTAGAACCGGAAACACTACATTTTGCTCCATCACCAATACCTAAATATTGTGTTTGGACGTATCTACGAAGCCCAACGAGCGCGAACTGGCTTATAAAAAACATATCTCGTCAGCGACATCCAATTACAAATTTGGAACTACAACTCATGAGCTGTCAGAAAATTGCCCATTACGATTTATTAATGCGGATTGCGGACGGTCCTTTTAATGTTTTTGTAGTACAGCAAAGAATATTCTGATTCTGCAACTTTTTCTCCGAGACAGTTTGTGAGTGAGTGAGTGTGTGTATTTGTTTTCACGCTAGAACTGCATTTTGAATTTGCCTGAAGGAATGGAGATAGCTTAGAAACCAGACTAACATAGACTATAAATTACGAACTAAATTCGTCTGGTAATGTCGATAACGGAAAAAAAGTCTACGCGGACGAAGTCGCAGGCAAAAGCTAGTATAAATTAATATTATCGTTCAATTAAATAAACTCACTTATTTTAAATTTTCTATTTTTCTATTTTATAACAATTTAATATTTTTTAATATAATAAAAATTTAATACCGAAAAATACAGAAAAACCGGTATCCCGGTATTTAAAATCTTGATACCGAATGAATACCGGTATTGGGAAAAGGCTCCGGTATTGAATGCTCTAGTGGTGATTGAGCTCGAAACTCTCGCTCTCTGAGATCCAGATCTGAGATTGTACAGGCTATATCTAACTAATAGTTTAGGATTTTTTAAGGATAAAGTAGCATAATATTGTGCTCTTTGTTGATTTACACAGTTCTTGTTTTGAGCTTTCATGGCTCGATGTGGTTGATCATGCTGTTCACGATAAAAAGGCTATCCTAGTTCGAGGACCCAGATAAGTGAATGTATGGTGTGTACACACAACAGCACGTTGACCCTTACACGCTAGCACTCTACTCGGTTACGATACGGGCGACTTTCCAACAAAAGTGTACACTCTGACGTGCTGTCGTGTGTACATTACTTATTTCTGGAATGCAAGGCTTTTCATTTCTCTTACGTACAATTCAATCTTGAGCCACTTAAGCAGCCTCAGCGTAACACGCAATTTGTTACTAGCCAATTGGTAGGCAGGTAATTATCATGACTACCCAAGGCCCAGTACTTGTCGAAATAAATGCATTCGACATTGCGAACCAAGCTCAGTCGAAAATAATTCCGTCTAATGACAAGCAAACCAAGCAAGGCATAGAGCGAAAACATACATAAAGTTCGCTTCACATAATTAAATTACCATGGGTTCGCACACGCCCGGCTCTGCTCTTACATGATGGTCTTTCGAGCCGGATCAAGCAAATTGCCACCAATGTACGGTGTTACACACCATTATCTCGTGAACCGTTTCTAAGAAAAACATCTTGAAGATACCCGAATTAGTTGGCTCCACACTGTTGACCTCGTCTTCCTGTGGTATAGGCTGATTACGCTGAGTTGATAGTATAGGTGCTAGGTAGGCCTATTTATCTCCATTGTAAAATTGTTTATTTATTAGGTCCTAAAGTTAAACTTTTTATAACACGCCATGGAGAAAGCCTTCGGTGCCTCTGGGTCTAAGCTTTGCGGCGAAGTAGCAAAATTAAATACTGCTCTGGGGTAATCGAAAAGTAATTGGGTTGGTTTAAAGCGAACACAACAACAGCCACGCTGAGGCTTAGATACTTGAAAACCGCAATTAGTATTTTCATCCAAGAACGGTGGTTAGGTAGCTAATGACTGAGGCTTTTGAATAGACGGAGAGGTGGTAAAACAGCTGCTTGTCGCTCAAGCTTCTACATATCCCTGATTCGATTCCTAGTGGTTATAAAGCGACGACTCTAATTTCTGTCTGTGTATTTGTGAATTTTTAGTTTGCCGCCTGCCACTAACATAACTGTGAAGGAATCCATCGTGGGAAAATATGGTTTGCGCACGTGTTGGCACCTATCAGTGATGCAGTGTCATTAACAAGCTTTTGCCTTGGTAGATCACGGTCCTTAAGAACGACCAATAAGAAGCTTTAGCTGACTTTAACGACGCACTTGGTCAAAGCACAGTTTAACCGCGACTTTAGTCAGTTATTTTCTGTTTTGTGTCATAGGGCACAGCCTTCTTTATCTCTCGAAGGCTGTGCATAGGGACATAAATGACCTTGTAAAAGTAGCAAACCAGCTACAAATAGAAAGACTCTATTGAGACTCGGTATAATTTAAACGGAACTTCACTGTTTTCATAATCATGGCCAGTCTCCACTTCAGCCACGCCCCGGCACACTTATTATCAACTACTTTCACTGATTGCGCAAGCACAGCACAGCACATTACAATCAATGAGATCGTTGAACGGGTTATAACGTACCTAAGTACTTGTGTTTGAATTCAATAGCACAAAAATAGTGCCATGAGGGAATAAAACCCCAACCCAAAAAGACGGGTGGTATTATTGAACGAGCTAGCGAAGCGGCGTTTGTATGTTTGTATGTATGTATGTATGTATGAATGTTTGTATGTATGTTTGTATGTGTGTTCGTTCGACGATAACTTGAGTAAATTTGGTCGGATCATCATGAAATTTGGTAGGCGGATAAATTAAATTAAAATATTTTTTAAGTTCAAACATGAGCCAAATCGGTCGAGGGGTTGCCGAGATATTGGGTTGTAAAGTTTATATGCAATGCGCGCGCGCCTGCGCAATTGGGGTTAGCAAAAAGTTACACACCCTTTTCCCCTTCGCGCCATCCTCCTTGGAAATCTGGTCTGTCGTCTGGTTGCAGGTATTCAGGTATGCATAACAAAAGGATGAAGGTAATCTTACTCAATGTACCAACAGTAAATAGGTTGATATCGCTATGCTTATTATCATAATGTTGCACTAAACGTCGTAGGTTGTTAGAATGCCTTAGTCATAATTCTATAGTGATTCTCAAAATAAGATTTGCAATCTATCGCCAAAACTTATTCCAATGTATGTTAATTAATCTAAACAACCACCCACATTTTTTTACAAACATCATGTCGATGACAGTTTAGTTTAAAAGCATTGTTCTTTCAACTCATTATTATACATTTGTAAGTTAAACGTACTATACGCAATACTGGAGTCAAACTATACAGCATGCTACAGAAACGAACTGTCTTACTTAAATGATTAATTTTATTTTAAAAGTACAGAAGTTTAGGAACACTAGAAAACAAATCAATTTAACCATACTTACTTGCTTATCACAAGGATGGGTCAGAGAGCGTATCTATGGGTTTATAACTCTACCCATCCCACTCTACGTCAAACAAGAGTGAGATATGTACATAACCTAGCCTTACTGGAGGTGAGTGTCTCGATAAACGACTTTATCCTGCTACCGGCGAGCGCCATTTTGCTTTAAAAAGGGTGTTTTAGAAAGGTCCTGTGACCTGAAAGGGTCCCATTCTCATCCCATTCTCATCCCGCGCGCACTCATAGTGTGTAAAGTGTGTATGGTATAATTGTTGGTCCTATAAACATACTGGACCTTTTTAAATCACACTGTAGTGAACATGCACTTGCGCAATGTTCAACCTCTGACAGTAACCTTACATTACGAATGATCACGCGCCGTAATTTGATGGTGATTTGTCCATCACTTTCGATCACGAATGAGATGAGCCTATCAGGTGTTACTTTGTGCCCATTTTGTACGATCAGCAACACGTTTTGTACCCCGTTTGGTTCGATTGATGACTTATGCTGTACATAATAAGAGCTACCTTGGCTATCCTAGTGTGTTGCTGACTGTACCTACCTCAAGCGTGAAGACGCTAGTCTTTTATTTGTCCGTCATACTCAATTTGAAAACAGAATAAGAACGCAGCTTTTTTTCTAGAGACAGAAAAATGCTAATTTAGAATTTTGTTTGAAAATAGAACGATTAGTATTTTTTACAAATCAGCAAGACTTGTCGTGCCAGTTTAAGAGGGTGCAGAAGCATGATTTTCCCATACAAACGTAGTTCCGGTTTAATTTCTAGACTTCAGGCTGGATTTTGCTGAAACTTGGTTTATATCAGTAGATGACCGTTACGATACGGAAGTTTGCAAATAGTTTTTATAATAAAAAAAAAATAGCCTGAAAGAAATTAGAGCGATGCGTTTTTCGCGCCGAAAAAGGGGTTACTTTCAGCTGTTATTTACTTACATTATTACACTGCCTATTGGAGTCTAACTACCTTGGGAACATCAATAATGTATTGTACTTTACAGAAACAAAAATATTTTTGAAATAGCTAATAAAATGTAGAAATGGCAGCGGAACTACGAACAAATTTGGGAAAATAGATCTTTTACATTACAACTACAACTACATACTCGCGAAAGGACACGAACACATGCGGGTGTTTACCGGGTATATACCCAATGTACCCGGTAAATACCCAAATGGGTAGATTGGGTATATACCCACCGCCCATCTCTGTACGGTATGCATTATCTTGTTTAGAGGTTATAGTTTATTTTTTTCTGTCACTCACTGTCACTTTGACGTTTTACGCTGTGTTCCGTTTCGCGATTCCATGTCGGTCAGCTTTGTTTTTGTGATGTTTTTATTTTCTCTTCTCACTTGTTTTTTAATAATGTTAGCCAGAGTTATGTTTTGGTACTCATTCAGAGTGCAACCTTAGAGAATTTACGTTTATTTTAGTACATACCCTATTTATTTATTTTATTTTTTTTATTTCATATTTAGTATATTATATTTTATTTATCATAATATGTCAGATAATATTCCTATCGATTACGACTTTTTCTCTTGTTCGTCCTCGGACGATTTTGAAAGTGCTCTCAGCGACGACTCTTTCTCGGTGAATGACGTGCCCGTGCCGCTCGATACTAGGCTGCAATCTGTTTTTCCATCAAAGTCTCCTAATTTGAATCTTGTGCATATAAATGCCCAGAGCATTAATGCCCACTACACGGATCTCCTATTGGCTTTCAACAATCAGGCAATAGACGGCATTTTTGTTACGGAATCGTGGCTGAGTCCCTCTATCCCATAGAATTAGGACACCTAGAATCGCAATCAGTGCTCGCAAAGTGAAGCAAATAAATGCATACCAAATTGGTACGCTTTCCAAAACGGCATGTCAGTGTTCAAGGTCACTTTCTAGCGAACGGAGCTCCTGCAATTTTATTCAAAATGACGGGTTTTTGCTGTGTTTGGCTGCAGAAACAGCACGGATAAGAAAGATGAAGGCACGAGGATCACTTTACACCAGTAATTACAACGATTCCACTTTATATTATGTCGAAAAAGATCGTATTTAGATTCAAAATTTTTCTTCCGTATGACATTCAACATGTTTTATGGGGTTGCCAGTAGGTAGAATGTCGAAAATCACAATACACAAAAAAACAATTTTAGAAATGTCAATCTAGAGAGCTTTGTTTTAGTTTTCCTTTAACAATGAACGACTTATGAACCGACTTCAAAAAAGTAGGAGGTTTCCAATTTGTGTAGCTTTTTTATAACAATAGCTTTTTACCTTTCGGACCGATTTTGGTATATTTTTTTTAACCACCGATCCAAAAAGAAGGGTGTTATAAGTATGAACGCTGTGTCTGTGTGAATGTGTGTGTGTGTCTGTGGCAGCGTAACTCTTAAGCGAGTGAACCGATTTGGATGACATTTTTTTTATATGAACGAAGGTTTCCTAGCAATGATTCAGCAACATATTTCATCAAAATCGGTTCAGCCGTTTATGAGATATTTAGGAGATATCTGCACCTAAATAAATTCCCCCGAAAGCAAAGTTGAGTAGCATTTCTCATTTCAAATTACATTTAAACATTAGTTGTACCTATATATTTTTGTAAGCCATTGTAAAACCCTTCATTTTGATTCTCCACTATATAGGTTTAAAAAAATAAAAAATACCTTTGTTTGGGGCTAAAAATCGGCTATTTTTGTTTTTTTGATAAACCCAGTGTCACTCTTACAATCAAGATTAATCTAACGACACTTCGCAAGCTAAAATCCATCAAGTCGTTTAGGCTGCAGAGCGTGCCAAAGAAATGTACATACATACATACATACACTCGAAAAACATAAACCTCCTTCTAGGGCAGTCGGTACAACAGATAACTTTTTTTTTGTTTAGATCGCAGATCCTAGATTTAAAGTTCATACGCACAAATATTGAGAAATGTTACTGAAAATAACATGGACGTCTTGTCCGAAAACATAATTTAATATGTTTATCACCTTACCAACCAGAAGGAAAGTCACAATATTGTGAAAAGCTTATTACGCTGGCAGCATTATTAGGGTGCATGTGTTGTGTAGGCGATTGTCACAGTCAGCAGCTTTACGCACACATTCAAAGCAAGGCGCCTCAATTTCGGGCGGCGTTTTGAATGGACGGACTCCGTCTAGGTGTATTAAGTCTATGCTCTATCCCCTCTACACTTTTTTCACTTCACGGCTTCAGGCTTTTTAGGAATGATAGGATAGGGACTGTGGGGGGCGGAGTCTGCCTTTATTTACGTAGCAACATTTCCTGCAGGATTGTCAGTCAGAGTGTTTGTCCTACTCCATATAAAAGCTCCTTCGAATATATGTTTCTTGAAATTACACTCCACCATACCAATTTACTGCTAGGTGTTACTTACAGCCCTAATTCCAGTGTCAGTTATTTCGATGAGTGTGAATCCCTCTTATCCAACTTCAGGCCTCTTTATGACCAAATAATTATAATGGGCGACCTCAATACATGTCTGTTAGCAGACGATTCCCGTAGCAAAAAATTAGAATCTTTACTCTCGTCTCTTGATCTTCACATTCTCCCTCTCTCTGCTACACATTACCCACCCAATAGTTCTCCAACTCTGCTTGATTTAATTATTGTCTCCAAGCCAGATTTTGTATGCGCTCATGGACAAACGACTGCCCCCTTTTCCCACCACGATCTGCTCCATCTATCTTACAAGTGTCGACCACCAAAACGGCGTAGCAAGGTCATCATGCAGCGCAATTTCAAGGACATGGACGTGGACCGACTTAAGGAGGATTTTAGGAACCTTGACTGGTCTGTTTTGCTTAATGCTGATACTGTCGATCAAAAGGTCGAGCTTCTAGTTTCATCTCTCACACAATTATACGACAAGCATGCTCCCTTTAGGCAAATCAGAGTAAAACACTTTCCGGCTCCGTGGTTAACCCCGCAGATAAAGAACCTGATGGCTAAACGCGATCGTGCTAAGCAGCGTCTTAAAAAGTGCCGTAATGAGGAGGCTATGGTAACTTACAAGTCTCTCCGCAATCGGTGTAATCGATTGTGTAGGGATGCGAAGCGACAGCATATCCATTCCTCGGTAGAACAACTACCTCCTCCGCAGGTGTGGAAGTTCTTGAGGTCACTGGGTATAGGCAAGTCTTCGGAACCACTGCTAAACACCACTGACATTGATGCCTTGAACGCACACTTTTCTACTCCTCCGGTACTTCTTGACCCACTCACAAAATCTACCTCCCTTAGTAGACTTGCACAAAAACACTTGCCGGATTGTGACGCCTTCGTCTTTCAGGAAATCACTGAGGGTAGTGTCAAAAAAGGGTTACTTTCAATTACCACTAAAGCCGTGGGTAGTGATGGACTAAGCCGAGGTATGCTACTACCAATCTTGAATGACGTCGTTCCTGTAATTTCTCACATCTGTAATTTTTCTCTCGCCTCTAAAGTTTTTCCCTCAGCGTGGAAAAAGGCTCAGGTTATACCCCTGCCTAAAATCTCGAACCCTGTTAATTTTTCACAATTCCGCCCTATTTCAATTTTACCCATCCTTTCTAAAATTATTGAGCACGAGGTGCAATTACAATTAAAATCTTTTTTTTATAAAAATGACCTTCTAAGTCCATTTCAGTCCGGTTTCCGTCCCTTTCACAGCACTGTAAGTGCTTTGCTAAAGGTGACAGACGATATACGTCTTGCCATGGACAACAAACAGTTGACCATACTGACCCTCCTTGATTTTAGCAGTGCGTTCAACTCCGTGGACTTCGACATCTTGCTCGGCATTCTTCGTTCTCATAACTTATCCTCACCTGCGGTGGAGTGGTTTGAGTCTTACCTGCGAGGTCGAACGCAGTGTGTTCGCGTCAATGACACGTGCTCGGACTGGTGCGAGTTGAGAGCGGGTGTACCTCAAGGGGGAGTTCTTTCCCCTCTACTTTTCTCGATTTTTATTAATGAGATTACTCACTCGTTAACCTCAAACTTCCATCTCTATGCTGATGATCTCCAGCTCTACGTACATTTTGATGCAGGTACCGACCCGGATAATGCAAATGCTCAGATTGAGAATGCGCGTAGGGCGTTTGTTGCCATGAATAGTGACCTGATGGCAATTCAGGATTGGGCTCAAGACTTTGGTCTTCTCGTCAACCCTCTGAAGTCACAGGTTATGATTGTTGGCAGCAAGAGGTTGCGCGATGCCCTGCTCCTGCCGCTACCGTGGTTGCCTCCTATAACCTATAATAACGTAGCAATCCCCTTCACTGACAAAGTGAAGAATCTTGGTTTGATCATGAATTGCAACTTGTCCTGGCAGGCTCAGGTGAACGACATTAGCAAACGTATGCATTTCACTTTCCATTCTCTAAAACGGTTGCAGAATTTCTTGCCTTTTAAGACTAAAGTAATGTTGGCCCAGGCCTTACTCCTGCCTCTTCTTGATTACGCTGACACTTGTTTTTTGGACGCGACTGAGGTTCTGGTCAACAAGCTTGAGCGACTGCAAAACCTGGCCATAAGGTACATCTTCGGCTTGAGAAAGTACGATCATGTATCCGAGTACAGACTTCAACTTAAGTGGCTTCCTATCAGATTGCGTCGGAACTTGCACATGCTCACTCTCTTATATAATATTTTAAAGAACCCAAGTGCACCGAGCTACCTTCGTGAGAGATTCTCGTTACTTCCCCCGCGTGAGAGACCACAGAGAACGTGTGATACCAGAACCTTACAAGTTCCACGTTGGAACACCGAATTCTACTTGAACTCTTTCACGGTGAGTGCTGCCCGACTGTGGAACTCTCTTCCAAAGTCGATCAGAGACTCTCCCTCTGTGGCATCGTTTAAATTCAAACTCAAAGAGCACTTCCTTTCATTATAATAATTCAATATTTTAGCGTAAGTTTATGTAGTTTAAGTAATATCCCGTATAAGTAAGTTTATTATTTTTTTTATATTGCATTAGTTTATTATATCATACCTAGGTTTTTCTTTAATGTAAGTATTTGTGTGTATATTAGCATGTATTTGTATGTTATAAATTATTTATGTGTTGTTTGTTCATGTACGTCTACTTTATTGGCCGTCTCCCGCCGTCATTCAAAACAATAACTCACAATTTATTTGGCTGGCTGGAAGAAATTTCTAGTGAAATAAGTCCGCCCTTGTATGTAATTTCTCACCATTGTTATTTAAGTTTTTATTTTGTGCAATAAAGTGTAATATATTAACACACGTAGACTCATACAGCCGCACTGCCTCTCACTTTTCTCGCGCCCCGTCTCGCTCTGAGTGAAACAGCTATAAAAAACAGTGTTTCACGCGCTTGGCCGTCACTGAGTTCCCACGGTCCTGAAGGGGTCTCTTAAAGACAATACAGGAAAATCGTGACGCCCGCCATCCAACTTGATTCTTTGAGAATACTATTGACATTTTAAAATGTGAACGTCAAGGTCGGACCAGGCTTTACGCTCCGCACACACCGCCCGGAGTAACTGCGTTCTTGCAAATAAATTATTTACTTACTTCAAAGTTCCGCGCTCTTTCTAATGTTGGGTGGCTTGCATAGAACCGTTCATAGGTACTTAAGCTGTCGGAACGCTGAGTTCTCGTGAAGCAAATTTGAGAACTCTGAACGCGGAACGCGGGAACTCCGGGACAGTGTGTCCGGCGCCTTACAAATGTTGGACGCTTCCGATGACGACGACCGTGCTTTGTTTTATTTTGTTTTTTTTACAAATGAAACAAAACACGATCTTTTCATTATGTCAGTAGGTACGTACGGTCGGCAACAGTCACAGACACCCCGTGGCAGCTCTTACCGCGCGCGGCATAGGGGCGTCAATTGAACCAAAAGGGGTATCCTAGCGTGTGGCCGACTGTACCTACACAGTACCTGCTATCTGCAGACTTCGAGAGGTCGCAGATTAAATTCGCAGTCGTGGCATGTTATTGTGCCCATTACTGCTTATTTATAAGTTGCTCCTGAAATAAAATCATGAACAGGCTTGACCTGATCAATGACATCATTGAATCGTTTTATCCATAAGTACCTAAAAAAAAACCGTCTCCTACTTCCATCTAATACCTACCCGGTTAACCTCCAACCGCTGCCTACACATAGAAGGCTCGTCCAAGAGTTCTATTTCTATGTCTGCGTATAGATACAGGCAACATCTATTTCTCAAAGCACCACTCTCGCTACACTCAGCGCAACACTGTCGATTTCGAGCTGCAGCGGTGCAATCCGCACCAATATCTCACGGAGAGTGCTTTCGAACGGCTCATTTCCGATTCTACAACGATTGGACACAGCCCGATCGTGCCGCGAAAGAAAGTGGACGGACAGAGCAAATCCCCCGTTTACACTCAGCCAGTCGCGCTGCCACTTGCGCTGCTCCTCGCACTGACACACCCCCTCTTTAGTCGCGCGAGAGTAGTCTCGTTTAGGGGTACAAAGTACATAAAAAACAGCCAAAGCAAGAGGGTTACATTTCAAACACAAACAATAAGCCGATGTGTCTAATCAATCAATCAAGTAAGATTGAAGTAAGTAAGTATTTAAGACTCAAAAATTTAATTTCGACAAAAGGATAATCGACTAGATTTTGTTTTGACAGTACAGAACTTCAATGCGTTTTTATTTCGACCGTACTTTAGTCCGAAATACCATAACTCCGATATTACGGAACTCAGACAAAGCGTTTGTTCGACATCGATGCGAGGTCGGCGACATTTTTTATCGACAACAATGCTGGACACAAATCTCTTTTTTACCGCATTCATGGTGTGCTATCCATGGTTTTTAACCCAAAATGCTAAAGAACATTTGTTTTCACTTTAAGGGAATTATTTTGTAAAACGCTCAACGTTGTAACGAAACCGGCGGCGTCAATTTGTAGCTTTGGGATCGAATACCCGACGAACTGGCCAGATAACAAAATATGACATCTTTTACACAAATGATCCATTTTTACATGAATGCAATTTCAACTTCTGCTGCAGGGGCATAATGTAAACGCAGCCGAACACCTGACGCCGGGCGCTCACTCGATTACGCTCCACCCACCACCGTTGGGAGAAAACGTCGATTTTCACGGTCAGTTGGGCCCGCTATCGGACGCGAATCTAGACCCTAACCCGGTCTCCGAAGACCCTGAGTCCCGTTACAACTCTTGACATGTCCGACGGACGAAGATGACAGATACGAAGCGAGATTATTGCCCGATTATCTCCAAAGAAATTGGCTTCCCCATAAAATCATAGATGTTTCTGATTCGAAAACCATTTCGAGGAATAGGCTTCTGGAGCTATTTGCAGTAATCGAAAAAATTTATAAGCATGTAGTTATTTTTTTATATGCAAAACTATGTATGACCTTCATTTCATTTGACCTTCATCATATTGTCTCTGCTGGACGGTCGTGACGTAGTTCCTTTTGCCGGAGAAATATCATAGTGTTACCAACTTTAGAGCAAATTCCTGAAATACTGAAATAAATAAATGCGGTTCCGATATTGATTCGAAAGTACAACCAACTTTGTTTCTTTTAAAATGCTGCGCAATCACAAAACTGCTTCCGTCACAAAACTGCTTTCGTCACTCACTCGGCAACCAGACACTTAACTCCGAAAAACAGCGGAAAATCGGTTTGCGGCTGTGTGAGTTATGACCAGTGGTTTATTTTTCTTAGTTTCTTGTAATAAAATGTCTGAGAGTGCTCTAGTCTTGGTATAGCCGATTTTCGGCGCAGATTATAAGATTACAGTTTGCCGGCAGACTTTTGGTAATTTGCACTGTGCTAATGCTGGCAACTCCGATAATCTGTCATCTACTTTTGACAGATAAGTTTGAGTAATGCCCTATCCACATTCACCGTTCACGCGCTAACCTTCGCGAAAAGTGTTTACACCCCGCTCCTTGCGTCGGTTTTCTATACAAACAAACAAAAGAAACTCCGCCCAAGCGTGCGCGGAGGTGTGTGGCGTGATTGTGGACCGGCCATAACATTTTGTGGTTTTTGTTGTTGTTTGTTTTGTTTAAAGTTTCCGATTTCCGTCTTGTTTGTTAAGTTAACGTTTACTGATTGTGGCACCGATCCTGACCTATAACCCATCCATCCCTTGTGACTCCCGCTCAGCTGGATACTGTAAACTCCCATCAAATGTGACTCCCACTTTCATAACTGGACAAATCTGTCACACCTTTTCGAGTTTAGACGCTAAAACAGAAAATGATTCATATAGAACTGTTCAGTTTAGGCCAGAGTGGCTCAAAGTTCAGTTTATGCCAGAGAAATAATATTTTTTGGTGATGGAGACTTAAAAATAAGTTTAAATCATCCATAACATTCTTACGTTATCATTACTAATTTTATTTATTTAGCAAAGTTATTTTACAGGATATCTCGTGATTCATATGTTGATTCTGCTATGGGATATGTCTGCATTGTGAGGGCCTAAGTAGTGCCAGAGCATAGATTAGGAAACAAGCTGTACAATGTTTTAGCAAAAATTCAAGAGACTGAAGAAATCATTACTGAAGCGGCTTGTACTTTATTTTTGTAAACATTATATTTCCTGCTATCTTTTCTCTGTATGTATACCTAACTACAAAACTTTTTTTTAGGGGGCTGCCTGCGAACATTCACTGCTACTTTTATTCTGGCTGGTAAAGATACAGAAAAGCATCAAATACAGCAGCCCAGTGTTATTGGATAAGGCCTACATTGAGCTTTTGTGTAGCGAGCCCATCTTGAAATAAATAAGAAAATCCTTAAATACTGGGTAAACTACATAAGAAAGAGATTATACAAGAATCAGAGAAAGCAATGTATTTTTGGAAGTGTTTTATTTACCCTAAAAAAAATGTAAGTGCAAAGGAATAAAAAATTCAATTTTCCTGGCTCTGTAATAACTCGCCACTGGATCCTAGTTAGACTTGCGTTGCTTGGACCGACTGTCTAGAAGATGGCCTGTACACCTGCGGCTCGATCCACCATTTTTACTTTGCACTGCATAGAGCACTCAACATGCATAGGTGCTATCAAATTTCCTTTTTTTAGGTTCACCTATCTTGGGCATGCAAAGCAGCTTTGTGCGTGTAGGTGCCTTACTGAACATCTTGTATGTAGTTTCTTTTTCATTTTCAATATTTTCCTTATTAGTTTGAGATTGGAATCTTACGCTGGTTTTCATTTTTGGGTTTTTGGTTCATCAGCTTCCATTGTTGGTAATTTTTCAAATCCGTTTCAAGCTGCAATTAAAAGAAAGTAGATGAATATCATGTAGAATCAACACAGACAAGGACTTTATTAAACATTAGATAGTTTGAAGTAACCATATGCAGGCCCTGTAAAGGGGAAGGCAATGGCTAAAAGCTTTATGTTTACTCACATTGAGGACAAAAGCAACAAAACATTATCTTCGATTTTTTATAGTCAGTGTTGGCTAGGATACACCATTCGTACTTCAGTGGTTCACATATCCGCCGAATACTTTGTCCGGAGTTGTAATCCTTTGGATGTGCCAGGGCCAGGTCCATCGTGAAAGCAAATATCGGTGTCCAGGTACGTGTAAAGCCAAGGTCAAGAAGTGAAGAGGTTTCGGCGTCTGGTTACGTGTGAAGCCAAGTTCAAGATATGCAGAGATTTTGTTCGGTGTCCGGGTTAAAGCAAGGTTAATTAGGTACGTGTTTATAGTCGATCAATCAGTTGAAATAGAAAGCCAGAAAATGACGAAAACAAAACAAAATAATCAACCACAGATAAATTGATGCGCTTGACTTGACAGTTGTCATTTTCACCACAGATTAGTATTTGACCATAGACAATTGGTTTTTTATGACGTCACATCCGGAGAAAGTTTAAAATTTAATTAAAAATATAAATAAATGGCTTAGAATTTTTTCCTCCAAAATGCATTCTTAAAATGGTCTATTTAATCTAATAGAGCTTTAAAAACAAGTACTTATTTTTTCTCGACGTACCCAATTATGCTGGCAGTCGATAGTGATTCATTGATAGTATCGTGCATATCTTATTGGTATTCAAGTAGAGTGGTCGAGATAGAACCGTCATTTTGATCTTGATTTCTCAGAACCGATACAGATGCTATCAATTCAAGTTCGGAAGCCCAACTGTTATGAATATTATAAGTAGTTTTAGACGAGAGCTTTGGTTTCGCAGTTTGTATTCGGTTTAGTCTGAACTCAAAACTCTAAAGTTTGTTGGTTAAACAAAGCCGTTTGGAAATTAAGCTTGGTTATGGATAAAACGACTTGCGATTGGTGTGGCATTTGGGGGTTTAAAAATTAGTAATTAAGTTAATCAATTTTCAAAACTTAATTGGGCACGGTAGGTACCTATTATCAACCAGCCACATCTAGCAATCATATATTCATGAGACCTTAGTTTAGGCCTCAGTCCAAAAAAGTTTAGCTAAAAAAATGACGATCACACTGACAAAAGGAAAATTTGCATAAAAATCGCAACAATAGAATATGTAAATGTCCACAGAGCGAAGTGAAAAGGGGACCATTACAAACAACATATCAATTAAATTACCAATGCTTCGTTAGTTAGATGGCATTTAAAAGGTAAAACAACGAACTAAGCTGTGGAGAAATACAGCATCGAGATAATTTAAAAGGATGGTCCAGGATGGTTGGGTGAAACAATGCGAGGAAACCCGAGATTTGAGAGAGAGTTGAACCTTGTATTTGTAGTGGCTAATAAACTAAGCTCCAGAGGATGAGAAAAAACGTTGAAGTAATGAAGACCATCAAAAAACGCAAACTTGAGTATTTTGGCCATATAATCCGCAATACCCTATATGGACTCTTCAACTAATCATCCAAGGGAAGATACCAGGCAGGAGGAGAGCTGGAAGACCCAAGATATCATGGCTTGAGAACTTACGCCATTGGTAGGTACCAACAATTCACGAGCTCCTTGTTCCGTTTGGCAGCTTTAAAGGAAGAAATAGCCAAGATGATTGCCAACCTCCGATAGGAGACGGCACTACTAAGTAATTGGAATAAACTAAGTCATTGGAAAAATAATTGGATGTGAATGGTATATAAGTTTAAGGTACGTATACTAGTAGGTACAGGAAAGTAAAGGGTGTCTCAATAAGAGTGCCCGATTTAAATTTGGCGCCATTTTTTATCTATGCAAGTCTCAGCTCTGAAACTTGACAGTTGTCATCTATGATTATTCCGATTATTAACTATGGAGCGTTACACAAAAGAACAACGCGTTATCATTACAAAAACCCATGAAAACCCATTACAAAAAATGGGAAAAGCTACGCTGAAACCGCTCGCAAACGAAATTCCGACGTCAACTGGCCACCGAGATCTTGCGATTTAACGCCTTGCGAGTTTTTCTTTTGGGGTTTTGTTAAATCTCAGGTCTATGCGAATAAACCACGAACAATTCCCGAGCTAAAGGCTAAGATCCAACGCGTCCTCGGTGAGATAGAGCCGCCACTCTGTGAAAAAGTCATCGAAAATTTCATGAAAAGAGCAAGGGTCTGCCGCCAGAGCCGTGGGGGTCATATGCAGGATATTCTATTCCATACTAATCGGAACATGTGTGTGTACTCTCTAACGCAATAAAAATATTACCACTATCTCAAAAAAATATTTCTTTAAATTAAATCGGGCACTCTTATTGGGACACCCTTTATAATTGACCAATCTGTTGCTGTCTTGCGTACGCTCTACACTCAAACACTGGGAAAAAGGGAAGCTGAAGAAAATCTTTAAAATCGAGGTTTCGTATTCCACATTTTCCTCTCTCAAATCAGGTTCGATTTCGTTTTTTTTTCATCACTGCAAAGACACATTTTTTTTTTTTGTATTTTTGGTAGGTCCTAGCTCTTGTTAACAATAATTTATCTAAAAAAATCTAAAGGGTCCGACACGCCAAGGGTTGACAATTGGACATGTCGCAGCATACCAAAAATATATGCTCTAGTGCCATTATCTAGGGAGGAAATCGGGGATTACGTTTTTATGGAGAAAACACTAATGTTTTAACCGTAGATTCGGCTTTCCTCCTCCTCCTTGCATCGGTATCCTCATCACTGAGGGTCGTGATCATTTGATCGGAGCAATGCTTGTCGCACGATGCGACGCCAGTTGTTCCTGTCTGCGGCTATATGTATGGCATCTTATACTGTGGTGTTGAGTGTGGAGCGGACTTGGTCGGTCCACCGCGTCGGGCATCTTCCCCTTGGTCGTTTTCCATCGATTTTGCCAGTGAATATCAGTTTTTCTAAGTTGTCGCTGTCTTTCTTGGCAATGTGACCAAAGTATTCGAGGATCCTACGTGTGCAGATGGTGGAGAGTCGCGTTTTTATCTTAAACTCATCCAATATTGACACGTTGGTGCGGTGTGCTGTCTAATGTATGTCCAGCGTCTTCCTCCAGCAACGCATCTCAAAGGCGTTTATGCGTTCGTGGTCAGCCTTTTTTAGTGTCCATGTCTCTGCGCCATATAAGAATATGGAGAACACCAGGGTTCTGACGAGGCTACTCTTGGTGTTAGTGAGATGCTCCTGTCCTTCCATATCCTGTCCAGCTGTGCCATGGCCCCCTTTGCCATCCCAATTCTTCTGCGCACCTCAGGTTCTCAAGAGCCGTTGTTGCTAATATTGGAGCCCAGGTATAAAAAGTTGTCAGTAGTATCCAGATTGAGTGTGCCACTAAGCTCCATTTTGCTGGAGCGGTCCACGATCATAATTTTGGTTTTCGATCTGTTTATTGAGAGTCCCAGTTCTTCGCTAATGTGTTCCATTCTGTCCAAAAAGGATCTCATCTCTGTTTCGCTTGATGCAAATAGGGTGGTGTCATCAGCGTATCGCAGGTTTGATATTTTGCGTCCGCCAATTTTCCTTACGATTTCCTTACGATGTATGGGTGAAAGGATGCAGCCTTATCAGACTCCCTTCTCGAAGTTGAAAGGATTGGATGTGGTCCTGTCAACTCTCACCACTCCCTGGCTGTTATGGTATAATGACTGGAGTAGTGCAGTAAGATGACGCGGAACACCCAGTTCAGTCATGACTCTCCATAAACAGTTCCATTTGACGCAGTCGAAAGCTTTGCTGCAGTCGATAAAACACATAATGACTGGTGTGTCGAATTAGTAGCATTTTTCCACAATTATTTGCCTGACGTTCAGTATTTGGTCTCTGGTGCCTTTAACCCTCACAAAACCTGCCTGTTCCTGTGGTATCTGCCAATCAAGGTAGTCGCGGAGTCAGTTATTCAGTATGTGAAGGAGTATCTTGCTCGCGTGGGATATTAGGGCGAGTGTGCGGTAGTTATCACACTTTTTAGTAGATCCCTTTTTGTGCAGCGGTAAGATCACTGATTGGGTCCAGTCCTGTGGCCACTCACCTTAACGCCATATGTTGTTGCAGATGTTGTGCAGTGTGTCAACGCCTTTATCCCCTAGGGCTTTGAGCACTTAGCTGCTACTAGCTTCTTTCATTGAGGACCCAAACTTCAGCCATCTGCCACATTAGTAAGACCTTAATAATCTGGTGTGGGCCAAAGTATGTGTACATGGACGTTGTGTGTATAAATGTAAGATCGCTCGTCGACCTTTACAACGTGTGCAGAGGTTTACCCGCCGTGGCTGTGCCTGACTCGTGCTTCTGCTTCGAGTATTATTATTTTGTGGCAAACCCGAAGCGAGGTCGCAAAAGGCTAAAGCAGAAAGGCAGGCCAAAGCGCATTGGCTATTAAAACACTTACCCAAGCCACTCTTACGCGAAACCATTGAGGCCATCGACAACCATTACTAGTCAGTTAATTACGGATCGCGGTGCTTGCATTTTAAATCCATAAAGGTAGAGCAAGATAAGTAGAACATCACGTCTAGCGTGATCCGCCAAATCGAGCTTTGACAGCTCGATACACATTGTTCTCTTTCCCGCACGTCTTTTAGGAAGATCCTGTGCTCTTCTTACTTACTCACTCACTACTTAAAGCGGAGTAAACAAAATAGCGCGGCGTCCAGCAAGCGTAGCATAAGGCTGGGTTAGAGCGAAGCTATGGGTTTATAACTCTGTCTATCCCGCTCTACGTCAAACAAAAGAGTGAGATACATATACATACACCTCATGGTACGCTTGCAGCTGTCAATGTTCGATATGCTCTATCATGCTAGATGGGATTTTATATCTACCTAGGTCAAAACCGTGGGACAATTATTTCATCTCTCTGTTCTCGCTCTCTGTTCATGGCTAGCCTGAATAGGCTAGCCATGAACAGAGAGCGTTGCAGGGAGCTGACTGCCAACTTCCAGTGATGGAGAGGCACTTTAGGAAGAAGAGGTCGTAAAAGTGAGCAATGTAGCGGGGTTGAATATGACCCTTCAGGCAGTTATTTTAGAGCTGTAGACAGACAGAGGGTAATAGAGTTGTCAAAACTCCAAATAGACCACAATGGTACACATCTAGGTACACACGACAGCACGTCGACCCTTACACGCTAGCACTCTATTCGGTTACGTTACGAGCGACTGTACAACAAAAAATTACAGTCTGACGTGCTGTCGTGTGTACCATAGTGCGCTCAGGGGCCTGAGTCTGTAACGTGATTTATTAATGCTGTCGGTCCTTCTAATGTTTTTGTAGTACAGCAAAGAATATTCTGATTCTAATTCTAGAGGACTAGTTCGCTGGTTGTAGGAGAAAAACGAGGAAACCCCGGTTTGTCATTCTACTGACTGGGACGCCATCGACACGCCATTGCTTTACAGACTTAAAACCCTGTTGAACGAGATAGACCGCAATGGATACTGCGTAAACTATCTACTTCTAGTTGACTAATTATTGTAAATATTGGTCAAATCTACGATAGATTGCATAGGTTTTTAGAAGACAGCCATCCATCCGATTGAACACTACACACGATGCAAAGACAAAATGTTTTTAACCATTAATCGGGCAGACACAGATACTATACAATTTCCATTCGTTTTGGACTTCTGACGCAATAATGTGGGATCTATAGTACCACGCCCTATTTACGGTTAAAACCAATAAAGAAATCGCAGTAAGGAACCTTAGACTTGGCACGACTTTGTCTAGATTTCATTACTTTTTAGAGATAAACAAGCAGCTCCATCGAGACTTGGCTAATTTTTTACGGAATGTTTTTGGTGGAATTTCACTTCTTTTTGTAGAAACGTGGGCATATTGATTTATTTTATTACATTTTCTTATTTGACACAGTTTTTTAATTTGTGTAATGTTCGAGTAGAATAAAGTTAATCGTTCGACTATTTCTTCTTGTTAACTTGTAAGTATAAGTATAAAAGCCAGTCTAGTCTTATCCAGAGTTTTTCTTTAATTTTATTTATATGCGTATTAAAAGCAGGAGGGGAGGCATTCGCCCAGCAGTGGGACGCTATAGGCTAGATTAAATTAGAAGATGTGTCCCACTACGCTGGATTTTTGCAATGACAGTCGATTTTTTTATGTACCAATAGTAGAAGGGGGCATTACCATATCTCTAATACAGCTGAGACCAGCTGAGGGTTCTTCATCAGATATTTAAGACCTTCGATTTTTGACATCAAATGAAGCGGCCCACCAAGTTGAATATTTTTTGTAAAGGCGGTATATGTCGATCTATAATAGTTTGGTTGGGCTCTTGTGTTTTCTAATCAGGGTCACCAGGTACTCCAGATCTTCGATTATCCTAGTTTTTATAGTTTTCCCTTTATGTGGCCATTAAACCCTAACTCTGTACCAAATTTCAGCTCTCTGAGTTTATGGGAAGTACTAGCTCTAGTCTGCTGATTCTGATGATGAGTGAGTGAGTGAGTGAGTGAGTGAGTGAGTGTCATAATAGCGAAACTTTGCTTTCGCTTAGCTAAATGACCTACAGACTTGAAATTTTGGATTTTAATTATGTGATTATAGCTTACTGGATGACGAAAATTTCTGCGTTCTGGTCTTATCCAGAGGATCTCAATTTTTTACTTTTACTAGGGGCCTGAAAATGCGGCGAAATGGTTCCAGAATAGAATAGAATAGAATAGAATAGAAAAATCTTTATTTTTTATCATTTCAGAAAACAAATATTGTGTCCGCTGTGCGGGTAAATTTTGGTTACATATGTCTTAAAGAACTAGTTACTTAATTTATGTGTGCTATTCTATAATAAATGCTATTTACAATTTAAGGACATTTAAACCGAATGTACAATGTAGGTTTAGGTTTGAATTTAAAAAGACTTATAAAATTGATTGTCTTTGAGGAACCTTTCTTTTGCTGACCCGGCTACCTCTGTCTTTTTTTGGAACATATTGTATGTCGCCGATTCTTGTGCTAGCTAACATCGGGTTGTGTTGTCCGTATCTTGTGTATGCTAGGCCCGGTGTGTCAAGTCCGTCTATGCAAATGGTATTCAGTTTGTCGATCATGTCGCGGTGTAGGTCGTGGACACGGAGATGCCATGGGTCTTCGTCGAGCATGTCCCACAGGGCAGCACTTGGCAGGCATCGTGGAAAGCCTCCTGCTGTTTTAAGCGCCATCTTGTATTGACGTTCTATTGCCAGAATATTAGTCTTGCTAATTCTTGGGAGTAGTTGAACTACACCGTAATCTAGGATAGGTAGTAGGCACGCTTGTATTATGACCAGTTTCGTTTCTACATTTACTTTGGAGTACCACCCAATAATAGGAGATAGCATCCCTCTTATACTTTTTGCTTTTGCGATCACTTTATTAACATGTTCGTTCATGCTTAGCCTTTTGTCTAGTGTTACTCCAAGGTAACGTACACTCTTTTTGTACTCTAGGGTTGTGTCTTTTAGCTTGACTGTAGGCTTGTAACCTCTGCTGGTGCTGCCTCGTGGCCTTTTTGTTGTAAACATGATACATTCTGTTTTATCTACATTGCATTGTAGGCCCCATCGTTGGTAGTAGTCGATTATGTCTTCTGCCGCCCATGTGGCTCTGGTTGTGGCAGCATCGGGTTTATCTGCTGCATTTAGGATGCAAAGGTCGTCTGCGTATTGGGAGAGCATCTGGCCTGCAATTCTACTCTTTGGGAGATCATGTACATACAGGTTAAAAATTAATGGCCCCAGTATGGAACCTTGTGGGACACCATGTGGTACTAGTGTTTCTTTTCCAATGGATGTTCTAAATTTTCCTCTAATTTTCCTGTCTTCGAGATAGTTTTCGACGAGTTTTATGATGTTGTTCGGCACATCTGCTTGTTGTAGCTTGTTTATTAAACCTTTGTGGTTAATAGAGTCGAAAGCTTTGCTTAAATCTGTTGATATCATAGCTACGCTGTGACCGCAGGCGAGTGCATCAGATATAAATTTGCAGGTCCTCAGGATTTGAGTCCCGGTGCCCTTTCCGCTCATGAACCCGTGTTGGAAGTCTGGTATCAGTTTGACGCATGTGATCATTAACCGAGTGTGCATGATTCGTTCGCAGATTTTACCTAGAATGTTCAGTAATGTGATCGGCCTATAAGATTTAGGATCTGTATAGTTTTTGCCTGGTTTGTGTAAAAATATACAGTCTCCCAGCTTCCATCTATCTGAGTAGTAGCCCGTGGAAAGCACGTAGTTAATTGCCTTTCTTAGTGCTTGCCAGAATACAGGGCCAGCTAACTTTATTGCGTCCGCTCTTATTTGATCGGGCCCAGGTGATTTTTTGTTTTTGAAACTATAGATAGCCTTTTTCATTTCTATGTATGAAACTTCTTCCAGTGGCTGAAATGGAGTGGTAATTTCTGTGCCTTTGTCGGTTTCTTGGATAAACGCGTCCTTTACTATGGCTGTATCAACTAGTTTGTCTATTGTTTCTCTTTCAGTCGAGCAGCCTGTCAGCATTGGTTCCAGTAAAGGATGGTACGGCAGTGTTTGCTTCGCGCTCGACCTGGCGGGGGCACTGCAGTGCCCCCAGATAAAGACGGAAGGCTCGAACGCTCGTATAACGGGCCGAAACAGATTCCAACACGTGTCCTAACGGTCTAAGCCTTGAGTGGAAATAATAATGTTGGTATCTTCTGAAAGTGACACTTAAGTCATACGCAATTAACGAATTCTGCATGTATTCGGTATTAATTCAGGATTGAAGCTGACTGCCGTGGCCACCTATTGCGAGAATCGATTGCATTCTTAAGTCCTAGGATCTGGAATCCAAACCTTAGGTCCTAAAAAGGTCCTTAAGTTTTTTGCTAAAAACGCATCCAAAACGAAGATATGATTTTTTTCATTGGCGGCGCTAGTTGTGCGTCCGTTAAGCCAAACATTTTTTTAAATATCCAAAGCGCTGTATATGACAATGCAATGAGGAGAAGTGACATCCACATATTTTGTCAGAATAAAAGAGCTCCTCTTCCCATACCAAAACTTCAACTGAACGCCTGTCATTACAACTCAATGTGCTCCGTCTTGACGCGGTAGGAATTTAATGGCCTCTTAAAAGCAAAACAAAAGCTCGTGAAACGTACCGACCGTCCATACCTATCTGTACGCAGAAAATTAAGTAAGGCATTGTAATATGTATGCTAAAAAGGAAACTAAAAAGACCTGACTGCATACGGACTGCGTACAATCCACTATCATACATAATATGGAGTTGTATCCACCGATCCCGGGATTATTGCGAGGTTTTTTTTCGTTGCTAAGTACCTAATACATATTTTTAATAACTCGTTCGAAACCTTTTTTAACCCCGCCCCGACCAAAAAAATTGGGGGTAGGTATTTTAAATTTTTAAATAGTAGTTATCTTATTACTTTCATCAGCTTACGATACGATGCCTCACTTACCAGTTGTTCCCATCGGCTAAGTGGAGAGCATTTGTATTCTATGGTAGAGCATAGATTACTTGTGTAGCATCCTAGATGTAGCGCGTTTTCTATCAGTTCAATCAACCACACTTAAAGGTCATCTTCCTCTTGGTCGCTAAATCAATCAAATCTAAATTATTTAGGTACCAGTTAATCGGCCTTTTATACCAATTACCTACCAACTAACAGTGGGTTTTCTTACAAATTGCAATCGATATGGCTTTCGAGATTTTGTAGTTGATCATAATATAACAGTTTTATCACTTTACTTACTCTACTGGGTAGTAATAAGTGATTAACAAACATACTCCTACCCAGCCGCTTGCAAAAGAACACTTGCACTGCACCATGCAAAGTATATTCTTTTTTATTTAAAAGTATGTTATTGATCGTGATTTTAGAAAAACTGTTTTTTTAAGTCATTGGTAGGTATTCAATATCTCTAATAATAAAAAAAAGCTTTCCCGTATTTTCCCCATCGAGAAGTTGCGTTGGTCTACAAAGTAACAATAACTTGCATTCGGTGGAGGAAAACTTACTCGGAAAACCTAAGTATGACCTCAATCAATAATCCCACAAGCCGTGGAGGCATCGGGGTATCTAATTAAGAAGGCCAGAATGAAAAACTGTTTTAAAAGCCCTATGTCTCTGATTAGGGATGACAGGAAGTGCCGTCTCCTATCGGAGGTTGGTTGGCCTTCAAACAAGTACAACCTCCTTCAACTTATTATACAAGGCAAGATAGCTTAGGTACCAAGCAGAAGAATACCTGGAAGACCCGATGATATCATGGCTACAAAACTTGCGCGAATAGTTTCAGCAAAGTACGGGCTCAGGGCCGGATTTAGAAGTGTGGAGGCCCTGGGGCAACAAAGGTGTGGAGGCCCCATGGTTTCTTTGCGAGAACCCTTTAAATCTTCCAATCAGAAAAATTTGGTGCTGGTGTATGACGAGCTTCACCGCTAATGGAATGCCGACTATTTGTGTGCTAGAATGAATGTTTAACAAGGCCTGTATTTTGGATTTAACGAACAGTATTTTTTATAACTTCAATTAATGTAAGGGCCCCTCTCTTGTGGAGGACCTGGGCGGTTGCCCCCTTTGCCCCCCCCCCCCCTTAAATCCGGGCCTGACAGGCTCACTATTTCAACTCATTGCTCCACTAAATCAATAAAGTACCGATATTGTTTCCCAATCTAGGTATAAACACAGCCTAAACGGTTTGTGGCAATAGTTCAGAAATCACTTTTGCTGCAGTAAAAATTGAAAGTGGCTAAGATCACCGTTGCAGGTAAAGACGTGACTTAAGACTGTCACAAAAAAATGCTACAGAAGGACATTTTCACTGAAATTAGGGGTATAAGTGGTTCCTATACTGCAATCAGGAATTGAAGAATATATTTAACCCCCGACCCCAAAAGAAGGGTGTTCTAAGTTTGACCGCTATGTTTGTGTGTGCTATGTGTGTGGTTGTCTGTCTTCCTTTGCGTCCGTCTAGTGTCTGTTTGGATACGGTTTTTTTTTATTTGAAAGCATGTTTAGATAAGTTTTATGAAAATTGGTTCAGCCGTTTATGGGATATGCTAATTTGAAGTTAAAATTTCGGGGGTTTTGAGAGTTATTTTTAAATCAGTTCGCGACTGAATCGTAGTTACGGTGGGCGAGGGCACACAGCTAGCGACCGCATCGCGTACGTATCGATACGACCGCGCCAGCATCGCTACAAAAAGTCGCACCCATGAATATGCTATAACTTATAATATTCTGTGGTAGTTAGTTCGTGGGCCAATGGTCGGCGGATTCTTCGTGACAATCGTTGCATGATGGATAATGCAATTACGACGTAGATTGCGATGCTTCGAAATCGACCGTAACGTTTGGTGTAAATAATTGGACGATCAGGGGATCTCGCTGCAAATCGTTTGGGATTTTTGCGTTTCTCTCTACATATAATGTAATTTAGGAACTTTTACGTGCATTTTGCGGATGTCTAATAAGAAAAAATAGAAGTTAAAAACTAAAACCCGACTACTAAAAGGCTTAAAACAAGACCTGTTTATCCTTAAAATAGACTCATAGATAATTAATCGTAGTCGGAGGCCATCGGTTTATCAAATGCGAATGTGGTGTCCTCCGACTACGATTAATTATCTATGAGTCTATTTTAAGGATAAACAGGTCTTGTTTTAAGCCTTTTAGTAGTCGGGTTTTAGTTTTTAACTTCTATTTTTTTTTTAGCTTTTTAGTAAGTCATTTTGGACGATCACCCAGAATAGAACCAAGAAGGGAAAAAAACACATTTTGGAATTTTTTGTTCTATTTGTTATGTTGACGCTACATGTGTTTTACATTTTTGAAAAGGTATTTTAAAGCCCTTTCATTTGATACCCATGACGATGGTATCCGATATTTTTTATTTTTAGGTCCACCACTTTAGGGCGCAGCACAGCCGCCATCTTGATTTTTTTCAAAATTAAACTATCCTATGTTACCTGGGTGATTAAGACGAATCCAACGACACCTCATTTGTTGAAATCGGCCGAGTAGTTTAGGCTCTGCGAGGGAACAGATGAACACACAAACATACATACCCACATACATACATACATACATACATACATACATACATACATACATACATACATACATACGCTGCTAAAATCATAACCCTCCTTTTTGCTTCGCGTAGTCGGGTAAAAACACGGCTATCTTCGATGAGAATCTTCGATAGGATAGACTCGAAGATTAGCCGTGTTGTTTTATGTCCACAAGCACTATTATTTCTTTGCAATGTTAAAATTTTACCCATCCGCCAATATTTGTCGAGTTCTGTAGTGGTATATCGTTTGAGTTCTACTATAAATACGTTCTACACATGTTTCCAGTAAAAACGTCACGGTATCGGCCTTTGTGGATGAGCTCTATATTTTTTCTCGTAACTCAAATTCAAATTTATTTATTATCGACAGATTTATACAAATTAAGCTTTACAATGAGCCTTGCACTAGGAAACCCTGTATCGCAGGTACTCTATTTTGGTTGACATTATTTATTGCTGCTTTGAGTATTTAAATGCTAAAATTAATTATCTCCGAATCGGATCTGAAATCCGAATCTGAAAACGGTTGCATAAAAATGCACATCACAGAAAAAAAGCAAGCACTTTAATTTATGATATGCAGTTTGGAGAAAAGTTACTTCCCTAAACTAACTTGATATGATAACATTTAGGTACCTATCTACTGCAATAATTACACTAGCCTTTAGTTCCACAGCCAAGCTATCGACCACAAAGCACCATCATGTAATAGACACTGGGTATTAAGTTACGAGTTTACGACGGCAAAGCAGAATCTCTAGCCATTAATTTACGAAGACCATGACAAATTGCAATATTGCTTTCATGATAGATAAGTTTGTCTAGTATATATTTTAGCCAATAGAATGATAGCGGTTATTCGTTTTGGCTTGTTATATTGCAAGGCTCCAATATTTTCAGCTTAAAAAAATTATAAGACTTTTGTGTGATATCTACTTATTATTTGAGTAGATCTTGGTGTGAAATAAACACCTAGCGATGGAGTTTGTAATGAGCAAGATAGCAAAAAACATATTGAAATGGTAAGAATTTGCACTGCCTTTGTTTAAATATATTATAGACTAGTTGTGCCCGCGACTTCGTATGCGTTTTTACACATTTGACATTTAATTTAAATTCGACTGTGGAGGAAAACTCTATAGGAAGGTTTTTTTTAACCCCCGACCAACAAAAAGGGGTGTCATAAGTTTGATAGCTTTGTGTGTGTGTCTGTTTATGTGTTTATGAGGGTGTGCCTGTCTGTGTGTCTGTCTTTGTGTGCCCTAATCTAAACAATACATTTATGATTAAATATGTTTTGTTTAGATTAGGTATCGCCCGTGTAAGATACCAGGAAGCTTAGCATAAGAATTGCCTGGGAAGTATGGGGGTTTATTACGTATCTCCCTCGACGTAGAGTGGGATAGATAAAGTTATAAGCCCATAGATAAGGTCTTACCCATTCTCATGCTAAGCCAGCAAGCAAAGTATAAGGTTGAGTTGGAGCGTATCTACCGCAAATAACTCTGTCTATCCCGCTCTACGGCAAACAAAATATATTTTTTTAATATCAAGTTGGGCTCAGTAGAGTAAATATTTAAAAAAAGGCACAAAAAAAAATTTCAACCTCGCGTGGGTTCAAACCCAGAAGATTTCGACCGCGACGCAACAGTACTACATTTCTAACATCGATGAACTTTGTCCGACCTCCACCGAAAACCACTCACAATTCCCTCCAGCAAGCATCATAAGGCTGGGTTAGAGCGTATCTATGGCTCTATCCATCCCGTTCTACGTCAAACAAAAGAGTGAGATACCTATTGTTTTAAACCCATAGATACGCTCTAACCCGGCCTTATGCTACGCTTGTAGAACTAACATTTTCCGCCAAAATAAAATAAAAACTAATGCCGATTTTTCATTTACAATATGCGCCCCAAATGCCAAAAGTCGTAGCGTGCTATTATACAGAGTGTTAAAAGACCGCCAACATAGCGGGAGACCACGTATACGTACGTATACGTATAGTCCTCATCATAACGAACATTTTTGCCCAAGGAACTATGCCTGGGAAATCAACGGTTTCCGAGTTAATAAAGTCAGACTTTTTTTTTTTTTCAGAAATGTGTTCAGTATTACGTTCTTAATATACCTTCTTAAGAAGCCATATCAAAATTATGGATATTTCTCACAAAAAATCAAGTTAAAAATTGCAACCCGCAATGTAGGTTTTCGAAAGAATGTGGTTCAAAGTCGAACTTTTTTTTTTTTTTGCAGACATATGTTCAGTATCACGTTCTTAACATACCTTCTCAAGAAGCCATATCAAAATTATGAATATTTCTTACAAAAAACGAAGTTAAAATTGCAACCCGCAATGTATTCAAAACATCGGTTAGCCTAAGTTACTCCCAGAAACGTGAGTTACGACCATGTTAAGTTTGGTTGAAAACTATTCAGCGGTGTTCGCGTTTATCGTGTTCATACAGACAGACAGACAGACAGACAGACAGAAAGACAGACAGACAGACAGACAGACATAAACCGTTTTTTTTGCATTTTTGGATTCAGTATAGTTTACTTAGTAACCCCTCCTAGTTTTTTTCTAAAAATATTCAATGTACAGAATTGACTTCGCTAGAGTTTTATTATAAGTATAGATAGATAATCTATGGAGAATACAAAGTTTACACAAATCTATAAAAAAGGCGTTCCAATGGACAGAAATGATACGAAAATTGAGATGAGATGAGACGTACCTAGAGATCAAAACGGATAATAATTGTAATAATAATGTTTTCACAATACTGAAAAAGTACCCACATCTCCGCTGAAAGCAAAGCTAATTTATTACATTTTCCTAATAAAGAAGGGACACTCGAGATGAATTGCAATTTGATTAGATTATCTGGAAACACGCGCGAGTCCCGATGTTATTAAATTCTTAGGAAATTCCCGCTCCTGCCATAAAAATTATAGATATCCTGCTATAGGTATTTTGCCAAGAAGTGGGCTTTGCACAATGTGTGTGTGCCCCTTTAGCAACAGCTGAAGAAGGAAGCGCACGGGATCAGGAAATCCTGCCATGCGCTTTCCCCTTTTGCTTCCGCTGCCGTCCGAAGCTCACGTTTCAGCAAAATACCTTTATCCCCCTATTAAATAGGGCAGCGGTCAAGCGTAATTTATTCCAGTCAGGGTTGAATTGAAATGGGAATCCGTCGCACTTTCGATAGCCAACTCTCCATTGCGGTCTTGGCTACCCTTCTGTGTCGAAATATATATAGAGGGCGCGGCAAACGACGGCGAAGCTATAAAAGTGCCGATTAAAATCCGCTTTCTTGCAGTTCTACCGAAGATAGCTTTCACACTGGCGATTTTTGTCGTGCGATGAATAAAAGCAAGCAATCGAATTGAGATTTGATCAGCCACGCTGCTACTCGCAGTTCGATCCTATTTAGGATGAAAACAGACTAAGCATGGATAAAAAAGATAAATAAGAAAAACCAAACTAAGTAACTTCCTTACTTTAGATGCACTCTAGTTGTAGATAGATATTATTATAGATAGTTATTATTAGCTATCAAAGCGGCCATTCAACATAGGCCAAGCAACAAAATCTTCGCAACAAAATCGCCAGTGCAACGTTGAATCGGAGAGCATCGGAACAATCGGATCCATCGGAAGTGGGCTGCCGATAAGGCCGTCCCTCCCCTGTCATTAATCTCGTCTCCTTTGCCAGCCAAGTCACGCCATGTTGCGCGACGGGGGAAAGAATGCATTTCCCTGTAAAGTCCACGTCGGCGGGCACTTTTGGTTATACAAGGTGTTACAAAAGATGCTAACTCTTTTTACAGGGTAATAGCACCCGGTGATAGGGATCACAACCTAATTTGCTCTATGACGTTCCGTTGATTTTTAAATTGATGAAATGTGAAAGCTGTGGTGGGAGAAAAGTATTTTTTAAATATTGTTTTCATTGACTTTCACAATGTTTTAACAACTCAAAGCTATGCAAATGCACCTACACCCACAAACATATTTTTAAATTTGAGCTAATACAAAAAACAAAAAAACAATTTTAAAATTTTGAGGTTATTATTAAATAAAAATTGTTTTTTTCATTTTTTTTTTAACGAATTGACATCCTGTTGACCAGTAGGTTACACCCTGTAAAAAGAGTTAGGATGTTTTGTAACACGTTGTATTGTAGGAGGAATAAAATGGTTAGGTACGTAGTCCGCTGAAAATAGCAAAAAGTTGTACCCGAAGGGTGCCAAACGGGACCCTATGACTAAGACTCCGTTGTCCGTCTGTCCGTCTGTCTGCCTGTCTGTCTGTCTGTCCTTCTGTCACCTGGATGTATCACATGAATGAACCGTGATAGTTAGACAGTTGAAATTATCACCGATGATGTATTTCTGTTGCTGCTATAACAAAAAATACTAAAAAACAGAATAATATAAATATTTAAGATACTTAAGCTCCATACAACAAACGTAATTTTTTTGCCGTTTTTATAGGTAGATAGTGGTACGGAACCCTTCGTGTGCGAGCTCCACTCGCACTTGGCCGGTTTTTTAGATGACTTACTGGTTGAGGTTGAGGTTTCACAGCATATAGTGAAACCTCAACCTCAGAATAGATATTAGTTACTCTGCTTATGCTACATAAGTTAACTAACCACACGCTCAGTTTCTTTCAAGCAACCTATATTATTTTTGTGGCGTAGGCTTAATCAGCACCTGAAAGTAAGGCTTGATTTTATTTTTCCGTGTGGCCTATACACGGAAAAATAAAATAAGATTCTTGAGAGTTTTTCTTTATCACCGTTAGTAACGCAAAAAATGGTACACACGACAGCAAATCGACCGTTACACGCTAGCACTCTACTCGGTTACGTTACGGGCGACTTTACAACAAAAGTGTACACTCTGACGTGCTATAGGACATTGCCCCAAGTAGGTGCTTCCTAAAGTACCCAGAATCACCTGCTTGGTCAAAAAAAGTCTGCTGACTTTTGACAAAAAAAGGCTCATCAAAACTATAGGTAGAAGTAGGTGCTGCATCTTTTAATAACCTTAAGTGTTAAGACTTCCTTCAGTGGCAGGTAAGTACTTGAATTAACACTACATAGGCGAAGTGACCACTCGGATGCAGCAGTAGGTACGGTCGGCCACAGTCACAGCTACCCCATGGGAGCTCTTACCTCGCTCGGCATAAGGGCGCCAATGGAACAAAAAAGGGTATCCTAGCGTGTGGCCGACTGTACGTGCGAAGCCAACTTACCCGCCTAGAGTTTCTTTTCCTTCATCGTTACTACTGGGTCTCGTTCAAAATACTACAAAATATCTACATAAATAAAATGCTATTAAAATATTTGCCAGTCATTCGTTCAACTTGCAATATTAGCTCACCACATTTACCAACTACAATACTGGATAATGATTTGTCTGCAATAGATTCTTCGGACACTCAACAGACCATTATAATGTTACCGGTTGGCAATCTAGAGCAAAAAGTGAGTAGAACAAGCATTGTAGAGAGCAAAAAGTACTAAAAGCTCGTTATTTTGTTATAATCGAAGTCAGAGTCACAAATGTAGGCAATGCAATGTTCGAGTGGTCACTTCACCCATTTAGTGTTAGTGAAGATGGCCCCTACACTGGACGCTATAAATTGGAATTAAAGTAAGTACAATAAATTCCAATAGTCATATTCTGGAGACCAATTCTCAGTAACGTAACTTGCTGCAAAAAAAAATCTCGAAGAAAATGTAAAATATCCTTCGCTATTAGCAGAATTGGCCCCTGAGTAGGGTATTATACTTATAGATTGTACTGAACCTAATTTATTAACAGAATCGAAAAGCTATCTCATTGCGCCGCGGAAAGTAGAGCAAAAACGAATGAGCAAAAAATATTGTAATTGACATTCTTTATTACCGATGATGCTTCGATGGCAAGATAGATAGAGTTGGTCTTTGAAACGATATGTATCGGTTCGATGCCCCGTGGGCTTTTTGCCATACCTGGAGTTACATTCCTATGTACTGTATTTTGTCTATTTTATTGTGTGATACCGTAGAATGCTAAGGATCAGTTGGGTGAATAAATAATAAATAATAATCAATTGTAATATTATACGTCAATATTATAGTTTACTTTTATCGTACTTTTACAAGTAGGTATCTAGAGAAAATTCGTACAAAAAAAAGCACCAAATTGATAAATGGAAGGCTAACTAGAGCATTATTTCCAGGGCTACCTAAAAACTCCCCTCTATGTTTAAAGATAAAGGAATGAACCAATGTATGGAAAATTTCGTATTTCTGAAAAATATTTCCGTTAACGTATGCCCCATAAATTTCTGGTTTTAAAGGCATCCTATTCTTGAAGTTATGTCTAGCACATTTTTCGTCCTGCAGACGGGTCTAATATCAACTTTAAACATTTGCATAATTCTCCAAATCTGTTGTATATTTTCTTGCAGCGAGCAACTTCGTCGTAAGAACGTAAGTATCCGTGCATTTTCCAACTAACTCAACGCGACGGGCGACGGGCGTTATCATAAATTAATTATGTATACAGAAATATAAAACAACGCGGTCATTTCTTTGTGGAGAGACATATTTCTGCTGACTGCTTTATTTGTGATGACACGCTGAATTATTCAAAGGTCTCGCGTTGCAGTATTGAAATAATAGTCATGTTTTTTACAGTATCAGCAAAAGGAAAAAGAAAACATTTAAGGAAGGAAAGAGCGCTGGCTTATTTCTTGCTGTCTATTACTCTAGGAAAAAAGTCTCACTGGATCTATTATACAGGGAAATTTTTAAATAGCTTTATTCCTGAAACACGTAAACTTAAAAAAAATATAATAGAAGAACAAAAGATGTTGGAAATCATATTCAGAAGATGATGTGTTTCAGGAATAAAGCAATTTCAAAACTCCCCTGTAGATTTTAGAACAATGGATCTTTGAACAACTAAATGGCAATATGTTCACGAAGGTACACATCCCACTCGGCAGCTCTCATAGTCCGATTTTTCATTCAGAAAAGTGGCCCATTCAATCGGACGAAATAGTAGGACAAACAACGTAGGCAGAGGGATTAGCTCTGCTAAATTAGTTTTGGCTGGCTTGCACCAACACTGTATGACAGCAGTTTCAATCTATTTATCCAGTGGTATTATTTCGTCTTCTATTAGATTCCACAAGTTTTTGTCAGAGTCGACCTTATACAGTGTCTGAACAGTGTACAGCCTTATCTAAATATGAAGTCGACCTCTGTGGACTATGCAGTGTGACAGTGATGATCATATGATCTTACTCACCCCCACTTCTACCAACCTGCATACATCTTTGCACTACCTACCTACGAGTACGAAGCTTAACAAACACATTTTACTCAGTGCACGTCTGAAAATATTATAGGTAAGCCACGTTAAGCCAGGGATCACATCATAGAGATCTAACCTTTTCGAATACTTATTTATAACACAATATAACTCACATCGACTACCATTAATAAAACATTTCTCACATCAAAACGGGGCAAGTACATAAGTAAAATAAAATCATCATCATCATCATCATCAGCCCACCTCCAGCTACAGTTACTGCTGGGTATAGGCCTTTTCCCCATCACGCCACCACTCAGGGTCCCTTGCCATCCACATCCATGAACCCTCCGCCGACACAACGATGCCATCCGACCATCGGGCTGCTGGTCTGCCCACCAATAGTCATCCAGTTCTTCGAAGCCTCTCTGTTGCTGCCCTTGTCCACCGGCCATCTTCCCGTCTCACCAGGTGTCCTGCCCATTTCCACTTAAGACTCGAGATCCTATCATCTATATCGACTACCTTCGTCCGACGTCGGATGACGACATTAGGTACCCGATCTACAAGTCTGAGGCCTAGCATGACTTTTGTGCTACTTTTATACCGTGTATGTTCTTTTTTATAAGTGTCCACGTTTCAGCCCCGTATGTAAGGACACACTGGTTAAATGTCTTGATCTTCAGACATTGTGGAATTTAAAAACGTCGGCGAGTTTCCCAAATGCCGCCTGCCGGGGTAAGTAAGTAAAAGAAAATCTTATTATTAATCAATGTTGGGTGAATGAGAAAATAACGAAGAAAGATGAAAGACTCTTACATTCCCGGGCACCTATGGGAAGAGGGCTCGGGTAAGCCAGAGATTAAGCCAAGCTTATTGGGAGACAAGCAAAGACTTAAACTGTGGTTTATCCGAAACGAGTTACGTAATTCCCCATGCGGTATTATCTGCTCATACTTTGTATTGTATAATAAGCTCTTTGAATTAACTTTGTTGTTCACGATAATCTAACTTTGTACGTGCTCTATGTGTAATGTAGAGAAAGAGCACGATTCTGCGTTGAAATCTAATTGAACTCGCTTTGAGAATAAGTAAGTGCGTGCGTACGGGTTCATACCTTATTTTATACTCCGACCAAAGAAGATGTTTTGTAAATACGTATAGTTACAAAAACGATAAAAAAATGTGTCAGCACTTACCGTTCAAATGAAACCGGACGACCTCCCAGAGTCCGATAATCGAAGCACAGTTTCGAAGTCAAAACCGGGCCGATAACGCAGCAAAGTTCAAAAGTATCAATCACACCAAAACCGTCTCACTGGCACTTGCAATTAGCACAAAAGTTCTCCAACTGCTCCCATGAAGCGAGTAAGAAACGAGTCACGTCGCTCGCGGCGGCGAACTACACACGATATCCGCAAAACTTCCGTCGGTATCGCCGGCTGATTCTGAAAACCGCCCGGAACAACCGCACCCCTCGAATGTCGAACAGTGACTGTGATAACGTCGCTCCTTGCGAATGAACCTGCAGCCCGGCCATACACTGTGTACTCAACCCCCACGCTTTTAGAAAGAGCACAACGAGCGCCAGCCGCTTCAGCTGAAATGCAACTGTACACTCCAAGAAGAAAGGAATCAAATGCATTGAGTTCTTAAGACGCAAGTCGAACGTAAGACGTAACAACTTTACGGTACGCAAAGCGTAGTGGATTTGTTTTGCAGTCGCGTTACACTAATTCGGTTCTTGGCTCCGTGATGCAAAGAGTGGTTTTCATACAATCGGTTCCCGTTAAATAGAGCCTTCTTTTTTTTGCCGGCCGGCTGGTAGCGCAGGGCGTACGACCGCTATACGGACAAGATGCCAACTTTCTAAACTAAACCTATAAGAGCCGCTTCATTGGGACAGTGAATTAGGTTGTTTTTATTGGAACTCACTCTGGACAATAATAAAGCGAGCGATAGATATTTTGGGAACTATCGTTAGAAGTACCCTAGACGAGACGTGTTGTAATTTTGTCGAGGAGTTTTTGCGCGTCGCGGTTTTGGTAGGTGCCTTTATTTCATCTATCTGGGTTATATTTTCCGCTTAATAAGTTGCGGTTTAGCTTTCGGTGTCAATTGCGAGGGCTGTGGTCGAAGCCCCACAGTCGTGGCTGCAAATTGGATACCTGCCAAGTGAGCCAGATTATACCCACTGCCTTGTGAAGGTTGTTTGACATTATGCAAGGGAATGGCTGATCTTTATGCGCAGAGCTCTGCGGGTTTATGGGGTAATCCTAATCAATGTCGTATCGGCGCGAGGACTTGTGCGTTGTTGCATTCCTGAAAGAATGAAGGTTACCAATATTACGTACACACGACAGCACGTCGATCCTTACACGCTAGCAATCTACTCAACCGAGTGTAAGTAACCAACGTAACCACGTTACGGGCGAAATTACAACAAAAATGTACACTCTGACGTGCAATCGGGTGTACATACGTACCTATATACATTCTGAAAAGTGAGACATGGCATTATAAACGCAGATTTTTTCGTATCTTTTTGGAAAACCAACCAGTAAAACCAACTCTAAACCTCTAGCTCCCAACCATTTAGCTCTAAACCCACAAAAAGCAAGGAAGCAAAGTAAAATAATTTTAGGCAAAATGGTTATTGAAGCTTTAAAAGTCGCGATTTTAATCGTTTTCATCAGATAATTGCCTCACTTATTCTGGGTTCACAATAATGTATTAATGAGATGGTAGTTCAAAGACCGTTTCTACACAGCAATGAGGAAACAATCCTTTAACGCCGACTCAGTATGGTGATGTCGAACATAACAACTTTATGACATTCGCAACGAGCGGAGGCCAAAATCAATTTTTCAGAGCTGTAAAAAGCAAAAAAGCCGCCGGCTGAAACAGCGCGCAATAAAACTTGATGCCTTGGCATTAAATCATAAACAAGTGCAATAAAAGACTTCAATAATATTATTACGACTACCGGGCTGTTGTATTAAAATTATTCAACTTTATACCCTTCTCAATGCGTTGATACGTCTTCTTACCGCTTAATCACCACACTCTACGCAGGGTATTTTATCCTGGGCTCCATCCATCATTTGCTATTAAGTACCTAAAGAAAGCGACACGGTAGGATACCCCTTTTTGTTCGATTGGCGTAGGTACTTATGCCGCGCGCTATATACAAGTAGCACCATAGGTAGTTAGTGTATCTTAGCTTGTTGCTGACGGTACATAATACAGTAATTTGTAAGGTCTAACAGAGTCTAATAGTACTTAGTGATTTATGCGTGATAGGTTAGGCTTTTCATCCACCCATAAAATTATTTTGAATTGCTTCTTCACTTCATCACAAAATCCCAAAAAAACTACGGCTACAAAAAAAAATCTAGCTGGCTAAGCATCATCGCCGCAAACCTAGCAAGCGACATGTGTGAAAAAACGGGTTTTTTATTTATGTAAAAAAACCACCGAACTGAATCCCATAGAATCCGCATTACGTATAAAATCACAATAAAAACTTGTCCCCACAGAAACAAAAGATATCAGCAGTAGAACAATACGAAACATCATTTCGACCATACGTCTAATATTCGAATGTCAACCTTATTGCATTAGTGTACAGTTTTACTTTAATTGCATGGACTATGAGCAAATAAGCTCCCAAAGGCAATTTGGGCATAAATTTTTCCAGACACATTTCAGAGTTCTATGTTGTATCTAGTTTTATCCTTGATCGAAGAAAAAAACCGCTTAAAAACTAAAGTAAAAGTTCAAGAAATTCTAGCAAATCCACATCACGATGAAAAAACAGGCTCAAAAAAACCATTTGTAAACCTAGTATGAGCCATCGAACACTTTGAAACCTAGCAACTACTAGCAAGGGTGGCAAGACAAGGTTCTACTGCCGCTTCAGCAGCCGCTTGCCATCGCTCGATACACGACATTTCGCCGCCGATATAGCGATATAACTCGATATAGCGGCTACTGCAAAGCCAGCTCTACATTAAGGGTGGTATTCTAGAACGCTACTTAAACTCAGTTTAAACAGAGTTCAGACTGTCGATAAAGCAGTGCATGTTTTGATATGAAGGGAGGGATATTCAAATCAAAACATGCACTGTTATATCGACAGTCGACACTACTAAACTCTACTTAAGGCTGGAAGATAGCACAACGTGGCGGAAAATTCAAATATTTCACAGTTTTTTACATTTTGTAGCTAAACTGAGCTATTTTTCTTCAGAGATTTTTCGTTCGCGGCAATAACATAGTTATTTACAATAATGAAAAGAATACTGTTTTATTGCCGCGAACGAAAAATCGCTGAACAAAAAAAGCTCACTTTTTGTTTTTTCTAAAGCACTAACCCGTGCTAGGGAATAATGCACGGTATGCGGAAGGTTGCGGGTTCAAGTCCTGTCCCGAGTGAATTTTTTCAACTTATTATAAATGTTTAAAAAAAGCTCAGTATAGCTACAAAATGTAAAAAACTGTGAAAATTTGAATTTCTAGCCACGTTTCTATCGTCCACCCTTAAACTGAGTTTAAACAGAGTTCGAGGAGCCTTCTAGTTTGAACTGAGTTTAAGTAGCGTTCTAGAATACCACCCTAAGAGTTACTATTTATCTAACTCTACCTTTGGGAAACGTCACTCCGAAACTGAAACCGTAACCGTAGCCGTAACCCTTCGACCCCGAGCCCCGCAGTCGCTGACCCATAATAACTGCACGAATATCGCTCTCGGGGTGTCTTGCCTTCACTACCCTCTCTGTAATAACCACCGGGGGAATATCGAGGCTTCACTAGACTGCGGGCACGGATTTGTTTGCGGCTTTTCGTCTTCTGGAAACACGTAAGAATATTCCTGCGGTGCCAGGTTCCTAAGTGAAGAGTGCAGCTTGGGCCCTATGGTTGCTTGAGGAGCAGCTAGTGTTCATCTCAAATTCTCTACTACGCAACGTTCATTTCAAGTTTATATTCTTGCGCCGGATGGGACCATAAATTTCGCTAAGGACCTATGACCGTATTACACTGTTCAGTGAGTAATTATAATTAGTTATTCAACAGCATTGAAAATAAAAAAGAAACCTTTGATTTTACTTAGTAGTGCCTCAGCTAATTATTGAACTCAAAGTTTACAAGCTGAATTGCTTTACGATCAAGAAAGTTTAGTTTACCAATTAACCTATCCGATATCAGAAGCGGAAACTGTCCGAAAGATTGTAAGTAGTACCTACGCCAAGTCTCGTGTAAGCATACCGTGTTTCTTAACGCGTTTCTTTTACATAATACTATTGTACGGAATGTGTGTGGTTTAAAGGTGTATGTTTATATAATATCGGATATTGTTCAGTGTTTAGCGCAGCGTAGACAATAGTGTAAGCCATAATCGATTTTAACAAGCTTAGTGGATCCACTTGAATGGATTCCCTGTATATCACTACCAACCAACTACTCGACGATGGTTGAGCCTTGCGCTATAAATAAGGAAGTAATTCGGAAGGTATTATTTTTAATTTATTATTAGGTAGTTATTTTTAACCCCCGACACAAAAGAGGGGTCTGTTTGTGTGTCTGTCTGTGGCACGGCTGAACCGATATGGATGCGATATTTTTAATCTGAAAGCAGGTTTTTGATGCGGCGATGCAGACATGTTTTATTAAAATCGGTTACCTAAGCTGTTTATGAGATATTCTAATTTGAAAGTAAATTGACAAGGGTTTTTTAGATTTTGAATTAGTAAAGATTTTTATAACGTTAAAAATTCGCTTGGGACAGGAATTCCCTAGCACGGGTAAGAGAAGCACGGGTAAAGTGGCAGAGTGCATCCTTTCCGTAAAAAAATTTTAGAATTGTTTGTTGTAAAGACAAACTGCCTTTTGTTATCAGACAGCCAGTAGTGAAACCATAGACTAGTCAGTCAGTAATATCACAAGTGGCAATACCTCCCTAGAAACTCAATAAAATTCCGGGTCTCCGGTTTGGTACTTGAAAACTTTTGGGAAATATCTCTCAGTGTAGGAAGGAAGGAATACGAGTGAGTAGGTTGGATCGAGTGAATTGACAAATTGGAATGTAATGGGAGCTTCGTAGAATTGTATGTAGGTAGGTACTCTACCTATGTAATGTATTGGTCAACTTAAATCCGGTACGCTCGAATTTTTCAACTAAAAGCATTTGAAAATACGATATCTACAAATATAGAGCCCGAAAATAACATCGGAATAACGCAGATTTCAAAATTTCATCGCAACAATTTTCATATAGGTATTTTTTATTTTACAATACAACGTGCTACAAAAGATCCTAACTCTTTTTCAGGGCGTTTAACCTACTGGTCAACGGGATCACATTTCTGTAAAAAAGATGAAAAATACAATTTTTGTTTTTAGATGTTGTTCAAATTCAAACACTTGATTGTGTGTGTAAGAGCTTTGACATAGTTTTAAGCTTATAAAATCAGTGAAATACTTTTCTCCTGCCACAGCACTTACATTCAATTATTTAAAAATCATGGGAACATCATAGAGCAAAAGAAATATACGGGGTGTGAATATGAGTTGGCCAGAAAACTTTTAAACGCCATTAGACACTGTAGAAATTGTATAGGACTTATGTGGTTAAGTCCACCGACCCTTATCGTTTAAAGTCTAAAGGCATTTTAGCTATCAATTTTCAGCGTTTCAGCCAGTCATTATAGAGTTAGCGAGTTACCTATTTCCTTTTGATATCAAAAATGTACAGTTGACCGATGAGAACCTTATTTGGACGCCGTTAGGCACAAACTTACTTTTTATTTTAAGTAGGTAAGCAAAAGTTTTGCCCAGCTTAGTTTTAGCCAGTTTCTACAAACTTTTTGAGGAAAGTATGTTTTGTTCATGTTGGTGAACAAGACCTAGGAGATTTGTTTTATTTTATTTATCAACAAAATGAAAATCGCACCGCTGTAGATAATGATCTCTCTCTCTCTCTCTCTATGTAGCAGATGGCCTGGCTGCATCGACCTAGATTTTCTTACCCCCACCCAGACTTATTTTTTGGCTTTTTCTTACTTTTACGGGCTCTGAGAAGGCTCTGAGTCTCAAGACTGCTCAGAAGGCAGGTACATACCATACCCACCTACCTCTGACCATAAGCTAGTGACGATAAACTGAAGAGAAGATTTACTTCGGCAAGTATGACCTGCATTTGTAATTCCATAATGTAGGCTTTACAGCAGATAAGGGAAACATTTTTGCCTCATTTCAATTCTCTGATATCCGAATGAAATACAATAACGTTATTATGCCTCCAACCAATCGTATTACATAATTTATTGATATGATTATAATAAAATCGGGCCCCATTGTTGTGCCCCACGGAAATACGAGCACATAACAAAATAAGTCGAGAATGACAATAATAAAAATAAATTTGCAGCAGAGTATGAAAGGAGCGTGGTAGTGCAATGGACAAGTCGTCCAAATCATTTAATAATCGTAAAGCAAACGCAATATTGGCACTGAACTTTTGTAAGGTCCTCCATTTCACGTTAACTATATCTTTTTATATTTACATTGTTAGAAGAGTTTTTTATCTCGTCTACCATCTCCTACAAATTAGGTCTCAGCATCTACGTAAAGACTTCGCAACAAGATATTTTATGGACGCTGTACATTCTCTCGTACCACAGGGTGCAAACGAATTCTATAGCGGAACTTTAAGTAAGCTGTCTACTGATCACTACAAACAACTGGTACTAACAGGTGGCAAAAAAATGGAGCTAAAAAATATCAGCTGTTCCATGCAGTGTCTGGGACATTGTTGCTAAGCCGTCTCCTACAAAGTACATAGGTATACGATAAATCGTTTTAGTTACCGAAAGGAAAACTAGCTGTCTCAAGTGGAAAATTAGCTAGATGTGTTTTTGCACTATAACCTAAGGAAACACAATTTGGTTTTACTACTGAGCCAACCTGGGCCAATCGCTAGAAGATATCCAATCAATGAAGCCTGAAGGCTATGGTCGCCTAGCTGTCTAAGCTAATATTAGGCTACCAGTGTTGACCAGAATGTCTGTGATTGCGAGTTAATTGAGCGAATAATGTAGTTAGCAGGTATGGGCCACCTGCGACACCTGTAATGCCCAGAATAACAGGCTCTATCGAACTAAAGCCTATTTTTAACGTTCACCATTTATTTCAAAGTAGGTATGTTATAGGACCTCTGAGATTGACATAATAAAGTGTTTGTCTGAAAGAGATTGTTTTTGTCAAAGAAATAAAAGTCTCAACTCTCAAGCGCTTTATAAATCGGGCCTACCTACGAGTATTTAAATGTGACAAGCTAATTATTCCGTCTCAATTGTCAAGCTAAAAGGTCCTTAAAACCAAGTTTTAATAAGGCGCAATTTATGCGCCATTTCGGCCGAACGAATCCGCGAAACAAAGAAAAATGCAAAATAAGAAAACCGCCTAATCCTTCTTCGTTTGAAAACTTTCCAATTAACAAAGTTCCAAGTGGTGCTTTAATTCCACTTTTCCAATTCCAATTTCGCTGCTTTCCCATAAAAGGCCATCAATATTCAGTAATCCATTTAACGCTTAGACAATAAAATTTCAATTTGCTGAAGGACAGGCGAAAAAAACTGAGCCCATTGAAATTGGGTGATCAAAATTAATTTCGCGCGTGTAATATCTAGGTAAATATCTAGGTAGAATAATTATAATAATGTAGAGCAGCTCTTATCCAGCTTTTTAAAAAAATCAATGGAGAAAACAAAAGTTCTAGGGTGAAGATCACAACCGGCGGACGTCCGTCAACTGTGAGGATGGACCACTCGTACCTAACAACTAGAGGCGTGTCTTTTAGTTGGTTATTTAGTCCGTAGGTACTGAATTTTTCAGAGTCCAACCATTAGTAAAGGAGCAGTTTGAAAGATGAAGATGCGAAGGTGAAAATGCTACGGCAAGCAAGCCCATATCTTGTGTTCTATTGTTTAGAAATGACACCATAGTAATTTATTACAGAACCTGTTTTAAAAAAGAAACATTTCTAAACAATAGAACACATAATTATTATCGAATCGAGAATAAACACGAGAGCAAATTGCCCGACACCGCCCAAAGAAAACAGGAAAGCGAAGTAAAAAGCAATGAGACTGAAATGGCAAATGGTTTACCGCCAAACCTTCCAACTCTAACAAACTTTACAATACTTGCACTGGGAAATGGACTTTACAGGGTCGTGATAGAGGTTAAATAGGTTTATGTTGGGTCAGTTTACATGAGTCTGGGTCGTCCAGCTTTTCTCCGGTTTTGCAGGAAATTGGGAGACAACCTGTCTCGAATTACAGCGCATGCAACATTGCATCGAAATGTTAAATACTGGCGCCTATTAGAAAGTCTGAAACTTACACTGCATTAAGTTATACCCGTTTCTATTATTATAATCTATTCAGGATTCAAAATTAGGTAGGTTTTCTTCCTAATAATAATTAGATAATGTACCTTAAAGGGTTTCACACACGAACTCATTTGCTTCGGCCCATATTTTAGGCTGTTCTTTTGATTGGGTCCAGCGAACGTATCGGACCTATAATTATTTTTGTGAAGGATTATATCGTGATACTCTCGTTCCCATATAAAAACTATATCGCCAATCGACGCCATTTGTATGGAGAAGTGATTTTATGAGGGAAATTTTGGAATTTGGTTCACAACCACCAGTGTAACAAAATGCTTTCCTCATAAGTTGTTTTTTTTTCATTTATTGATTTATAACTCTGCATTTCATAATTAAAAATATAATATATTCACCAAACTGCTTAGCAATTTATTTCAGCGTAGTCTTGTTATGATCCACTAATGGTTTGTTTTGTACTTTTGTACCCATCTACTGGCAATAGGGCGATCCCTTTCCGTCTCCAAAACCTCTGACGAGACAGAAACAGCGATCCCACTGAAAGGAAAATAGGATATTAGCGCATTCCTTTTGTCCAGCCAATGCCCCTCACTTACAGCCACCCTATATTGTTACAAGGAATATTTTGTTAAAATAGAAAAAAAAACCGGCCTAGTGCGAGGCGGGCTCATGCACCGAGGGTTCTAATTACCTACTGCATTTGGAAAAAAAGTACTGACTCTCAATTATTATGACTATCAATATAATTATCTCACCTAGTCTGATGCCTGTATGTATTTACGGGAAAAACGGTGAAAAAACACGTTTGTTTGTTTCGTTTGAGACCCCCCCCCCCCCTCCCTTATTTTGTTTTATTGTTTGTTAGGTAGGTACCGTAGGTACCTAATCCGTCTTGTAATAACACCACATTCTGTGAATTTTTCAACTGGCTACATTTTACAGTTCCAATCCAAAGAAGACAGACAGACAGATAGCCTAGCTAGAGCGTAGGTAGAGTTATTACTCGGGTTATTATTATACACCGTGGAATTTTAGTGGTTTTAAAGCCGAAGGGATTTAGTTGCACTCATGATTCTGAGCCAAATTCCAAAATTTTACTTCAAAACGAGCGAAAAAAAAAACACTTTCCAATAAAAACGGCTATCGCCAATCGACACCATTTGTATGGAGAAGTGAATTTTTTTTTCGCGCGTTTGTAATTTGGCTCAGAATCACCAGTGCAACAAAATACATTCGGCTTTAAAACCACTAAAATTGCACTGAGTATTATTACAACGGGCCCCGTTTGGATGCCTTCAGGTACGGAACCCTACAAATCCCCATGCTCCCCCATATTTTCCTACAGGAAGTCTTTCCAGATACCTACTTACTTTCAAATTAAAATTATCGTCTAATAACGTTGCTAATAAAAAGGCACAGTCAAAATTTTGCTGAAGAAGACGCTGTTTTGCGCAAATTTAGTGTTTATTTTCTCTGATATAAGAGCTTCTGATGTGATTTCCTGTGTGGCAGACTATACCATAATGTTTGAAGAAATAAGTACCTATACTTAATTACCTCTTAGGGATTTTGCCCCCTCTTAAGGAAACCTTTTTAAGAAGGAACCACTTTTACAACGCCCACTCTTTTAATTAATCACATCATGAGGATTCCATCTTTGCAGCTAATTATTTTAGTTTACGCATCAAAACAAAAAAGTACCTAGGTAGGGTAACGTACTAGTCATTGGACAGTACCAGTTATTGGACACTCCGCTCGTAAACCATGTTTTTAAGCATTGTGTGAAGTATTTCAATCATTTGTCTAAACATTAGGCATCCGGTGTTTGTTCCGATACCTTTTTTATGTTTAAAATCACCCAATAGGTGGCGTGGGCACAAAAATAATTTTTTCTTCGTCGTGCGCGACAATATTGTGAATTTCCGGCAAATATTAACAATTTTCTTAAGGATTGAGCGGACCAATTCGGGAATAATTTTGTTGTTAAGTTTCTAAAAGGAATCGCGCCTGTTTTATGGTAAGTCACATTGTTTTTTACGCACCATTTCAACGAGTATTGTTAGTATTTAATCATTTGAGGTTATTTTAAAGCATGTCCAATAATTGTAATTATTTATGTTCGAGATCTAGTCATGGGACACGATGTCCAATCACTAGTTTCTTAAATATGTAAAAATTATCGATTTTGCGCTTTTTTATAGTGGCTAAAAGGGTGATTATTTCAACCTTTTTTCCCCAGAATTTTATTCGTTTTTGTTACAGTCTTTGGACGCTGTCCAATCACTATAACTTGCATACAAATATAGTTATTGGACACTGTCGGACACTGTCGGTCAATGACTATCAAATAATGTCCAATGTTTTTATTTGTGCAGATAAAATGCCGAAGAAGACTACCCCATATAGTACCTTGATGGTAGAAAAGGCTTTGGAGGAGATAAGAAACGGATGGAAAATTATGACGACGATTATGAAGAGAATGACTCTGAAGAAACTGTAGGTACTTGTTTAATTAATGCATTGCCGCAAAAAATATATTTTTAAAGAGACACGTCCGATTTTGACAAGAGCGATCAAATGTAACTGACAGTGAAAATAGCATCAAAATCCGTTGCGTGGTTTATAGTAGGTATACTAGGAGGGGTTAGCGGATAAACGGACAGATTTTGTTTTATACTATGTAGACATAGAGAAGACAAGAGATAGAAATAGAGAAGAGATAGAGGTGCTATTCAGAACCGAGCCGCGGACTGCAACTGCCGAAGTGCAAACATCACGTGCAGTGAGTGGCTGGTATAAATTGTTCAGGGGCCTTGGCCTGTAACGCAATCATTAGTACCCAAATGGGCTCCCAGTTGACAGCTTCAATTACGATTTATTATTGCTGTCGGTCCTTTTAATGTTTTTGTAGTAGGTACAGCAAAGAATATTCTGATCCTAATTCTAGAGGATAAGTTCTCTGGTTTTAGGTGGAAAACGACGAAACTCGTTTAAGGCAATGGCACAATACAGATAAGCAATGGCGTGTCGATGGCGTCTCACCCAGCAGAAGGACAAAACCTTCTGCTGGGTGGGACGCCATCGACACGCCATTGCTTATCTGTATTGTACCATTGCCTTACAGGCTAAGGCCTCACGTTGCTAAACACCAAAAGCACAGCGGGCCAATAAACACCGCCGATCAAATTGTAGGTGTATTTGCGCGAGCATAAATCAATCAACCGACGACGCGCCGGGGGGTGCGACGAGATTGACAGAATAAAGTAGATGAGGCGTTTAAGCAATTACCCGCAGGACGACCGCTACTCTCTTACCTTACGACCGAATGAAGGTAATGTCGCAAGAAAATGCTCTGCCGATTGCGCCGCCGGCTCCAGTTTTGCTACCTACTTCTTCTTCTTCTTCAACCTAGTCCACCCAATGCTGAGTGTAGATAGGTCTTTTCCATTGCACTCCATTATTTTCAGGCTTTTCGTGCCACTTTGACCAGGTCGTCAGACCACCCCATCGGTCAGTCAACACGGATTGTTCAAGTAGACTCAGAGAACTTCTCTCGCTCGTTCAATAAAGCGTCTTCTGGCACCTCCACTACATGGGTGAAGTGAGTGACCATTCGAATACTGCAGTTGTCTGGTACCTAAGTACTTTTTTAGGCTTGCCCAGCACCTACCTATAAGTACCATCCTCTCAGCTTAGTAGCCCCCAGGACCAGGAATAACAATGTCAATTCCTGGTGCGGAGGGTGCAGGCCAGCCCCAACAGTATCCTGCGCATGTTTGCAGGCCGATTTGATTTTGAGTACATGAACCATTGCTCTAAGGTTCATGTATTCAAAAACAAAGATACGTAAATAATATGTGTAAATCGATGTTACTAACAGTAGGTTAAACTTAGGTTAAATTATTTATTACTAACATCTTGTACTGTGTTTTATGATCCTCGTAGTTGATCGAAATAAATAAATTTAATTGAATGGAATACGTGCGGAGCCAACTAGGTTGCATACGTAACTTTGAAATAAACTAAACTAAAAGATACGAACCTGTTACCTTGCTTGTAAGTTGTGAGGCAATAGTTCTAACCACGAGGGCCTAAGTAGTGATTAGGCTACCACTAGTATAGGTGCTACTAAAGGTGTTGTTATGCCCCGGTGTGACTGAGGTGTGGAGAAAAACTCATCACCGCCTGCGATAAGTTACGTAGCAAATTCACCTTCAAACAGCATCTTGATAGATGAGGTTCATTCATTATTCGTGGCTCAGCGACCCAAAGTGGATCTTGGACTCCGCAACCAATAGACACCAGCTCGCCAGCTTACGTTTCACCTGGAGCTCATGCAGGTATTTTTCCACTTCTTGTCACGTCGATATGTAAACGCAGATTTACGTTTCAGAAAACTACCACTGTCGAAGTTCTCCGCAAGATGCGATTGAAATAACCAGCTTGGCATCCGAGTAACCCCCTTGCCAAGTGCAATAAAATTCCCCTTATCACCAAGCAGCAAGGGCTAGTTTGATTTTCCGAGGATTAGCCCGCGGCTCGCCTGTCTGGCTCTTTCCTTCAGTAATATTGACAGACTAAAACAACATCCTGTAGGAAAATATTTTCTTAGTAAATTTTGGCGTGGATATAGTTTTTATGAGAGTTATTCAAGCTTAGGTAGGTACCTAACGTAACGATCCCTATTGCTAACTACACATTATGTGCAACTGTTATCGGTTAATTATCAAGGAAAACCTCTTGAGGAAATCTGAACTTCTAATAAAGGCCAATTTTGAGACGATGTTGACGTAGTGACGTAAGAACATTTTCAAAGTAGACCTTATTTTGTATTTTGTAAACGGGTTTCACTTACTTTTATTTATTTCGGGATAGCCGACTAGTTTCGGTTCTCATAGAAGAGCTTAGGATGTAGAGCTTATAGTTACACGTTGTGCACGTTGCACATAATGCGTATGAAAATTAGATAGATAGGTACTTAGGTACTTAGCCCCAAAAGAAAACTTTTGAGGGGATAAGCTTTCGCTTCACAGCTTTTTCACCGTTAAACAAGATGCATGTGATTGTAAGGCATATTTCTAAGTGTACCTAGGTACAAAAGTTAGGCAGTTCATCGAAGAACAAACTGAAAAACAGTATCTACCTATATGCAATTTGTGCATTGCGGATATATTCCCAAGGAAGCTGCTTTGAAGTCATCTCGCCGGCGCCGACGCCGTCAAAACACTCTTTCCTGACAACATGAAAAATAAAATGAGACTAGTAGAGTAGGTAATCCCCTAGTCTGTATGAGAAATACATAACGTCGCCACAAGAAGAACTTTCAATTTTCTTATGTAAATCGCCAGCCGGATTTAACTCTGCCCCCAGCCGCTACGGACCCAAGATGGATGCTTCCAGAAGGATACCTACATTGCTGCAAGGCATCAGATGGATTTTTTAATTTCACTGTAGGTAATAATGTTGTGGTTGGACAATTTACCACACTTCTCTATTCAGAGGCACCCTTGCCGTTGAAGTGATGTAGGTAGATACTTATTGAAAATGTACAAAAATGGCTTATCCTCCCCGCCAGCTACCTACCTTGGTCTGCCGCGTCGTCGGCTACCAATGGTTGGATGGAATGGAACCCAATCGGGAAGCCTACTTTACCTACCTATCGGACTATCTTTGTCCAGTGATGTTACATGATGAAATAAAAAGGACAACGTGAAAGAAGGCCTTCTAGAGCTAGACATTTTGTCCCCTCCACGGGTACCTATTTGCAAAACCAAATGGCGCCTTGTCTGTGAGTCTTATCTATCAGCTTGCATTAACTTTAAACTTGCCCGTCGAATTGAATTTCTTATGAATCCATTGGCTCGGGGAACCGTGTTCAACGCTCGCTTCTTCTGGCAAATGGCTGACCTGGCTGCGTAACTAAGCACAGTGGGTCATTTTGGATTGAACGTCTAACTACTTAGTAGGTATTATGTTTATTAATAATCTTATCGAGCTCAATAGAGTAATTTACCCACTCTTTCTTTGAAAGCTCGGTAGGTACCTAATGGTTATCTTAGAGAAGTTTAGGTGGGTAACGAACTGGGTAGATAAACGGTTGTTTGTCAATAATGGTCTCATAATTTTGCGGCCTCAAATAGCCTCACTGAACAAGCGACTAGCAACGTACGAGCATCCTTGTTACCTACCGGTTACCGAGACAAGTAAACGTAAACGTCCATTGTATCAAACAATCTCCGAGCATAACGCGGGTCGTAAGTAAACTGAGAGGAGGTAAACAGAAGCGCGACGGTCCGAGCCCCACGGACCCTAACTAATTATTTCCGACGGCTCGACGGGCGCAAAACAAATGTTTGCTAATCGCTGTATCGGCCGCTATCTCTTGTTTGCCCCGCTTATTGGACGCTGTAGATAAACGCGTCTAACCTTCGACACGAGCGGTCAATCGCGGTCAGCCGCTGTCCACCCGCGATACGTCAACCTCACGCCCGCCAGTTGTTATTACGCGACGCATCGCATTAGTAACATTCGCCCCTTCCAGTTCAACGCAAGCCCACTCAGTTGTTACGCATCACTCGCCCATACTGCACGTCCGATTCTTACACAAACAACAAAGGAGCTCACAATGGCTCCCTCCCGTGCGACACTACTCGTGTTCCTTTGTGTCATCGGCCTCACTTTGGCTAATCTCGAGTCTCCCTTGACCGATACGTTCATCGAGCGCATCAACAGCAAAGCAAGCACTTGGAGCGCCGGAAGAAATTTCCCGTTGGACATACCGTTCGCGCACATCAAGAAACTGGCAAATGGCGTGCTGCGCGACGATCACTACAGCAAATTGGAAGTTAAACGCCACCCTGCAAATGTGATCGCGAATCTGCCAGACAACTTCGACCCCAGAGAGAAGTGGCCCAACTGCCCGACGCTAAACGAGGTGAGGGATCAAGGTTCATGCGGCAGTTGCTGGGCCTTCGGTGCTGTCGAAGCCATCACAGACAGAATCTGCATTTACTCCAACGCGAAAAAGCACGCGCACATTTCTGCTGAAGACCTGTTGAGTTGCTGCCCCATTTGCGGTCTCGGCTGCAACGGTGGCATGCCAACGTTGGCCTGGGAGTACTGGAAGCACTTCGGCCTTGTCTCCGGGGGCAACTACAACTCTAGCCAAGGCTGTCTGCCGTACCAGATCCCGCCGTGCGAGCACCACGTGCCTGGCAACCGTATGCCGTGCAGCGGCGACACCAAGACCCCGAAATGCATCAAGAAGTGCGAGAGCGGGTACAACGTCGACTTCAAGAAGGACAAGCATTATGCTAAGCACGTCTACTCCGTGTCGGGAGGTGAGGATCAGATCCGGGCTGAGCTGTTTATGAACGGGCCAGTGGAAGGTGCTTTCACTGTCTACGCTGATCTGCTGAACTACAAGAGCGGTGTTTACCAGCACACTGAAGGCAATGCTTTGGGCGGTCACGCAATCAAGATCATGGGTTGGGGCGTGGAGAAGGGTACCAAGTACTGGCTGATCGCGAACTCTTGGAACTCTGATTGGGGTGACAACGGCTTCTTCAAGATCCTTCGTGGAGAGGACCACTGCGGTATCGAGAGCAGCATCGTGGGTGGAGAGCCTTTGCTAGATTAATGGCTAGTTCGTAGTCAAGTTTCATGTCGTCACTTGTTTCGTTTTGTCAATCGTATCAGAAGTACGACTAGCTAATTATTACTTAAAATAAATAGGTACTAATCACTAATGTTTGTTTGTCAAACAAAACAGTTATTGTTTATAATGATTACTAACTTATCGTATCACCAAGAGCCCATTAAAATTAAATGGTATCATTCGCATTATATGTTTTTTTCTTTTTAAATTCCAAAAACTTACCTATTATTTTATAACTGACAAAGTATAGCCAGTTAGATATTATTTTTCACAGAAGGTTTAAAGGCAAGTTCGTCCGCGCAAACATCGATAAAAGTTGAAAATCCCTGCGCGGACGAAGTCGCGGGCAAAGTTACTAAGTTTCAGAGTGGTGACCAAATTATGGACAAAGCCAAATTCTGAATAAGGGGTCGTACCTACTTATTTCCTAATTGAGGACAAATTACAGAAATTCCAAAAATTTGGCGTTCTATAGCGAAATATTCGTCAAGAAAAATTGCCTACCCAGAAACTGGAAAAAATCTCTTGAAAATGTCTTTTCCACAAAATATACCTACTTATTGGTTTTTGATGTGTAGGTAAACCGAAATAATTAGCTGCAAAGCTGGAATCCTCAAAAGAGGTTTCCCTAAGAGGGGGCAAAAATCCCTAATGGGTAAAAAAGTACTTATTTCTTTTAACATTATGGCAGATAAAATAAACACTAAATTCTCACAACTGCGTTCTTCAGCAAAATGTTGACATTGGCTTTTTATTGGCAACATTTTTAGACGATAATTTTAATCTGAAAGTAAATTAAAAGTATCTGGAATGAAAACCTGTAAAAAATATAGGGGAAGTATGGGGATTTGTAGGGTTTCGTACACAAAGGCTGCCAAACGGGGCCCGTTGTAGGTACTAATAATGTAATAATAACCCGATTATTAACTCTACCTATGCTGTCTGTCTGTCTTCTTTGCATTGGAACTGTAAAATGTGGCCAATGGAATACCTATTTCACAGAATATGGCAGAATATGACCTAACAAAAAATAAAACAACATACCTAAAGGGGGTCTCAAATTCGTTTGAATTTGAGACAAACAAATGTGTTTTTTCCCCTTAAAAACGGTGAATCTTAAATAAAGGCATCAAACGGAACCCTCGGTGCGCTAGCCCGCCTCGCACTAGGCCGTTTTCAAATTTTCGTTGTAACGATAGAGGGCAGTGGGTGAGGGGCAATGGTTGGACAAAAGGAATACGCTAATATCCTATTTTCCTTACGGTGCGATCGTGGTTTCTGTCTCGTCAGCGGTTTTGGAAACGGAAGAGGGTCGGCCTGTTACGTGGTTAAAAAATAAGGGATATATGTATAGGTACAACATAAACCTATTAGAGGATAAACTACAAAATGTGTCTATGTACTTTATCCACTAATAGGTACGGTCGGCCTCAATTTCAGATACCCCATGGCAACTTTTATCGCGCGCGGCATAAGGGCGCCAATCGAACAAAATGGGTATCTGAGACTGTGGCCGGCTGTACCACCGTACAAAATGTACCTACCTATGTGAGAAGTGAGGATAAGGATTCATATTTTTATTGCTAATCCCTAATATTTTTTCTTATTTATGTATGAGACACATATTGGACACATATACATATAAAATATGGATATACTTACGCTGTCGCGGGTTTTTTTATACATAAAATGCGGACGTTTTTGTAAACATTGTTTCAAAATAAATTAAACCGTTTAGTCAGGGCACTGCTTTGTGAGTGTCCATGTTTCTGCCCCGTAAGTGAGGATGGGCAAAACGCACTGGTTAAAAGTTTTCGTCTTCAGACATTGGGGGATCTTAGACTTGAAGACGTCGGCAAGTTTTCCAAAAGCAGCCCATCCGAGCGTGCCATGTTAGGCCTCCGACTCATAGATCGAGTACCGATAACGAAGTCATCCGACGTTAGACGAAGGTCGATGATGTTGGTGACAGAGTTTCGAAGCTTAGGTGGAGATGGGCGGGGCACTTGGCGAGGCGAGAGGATGGCAGATGGACCAGGGCAGTGACGGAGTGGCGGCCAAGAACGGGACGAAGGTCAGTAGGCAGACCAGCAGCCCGATGGACAGACGACATCTCTAAGGCGACAGAGGGTCCGTGGATGCGTGCCGCTAGAGACCGAGGAGGATGGCGTGAGGGGGAAAAGGCCTACCCAGCAGTGGGCAAATGTGGGCTGAAAATGATGATGAGTCAGGGCACGCCGATAAAGCGATTTACCAGCACATTTTTTCAGACTTGATTTACAAATCACGCGATTGTGTAATAAAAAACAATATTCTATCACAATAAAAAATAGCCAATAGCACTCAGCAAAAAGTAGGTAGCTTCCCATTAGTAAAAAAAATTTAAAATCGGGTTAGTCATTTTGGAGATTACCCCCTGCATAGATACATACTTATCCTCTTTATAATATTAGTGTAGGTAGATTATGTGAAAAAAAAAAACACGTCGAAATTAGAAAATATGCGACTACAGTACTCCCTCAATATGGGGGTTAGGGTCGACATTAGAAAATATGCGACTACAGTACTCCCTCAATATGCGAGCACGGCGGGCGCAAAACACATGCTTGCTAATCGCTGTATCAGCCGCTATATCTTGTTTACCCCGCTTATTGAACGCTGTAAATCAGATAAACGCGTCTAACCTTCGACACGAGCGGTCAATCGCGGTCAGCCGCTGTCCACCTGCGATAAGCCAACCTCACGCTAGTTGTTATTATGCACGGCATTGCATGTACCTAGACATTCGCCCCTTCCAGTTCCACGTAAGGCCACACACTCGTTACGCATAAATCGTCCATACTGCACGTCTGATTCTAACACAAACAACAAAGGAGCTCACAATGGCTCCCTCCCGTGCGACACTACTCGTGTTCCTTTGTGTCATCGGCCTCACTTTGGCTAATCTCGAGTCTCCCCTGACCGATACGTTCATCGAGCGCATCAACAGCAAAGCAAGCACTTGGACCGCCGGCAGAAATTTCCCGTTGGACATACCGTTCGCGCACATCAAGAAACTGGCAAATGGCGTGCTGCATGACGAACACTACAGCAAATTGGAAGTTAAACGCCACCCTGCAAATGTGACCTCGAATCTGCCGGATAACTTCAACCCCAGAGAGAAGTGGCCCAACTGCCCGACTCTAAACGAGGTGAGGGATCAAGGTTCATGCGGCAGTTGCTGGGCTTTCGGTGCTGTCGAAGCCATCACAGACAGAATCTGCATTTACTCCAACGCTAGAAAGCACGCGCACATTTCTGCTGAAGACCTATTGAGTTGCTGCCCGATTTGCGGTCTCGGCTGCAACGGTGGCATGCCAACGATGGCCTGGGAGTACTGGAAGCAGTACGGCCTCGTCTCCGGGGGCAGCTACAACTCTAGCCAGGGCTGCTTGCCGTACCAGCTCCCGCCGTGCGAGCACCACGTGCCTGGCAACCGGATGCCGTGCACGGGCCACACCAAGACTCCGAAATGCATCAAGAGGTGCGAGAGCGGGTACAACGTCGACTACAAGAAAGACAAGCACTACGCGAAGCACGTCTACTCCGTTTCGGGAGGTGAGGATCATATCCGGGCTGAGCTGTTTATGCACGGGCCAGTGGAGGCAGCTTTCACTGTTTACGCTGATTTCCTGAACTACAAGAGCGGTGTTTACCAGCACACTGAAGGCAATGCTTTGGGCGGTCACGCAGTCAAGATCATGGGTTGGGGCGTGGAGAATGGAACCAAGTACTGGCTGATCGCGAACTCTTGGAACTCTGATTGGGGTGACAACGGCTTCTTTAAGATCCTCCGTGGAGTGAACCACTGCGGCATCGAGAGTAGCATAGTGGGTGGAGAGCCTTTGCTTGATTAGTTTCTCGTTTCACTTTGTCGCTTGTTTCGTTTTGTCAATCCTTTTAGAAGTCCGATTATCACTAATCGCTAATGTTTGTTTGTCAAACAAAACAGCCCCTCTGCCCTTGACGCATTTTTTTTTAATATGGCGAAATTTAGAAAATTCTAATATCACGAAATAAGACACATTTTATATTTTTATTATACAAAATAGCTTTACCTTTGAATAAACATTACAGCAGTGGGCTTTATTTATGGGCTGGATAGATAGATAGATAGATAGAAACATTACAAAGTATATAAAATCAAAACATGCCAAATGACTATGCGAATTCAAAGAGAAATTAATTTAAAACATTCATTTTTAATTTTCCGTGAATTTCAAATGTAGGCCATGCTGACAGGCGATATTAGGCCTACCTGCAATGATTTTTGTCCAAATAAACTAAATTAAATTAAAATCTATTGAAATAAAATTTCTTCCAACTCCAGTTTTTTTACTTCGATCGCGAATTACTTGAATAAAAGTCCCATAAAGTGACAGGATTTTTTGTACTATTCTGAGCAATAAGGCTTTGGGAAAGTTTTTGAAATTAAAAGAAAGTCCTTCAGACCTCTATTTAATTTTTTCTCCATACTAACAATTTCAGTGACGATTTCTCGAAAACAACATTTTTGGACTTTGGACCAAAACTGCGGTGATTTCTAGAATTCCATAGCTGATCATTAATTTTTTGGTAATAGATAAAATTATTTGAGACCCTAACGAATAAAAAATATCTCTAAAAAGTCAAAAGAAAAAAAAGTTACAAAATAAAATCTAATGGTAAGTAATTTTTTTGCAAAAAAACCTTAACAGACTCATAACTTCTAAACGACAAAAAATGGCTGAACATACTTGGGGGTGATTCGGGTAGCCCTCGGTGTCAGCTATCTAGATTTTCTCGCTTGACGTCTATGTTTGGGCCACCCTGTATATTTAATTTATAATCACTGTATGGTTCATTCATCTCTTATCTCTCCGCCTGAGTTCTTGCACCCATGTTAACTTCGTCATGATCGTTTAGCCGAAGTCCAAACAACACAAGCATTCACTCACTCCATCAGTGTTGCGGCTTCCATTGCCACAGCTTTCCTGTTCCTCTGCATTCTCAGTTTATCTTCAGCGGATCTATTCCTATGAAGAATTTAACAAGTAGGTATCTAAAATAACCACATGGAAAGCCGGGCGAAACTTCCCGGTTTCAACACCCTTAATCGACATCAAGAAACTGATAGGCGCGCTGCCAGACATGTAAGTACCGAAAAGCTAAGTGCAAACGCTCAGTGTCGAGCTGATCTCGAGACTCCCTGAGAACTTCGACCCGAGAAACCAGTGGCCTTACTGCCCGTGTCTAAGGAGAGTAGATACCAGGGCTCTTGCAGTAGCTGGTGGCTGCTGGGCTTTCGGTGCAATTGAAGCCATCACTGAGAGGATCTGCATCCACTCCAGAGGAAAAAAACAAGCCCATATATCCGCGCAAGATCTCCTGGGGGCAAATTCTCGGGTATGTTGTATTCGAGATTCTACGAAGAAAACCTTAGTAACTAGGTCACATTCGAGATTGCCGAGAATCAGCCCCCTGACTTGCTGCCGCCTCTGCGGGTTCAGGTGTGGCTGCGGCTACCCCAGTGAAGCGTGGAAGTACTGAAAATACATCGGCTTCGTCACCGGCGACAACTACAACACGACAGAGGGATTCCGTCCTTACACCGTACCCTCGTGCAAGCACCATAAAGAAAACGACCGAATCCTCTGCGCCGGAAAAATAAAGAAATGCGAGAAAACCTGCCAGTTCGGATATAAAGTTCCTTACAAGAAGGATAAACATTAACGGAAGGAAGGTCTACTTGGTTAAAGGCGAAAAGCAGATCATGGCAGAGTTGTACAAGAACGGGCCTCTCGAGGCTACCTACACTGTATACAGCGATTTCTTGAATTACAGGAGCGGCGTCTACCAGCGCGTGGAAGATGAGAAATCTCTGGTCGGTCACGCCGTGAAGCTAATGGGGTTGGGCGTAGAGAATGGAACCAAGAGTTGGCTGATGGCCATGTCGTGGAACACTCGATGGGGAGACAGGGGATTCTTCAAGATCCTCCGCGGAGAGAATCACTGCGGCGTCGAGAAATTGGTGATAGTTGGCCTGCCTAAGCTTTAGGGTCTTTAGTATCTCATCGAGAGTGTTTTGTACTCACCAACCAACCAACACTCACCAAAACCAAAACTAAAAAGTGAATAGAAGTTTGGGTAACGAATTAAAAGTATGTACCTACCTAGTGTTGGCGAAAATATCCCTGCATGCTGCTCTGTATGCTTTTTGCTGAAGGTCTGTCACACAGCTCGCATATATCGTCTACCGATTGTGCCTCATAATGAAGCTTGCAAGTATTGTACCTACCATGTACATTTCAATCTGATTTCGAAACGAACACAGTCAGGTTTGATTGTTTAATTCGTCAGCCAAACAAAGCGGGCTCTTTCTATTGAATGATAAAAACAAGTTTTACTATAAAAGGGGGAAAAACAATCGGAGCAAACATTATACATCGGCGCTATTACAAACATTTGGTACTGCTACCTACCTAACCTACCGCTTTATTATGACTATACAGGGTATCCTGTAGAAACTGATGACGGTGGAAGGGAAGCTATTTAAAACAGTACTCCTGTATTCGCGACACGATTAAAAAGGCTTAACCGGGCGGCACTTAAAATGCCTAGGACTACGCTTTAACGAGTGGAAATTTTAATGAAACGCGGTGGAGGAATACTTTTAATGTCCACCCCGGCTTACAGGCTTGGCGCGGCATTAAAATGAACTTTGGGCGCTGGCGTTAACGACTTCTTTCTTACCTTCGCGCAACTTCTGCGTTCTGTTACATACACCACGGAGTAGGTAGGTAGTTTAACAACTTAGCCCTTCATAAGTTTATATCTACAGGGTGCAAACGAATTCGATAGTGGCGTGAAAGCCCAACAGCTTAATCAATTTTATAGCTAAACTGAGATATTTTTGTTGAGCTATTTTGGTTTCACGACATTAAAATTGTATTCTTTTCGTTATTCTAAACAACAGAACAACAATAATAATAATTAAGCGGATTTGTTTTATTGGCTCGAAAAACCAGTGGTACTTACTGCCCAAAAAAACAGTTTGAGCTCATAATTAACTCAATGAGCCTTCATCCTACCGTTTTAGTGCTCACTAGTAAAGTTAGCGCCACTTTCGAGTAAGGCCATGAGGTCCGGGTTCATCTGGGGCATTGGGCCATGCTTTACGAACACGTAGAGGTAGATGAAAACAGGTGTCTACTCCGATCCGATGGTAGGTAAAATTAATGACAATAAAGTAATTATACATCAAACGTATAAAAAGTTCTAAGAACCCATTACGAAACACTCACGTAATAACCGCGCTTACCTGCTAATTCTGCACATAGCCCATACGTGCAAAACTTTTAGGTACCTTCAGGACTCCAGAGTGAAAACAGCTGAGTTTTTAAATTCGTACGTAGAGAGCTAAAATAACAGATTAATTAAAGGCGAAGAGTTAAGCAGCCGATTTACGTCGCCCGTCTACTGGGTATACCCAGATAAGACCGCTTAGCGTCGACGTTTTAAATTCAACTTTATGACTGTTTCGCTTATTGCTTCATTTTCAAGAGTCTACCTACCTAATTTCTGCATTCGCCTGATATAATTTTAAGGGCGTTTATGGCTTGAAATTTACTCCGTATGAAAATAAATTCCATTTTAGTTAAATATTATTTGACTAACTTTTAAATTAAGTAATTGGTATGGTCTTTTGTGAATACAATTTATAGTACTTTGGAAATAGGAAACGCAATAAATGTCATAAAAAAATGGGTGCATGTATAAATAACGATTTATCTAATCCAATCAATAGTATAGTAAAATTAAAATAATACTTATTTAATCTTATTTAACAGTTGCTATAGAGCTATTTCATTCATTACAAACTAATATATCACAAAACATGACTGATCAATCGCCTTTCACAGTATTTTAAAATTCTAAATTCTGTCGATTTACTTTTTTGTCCTTAAAACCCAAAACTAATAATATTTTACTTTGATGATTATTAAAACTAAATGATTAATTTGCGGAAAACACAAAAAAAGATACATCACAATAACAATAAAAATCTTGTCGTCTTCTAAAGACCCTATTTTTGTTTTCTTACCAAAATATACATAAAAAATTAGAATAACATTATTATGCAAATACAACTAATTTAAGTTGCTACCTATCAGTGATCAAAATAAATAAATACCACTATAAACTTGTTTGATTTCAACAGCAAAGCAATATTTTCCCTGGACACAAATAATGGCACTCTTTCTGTATTGTAACAATCAGCTCTAGATTTGGCAAAACTTTTATAATCTAGTTTCGAAAAACCCATCGCAAAAACTGTTTAGGTAGTTCTATTACTTCCCACATTGTACAGCAATTTAAAACCACTTTTCACAGAACTTCGAAATGTGTAAACATACCATTTTCGTATATTATTATATTTAAAAAAGTATATACTGTATTATGATTATTAACTCAATGTAATCTATAAAAAACGCACAGAAATAGTCGGAACTAACTAAATAAATGCCTGCTGCTCTGCATATAACTCTTTTGTTAAAAAGCATTTTAATTAAAATATAGTTACGAATTTTATTTCGAAACGAATCGAGCGATGAGGCGTGCGTGAGGCATATCAATGTTCAGTAATATGAATATGGTTTTCGATATGAAGACACAAGGCTGAAAAATGTTAGAGGTGGTACAATTTCTGCGTTATTATAAATATTAGAGCAAATTAAAGTTATGTAGTTCACAGATGGCCCCATCTGCAAAGTTTGATTCCGAAACGTTATGGTGTTTGGAAATTAAAACGAAACTAAAGTTTCTATAGGAGCGCGCCCAGCGGCGCTCAGACGCATACAAATTCATGTAAAATATAATATATTGTTAAGGTAATTAATTTTGCCATAAAAAGCAAACCGCGATTTGACCCACCTTGAATAAAACTATACGAAAATATCGCAAAAAGTTTACATTTCATGAAAACCAGAAAGAAATTACTGAATCTTGTGGCGGTTCTCATTTACAATAGTTGAATGACATACCACGGGTATCGCTTAGCCAGTGAATGTGTTGGCCGATTGTGCTTATCCATGCGACAAAGAAGAATGTGTCGTATTTGTTTGATAAAGAAGTCGATATAAAAATGCGGCACAGGCGAAAATAAGGAAAATCTTGGTCAAAACTTAAATGGCCCCTATAAGATATTACTATGAATATTTTATATCCGAATATATTGTGTATATTTTTTCAAGTGTAGTATTATTTACAAAACCTACTTGAAAAAAAAAACTTAAACCCGCAACTTAGGTTATAAATGTTTAAAATGTTCCCTAGCAGGGGTTAGTGCTTTAGAAAAAACCAAAAGTATTTAAAAAGGGTAAAGCGTCTTCCGGTAAAGGTTAGGCGCTGTCCTCTGAGGCATGTGCTTAGTATAAAAAAGTCAGCAATCTCAGATATGTATCCGTCAAAGTTGAAACGGATTAACTATGTTACAACTTAATAGTTCGGTCTTCTTAGGTATAAATCTTGAATTTGATAGAAAAGCGGACCAAGTCGGAACCAATTCAGTTATTTCTAGTATGCTGATAGTATTACCTACTCTATGAGATACATTTTTGATTTGGTTTCTTGGATTTGGAAACACTTCGAGTGCAAACGGGTTTGTGAGAAAGAGCTCACTTTCGCGGACACGCATATGCTATACGTAGAATACGTGACAATAAAAAGAACAATAGACCACGTACGGGTGTCCGCGAAAGTGTTAATTTATATTATTGCACTGTTTCGTTCTCTATGTAATACAAGCATTAGATTTGGCAAATAATGTACCATTTTTTTTTTTTTGGGCCTGATTTTTCCGTATTTTCGCCTGCGTGCGGCGGAAATTCGAATTCCAGCTGGCAGTTAAACTAAAATAAGTATGTTTTATTTATTCCATTAGGTGTATATTTTTAGGGTTCCGTACCCAACTCGCACTCGCACTTGACCTTTTTTAAATATATTTCGGCATGGTTCGACAAATTACGTAATTTTATTTATTGATAGTAAGTTATTTTAATCATTGCCCATCTAGCTTTTTTTAGCACTAAAAAATTATCACACTGTCTTTGCCTAGTATTTGCTTTATTTTGCGGTGAGCTTTATTTTACCACTTAAAACTACCACAAGATGGCGCTACTCGACAAAAACGTTTTCCGCGGTATTGTGCCGCCGGGAGCTGAAACTATAAGGGCAATTTTTAAATAGCTTTATTCCTGAAAGACTTCAACTTCTAAGTGTGATTTCCAACAACTTTTGTTCTACGACTTTTTGCAGCTCGATACTTTTTATTTACTGAACGTTTCTTATCCTTTAAAAGTTTGTATTTGTACGGTCGGCCACAATCTCAGATACCCCACGGCAGCTCTTATCGCGCGCGGCATAAGGGCGCCAATCGAACAAAAAGGGGTATCTGAGACTGTGGCCGACTGTACCACTTAGGCGCTGCCTGCACGGCGCGCTTTCACGCTACTCTACTCTTTACCACCTCTCTAGTATCTGCTGCACCTATTTGTTAATATACGCTCCGAAAATGAAATTTAAAAAAATATAGACACATAAAATTGCGCTCCCACAAAAGTCGTAGAACAATAGTTGTTGAAAATCACATTTTAAAGTTAACGTGTTTCAAGCTATTTCAAAATTGCCCAGTAGATATTGATATCGATCGAGAAGTACTCGTAGTTTCCCTAACCACCAGCTAGATTTCCGACCCGCCGCAGCCATTGGAAAACCGATCTACTAACCTATGCAACAGAGTCTATTATTCCATCGTGTTATACCTGCTAGTGTTACCGGCGAGGAGGTCGGTGTCATCGTGGTTCCCAAAGTTGAAGGAGTTGCGGAAACTGTCCCGGAGGCGCTCTCGGAAAGTCTTGTAGTCCAAGTGCGCTTGCTGGCCGAAATCGAAGTCGGCCACTTCGATGTTGTATCTGTAACGAAGAATTGTACGGTCAAATGTTGTTTTAGATACAGGTGCTAACCGCTTTGGGGAATATGTGATGCAAAGTAATTGTGGCCATTATTTTGACAACCTTCTTTGAACATAGTCTGCCTTGCCGGCTACTGGATTTGGCGCCAGCAAAGTTGTATGGAATTTCATTATTGTCGTGTTTTAGGGGCCAGCAATTTCTATGAATATCTTTTTTTTTTTAGTTTTGTTTCAAAAAAAGTCAGGTGCAAAAAGTTTTTATTCGGAATTTGATTTTGGCGATAGCTGTCAGATTCTAAATTAGTCAATTGGGGATCTGTGACAAAATCTTGATTAGTTAGATTCTGTATAATTTGGATTCGGAGTAGGTCAGAATCGTATTTTCTTCAGAATATGAGTTAGTCTGAACAGTGATTACGTTAGATTATTGCTGAGTTGAAATATAACTACGTTTTATTTTGCTTACGTCAGGAATTTAGTACAGTCAAAGTAAAAAGTGGTCTCTACTGAAATGAAAAAACTAATTATTTTAAACAAATTGTATTACGAGTATTAGGTACCTACCCAGTTATAAAGTAATAAACTCAAATTATCCTTACACGCAAACGCAACATACTTATTATATTCTACAGAAAAAAACAATCTATTTAAGCCACCAAGATACATGTGAGTAGATAAGCCGAGTAGTGTTTCCTTGCTAAGTTGCAGCTCGCACTACCTAGTTGATAGACTTGCTGCTGCAGCCAGGCGTTGGATCATCAGTAGGAAAATCCCTTTCAATATTTTATGCTTCTCATATCTTAAGCAGAATGTCTTTTTCAAATTTTATTTTTTATTTTGTAGATCAATTATCAATTTTCTTAGATGAATATCGTACTTAACATCAGCCTGCCTTGATTTCCTGGCCTGTTTCAAGCAAATATCGTAGGGTTTAGCTTCTTTTTTTAACACGTATATAAATTTTAACAAATTCGGTTGTTTAGACAATTTTTTGTTACACCGGTGGTGCCATCATTCTAAATGGTTTGTGGTGCGATATTTTTCATCTGAACATCCAAATAGATTTGGGATACCTAACTATGGTCATCCAATATTTTTCGAAATACTGAACAAATCCGTCAATGTCTATCTGTTCATGACTGTACTGCTTTTTTGCGATTCAAACCTATTTCTATTCCGACGTGACATCAGACCATCCTACTGAGAATCTGACCTCCTCAGAAATTGACTTTGAACCGAAATTGGCACAAATCTGAAATTGACAACTTCAGAATACAACCTAAAACAAAATTGACTAATTTAGAATCTGACAGCTATCGCCGAAATCCCCCTAGATGCTGTAGAAATCATCTACAATAGATGTAAATGCCTAAATATGCAGGGTGGCGCGTTGAGATTGTTCAGTGGGGAAGTCCGAAAAGTTTAATAGTCCGACTTTGAACCTCATTATATCTGAAACCATTGATTTCCCAGGCATATAGTTCTAGGACATTTTTTTTTGTTATTTATGATGTAAGCGGTACCATCAGTATGGGACTGGGCTCATCACCCAGGGAGCATATCCAGTGGATCTTTTGTATCACTTCCACCCTCCCCTATTCTTTGTATTTACCTGGAGCGATGTTGGTAGTAAGCTACCCCGAAGACCACCAATATGACGGCGAGGAGGCAGAACGCGACGGGCACCACTATCACTGACAACTGGGAGTGGACAGTCACTGGAATGATAAACAATAATACTGATAAAAACTTCAAAGCATGGAAAATTATGAGAGAGGACAAAATTATACCAAACTTAATTTTGCATCATAGAAAATGGGAAAGGATTGGACTGCGACAAAAGCATATTATGGTTCCTTTCAGCAGAAAAATGCCAGAGTCACGAACTATGATTATTTACATGAGGGCTTTTAAAGCTAGTGAGCTTTAAAACGGTAGCCCTCGATTTTGCATTAGACCCCTGCTGGTGGGAGTCTAGCGCAAAAACGCTACAACGCAAGATATACAAGGTGTTGTTTTGTAAAGTGACACACGACTCAGGGTTAATCAATCACCCTTTACAGGATACTGAAGCAAAAAAAAAAATGTCAGTGAAAAATTCCTTAACTTGTTGCCTCCTTTACTATTATAATAACGCTTGCGGCCGCACTCGCATTATTGGGCCGAAAATCGCGCGTGCGCTTTGAGAGGGCCGGGGATGTCCGCACGTCACGGTTATTATACAACAACTCAAAGCTATTTAAATGTACCTACACACACAAAAATATTTTTAAATTTGAGCTTATTATAACAAAAACAAAAAAGTTATGTTTTTTTTTTAATTTTGAGGTTATAAAATAAAAATTATTATTTTTTACTTTTTTTTACAAACGCCAGATTGTTTCAGCAGACTCGGAGAACTTCTCTTGCTTCGCTCGCTCGTTAAAAAACAAAGTAATTTGTAAATAAAAAAAAAATAAAAAATAAACTTATTTTTAGTTTCGAGCGTTACTAAAACTATCTTACCTGAGTCGGGTGTCACTAACCAAAACAACACCCTGTATCTCGCCTGTGCTGGAGTCTGTCACTAAAACGCGCATTTATCGCGCCTTTCACAGGTTTTGTGAATTAGGTACTTACCTTTGTAAATATTAATAGCAGCCCGAGTGACCATCTTCCCGATGTCATTCTCAATTATCACAACAACGGTGTGCTGCTCACTGTCCGAGAAGTAATGAACCAACGGGAACTCATTGGTGTTGGACTGAGTCTTCTTGCTTCCGCACGTCTCGTTGCCAGTGATGTTATACTGGCCAAGCTTGTAAATGGTGCAGTAGTGGAACGGTGGTGAACCAGTGAAGTGGACTTTGAGGTTCATCAGGTCACCGTGCTGCAGCCAGTTGAGGCCCGTTATGTTGACTGACTTTATTGGCACTGTAAAAAAAAAATGATAGTGTAAATTGGAGTTTATCATTCGCCTTAAGGTAGGATGATAGCAACGTGGCGGGAAATTAAAAAATTTCACAGTTTTTTACATTTTGTAGCTAAACTGAGCTATTTTTGTTCAGCGATTTTTCGTTCGCGGAAATAACAAAGTATTCTTTTCATTATTGTAACAACAGAACAACAATAATTCAGCGGATTATGTGTTCTGGTCTACGAAGCATTGCGCACTGCCCAAAAAACTTGTCGTAGACCAGAACACATAATCGGCAGAATTATTGTTGTTCCATTGTTTACAATAATGAAAAGAATACTTTGTTATTTCCGCGAACGAAAAATCGCTGAACAAAAATAGCTCAGTTTAGCTACAAAATGTAAAAAACTGTGAAATTTTTTTTAATTTCCCGCCACGTTGCTATCGTCTACCCTTAATGTCGTGTTTTATCCAGAAAATTGTAGTATGCCTCTCTGCAGCATAACGACCGGAAATAAAAAATAAAAAAAAGTTTCATGTTCGTATTTCAGTGGTTTGAAAAAGGAGAAAGAAGAAGGGTACTTGCTTATGGCCCGGTTTCTGAATAATAATTGATAATTTTACTAAGTAATCGTTCTAAGTATCGTTCTGTCACGTTCTTTTGTGAGAAATCTGCAGAGCCAGAACGATACCTACTTAAGTGCTTGCTTAGCGAAATTTTCAATTCAGAAATCGGAGGTAAGTATACCCAGTTTAGGAGTATTTTGGCAACCACATTCCTTGAGATTTGCATTGTTTTTTGGCCACTCTTGTCGCAATAGACATAAATGCGACATTGGCACTTCCAAATTGGGCCAACCATTTATTAGCATTACAATTAAAACAACCATTGAAACGTCCATCAACAAAAACGTGTAATTATTTCCTTTTTAGGGTTCCGTACGTCAAAAGGATAAAACTGAACCATTATAATTTATACATTCACTCGTGCGTCTGTCTGTCCGTCTGTCGCAGCGAATTTTCTCCTAAACTACTGACCCATTTGAGTTAAAATTTGGTGCAAATGTGCAAGTTGGTGACCCAAACACGGACGTGTAATTTTAAACATGGTAACCACTTTTGGGAGGTAAACAGGAAAATAAATAAAAAGTTTTGGAAACTACGTATATCGTGTGATATACCAAGTCAAAGGGCTCGTTGTAAGGATCTCAAATATGTTTTTTTTTTATAATTATAAGATAAAAAGTGTTGAAGTTATTTAAAGCGCGGGGCATAGTGAATTAGCCCGCGCGCAAAGAAAAATGTACATAATCGACTTCTGTATCGAATACACTATCAAATCGAAAACTTATCCTATCTAACACAGCCAGTTTCATGTTCATTGATATCCATAACAGATTACAATACAATACAATACAATACAAATCACTTTATTGATGCCAACTTAAAAATAGAGCTTAATATTAAGGTAATATTTAATACTTAAACAATAAGTAATATTACCGTGTAGAGTATGCTTTGGCATCAAAGGGAGCAGGCTCAGCATTAAGCTAAGCATGTAGGCACATGCAAAGCGCTGTTTTTCAGCAAGCCCCTATTTTAATCTTGTAGATACTTGTTGCTTGCCTGTTGAGGTAACAATATTATTCTAAACTAAATTACAGAGACTTATTTAAACTTTAAACTTATTCTAATACTTAAAAGAAGCAAAGATATTTACAGCTGAAACAAATTTGAAACAAATTTGCACGACAGTAATTAATAGCATTTACAGCAATAAGCAGCAAAAGCAACGGCATAATACTATTTATAATTATGATATAAAAAAGGAATTTATTTAAGGTTAAAGCATTTGCTCGGAATAAAAAGTGGTTACAACTATTTGCCGATAAAAGTAAGTTAAAAATAAATTTTAAATTAACGACCACAAGTCGACCGCCCCACATAATGAGGTTATCTGGTTTTTCTTTTTTTCTTCTTGGCTACTATATGTTGCTGACTTTTCTGAGATTCAAAAAGAATAGCCTTGTATTTAGCCTTGAAACTATTTAGTGATATTTTTTGTCGCAGAGGGGGGGGCAAGTCGTTCCAAATTTTTGCCGAAGCGTATTTGAAACCACCTCTGAAACCACTGATTGTGTATGTTGGAATGACAAGCTTATTATCAGATTTCGAACGGGTATGCTTTTGGTGGATGTCCCTAGTCCATGCAAATTTATTGAACAGATACTCCGGTTTTCTTTCGTGGATAACTTTGGTCACAAAACTAGCCAGGTGGTGTTGCCTACGAGCCTCCATTTTTAGGATACTGTTTTCGTTAAGGTACGGCGTGACATGGCTTCTCTTTGGGATTGGAAAACAAAAACGGGCGCAGGCGTTTTGAACCCTCTGGATCTTATTAGATGTCATGACTAGAAGTCTCGGTCCATATACTATGTCGCAGTAATTAAAAAGTGACATAACCAATGACTCAGTAAGAATTTTTCTGACATCCGTGGAGAGGTACTGTCTAAGACCATATAATGTTTTAAGTCGGTAAAATGCATTTTTTATTTTAGAATTAATATGATCCACAAATCGCAGTTTGCTGTCCATTTCTAGTCCTAAATTCCTCGCCTTTGACACTAACTCTATATCTTGCCCATTTATACTTAGAGTCAGACCTCGTTCTGTGACTGCTTTGCATTGGTGATCGGTGCCCAGGATCAGAAATTTAGATTTGCTGGGGTTCAAAACCAAACCATTTTTGCAAGCCCAGTTGTAAACGCTAGCTAAATCACTATTTATTTGTACAGCTGCCTCTTGAATATCATCAGGCTTAAAACTCAGGTACATTTGAGTGTCGTCGGCGTAAAGGTGTGACTTACAGTGCGAGATGCTATGGCACAGATCTGCTGTGAAAATAATGAAAAGTAGCGGACTTAGTAATCCGCCTTGCGGTACACCCCTAATTAGAGCTTTAACTTCTGATCGCTCCTGTTCACCCTGCTCTCCCTGTGTTTCGACATATTGCCTCCTATTTTTTAAGTAGGATTTAAACCACCCACATGCTTCCTCAGATACGCCATAGTAGGAAAGTTTGGCAACCAGCAGTTCGACGCTCAGACAATCAAACGCCCTAGAAAAATCTAGTAGGACCAAGGCAGTAGACATTTTAGCATCTGATGCCGAGACTATGTCATCTATAACGTTCGTTAAGGCTGATGCAGTGCTGTGGTTTTTACGAAACCCTGATTGTACGCTAGGTATTATGCTGTTTGACTCCATGTACTCTGTCAGTTGTCGACAGACAACTCGCTCCAGTATTTTTGACATCACTGGTAAGAGGCTTATAGGGCGCAGGTCTTTATGGGACTCTACATTATTATTTTTAGGGATCGGTATTACCTTTGCCAATTTGTAGCCACTTGGATAGTCATTCATTACTATTGAAACATTTGTTATAAAAGTTATTATCGGAAGAGTTACTGAAAGTGTCATTCGCAACATCCGTATTGAAATATTGTCATGGCCCCATGCATTAGATTTTATCCCATTTATTATTTTGCTTATCTGCTCTTCACTGCATGTCAGTATTTTAAAATCCCCAACGCCATATTTATTTGAGGTAAAATGAGCAAAGGTGTCTTTATCAGTTGCAAGACTACCAGGTACGTCCAAAAAAAAATCATTTATACTGTTCGGGTTGTTTATAGAGACAGGTATATCGGTTTGTTTTGATCCATTACTGAAGGGAGATACCGATTTAAAATGAGACCACATCTTTTGTGTATTGTTTTTATTGTTATTTACGTAGAAATTAAAATAGGCTGTCTTTTCTTTGCTAATGGTAGAGGTAACTAAATTTTTTAAGCTTTTGTAGTAATCGTAGTGTGTCTGCTTTTTGCTTCTGTTTGCTCTATTTAGTGATTTGTCTCTTAGAGCCATCATAAAACGAACATTGTCCGTAATCCAAGGAACAGGTTTATCCTTAATACGGATTCGTTTTAAGGGTGCAAATTTATCAAATAATTTATTTAAAAGCTCTCCAAAATAGTCAACCATTTCTGAAACTGTGGATAAACCGTAAATCGCGTTCCAGTTCATCATATTCAAATCCTGTATAAATTCTTTTGAGTTTATCTTGTGTAGAGCGCGAATTGAGATGAATTTAGGCTTAGGTTTTGGTCTTTTTATGTCAAATTCTGCAATAATAGTGGCATGGTCGCTGAGTGACGGATTGTGTAACACAGTGACTGTTCTACAATACTCTGGCACATTTGTTATTATTAAATCTAAGAGAGAAGCAGTGGTGTCTGTTATCCTTGTGGGTTCTTGAACTACTTGGCCTAGATTTCTCGTGGTTACAAATTCCATGAGTTGTTTAGTTTTGCCAATATTTGGTTCTAACCAATTTGCATTAAAATCTGTTAAAATAAATAGATAGTCGCAATGCAGGAAACAATTTACGGACTCGCTTAATGCCTCAATGGATTCGGGAACACCTGGACCATTTTTTGTACCTGGTCTGTAAACTGATCCTATCGCCAGGTGTGTACCTGCAACACTAAATTCGATCCACATTTGCTCTAAAGTAGAAGAAGGATGTGGACGCACACGAGTCCGTAGACCTTTTTTAATGAGGAATCCTACTCCTCCACCACTACTGTCGTTAGGGCGAGGTACATGTTTTAGTGTGTAGCCTGGAATCGAAGCCCTAAAACGATTGTCGCTACATCTAATCCGCACTTCGTTTAAGGCAACTATGTCTGGGTCATGCTTTTCTAACATAGCGCACAGTTCGTCTTGACCAGTGTTGAACGACTGAATATTTAATAAACCTAATCTCAATTTTTTCTTTTTAGATTTTGTCATTTTACTGATTTATTTATTTCCAAGTAGTATCGGCTGGAAAGAGAGTTTACATAATGACGATTAACTCCTATTGAATTTTCCATTTTAAAGTTTTATAAAAAGCGGTGCATTTTCTAAGAAACTAAACAGTACCAAGCAAGCAAAACAATCACTTAAGACTACTTACACTATCCATGTTGCGAATTAGAATGTGTTCCTCAGACTCACTCCTCCTCACATAGATTTTTCCGTGCTTTACCCAAACAAACTTGTAGTGTAGTTCTCTGGCTTTCGCCCGAGCCGCTGCATGTAGCGCCTTGTTGGTAGCTGATAGATGCTCGACCACGTAAATAGGCTTTTTCTCACCAGCAATTCCCAGATGTCCCGAGTGCAACTTATCGTTTTGGTGAGTCTTATTAAATTTTGTGACTGATTCCAGAAGACGCTCGCGGGCCAATGGTCGTGCGAACTGCACGACCACCGAACGTGGCCTTGTAGAGTTCCCATTCAACTTTGCAGTGCGTGTACAGAGTTGAATATCACTTTCGTTGATGTTGGATTCAACTACCTTGCCTATTTGCATCACTGTGTTGAACAAGTTCTCATTCTTGTATTCTGGAACACACTGTATCTCCAAGTTGTTTGCGCGGGAGAACTGTTCCATCTGGCTCACTCGCAAGCTTAGGTCAGCGATGTCCGCGCGCAGCGATGTGTTTTCTTTTTGTAATTTCAACGTTGCTTCATTGTTAGACTCAAAAGTTTTCTTTATCTCTTCAAAATCTTGATTTATAAAACTCATTGATTCTTTCAATTCCCTGACATCGTGCAGGACTGTTTTGAGTTTTTCGTCCAAGGCTGTAGTAATCGCGGTCTGCATCTTCACCATTTCTTCCTTCAACACCATGCGAAGTTCCTCTCTGATGTCCTCCCTTGTCAGCGGACGGGGCTCCACGGTCTGTTCCTTCGGTGAAAGATCTCGTTCGCTCACCTCAGGTTTTCCATCAACTGTTTGCGCGTGCTTCTGACTCTTGCCACTCACCTCAGGCTGTCCAGCAACTGAATGCGCCTGTTTCTGGCCCTTTCCAATTGGCGTGTCGTCGTTGCGATTTCGGCGAGTAACGTAACGGCATGATTGGCATTGGTGTGTTTTCTTCTCGTTGTCTGTTAGTTCCTTGTACTGAGCGTCAGATATATCGAGGCACTGGTAGTGATACTGACCCTTGCACTTCTTGCATGTCAGTATCTCATTGCTGGAAATCGCTTTTTTACAAATAACGCACGGCATAGTCGCAGGTGATTACGATTAGACACACAGTCAAAGCCGGCGCACAAAGCAATCCCCAGATTCGCACGCCTCACTCCACGTTACTTTAGCTCAGCGGTTACCACGACCGGGCCAAACTCCGCCGGTTCAAGCGGCGTCGGTTCGAATCCACTCCCGTCCACGGCACTGTTTCTCAAATTTATAATTTGTGTGGCAGCCGTCGCGTGACGTAGGTGATGAAGGGGACGCAGCAATACAAAAAATAATATGGCGACGGGTCCATATGAAGCACACCACAAGATAGTAAGAGAGCCACCGATTATGGTTTCAAAATCCGTCAACAAATATAATTTAAAATTTAAATAAAGCACCGAGACAGCAAACAACACAACCACTCTCAACAGGCTCTAACGCCAAAAAAAAAAAAAAAAAAAAAAAAAAAAAACAAGATATTTAGTTGAAAAAAACTGCACCGCCTATTTTTTTTCAGCTAAAATATCTTCAAAACGTTTATGAATGTCAACACGAAACTGGCTGTTTTAGTTAGCTCTCACCTAATTCTAGGGTTTGATATGTGAACATTTTCGTTTTTTTTTTGTGTATTTGGTAAAGGAATCGATTTTGTGCATTTTTCTTTGCGCGCGGGCTACACTATGCACAGCGCCTTAAGGAAAATTAAAAAAAAATACAGAATAATAGGTCCTTAGTCCTTACCAATAGATTACAGGAAAACTATAAGAAGTCCATGATGTATAAAATAACATAGAAAAATAAAAAAATTTTAGTTTTGTAGCATTAGTTCCCCACAGTCCTACATCGCGGATCGCGGTATGGTTTGGACTTTCGACAAATGTATCTTAGCTAGCTATGAGCGTTTATGCGTAGACTTTGTGTATGAAAATCTGCTGCCAATATACTACATTGTACGGAACCCTCTCACTCAACGCGAGTTACACTCGCACTTGTCCGGTTTTTTTTTTCAAAAGAATGTAAAGTATTCATAAATATTTAACGACTCACCTCGAACGCTTATCGTCTGCTGATAATGTCCGTATGTGTACTTGTCACCGATGGGTACTATACTCGAGTTGTGGCAAATGAAATCCTTCATCGCTGTCTTGATATGTTTGCTCTTCGCTGCTCTTTTGCTTATGATATGTGCTGTTATGTTCGCTGCCTCAGTTGTGGTGACGTTTGTTTTTTCTGTAGTAGGTTTTGGAGTTGTTGTTGTGGTGGTTGTTGTTGTTGTTGTGGTCGTGGTTGTAGTTGTTGTTGTTGTGGTGGTAGTTGGTATCGGTGGCAGAGGCTCATTATCGGCCACAACTAGGACGTCTAGCAAATGATCGTGCATAGGGTCCGTATAAGTGTAATTCAGAGCCATATCCGTTGTTTGATCTATGAAATTGCAGTCTATGAACCAGTAGGTTATGACCGTCGAAGCATTGTTCCGAAGGAACTCCATTTCATTGGGTGGCAACTCTACAATATGCGTGACTGTTTGATTGACGGCTACAAAAGTGTTCGGCCTTGTTGTTCTATTTTGCTGAAGCACTAGGTTGCCATTTAGTGTATCTGGAATAATAAAATATAAGCTTTAATAAAAATGCATTTAATTGTACAATAACAAAGGTGAAAGCCCTTGTAAGAGGATACCAATAAATCCTTTATAAGTGACAAGTAGCATGCACTTGATTAAATATACTGATAAAACAGTGTTTTGTTGGCATTTCTCTAATGGTAGCATTCCGATGTCGGCAACCGGTTACTGCGACCCGATCGCGCGACCTATTTATACGGCCGCCTCCATATAAATTGTTCGTGCGACCCGGTCGCGGTCGCCGGTCTCCGACATCGGAATCTAACTCTAAATGGACTAACTATAAATTGTTACAAAATTATAAAAAGACCGCACACCTGTCAACTTAAACGTAGTATTGGAGCTGGAGACAATGATCCAGATACCCGTAAAAAGGAACTTCTTCATCAGATTCACGTGGGCGCGGTACTCTCCGGCTTCGTAGAGGTCCCGTGGGTACTCCACGGTCCACGTTGATGTGTTTGCAGACAAGATGAACTGGAATTCGGAGAACATTTTTAATTAGATAGACAGAGAACACGTTTATTATACACCCAAGGAATTAACTTTGTGATGTGACACTAGTCGCATCTCATCTCAAGACAACATAAATTTATTGCCACAAATACTGCTGAATGTCCCAAAATTGCAGTAGAAAATGTAAAAATAAGTAAGATGTAGCCTGTACAATTGTAAATGTCCCACTAGCTGGGCAAAGGCCTTCTCTCAGAGAGAGAGTTCGAGCTTAATCACCACGCATGCTCAGTGCGAGTTGGCGAGTAGAAAAAGAAGATAAAAAAAAAATTATACACCCATAGGATTATTGAGGGAAGTGAAGTGAAAAGTTTTTTTTTTATTGCCAAAATGCATATTACTATTCTTCCCAGAGGGTTGAAGAAAAGGCATGACTCAAACTGTATCTTTAACAGCTTGGAAAATATCTTGGAAACTCTCCATGCCCATGCACCATGTTTGCATTAATAGTACCTATGACGATACCTAGGAAATGGATACAGCAATAAATCTATGAATATAAATTAATGAATTAATGAAAAAAAAAACATACCTAAGACACTTGAGAGTTAATGAAAAAAAGAAAAAAATTAAAAAAAAAAAAAAATTAGAAGAAAAGAGACCAATAGAGAAAAATCATTATGGTCTCAAGGTTACCGTACCAGCACAAACCATAGAAAAGGAGCATGGAGAACTTGACATTGTTTTTTTTCACACTTTGTTTTTCTGCCATACCTTATCTAGGCTTTAGGCACATTCAAGAACCTAATTGAGATATAAGTGGCTAGACTTAGTGTTGGAGTACTAATAATGGTAGAAGGTGCTGGTGAGGGATGATACAAGATTGAAGTGATACTTTTATTTTGCTTGATTCCGCCATCGAATAGAATAGAATATTCTTTATTGAACTAGAAAACATTTTAAGGACAGAGAGTATTAACCGCTCGGTTGGTATAAAATGTTCTCCAATACCCTCAGGGCGCCTATGAGCCGAAGTCGAACCAATCAGTTAATACATTTATGATACAAATTGGCGACCTTATTGTTAATAGCAATCTCTTCCAGGCAACCACTGACGGAGAAATTGCTAAAACACACCATCACAAACTAAATTAATCGCAGACAGAACAGTCCTTAACTAATTTAACCCTGCCGTTAATTAATTCTAACTTGTCATCATTTGCGATATTGACACATCATTTCACAGGTTACAGGTTAAATCCAACGTGTCGGGATAATAAAGTAATGATGGTGTTTAGACCCGTTTCGAACCAAATTAAGAACCGTTACTTACTTCAGCATTATGTTGAGGGTCAGCATCGTCCCAGTAAGAGAACTTCAGACTTTCACCATCATAGTCCTGTACCGTAGCTTCAAGAGTTATATTAGATCCAAGCACAGCAGGACCATTGCTTTTCAGTGATATGTCCAGCGCCAGCACACCTGCAATCGGAAAGTAAACCTTATAGAAGTGGCTCTAGAATTAATTATGGAATTGCTTTCATCTTGCTATCTGAGTGGTAATTATTGCTATAATAAGGCATAAAATGTGCACAACAGACTTGATAAACAAAGTTTATTACCAATAAAATATTAGGTATCGGTTTTTCTTGCATTTGCTTGGAATAAGTTAATATTATTAGACCATTTTCCTCTGCTCATAATCGGTTATTGGGCAGGTCTAAAGAGGTGGGGATGAATGGGTTTTGTTACCTGTAATGTTTGCTTTATCTGATCTGTCCAGTAGAAATAGGGGGCGGTAAACCCCGAGAAACGGATAGGTACCCACAATACGACTCAAACACGCCTCTGGGAGGCGTAACTACCTACGTGCGCAAATGACGACGGCATGGTCACCATTCTCCGTAAGTACCTCGTATTTAAGAAGCAATCAAGTTATTAGGTGATGAAATTGAGTTCAACATACCATCAGTCCCAAAAAAGAAAGCGAGACACAGTATCCCAAGTATCCAAGCCATCGCTTTGCAGACACAAAAGGTGTTTTAGAAATGCAAACACTCGATAGTCATCGATTTATTGGCACGCTATAGTTCAGTATAGAAAACTCTCACAATATAATTATTGAAGAATCGATTACCAATGTCCCAACACGCATTGCACTATAAAACAAAACAACAATTTCTTGGTGGACAGAGAAATCACTTTTTGTTGCATGAAATTCACGACGTATTGACAAATGAATGACAGTTCACAGATTACAAATGATCACAGAATATAGTTGACAGTTGTTGTGTTTTTTTTTTTGTCAATACTCTGTGGTCAATCCCACAGGTTAACATAATTTCATTCATTCAGTTGCGTTCCGTCAAACGAAGTGGAAAGAAAATAAACCACCTCCTTGTCACTTTCACTTGACAGCAGGATAGCGCTATTCCGTTGCCGTGCAAAGGACAAGGACAGATTCATGTTATGCACGCGATAAAAACCATTGGATTGATTGAACGAAATATTGAACAAAACATTCACTCACTACTATGAAAGTATCAAGCAAGACGTAACAACACGAGTTGTTTTTTTTCTGTTTTGTGTTTATATAGCATAAAGCATTCACGCTTTCATTTTCAAATAAAAACTAATTATAGATAATTAACCAAATAACTATAATAATATGTTTATTACAAAGTGTTTGTGAGAAGACTCTGGATTAAAATAAATATCCACGAATTGTAAAAATGGCTACCGTTTTCGATAGCCCCTTCATCCGACAGCGTTTGCACAGGCTACGGCAACGCGATATAGATTACGACGAAGACCAAAGATTCGGGCGATGTGACTGCACCAGCTACTCTTATTTTGTACTCTCGATGGTATTGTTCTCTGTTGGGACGGTGATCACTGTCCTTGCCTTGGGGGACGCCGATGGTTACATACTAAGCAATCTGGGACACATGTGGCTTGTTGGGCCAATATTTATATGCTCCGGAATGATGGTGGCTGTGAAAAGTATGTTGTACTTACGAAGAAAAAGTGTTATCCAAATGCTGCTCCACCAGCGTGCCATAATAAGAGTGAGTACCTGCCTACCAAAATTAAATGTACCTATGCTCATAACCCATTCTTACTAATATTACGCTTTTGACCTCCTAATCTAACTGACCAGTCAAAAAGGAGAACAACGTGTTATTGATCTATGTTTACGTTGATATTCATTGTTTTGTCTTGTTATTATGTTAAATATTTGTTTGCATCATAACATCAATTAAAGTATCAGACACATTAAGAACCATATCATATCAGGGTGCTCACTTGCTTCTTTCTAAATTTCAGGACATGGCTGCAGTGCAAGCCGAGCAAGCCTACAGCGCTCAAGTGCCACGCACCGCGTCCAGTGCCACATTGCCTCCTTCATACGATGCCTTATTAGCAACAGCTACTGCGAGCAAACCGCAGCCGTCCAGCTCGGAACCCCCGCCACCCACTTACGAGGAAGCCATGTATCTTATTGATGATGAGAAGCTGCACATGGACACCAGAACTGATGATAGTGATAAACAAGAAACAAGTAATCACACCGACTCCCATGTTGATAACAGTAAGCCCTGAACCTTAAATTACTTGGAATATTTTAAGTATAAGAATTCGTTTATTTAGTTATCTAAGACAAAAACTTAACACTTCCTTTTAGTACTTATAATCTTTACATTACTACGGTATTAAACAAGAAATCTTAGTAGCTACTTAGAACTTTTTCTAATTCATAGTATTCTCAGATGTGCCTAAATAACTAGCAATATTGGTCTAATGTGAAGGGTATAACAATGTATTGTTTGCAGTTGTCACAGTATTGGTAATTGTGAGACTCATAGGGGTCCACAAGCTTAACAAAAATTTTACCGTCTCCCTCAAGGGTCTCAACTCTGAGTGAAGATTACCTAACCCGAAAAATACTAGGAAATTCTTTCGAGAGACCATGTGTGTGACCAATCAAAGCTACTTTACATTCCCGAAATATACCGGTAAGCACACCATCTATCATTTTGAAAATCATAAATGTCCTCGGGATAAGGATTGAAAACTGAGCATGGAACGCTGAAATGGAGTACTGAACAAATCTCAAATAACTAGGTAAATGGCATTGAAGTTTGACACCTATGTGAAAATTTAAGAATTTACAATTTCTATTAACTCCAATGGAAAGACTAAATATGATTTTGTAAAGATTTGACCTTGAGCTACCTGCAATCAAGTTAACATAAAAGAAAGGCTTATCAAAATTTGTTATCTCCACTTTTTTAGTTCACAAAATACATAACATTGCATTTGATAAAACAAGCGAGACTGCAGTACAGTACAGTCTACAGACTGTATGTACCTACCTTGACTAAAATTTTATGAAAATGTTACAGAAAGAGTGCATTTATCTACATTAATTCATCAGAATAAAAAATACTTCTCAAGCCTGAGTCGGACTCAGGTTCGGTGCTATCCGTAAGGTTTTATTCAAATCTATTTTTTAGGTTTTTCTTATAACCATGCAGGCCCTTTAATCCGAATATTTTTCCGTTTAGACTTAGCTGTTTCAGAAATGTACCTAATGATCGCTTAGTAAGTATAATTCAGCTCTGCGTTTTAAAATATATAAAAAACATAATTATTCAGTAAGAAGCGCATTTAAAAAAAAGTTTATTTACCAAAATTATTACACGAGTTTACCTATAATTAAAATATTTTTTTTTTCTTAATAAGCTCGTGAGAAATATCTATTGCTGAACTATCTGTAAAAAAAACCTGTTTACTATACGATTGTACGTGTACCCTTAGCTATCGGGTTGAGGCGGGTAGCTTCCTAGTGGAATTTACGGACGGAATAACTTTAAATAATTATTAAAAATGCACAAAAAGTTACTCGAACTAAAGTAGTTGTACCCTGAAAATCTCGAGCCATTGAATAACATTGATTTATTTTTTTTGCATTTTTTCCTTCTATAGCGTAACGATAATATTATTATATAAATGTGTTTGTTAAATGTTTTGTTGTTACTATTTTATACAGGTAAAAAATCATAGACTTTCTTGCATGAAAGATGTACTTAATCTGTTGCTAATTAACGGCAACAGGGACTGTCTCTACTAAACCAACAATTGGTTATGCTTGGCTTTGTCTTTAATAATGAAACAGTAAAGTCGAATTCAATAATTATTATTTATTACACCAGATTTTGACTGACCGCTGATATAGTATGTGATTCAAAAGATTTGTTATTTAAGCAAGCTTTAAAAATACGTGACTTGTTAATTTTAACCAAAATATTTTTTTTAAACTTAGGCATAGAAATTCAGTGATCCAAGCAAGGGAATGATGTATTGAACAATATGGTGGCCTAATAATGTTGTTTAGTTATTTGTTAAATAATTATCTTTTCAAAAAACAATTCAGCTGCTTGGACAACTGTTTTATCATTGTCTAGTCTCTATAATAAACTTATTTATACGGAAACTGATTTGACACCAATTAAGTGGTAATGGTACACTGTTTTGTACTGATCTCCCGGTGTAATTATATACTTTTTCATTACCTCTTGGTTTTATTTACATTGTTGCATTGAAGTTTTTTTTTTCTATGTGTAAGTAAGAACAGTAAGAAGTCACATTTAAGTTAATCGTCCAAAATATTTTGCCCGCCAACACACATCTCTGAGTTGTGGCCATTGGACCACTACAACATCAGCAAAATACTGAAGTATTTTTCCCGTCAAAGATAGAGTCCTGACTCGACAAATACTTTCTACAAACAAAATTCTACAATCCAACAAGTAACAACATCTCAGTAAAAAAGCGACAATACAAATTGGGATACATGTACCGGGACCATTACAAAGAATTACATCAGGCTGATATCTGTACACAAGTGGAATAGTGAGGAAAGTAGCGTGTAATGTACTCAATACAGAAGAAAGGTACGACTGGTTTACGTTTCTACTTCTAGGTATCCTATCCAAACTATAACTTTTACCAGTTTTACCATTAAGATCCCCTTCCAGTTTTTGTATCTTCACTTCGCTGCTTACATCGTTCTCAGCAGCAATATAGAATCGGGGCTGGTACTTATTGGAATCCAAATTCTTCAGCAATCTTAGCAATTCAGTTGTGTGACCTCCGGATCCAATACTTAGAATAGTTCGTAAAGAACCTGTTTTTTTCAATTTGCTGCAGTCATTTATAAAAATCATGACGACCAAGTACAACATACGGAATAATAAAAAGACTGGCACTGAAAATACACCACTCCAAATAATTGCAGTTAAGCCTTCCATTTTAGGCACTGTAAATAGAGCAGTGCAAATAATTGCAACTTTGATAAACACAGCACCAATAAGTTTTACATGAAAAACAACAAAATTTTTTAGGTTATTTTGTTTTTAAATTAAATGTTGCCATTTTCAAGCGAATGATTGAATGAGCGAAAAAATCCAAAGAAATAAACGGCAACACTTCCTAAGAACTGGGGCAACACCAAAGCTGTCAAAATATCTCTACTCTGTGGTTTAATGGTTTTTTGACATTTGTCATGTCTCAACCGGGAAGAAAGGACGTGCTCGCAACAGTTGTTTTGAATATTTTTTTAAAGCGTAATTCTAAGATTTTCTGTTTTGGATAGAGATACTGGAGTACTATTTATTATGCTTCATGATGAAACCCATAAAGATGTTGGGTGTGAGCGTTTTCCAACTCGTGTCAATATTATCTGTTTTTTTGTATCTTCTGGGGCTCCTAAACACATATTTCAGCGACAGAAACGACTACTGTGTAATGACTTATATGTTTGAATATCCTCAATTCGTTGTAAGTATTCTTTGCGTTTTTCTTGCCAGAAGAAATTAATTTTTAGTTTGTTGCGCGCTGCATCATTTTAGTTTGCATAGAACCTTAGTTTCCAAATTTTTTCCCATGCATCTTCATAATCCTATCTACTACTCTCCTTATGCTTTCTCTCTGTCCCAGGGCTATAAGCAAATGCAAAGTTTCAGTCACAAAAATATAAAAATTGCAACTGTTAGAATATTCAAATAGTTATTCTTCCCAAAAAGTAAAGTTCTCATTACAATTTTACTTATTTATTTTTAGCGCATTGCACTTCCTGCGAATAAGGAGAAGTACCCCCAGTATGGGCTCTATGTTTACGCTGAAGGCAGGATGACGGAACGAGCCAGGAAAATGAGGTAAGAATTCTTTGTCCTATACATTCCACATGTATACCGCATTTTGGAATTTTGAGTACCTATGGTCACTAAGCAATGCAAATTATCTATTGATCCAACTTCTCTGTTCTCTCGTTACCTTCTTTGATTTACCTTTTATTTATTTTTTGGTAATTTTCATCTGTATCAAGACTTAGTAGATAGTGGACAAAACCTAAAAAGGTGTTTAATAATAAATAATAATACACACATTTTGACCAACCTGGGACCCCTATTTATAAATTTATGTAGAAAGTCTTACTAATTATAGCACCACTAAAATAACTAGTGGTTCGCCCCAAACTGTGAACTCCCCACATCATAACTCTGCAACCCCTCAACAGAGTTGGCTCGTGTTCGAACTTAAAAATTTTTTTTGTCATGTTTACTCGCCTACGTTTCATGACAATCCAATCAACGATCAAACATTCATACAAACACACAAACGCCGGGTTGTTCAGGTGGACTCAGAGAACTTCTCTCACTTTGCTGGCTCATTCAAATATCTGCCATTTGACCCAAAACTGGATAGCTGAACACAGGCATTCTCTCAGAGAGAGAGAGTAAGTACAGCCTCAATGTGCCATATCATCATTTCAATGTTTTCCCTAATCAGGGACCCAGGTGTCTCAAAACAGTTCAATTCTGGCCGAGCTTGGGCCTTCACCTGATGCTCAGCTATGCTCATCCTGAGACTGCTTGCTTCCTGCTGCACTGATCAACGCCAGGTAGTTTTAGGGTGCCACTTCTTCCATGTTCCATTTGGACACCAATGTGCTACACACACATTATAAAATCACAGAGGCTCAATGGGCATGGTCATTTTTTATTTTTTATTCTATAAATAGAAAATATAGACCAATATAAGAAACTGATTTGAATATTTTCTTAATTTTTTATGTAAATATTTTTTTATGAATTTTTTATCATTTCTAAAAGTTTTGTGTATGACGTCACCACTGGCATTATGTACTAAGTTCATTGCCTTCATTCATGCTTTAAAAAAATATAAATATGTTGACGTTTGACAAATGTCAGTGTCAAGTCAACAAGAAGGTTATTTTCTCAGTTATTGACACTTTTGACAGTTGTTTTTTTAAATATTTGTAGGCAATGGAACTACCGCATTAGAGGCTATGATGACGTCATCGAAAGAAAAATGAAGTAAACCTTTTTGGCGATAAATATTAATAATCCAAACGGATTGTAATTTTACTTATTTAAACCCCTAATAGTAATCAGTATCCCTATTCCTCTAAATGGTATTCAATTTACGGCAATCGATGCCTCACTGATCAATGCCCATTAGTGATGATTTCAATGGTTTTTAGGTTTGATGGCATACCAGTATTGTATCTGCCTGGCAACTCAGGCAGTCACATGCAGGGTCGTTCTTTGGCTTCTGTGGCTCTGAGGAAGGCGCAATCTGACGTCTATGACTATCACTTTGACTACTTTACAGGTAAAAACAGTACCTATATTTGAATAATAAAATTAAAATTTTAAGAAATAAACATGAATAAGTTGAACAACCCTCTGATCTAAGCTATGATCTTTCTGTAACCCTTTGTGCCATTTTCAACACTTTCTGCATGTTAACGCGTAAATTAGCGCACAAAGTCGGGCAATTAATGCGCTAAACCATCGCTAACTCTTGGCCACATCTGCGTGATTCCCGATTTAGCGCATTCATTATTAACGCTTCAAAGGTGCATCCACATCGCAGTTACTTTTTGTAGAGTAACCTTTTGCAACAAGATAACTAATTAGGTATCTTTCAAACTAACTTAGTGTTAAAATATCATGTTGCAAAAAGTACCTACCTGCGATGTGGATGCACCAATATTACACACAAGTGGATTTCGAAAGCGTGGTATATACGGCTAGCGGCAGCATCGCGACTGTATCGCGGCCTTTTTGCGATTGAATCGCGGCCTTTTTGCGTCTTGAATGGCGACCTTATGCGATTGAATCCCGGCCTTTTTATTATTTGAATCGCAACCTTTTTGCGATTGAATCGCGGCATTTTTGTGATTGAATCGTCACTGTCTCGCTGCAAACTTGTTTATTCTCCATTGTGTCCTCAGTGAGCTACAACGAAGATCTGTCTGGGTTGTATGGTGGCATCCTTCAGGGCGAAACTGAGTTCGCAGCCGCTTGTATTACCAAGATACTGAGCTTGTACAAGGACAATGTTTACACTAATACAGTACCCACATCTGTTATATTGATTGGACATTCCATGGTAAGGGAACAGTAAAAACAAAATATACTTAGTTTATAGATTTTATCTCTGTCATTGAAATCTTTCAATCCCACCCAACCATCTCATTGTAACTTATTTAATCAGTTCAATGGAACACTGATATTGGCTTCAGGCTACACGTTGCTCGATTACCTATTTTTACATCGTCCTCCTCCACTTACAACTTTCGTGTCCAAAATACTAATAATCGTTGATTTAAATAATGTTATCAGCCCCTTTATTAGCGTCCAAAAGCTTCTCATTCAGTCACACGGGATCGCCCGGAAAATACAGCTACTTTACAATGAGTCGGTCCTTTGCCTATAGTTATTTCGCTATGTGGGCGTGAGGACATAGCATCATAATCATAAGGCCACGTCCGTCCACTGCTGGTGCTGCCTATTTCCTCTCGCGCCACCTCTTATGCTCTCTCGCCATCCGCATCCATGGACCCTCCGCCAACAACACGCTGACGTGTGACCATCGGGCCATACACTAACTCATACTTATTATTTCGTGAAAGTTTATACCCCCCATTATTCACAGGGTGGTGTAATAGCGAAGCGCCTGCTTGCCTATCCGGACACAATAAACGTGACAAACATCGCCATCACCCTAGCATCGCCATTGGAAGCCCCCGTTATAAACACCGATATAGCAATGAACAACTACTATGGATTCATTGACCAAGAATGGGAGGAGAATGTGGACGCTAATGTAAAGAACAAAAAGATGTTGCTGAGCTTTGGCAACGGAGCGCGAGATTCTCTGATGCCGGCTGGACTGACGTCTTCGTATGACAGCGATATTAACGCTTTGGTAAGTTTTAATTCAGCTTCATTTGATAGAACTGATGATTTGTGCGAAGAAAATGCAACTATACATATATCTCCAATTCTCCATATCTTTGTTAACTTTATTCTATCTGCATATTTCGTCGTTTCCAAGTATGGACGAGTCTTTCAGATACAGAGACAAAAAAACGGAGACAGACCATATCAAGCTCTTATACCGCTCTATACAGATTTCAGACTTAGATTATGTGAATCTACCACCGAACTAAATCCCATAGAATCCGCATTACGTATAAAAATCATAATAAAAACTTGTCCCCACAGAAACAAAAGATATCAGCAATAGAACAATACGAAACATAATTTCGACCATACGTCTAATATTCGAATGTCAACCTTATTGCATTAGTGTACAGTTTTACTTTTATTGCATGGACTATGAGCAACTAAGCTCCCAAAGGCAATTTGGGCATCTATTTTTCCAGACACATTTCAGAGTTCTATGTTGTATCTAGTTTTATCCTTGATCGAAGGAATCTACCTAAAACTAAAAGAAAGTGATAGAGTAGCAGTATAACGCGCTGTCAAAGAGCGATATCTATCATAAAACTTTAGTACTTTAACAATTTCGCTTAAATGAAATAGAAATTGTTAAGGACTCCCTACACAAGTAGCCAGGTACTTACGCAATTAATAGCTCGCTAGGTGCTTCTGTTTTCCCTATCGAATTGCGCGGACGCCCCCGTTTAGCTGCAGTTGTCGCCCGACATGGGGCAAAAATCGACAAATCGATCTTTGACCGCATCTTTTGTTTCCTATAGACCACCGCGATACCCGGAGTATGGGTGTCGCCAGACCACGTCAGCATAGTGTGGTGCAAGCAACTAGTGATGGCCATAAACCGCTTCATGTTCTCCATTGTGAATCCGCAAACGCGCCAAGTGGTTAAGGATAAGAGCGTCTTGATGGCCAAGGGGAAGCATTTCTTTCAGGTGAAGTTGATTTGTTAAATCTTAAGACGAAACGCGGGTAGCCGCCTGCTCCATACAAAAAATACAAAAAGTGAGACCTGTTTCCTCCCTGGATAATTATTTTAGAATAAATATGTTTATGCCATTCAATTTATATGTACCTCTGCCATGTCCCTATATGTTTTCCTTTTTTTATTATTTTAATTATATTAATACTAGTGGTTCGCTCCGAACGACGAACTCGCGACCCCATATCTCAGCAACCCCTCGACCGATTTGTCTCATGTTCGAACTTAAAAATTCTCTTTGCCTCATTTACCCACCTACCAAATTTCATGACGATCCGACTAAATTTACTCAAGTTATCGTCGAACGAACATTCATACATACAAACATACAAACATACAAACATACAAACATACAAACATACAAACATACAAACATACATACATACATACATACATACAAACGCCGGATTGTTCAAGTAGACTCGGAGAACTTCGCTCGCTTCGCTCGCTCGTTCAAAAATTCATTACATAATAAAAAAATAAATAAAGGAAAACATAGGAATATGGCAGAGGTAAATATAGATTGAATGGCATAAACATATTTTTTCTAAAACAATTATCCAGGTAGGAAACAGGTCTTCCCTTTTGTATGGAGTAACGAGTTAAAGTACGTTTTAAATCTATCCATAAAGCCCCCGAATGAAGTCCAAAACTTGGTTGGCTCTCCTGATATTGATAAAAGTGCGTGAAACCGTACAATGATTCTAAAGTATTATAGAATTTGGAACAGCTGATGTTGTCTTCGATTTCAGTTGTGGTCTTATTCTAAAAGTTGTATTAATTGTTTGTCATACATTTTGGTTACAAAGGCCAAGATCCACTTTGGGTTGCTAAGCCAGTCAGAATGAAAGGACCGTGGACATAGTGGGCAGAGGTGAGCTGATGATGATTGCATTGAAGAGTAGACCGATCCCGAGTTTAACAAGACCTTTGCGTAACACACTATTTATATTTTGTATTTTCTAAAGCGTGTTAGGGAACATTATAGAAATTTTTTTCACGTTGTATTCTGTCGACGCAGGCCAATCGATCGATGACTTTGAGCCCCGATATACCTCGAGCGAACGTGTTTATGGTACCTGACGCTTTCTGGTATGAGGACAACCGCAGAATCTACCAGATTTCACGGCCGGAAATTAGCAAGTAAGTTAGCATTCTATTATACCGCCAGGTGGGACCAGGTATTGCGTGGACAAAGTGCAACCTTATTGCAGTACTAATAAGAGCGGAATGACATTTTGTCCGCCATTGTCCCTCGTCTGCGCAGGATCTTAAGATTATCGAGACAAGACAGACAGTGATTATCGAGACATCACTGTCTGTCTTGTCTTGATACAAAATCTCTTGAACCATCTCGTCAAAAGCATTTTAATGACACGTCAGATAACGTCGATTCGTTCTCTCATCTTATGCCGTACACAAGTACCGACAATGTTATTTTTCGCGCTTGCGTTCTTCGACCATAGTTCATTCGAGTTTGCGTTTTTCAACTTTTGTAGCTGTATGTTGGTCAATGTTCAGAGGTCGGGAGCGGCCCGGGGATTCCAGATTATTTCACATAAGCTTTAGACTTTAGAGCTTTGACTTGTTAAACTTCCCTTTCCGTGGATTAGGACGACAAAGCCAAAAGGATCATGAAAGCTGCCCTGCATGCCACCTTTTGCATATAGAGATCGTCTCAAATATTCTACCTGAAGTTCCTACTTATTCTTTGTTCTCTATACTCTGACACACATTTCCTTGTAAACTACGTAAAGGCCAAGGCGGTTTTTTGTTGACTTATTTAATTTTACTCACTATCATCACGAATCCTGGCTTGCATCCAAATCTACAGAGAGAAAATTAGTAATCCGTCACAATGACGTAATTTTACTGGCTTGCGTCGTCAGTTGGCTATTTCTTTCCAAACATCAGCATAAAACTGTTGTATGCTGATGTGTTGGACATCCAATAAATAATCTTCACCGATACCAGATAATTTATTGTAGCAAGTTAATGTATGAACATGAAGACAAAATCATAGTCTCGGCCGCCATCGTAGCCAGCCCGGCCTATGTATGGTCGGGAAGAAAGTGGGTATTGTAGGTAGCATTCAACAGCCTTCCCCTCTCGACATTATAAAATTCAACTGTTTACTCATGTACGTCTACTTTATTGGCCGTCTCCCGCCGTCATTCAAAACAATAACTCTCAATTTATTTGGCTGGCTGGAAGAAATTTCTATTGGATTAAGTCCGCCCTTGTATGTAATTTCTCACCATTGTTATTTAAGTTTTTATTTTGTTCAATAAAGTGTAATAATAATACTTCCAGGATGACCTATCTCATGATAAGGCTCGTGAGTTTCCCTCAGAACCGCTTCGTCGCCATTGAAGCTGTGAACGTTGATGACCGAGACTGGGTGTTCGGATGTAACGCCCAATATACGCAGGGCACACACAGATATTGGTAAGCTGTTTCAATTTTATTCAGGCCCGGTTCCTGAATTGAGAATTTTGCTAAGCAAATACTTTACTATCGTTCTGTCACGCTCTTGCAGGATTGGTGTAGTGACCAATCAGAATCTGTAGTGCCTGGGATATGTTAAGATGACCATTCTCTCAGCTTACCGCCCCATGTTTTTTACACTTATTATTTTTCTGCAAATAAGATTTTGGCGGATATGAAAAGTTTGAGTTTATATCTCCTTTGTAGAGGTACCTATGTAAGAGGGTGGTGTACACACGACAGCACGTCGATGTGTTCACTTTTGTTGTAAAGTCGCCCGTAACGTAACCGAGTAGAGTGCTAGCGTGTAAGGGTCGACGTGCTGTCATGTGTACTGTTAAGTAAGTGTTTCCTACCTACCTATCTAATATGAATATCTTACGACGTCATAGACATGTTATCTGATAAAACCTTAGAAACATTTTATAAATAGTTAAACTTCAAACGTAATTTTCATCGCATGATAGTTGCGAGAGTGGATAATAGTTGAGAGACACATATCTGATGAGATGTTGATATGAATGTTATCTTTTGTCTTGTATTGTCTTGACAACTGAGCGTCGCATGAATATGGACATTGTTTCAAGAGCTGTGTGACAATAGGTTTTTTTTTAGATGAAAATGTTTTAAACAAATTTATATCCAGCAATGGTGTAGTAGCTAATCAACCTATTGAGTTTTATTACCTTCCTCTTATTTTCACCAAGACTTAAGAGACTCATAAAAACAGTAAAGCCGCAAATCTACAACGGACGCGCCTGAAGCGGAGCGTTGTATTGGGCGTGCATTGAAACGCTTGTAAACGCTGCTAGAGACAAGACACCTCAATACAAGTCTACGTTCTGTAGCCAGTAGTTCAGTAGTTTTCACCAAGGCTCCCTGAACTTAAGGGACGACACAAACGCTTAAAAACAACCTCAATCTCTTTAGCGTTAAGATTTCCCTGTACAAGCGTGGGAACTCGGCGATGGCCAAGCGCGTGAAACACTGTTTTCTATAGCTGTTTCACCCAGAGTGAGACGGGGCGCGGGAAAAGTGAGAGGCAATGCGGCTGTATGAGTCTACGTGTGTTCGTGTCCTTTCGCGAGTATCTAGTTGTAGTTGTGATGTAATAGATCTATTTTCCCAGTTTTTTTCGTAGTTCAGCTGCCATTTCTACATTTTATTAGATATTTCAAAAATCTTTTTTTTTTCTTAAAAGTACAACACATTTTTGATGTTCCCAAGGTAGATAGACTCCAATAGACAGTGTAATAATGTAAGTAAATAACAGCTGAAAGTAACCTTTTTCGGCGCGAAAAACGCACCGCTATTTTCAGGCTATTTTTTTATTATAAAAACTATTTGCAAACCTCCGTATTGGTCATCTACTGATATAAACCAAGTTTCAGCAAAATCCAGCCTGTAGTTTAGAAATTAAACCTGAACTACGTTTGTATGGGAAAATGGTGCTATAGCGCCCTCTTAAAGCCTCAACTTGTATTCTTCTCCCAGTAAGCAAGCCACGTCCCTGACGGAGCTAAGTCGCTGGTCGGGCGCGGCCACGGACTTCGGCAAGCGTAAGCTGGCCACGGTGCATCTGCACGATATCATCGAGAGGGAGCCGAGCTGGACCCATGTCCTTGTCAGGGTATCGCCCACTAGGAAACCGGTGAGTAGAGGGTTCAAAGACTAATTGCAGGTCCAACAATAACAGTCCACAGAAACAAAATCGAGGTTTCGTATTCCTCACTATCCTTCTCAAAACCTTTTGAATCTATCGCGATCCCTTTCAATGGTATCGGAATCATGATCGTGATTGCGACTTTAGAATGGAATTGTCTAAGTTTTAAATTGCAACCGCTAACAGAGTGAATGAGTCAAAACGCCATAAATTGAATGATATTGAGTGAACAATTTTAATTTTTTTTCACTCAATGTCCTTTAAAATCGAGTCGCAATCCCTACCTCTATCTCAATCGCTTTCAATGACAGTTTGTGTCAAATAATTGCAGTGTGAAGTTCGTCAGCACCATTCACACGTCTAATTGAAAGGGATCGTGATAGATTCAAAAGTTAGTCAATTAAGACCCTGGACCCATATTTACTTGAAGCCTGTACCTTATTATGTTCCTTCTTTATTTTTTTTAAACTATGTTTATATTTGCCGCTTAGTATGTAATTTGAGGCGTTTTTGAAATATCCTGTTACAAACAATATGTATTTGGCCCAAGAGGGAGAGCTTTGCATTTCAGTATTGGACTACAAAAAGCACAATTTTATATCCGCACATTTTACAAAATTTTTTACTCTAAAGAACAGCGATAAATATCTTATCGTCTAAATAACTGGTGCAATAATATTAATGATGTGACGTGCGTGAGCATAGCGAAATTGCCATTTAATAGCTAAAGAAACATAATCACAGTAATAAAGTAGATTGTTGTACACCGCGATAAAAATGGGCCTTACAACGTTTATCTGAAGTGCTCCGATTTACAGCACATTATCTTGCAACTACGCCTTTATCTATGACTGCCGCTATATTCCTGTTATCCCTTCATTCCAACATAAATTTTATATCAATAAAATATTTGAGTTGAGTTCAGTTATAGACTTGTGGGCTTTTTCCCACATAAAATATTATTTTCGATTTGCTACAAAAGGAAACGCAAGCTAGATTTGACAAGACTGTTTTTATTTTTCTTTTTCTGTAGAGAGAGTGACGGCTGAACCATAAATGACTGGGCCGGCTGAAGGTCCGCGTTGCGGGCCACCGCAGGGGCGGACTCACATGTAGGTCGCTACATCACCCCCCTTGGAGAAATTGAACCTGGGGATCAAAAAAATTTAAACCTGACCTTTCGGCCAGCCCGCGTAACGTAATCCGGGCGCGGGTCCGATGCAATCTTTGCTTTATCCGTAGAAGTTCTGGTTTGCGACGCTGTTGCTGCTGGTGTTGGCGGAGGTGGATATACGGGTGGATGGATGGATGGATCATCTGTGAGTAAGTAGGCTGGTTTCAAACGGTCTATCGATACCGTGTTCGACTTGCCATTCATGCGGATCGTGTAAAATTTTCCATCTCGTTGCAACACCTCGTGTGGGCCGGTATACGCTGGCTGTAAGGCGCCGCGCAGTGCGTCGTCCCTTACAAACACATGCGTTGTCGTGGCAAGGTCCTTGAAAACAAATATCTTGCTGTCCCCATGTCTTGAGGCTGGTACTGGTTGCAGGTTTTTCGCAAAAGTTCGCAGACGGGAAATGTACTGTGAAAGGTCTTCAGTGACGTCATCTTTAGAGTGCATGAATTCACCGGGTAGTCTCAAAGGTTCGCCGTACACCAGCTCTGCAGCTGAAGCTTGCAAGTCCTCTTTGAATGCGCTGCGAATGCCAAGTAGAACCAGTGGCAAAGATTCGGACCAATCGCTGTTGGCGTGGCAAACGATGGCAGCTTTTAATTGCCTGTGAAAACGCTCTATAATGCCATTGCACTGCGGGTGGTATGCTGTAGTTTTCCTGTGAACGAAACCTGCCATCTTGGAGAGGTGCTGGAAAAGATGCGACTCGAATTGTCTGCCTCGGTCGGTTACGATGGTTCTTGGGCAACCAAATCTGGAGATCCAGCCAGATAGAAGGGCTTTGGCCACTGTTTCTGCTGTAGCATCAGGTATTGGTATTGCTTCTGGCCAGCGAGTGAACCGATCAATGGCGGTGAGGCAATATCTGTTTCCTTGAGATATTGGCAGAGGTCCTATGAGGTCAATCTGGATGTGCATGAATCTGGCGCTTGGCAGTTTATACGATCCTAAAGGTGCTGTTACGTGGCGTGTGGTTTTTGCGCGCTGACATGGCAGGCATGATTGTGACCAGTTCCGGCAATCTTTCCGCATGCCTGGCCATACATACCGCTCTGCTACCAACTTTGCTGTTGCCTTAGCTCCGGGATGACTCAATGAGTGCAGTACTTCAAAAATCGGTCGACGCAACTCCTTTGTGACAAAAGGACGAGGCCTCGACTGAGATACATCGCAGTACAGCGTGCTCGTGGTACCTGGTATCGGCACTTTCTCCAGTTTGAGTGAAGTAGATCCTGTGAGAAACTCTGCAAGCTCAGTGTCGTCCTGCTGTGCGTTGGCTAGAGTCTCGAGGTCTGGAGAAGTAGTGATGGTCTCAATGCGCGACAGAGTATCCGCAGGAATGTTGTCCTTACCGGCAATGTGGCGTATGTCCGTTGTGAACTGGGACACGAAATCCAGGTGGTTGAATTGCCTTGGCGAACAATGTCTGTCTTTCTGTTGAAAAGCATAGGTGATGGGCTTGTGATCTGTGTATATCACAAAATGCCTGCCTTCGACCATATGTCGGAAGTGTTTGACACTTGTGTAGATAGCCAGTAACTCTCTATCGTAGGCGCTGTACATCATCTGAGCTTTGTTCATCTTCTTGGAGAAAAATGCCAGAGGTTGCCAGTTGTCGTTCACCTGCTGTTGTAAGACGGCGCCCATGGCGGTGTTGGACGCGTCAGTGACAAGTGCCAGTGGTGCATCAGGAACTGGATGAGTAAGGAGTGTAAACTTGGATAGACTCGACTTACAATCTTCGAAAGCCTGCAGTTGCGCTGGTGTCCAAGTCAGGGTTTGATTGCCCTTGACGTTTGAACCGGCCAGCATATCGTGCAGTGGCGCTTGTACTTCCGCTGCGTTTGGCATGAATCGTCGGTAGTAGTTCATCATTCCAAGGAATCTGCGTAAACCTTTGCCGTTCTTTGGCGGTGAAAACTCTTTGATGGCTGATATTTTATCCTCTAGAGGCTGTGTTCCTTCAGCAGAGATCTTATATCCGAGGAAAGTCACTTCGCTTTGTCCGAAACAACACTTTGACTCATTTAAGAGCATTCCATATTCGCTCAGTCGTTCGAAAACCTTCTCCACGTGGGTCAGGTGCTCGGTGTGGTCTCTCGAGTAGATTAAGATGTCGTCAATGTACGAATAACAAAAATCTAGTCCTCGAAGTACCTCGTCTAGGAATCGCTGAAAAGACTGAGCAGCGTTTCTGAGTCCAAATGACATCATTGGGAATTCAAAAAGGCCGAATGGTGTTGTGATTGCGGTTTTGGGAATATCCTCTGGATTAACTGGAATTTGGTTATAAGCCTTGACTAAATCGAGTTTTGAAAATATTGTGCTCCCGGCAAGTCTTTGAGAAAAATCCTCTATATGCCTGATCGGGTACCTGTCCGGTATAGTGCGATTGTTCAATGACCGGTAATCACCGCAGGGTCTCCATCCATCTCCTTTGGGTGCCAAGTGGAGAGCGGAGGACCAAGGTGAGTCTGAGCGTCGCGCGGTACCGACGAGAACCATCTCTTCAAACTGGGCTTTGGCGACCTTTAGTTTGTCTGGAGCGAGGCGTCTCGGTCTGCAGAAGACTGGGGGTCCAGGAGTGGTGCGGATGAAATGCATCGTGGAGTGCTTTAGTTCTTTGTCGATACCGGACGGTTTCGTTAGGTCTGGGAACCGGGCCAGCAGCTGGTGGTATTCACTGACACCAGATATAGCTTTTACGCTGGGAGTATCGCAGGATTTTACTTCACCGGACGATGTTAGGGAAGTCAGGCTATCCAGTATGCGCTTGTTTCGACAATCCACCAGGAGACCGTAATGTGACATGAAATCAGCACCGATGATGGGTCTGTCCACGTCGGCTACGACGAAGTTCCATGTGAAGTCTCGTCGCAGGCCTAAATTCAGGTGTAACTTCATCGTTCCATATGTTTGGATAGTTGTTCCATTTGCTGCGGTTAGGCTATACTCCGGCGTGCGCTTTCTGCGCTCGGTGACGGATTTGTATGGCAGTACGCATAAGTCGGAACCGGTGTCGATGAGGTATTTGATTTTGGATGCGCGGTCGGTGATGAACAAGCGGCTGGAGGTAGATGAGCAGTCATACGCCGCCATTATTGACTGCTTTTGTTGTTTTCCGGCTTCACGTAGCTACAAGGGGTTGTACACTTGCGTGCTTTGTCGCCAAAAACATTGTGGTACCAGCATACCCCGGGGGTTCTGCTTCGGGATCGACGACTTCCCCTGGAGCCGGACCTGTCTCGGTTGTTAGTCGGACGTCGTTCCCTTGAACGTTCTCTTCCGATGCTTAGTTGGGCTAGTTGCTGGGTTATCTGGCTTACGTTCTGTACCAGTGTGCCGATAATGCTTTCTAGTCCCGATGAGGAAGTGGATGCTACTTGGTGTTGGGATGAGCATGGTGTTACCTCGCAGATTTTATCTGCTAGATCCGCGACTTCATCGAGGCCGGTTGCTGACTGCGACGCAATGATGGCCTGGACGTGCGTGGGCAGCCTGCTCGACCAAAGGCTACGAAGGAATTCGTCATTAACGTGGAAGGTTCCGTCATCGTCGCCGGCTGGGTTTGGTTTCCAGTTTTTGTCAACCGACATTTTGCTGGATTTCCGTTGACCGTTGTTGCTAAATGTGTCTTGCGCGGTTGCGTGTTCATATCACGTCGGGGTCACCAAATGTGGGCTTTTTCCCACATAAAATATTATTTTCGATTTGCTACAAAAGGAAACACAAGCTAGATTTGACAAGACTGTTTTTATTTTTCTTTTTCTGTAGAGAGAGTGACGGCTGAACCATAAATGACTGGGCCGGCTGAAGGTCCGCGTTGCGGGCCACCGCAGGGGCGGACTCACATGTAGGTCGCTACAGACTGATTAAAAGTTGTATGTATACGGGGTTATTGGAAATTCGACCTATACCCTTTAGGAGGGTATAAAAGGGAATTTCTTAACGGCAAATTTGCAATAACCCTGTATATTTTTTCTATTATCTACTTTTCGTACGCTTCCTCTGTGTTATATCTCTGTGATCATCATAGAAGAATAGGAATCATTCAAGATTTATTTATGACCAAAAGAACTTGAAACTTAGCCTGAAAAGTGCAAAATGAAAATATGCTTTGTTGCGTCCACAACAAAATTTAAACCCTCTTATCCCTTTATTGGACTCTATTCCGAAGCAGTAGACTTCAAGTTAAAGTGGGATTTATATTACCACGGCCTTATGAAGGGTAATACATCACTGAGCAATACACAGTTTCACGCCAAAGCGTATGATGTCTATGTTAGTCCGAACTATCTTACAAGCGACTGCAAATCTTACGCCTACGACCAAAAAGTTTGTAATCAACTGCTTCTGTTTTGCCCCACAGATAGTGCTAAACGTCGACATAAACGACCTGGCGTCGCGGCAGATCATTGTGGACGTCCCCTACGATTTCTCCTACAGAAAGTCGACCATCAAGCAAGAAACTGAACCGAATAGCCTGTACTATGAGCTGATACTTCCCGGTTTTACGAAGTTGTACCAGGCGTATTTCCTCTACGTCGAACCGACGAAAGGTTGTCAGGCCAAGGAATACCACGTGACGGCGGAGATGCACGTACCTTGGGCGGAGGGACACGAGTACTTTCACTATTTTACGTAAGTCACAGAAGTTATCGTAATTTTAGCACTAGACGTGTTTTTTGTTCGATTGACGCCTTTCATTGCCAATCTTAAAATCACACTGTGTCGCTGATCGTAGAAACTACGAAACTATTCACAATCTAAGCAGGTTTTTATCAGCAAGCCTCAAGAAAGACCAGAAAGAAAAAATATGAAGAAGAGTGTCCGACTTTGTGGGAAGACTAGTAGCCCGATGGTTGGTTGGACAACATTGTCATAGCGGCGGAGGGTCCATGGATGCATCGGCTTAGGGACCGTGAGAGGTGGGAAAAATGCCTATACCCAGCAGTGGGCAGAGTTGGTCTGATGATGATGAAGCCTCACCAAGTAAAACATGTATGACTTTTCTGTTCCAGCCATTTGAAACGATCACCGATGAAGCTCCGGTTGTTCAAGAGTAACTTGAACGCAACAGTGGGCAAAGATCTTTCAGACCATGTCAAGGTGACCCTGCTGTTGGATCCGCAGTGTACTTACACTATCAGGTAATTGTGGTCCTTATGTCTTGTGCTTGTCTCTTAATTTTGTTTTATTTTGACTACGCTGCCATAGAATAAAATGAAGGACTCTCCAAGAGCTTTAATTTGACACCAGTTTATATCCGGGTCGGATACTCTTCATAGAATAGGACTAAAATTCCCAAATACCATTTTTGCGCTCGATTTTGACTAAGCTACCGTATTATAAAATTAAGTTCTCTCCGTGGGCTTTAATTTAACACCATGAAACTCCAGGTCGGACAGTGTAAAATTTTATATTTTCATGTGTCAACTGTCAGTTGGCCCAATATGCCCACGGACCTTTACGAAATTGCCGGGAGCCTTACACTAAGAAAAGAAGTGATAGATGTCACAAAGGAAACGGCATACATGTACCCAGCAATGTTCGAAAGAGGGCTGAATTATCCACCACTTTTCTCCCTCCACAGCATCTCGGCTTCCTGGTACCACCAGCTGGCCCAATTCGCGCGCAACTACACTCCAGTCCTCGTCCCCTATATGGCGGCTATACTCCTCCTGGTGGTACGGAGGAACCTGTTGAACCTACGCGGCGGCCGACCGTGCTCCTCCATACACGGCGCACTGGCGAGCGAGACTGTACAGCCGTATTATGTTCTCGTGTTCAGTACGGCAGCCGATGTCTTTGTGGCGTGAGTATTCTTTGATTTATCTCTCTCTCTTCGATATCAATGCCCCCGCGGTGGCTGGGATCAAGCTTCGTAGCTAAAAAGGCGCGGGGTACAAAAGTATGGCACTCAAGAAACGAATCGCAGACAACAGAACTGTCCTTTACAGTGCATCTTTAGGCACTTTCTATCTGCGCTACACCGGTGTCCTTATTTCCATTATGGCGGCCGTTCTCCACCTGGCGCCACTTTAACGAGTGGTTAGCCCCGAACTATGAACTCGCGACCCCATATCTCAGCAACCCCTCGACCGATTTAGCTCATGTTCAAACTTAAAAATTCTCTTTGCCTCATTTACCCGCCTACCAAATTTCATGACGATCCGACTAAATTTACTCAAGTTATCGTCGAATGAACATTCATACATACATACATACAAACATACATACAAACCTACAAACGCCGACTCGCTTCGCTCGCTCGTTCAAAATTAACCACACACCGTTTCCATTTCAGCGGCGCGCCATTCCTGTCCCTTACCATCGATAGCCTCTCCTCTAAGAACCTGGAGATAACCTACTTCAGCCGCTCGCTGCTGGTGTTGCCAGTGTATATGATAGCGCTGGGAATACTGAACATACTCGCTGCTACGGTTCTGCTTGTGATGGTGTTTTCGTCTCAGTTGGCGCATCGGCTGCTATTTAGGTAATTTTATTTCAAGTTGGCACGAGCACTATCCATAAAATATACAGTATGTAAAAGGATGTTAGTGTCAAAAGTTGTTCCATTAATAATGTCTCATCTCTATCCCTCTCTTTCACCAAGGTTTTACGAAATTTAAGAAAATTGTAAGGACAAAACAATGTGAATGCCTCGATGATTTTTTTTATGAAAACCGTGCTGTCATAAATTAAGATAAGATACATCTCAACCTTCTAGCTTTTAGGCTCTCAGTTTCGTAGCTTCGGTCAATCTCTGAGCATGGTTATTAACACCTTTATCCTCCTCCAGAATAATCTGGCGAGGCGGGCCGGCGCTCGCCGAGCGTGTGGCGGAGGGCATCCAGCGTGTTCCGATCGTTGTCAGCATCCTTCTCGTGCTATCACCGTCTGTATCCTGCGGTGCGGCTTCTTTGGCTGCCGGTGCAGTGTTCTACGCTTTCTTGGTTAGTGATGGATTATATCAGAAGTGGGATCCAGCGGAAGTAGAATCCAAAGCGTGTTCCGATTGTCGTCAGCATCCTTCTCGTGCTATCACCGTCTGTATCCTGCGGCGCGGCCTCTTTGGCTGCCGGTGCAGTGTTCTACGCTTTCTTGGTAAGTGATGGATTATATCAGAAGTGGGATCCAGCGGAAGTAGAAACATGATTAGAATCAAAATACTCGGGTATGCGGCTACTGGCTGTGTTTTACACCTTCTTAGCATAACTTATTATGTCTGAAGTAGGGCATAGAATTATTATTATACTTATAGGAACCGAAAGTGGGACTATAGGACATTGTAGTAATGGAGTATTGCACATCTAGCAGTGGGAAACTGGTATAGATGTTTTGGGGACCGAAATGTCCCAAGAATACTTTGATTGAAGAACATAAGAGTGAATCCAAAATTTCCAATACGTAGCTAAAATTTAAGTCGGTATTCGGATCCATCTTATTTTATAAAGCCTTTACTGGGGAATGTAAAGAGATCTACTGAGTGGAATCTTAATTTCATAAACATTATATCTTTCCAGATATCGAAGATGTTCGAGGCGTATTTGGAAGACTACGTCTACAAACTGATGGCTAAAGTGGCGGCGCGAATCGGTCGCGTGTTCAAATCTAAAAAACCCACCAACGAATCTCAAAGCGCAGCTCTCATAAACGAAGAAGAACCAAACAAACTGACGGACTCCGAAGAAGTTAAGGCCATCGAAGAACCCAGTAGTTCCGGCGATAGCAACAAAAGCAAAATCGTTGCAAAAGGAAAAGAAGTGAAGCTGGAATCTACTACTGATAAAACTGCAGATGAGAAGCAGAAAGCTAATGATACAACCGATGACAAAACGCAAGCTATAGTAGCAGTATCCAAAGCAGAAGACAAGAAAGCAGAAGTGTCACCTCCAGAAGGCAGGCAGTTGGTCGAAGTGAATGAGAAATCTCCCAAAGAGAAAATGAAGGGACGGTGTAGTTTAGGAGAGGATGATGTGTCAACGGCGGGTCTTCATTTCCACATGATGATGTTTTTCCTCTGGATGGCGGTCACTCTTGTCAATCTTCCTGTGCTGATTACTTGGGCTCGGAATTTCAAGTAAGTGTTCAAGTGTAAAAAGTGTTCTGTTAAGAGCGTATACCAGTACAGACAAATCTGTTGCTGCCTCGCGTGCGCAAATACTGAGCGAAAGGGAACATGAAGAAAATCTACAAAATTGAGGTTCCGTATTCCCCACTTTCCTGTCTCAAAACTGGACCGATTAAAAAAAAAACACCACATATAATTTCTTGATGTCGGACCGTCTTGTTTTTTAAATTTTAAAGTTGTTAGTATACTTCCACTCGGTTAGTATACATAGGTTTACCAGTCCCCGTAGCATGACTTTTATCCAGGCGGATTTATCCAACAAAATGGCGGTTTATCAGCATTTTTGACGTCTATAGTGGGTTATATATCGTCGAGAGCGATATATAACCCACTATAGACGTCAAAAATGCTGATAAACCGACATTTTGTTGGATAAATCCGCCTCGATAAAAGTCATGCTCCCCCCGCTGGCGTCTTTACCGCCGGTTTTAAATACGCATTTTTTTTTAATTTTCGTTAGGTCCTATAGGTTAGGTTTATTTGGTTAAGGTATGTGAGGGTGTGTGTGTGCGTTTCTGATTGTGTTTTTTGGTTTTTACTTTGTGACATGTTTATTTTATTTAAATTTGTTGACAAAGCTTTTGTGAATTGTATTATGATTTATTGTATTTTTTGACATTTTGTTTGCATGAAATAAATACATTTAGTAGGTCCTAGCTCTTGTTAACAATCATTTATCGAAAAAATCTAAACAGTCCAGGGGGTGGAGATGTCCCAGCATACCAAAAAAGCATACTCCATTATCCAGGGAAGAAATCGGGGACTATGTTTGTATGGAGAAAACACTACTGTGGAATCCTCATAAAGAATACTGCTTGTTTTTTTTTTGTCACTGAAAAACGGGAAATGGCAGAGTTAGCTGGTGATTCTGAACAACTTTGTTCTGACGTACATGGTTCAAAAAATTTTTTACTTCCAATCATGCAGCACAAAAAATTGCTGCATATAGACTGGTTAGTATATTTATAAATACATAAATTACAGGCTATAGGTAGGTAGGTAATCGTATAAGATAGTGGCCACCGCTGATGTCGAGTGTTTTTAGGCAGCCCATACAGCTCGCCATTGACGATGCGTACAATAGAATGCTGCCACGCCATCACAAAATCCGCTCGTCAGTGTGGAAAATGGCATCCATTTTCAATGGGGCATGCGTCGACTGGACACCAGGGCCCTTAGCCTGTAACACAATAGTGCCAAAATGGGCTTCCGGTTGACGGTTTTAATTACGATTTATTAATGCTGTCGGTCCAGTTTCGGTCCTTTTAATGTTATTGTAGTACAGCAAAGAATATTATGAGTCTAATTCTAAAGGATTAGTTCGCTGGTTGTAGGAGAGCAACGAAAAAATCCCGGTTTAGTCCTTCTACCTGGGACGCCATTGATACGCCATTGTGTTACAGGCTAAGGCCCCAGGACGTATTCCATTTGGGAGTACCGTCAATGGGCTGAATACAGGTCTGATGATTATGTCCGTGCGATTATAATGGGGCTTTGGACACACATATTTTCTTTAGACCTACCGTCATTTGTGACTGACGGAAAACTTCAAAACCATTGTTTTGCCTTAAAATTCTTACAAGAACGGATGTTTCATAGATTCAAAAACTCTCCTCTCTTAAGCAGAGTGGTCTCTTTTATCAGACTATCATTAATTGATGGATCAATATTTTCAGGTACCAAATGGTGTTGGTCCCAGATACATCATATTCCGTTGGATTAGTAATGGCAGCATGCTCTGCTGTCATTTGGCAAATCGAAGCTCCTCGATACACATTGTAAGTTTTTTTTTGTTTGTTTGTGGTTTTGGGTTTAACACCGCGGACATAAATAAATTGATTCTGATTTTGGGGGCAAAATCCCATCCTACTGATGTCTGTAAAAAAAAAAAACAGGCAGTTTTCCATTACAAAATATATTGACCTTGGGTTTGACAATTTCATCAAGACGTGTGTCTTGATCAAGACGTGTGTCTTGATCAAGACATCAAGACGCATTTGTAATTTGTTTTCATTTGTCTACTTTGTTCCGTGATTTTAATGAAATGCAAAGATAGCTTAGACACCAGAATAACACCAGACGGGGCGGGAAAAAATCTAGTTACAAAATATTTAAGAAAACAAGTGATCAATTTTATTACCTTATTTTATACTACAGAACCCTCTCAACGCAACTCTGGCTTGCAGTTGACTGGTATTTTCAGCTAGTTACAAGTAGAGATTTCATTCATCGTAGAAAGAGACCTGTATAAAGGGAAATTTCCCGGTCCCAAGCATTATCCTTACTTGTTTATTTTTTCAATTTCAGGAGCTGTTACAACGCACTATCAGCTGTAGTTTTTACTATGGCCACCTTCCTCGTATCGTTTGGACCTCAGTCTCTAGCCATAGTCAACTACGGCGTTACATTTATATTCGTTCTTATTACTCTACAACAGATTATGGACAAAGATATTGAAGTTAAAGATAATGACAAAAAGGACGATAAAGACAATGCAGATTTAAATACAATAGATGAACAGGACTCAAAGAAAGATCCAAATGAAGAGGAACAGAAATCAAAGGAAGGTAAAGAAGAAGATAATGCGCCCAATAAACAGAACCAAAGTACTGATAATGGTGAACAATCTCAAAATGACGATGTCACAAATAATGAAGACAGCCGAATTTACTGTATGTTTAAGAATCTAAGGGACAAGATTTCTTCTATGGAAACCTCCTGAAACCAACTGAGGACTGGTTACGTTCATTCATTCTGTCAGGCTCAGGGTCCCAAAGTTGATCTTGGGCTCCGCGACTAGAAGACTTTTCCTCCAATCCACCTGGAGCTCGCGCAGATCTCTTTCTACCGCGTCATCCCAGCGATATTTGGGACGTTTGACCGGCCGACGTCCCTCGTATGCTCTCTTCGTCTGTTCTGAATAAATAAATCGGCCAGCGGGTTTATTATAACTAGTTATAGGCTAACAATAACCATATTTTCACCAAAACAAAGTACTTTTTCGATAAATTATTGCCGGGAAACATTTTGGTTTTTTAGGTTATAATTTTGGAAAATATTTTATCACGCATTGGAAGTGTAACGCAGAGAAGTCATACTGCACAAGCGTTGACAGCGATGTTTAGAATACATTACGGGTTTCAATTTTAACGTCGTTTTATGCAAGAAATATTCAAAATGTTGATATGGCTTCTTGACAAGAAATATTAAGTACTCGATACTGAGCAAATTTCTGCAATAAAAAAAGTTTTAAAAGTCCGACTTTGAACCTCATTATCTCGGAAACCTTTGATTTCCCAGGTATAGTTCCTTGGGCAAAAATGTTCAGTATGATGAGGACAATGCGTGGTTTCCCGCTTTGGTCTTTTAACGCCCTGTATAGCAGAACTCTATTGTAGTTGGATTCTTTTTAGCTGTACAAGTATCTGGGAGATCATCTGGGGTATTTGCGTAAACGCATTGATCCGGGACAATATAACGGAAAAAAAAGAGTCCTAAATATTCTGGTCCAGACTTCAATACTGGTCCAGAAACTAACAAGATCTCGCTTCATGTAATGCTCTAGGTGGCAAGGTTTTTAGTCCATTCTTCTTCTTCTATCGTGTCGAAAGCGTCAAGTCCATTAGATAAGATAAAATAAGATATTCGTTTATTGATTTGCCATCACACAGTTACAGAGTGAGCAGTGGACATTTTGAAAAGATAATTATGCAGCAGTAATGAACAGCAACATATGAATAAATTAAAAACTATGTGGTCGTTATGTGTCATGGCAATAAAAAGGGCTCTGAACTCAGCGTGTGCTATAGGTATTGCACAGAAAAGACCTATTAGCGCTGATTTTCAGTCCGAGCCTAAAGTGACATGACGAGCTCCAAACGAAACATGATAAAATCAATAAATAATACTACGTACGACGATTATGATGACATAATCGCGCTTGATGTCGCCTGTAGGAGATCGTCCCTTTAGCATGGACGCCCGAGAAAGGCGTTCTATTAAACTAAATTTCGAGAAAACCTTTGAAACTGACTTTTCGGCATCGACTAAAGCCTTTCTCGAGCATGCATGCTAGGCGGGCTGATCAGACTTAACCCTGAAATACATTGCTCTATCAAGCAGACAGCATATTTATGTATAAGGTTTATTTCATACTTAGGTAGTGCTTAAGGGTAGACGATAGCAAGGTGGCGGGAAGTTCAAAATTTTCACAGACTTACATTTTCTAGCTAAACTGAACTATTTTTGTTCAGCGATTTTTCGTTTGCGAGAATAAAACCGTATTCTTTTCATTATTGTAAACAACAGAACAACAATAATTCAGCCGATTATGTGTTCTGGTCTACGACCAGTTTTTTGGGCAGTACCACTGCTTCGTAGACCAGAACACATAACGAACGAAAAATCGCTGAACAAAAATAGCTCAGTTTAGCTACAAAATGTAAAAAACTGTTAAAATTTTGAATTTCCCGCCACACTACTATCTTCCAGCCTTAAACAGTCCCCTGCTAGTTCTCTACTTGTAAAACAATTTATTTTCTTAGCTTCCTGCAGCCTTCCGCTCGCTGGCTGCAGCAGTCCCTGTTGAAATAATTTTAATCGTGATTAATGAACAACACAACCGTCCTGATCGTTGATTAGTTTTCCAATTTGTGGAGATATGGAGATGGAGGAAATATAACAATGTAATAAGAATATTCGGAGTCTGGCTTAAAAAATAATAGTTATTGTATAAGAAAATAAAAGATTTCGAGCGCTCTTGTTCAATATAAGATATCTTTTATATCCCAGTGAATGGTTTATCCAGACTGTATGTACTTGATTGATTTCAAAGTTTGATTTATTTCAACATTAACCAGTTGTTAGTCAATGAAATAATATTTCATGACATACCTACCTATGATAAGTAATAATTATGTGTGTCCAGTCTGAGACACTATTTATCCATTAAATGAGAGACAACAACTGAATCAAATTCAAGTTTTGGTCTTTGTATAAGAGCTAAGCATATTATTATGCCATATTACTAAGCAATAAATGCACAATATTTTTGACCAGAGTTTAGAAATCTTTGTTATATGAGTGCAAAAAAACCGTAAGTAGGTATATTAAACTATATGATGTTAGAGATGTTTATAAAATTTAAGATTGGTGTCATAGCAAATGCAATAAATCTAGATGTTTTATTGGCTATCTAGTTCAGATCAATGTTTGTAAACAGTCCATTACTGTTCACTAACTTATTAAATATTGTATTATTTATTAGTATTACTTTCAAAAGTGTACAGGGTGACCCCTATGTAACAAATAGGCATCAAAAAAGTATATTGATAAATTATAGAGATAATAATAGGATAATGGGCATCGTCAAATAATATTTTTTATTCTATAAATCGAAAATATAGACAAATATAAGAAACTAATTTGAATATTTTCTTAATTGTTCATGTAAATATTTTTTTATTAATTATTTAAAATTTTTAAAAGTTTTGTGTATGACGTCACCACAGGCATTATGTACTAAGTTCATTGCATTCATTCATGCTTTTAAAAAATAAAAATATGTAGTCGTTTGACAAATGTCAGTGTCAAGTCAACAAGAAGGTGATTTTCTCAGTTATTTGACACTTTTGACAGTTGTTGTTGACGAATGTATTTTTTTAAATACCTATTTGTAGGCAAAGGAACTACCGCAATAGAGGCTATGATGACGTCATCGAAAGAAAAATGAAGTAAACATTTTTGGCGGAAATATTAATAATCCGTTTTAATTTTACTTATTTAAACCCCTAATAGTAATCAGTATGCCTATTCCTCGAAATGGTTTTCAATTTACGACAGTCGATGCCTCACTGATCAATGCCCAAATAACATAAAAATGTTTCATAAAAACATTTAAAAAAATTGCAGATTAGTAGGTATGTTAACATATCTTTTAGTTAGTAGTTTCATGTAAAGAACATTGATGTCATAGTGACTGGGTAAATCCAGCTGGCTTAGCATGGGAGGCAATATACAAGACAGCTTGATACACCACTATGTTGATTAAAGTACAATCCTTTTCAGAGTAGTGTAAGCATGAGGAATACAAATAAATTGGTGTGACCACGAGTCCACAGAGAATCAACTACGCTGTATCAAATGTCTTTGAGCTTATTACGGCCCTACATACTAAGCCAATAGATTTTAGGTTCAACCACACAGGCGCCTTTTTGCGTTTGCGATATCTGTTTGCAGTACATTTTGTATTAGGATCGCTATGGAGTTACACACTGCTGTGGTAAGAACGCAATGGCATTCCTAATTCAAAATGTACTGAAAACAGATATCGCAAGAACGCATCCGATCTTACCGACCGATAAAACGCACCTGTTTTAAATGTAGTCCAAGTACAACTTTGTAAACTCTCGGCCTATTAGTTTTCAGTCTATTTACACTAATATTATAAAGAGGACAGATTTGGTATGTGTATTTCCATGGTTTCACAGACACAAATGTATTATGCCTACCTAATCTATCTTTCTATACATATAAATAAAAATGAATTACCATAATGTATGTACTGTACTTTTTCAATGGGTACACCAACCGTGCGAAGCCGGGCTGGCAGCTATTATTTATAATAATTATCTTTCATAATCATCCATATTCTTGAATCTTTTTGAACATGAACATGCTGTGATTAATTTTAATTTAGTTATGTTTTTTTTTGTATTCTTCACCAAAGAAAAGCCATCCAACCTTAATGGTATAGTCAAATGTCCGCCATTTTAAAAAAATCGCATATTTTCGGCTAACGTTAAAACATGTCTCAATCGACAGAGAAAGCAATCATAAAAATTAACTATTCTTTGTAAAAAATACGAAAGTGATATACTTTGGGAAATATAAGGGTTTAAACATTTGTTTGAGCATAAAACAACTTGGTTGTAAGAAAACTCTTTGCGCATGTAAAATAGATCAACAATGTTATATTAAAGCCGCGTTTTCACAGTAAAATTACTTATAACGAGAGTACCGTCCAAGTAAGACAAGGCTTCTGATCTGCCGGCCTTTTATTTAATTTCCATCCAAGGCAATTTTGACGATTAGAGCTCCATCCTAGTTGATGTTTTTGCGCCCATAGACAAAATATCAGAAGAACCGAACAATCAGAAGCCCCGGCTCTCTTGGACGGTGCTCGTCAATCTCGTCATAGAGTAAATTGTACTCTTCGTTTTATTGTAATTTGACTGTGAAAACGCGGCTTTAGTGTAAAACAAAAGAGTTTCCAAAATGTGCGTAGGTTTTATTTCTTAGGGTCGCATTTTTCTCAAGTTTCATGTTTTCTTACAATCATTAATAGTACATTACTGCCGCGATCTGTAAGACCTAGGACCTGGATCTTTATCTTTATCTTTATCTTTATCTTATCTTTATCTTATATCCTAGGTCCTAAATCTTATGTCCTAGATCCTAAGTTCTAAGTCCTAGGTCCTAGGTAATAGGTCCTAGATCCTAAGTTCTAAGTCCTAGGTCCTGGGTCCAAGTCCTAAGTTCTAAGTCGCAAGTACCAGGTCCTAGGTCCTAGGTCCTAAGTCCTAAGTCCTAAGTCCTAAGTCCTAAGTCCGTGGTCCTAAATCCTAGGTCATAGGTCTTATGTCCTAGGTCCTAGGTCCTAGGCCCTTGGTCTTACGTCCTAAGTTCTAAGTCCTAAGCCGCAAGTCGCAAGTCACAAGATGTATAAATCATCTCATTACGTAGATGCAAGGGCTGGCTGTCAGTTGGGGCAATTTTCATCACTGGCCTTTTTGGTCTGATGACCTTCGGCTATCCCGCCCGTGCAGGGACAAACGTAAAAAAAAAAAGAAAAATCCCTGGCCTTTTAATAATCTAAACCAAATACATATTGTAGCTTTATTCGCTGCTACGGGCCTATGCACACATGCTTTACCTTCAATATGTGTTGTGTCGTCGTTTTTTTTTTCGTTGAGGTTTTATGTTCCAAGACTTTTCTTTTATCAACATGGCGGTCTGTAGTTTAGCTCTAGGCAAAACTGAATTTTGAAACGACTAAATCTCCGTAAGTATATCGTTTCAGACATTTTTCCTAAGAATGTTTTCATCTTATTTTTTTTTTCTCCGTCTATTATGATACGTTTCGTCGCAAGCTGGAAGATTTTATTTAAAATCAAAATCTCCGACTCCATAGGAAAATGTCGGACTGAAAACTTCAATCTCCATAGAAAAGCGGATCTTAATACTCTAATATCTTCATAACGATATCGTTTTAGACATTTTTCCTAAGAATGTTTTCGTTTTATATTTTGTTCCTCAGTCTAATAAGCTAGGTTTAGTTACAAGCTGAGAAAACGTGATTTTTTTTAAATGGCGGCGGTGTCACTATGTAACTTGCCATACAAAATGTTGGAAGCTCTTTAATGTCAACAAGTACACTACTTTACTACCTAACTTTTACTATCTTGTATTTGGTAAGCTAGTTACCTACTAAGTATCCATAGTATTATAATCATATCTATATATATAAAAATGAATCGCCGTGTATTAGTCTCGCTAAAACTAAGAAACGGCCTGAACGATTTGCATATTTACTGTTTTGTTTAGTTCACCATAGTTCAGGGTAGGTTTAAAAGCAAAGAAATATGGGAAAAGTTAAAGCATTAGCTGAAAAACGGAGGAAATAAAAAATGGTAATTTTGTATTGGAATCGCCATTTTTGACGCGGGAGTCAAACTATTTCAGGTGATACGAAGTTCACCGGGTCAGCTAGTCAGTAATAAAGAGAACATGAACTTGAACATGATATCTGTCTTTTTCTATGAATTTATTCCAAAGAAATAGCCAACTTTCTAAACCCTTCCACACAACAGTATCTTTAGTATGACCAGTGTGCTTATTCTGTAAAAAAAATCTGCATAGTTGCTAGTCCTCAAAACCGGTATATTTGCAGAAAATATTAAATAAAAAAAAATTTTTTGGACAAATATTTCATGCAAATTATTTGATGAAAAAAGATAGTTCATTTCGATAAGAGGTAACAATTTTCCTGCCAATAAACTGGTTTTGAGGACTAGCAACAGTGTGGATTGTTTTTACAGAATAAGCACACAGGTGTCAGTTGGATTCACCCTGTGTACTGCAAATATTTACCAATAGCTCTGAGACTGCAAAAGATTATTGTTCGTGGCGGAGTGGATCGATCGCTGCATAACATGCCTTACGCTAAATAAATAAATAGTAAGTATACAGAGTAATTTGGGAAAGAGGCTGCATCAACTGGACTCGGCTGGAAGGAGCTAGAGACTGTCGCGCAAGACTGCGAAAAATTGAGATCTCTTCTTCGAGTCCCTGATAAGGGATAAAAGGATATCATCTTCATGTAGTATTACCTAGCTCACTATGTAGGTCACACTAGGCATGCAGGAAGAACCACACAGTTGAATCTTAAACCTATTTAATTTTGGATTACATTAACTTAGGACACATACAGAACAAATGAATAATCACATCACTGCTGGGTTATTTCTTTCCTTTCTTGCTTGCAGCTGGTTTCTCCTCGGGATTCTTTGGAGTTTGCCAGTTTAGTGGGTTGCGCCGGTACATGGGCCATGGTGGGACTGTCAGGATAGCTGCTAGCAGGAAACCGGCTCCCAAGATATAGACTGATTGAGAGAACTGCTGCACGATGTACCCCCAAACGAAGCCAACGATGCTGAACAGTGTGATGATTGCCCGGTACAGCTTCTCTGATTTAGCTTGCCCAACATAGTCTATGTGGGTGGGAATGGATGAGAAGAAGTCCATCATTGCGAAGTAGGCTTTTCACTGGAAATATTGAATTTATTTTAGCTTTTCTACAATCTATAAGTAAACGCAAGCAGAATTCTTTTTTTTTTGCAGACGTCAACGTCATACTGACACGTCAGTGGCTGGGAATGATGTATCTTCCAACAATGGATAACGAAACTATCAATCTCTAGATAGATTGCAACGTTTGCCAAATAGTTGTAAACGTTTTATCCAGCGTTACATACACTTGCGTTCCGTCAAGACATAAATAGTTCTTTGGGTTGAAATGAACGAATGAAAGTGAACGAAAAACCCAGTTAATTGATAAACTTGCAACACTGTAGGGCCCGTCTAAAAAAAAAGCGCCGCCATCATCAGTCGATTGTCAAACTTCAGCACGATCAGACTCATAGGTTAATTTTTAGTTATCAAAGAAATTTGTATTATTTTTTTCAAAAGTACACTATACACATTTTAAAAACATAATGACGACTTTCAAGCAAGTTCCTCTAACGTGCGGCGGACACACAAGACCGGTCGTGCATTTGGATTTTAGTGACGTTACAAAAGATGGTTATTATTTGATTTCGGCCTGCAAAGGTGAGTTTGAACCAATATTTCTTACGCGGGGTTGGTTTAATCCTTGACCTACTTGTGGGGGGAAGACCTGCAAGTGTATTTGGGTGATTTGCGAGTGTAATTTGGTGACAGATGTTGGGTGACGAGATTTGCCCGTAAGGCCTTCACTTTCCTTGTAAGCGTGCACCGGTTGTGCATTCTAGGCGAGTGGAATGATGACCTTCTCTTCCGCTGGAGCAGGAAACACCTTGAGTATCCGCTCGTGTGTTTCCCCGTGGCGGCTGTTTACCTTGGCGACGGTGTTTGTGCTTTTCATGCCCTGCCAGTAAACTCATTATGAAAAGCACTACCGTTCTTTGTCTTTGTGTCTACGCAAAACCTTACAATAAATAGGGCCATGAAGTATTGTCACTTTCCTGGAAAACATGTTGACATTTCACTTGTTGATGTGTGGCTTGCCTTGTACTTGATCAAGGTTCAGCATTGACATGATTGTAATTTTATAATGTACCTAGGTATGTATGTATAAATATAGAACATATTCTTATAAGATGCCTTAAAAGGAAAATGTTCTTGGTACCTGCATCCATCCTCATAGCTGATTGTTTCTCAATACTGTAATGATTGATCATCATTAGCATCATATTATGTCTGTTGTAATTAATTGATTGGATAATAACATTCAGGAACTATTCTTGGTGTATGTTAATTTTCTAATAGGTTCTTACGAGACAAAGAACTGAACAGGTGTTTGGTAATACATAATCAATAGATGACCAAATTTAGACATTTCTATACGTTAACATAATTGGATTATCAATACTTCAATCAACTATCCTTGTGCCCGTTGCCCAATTTAAGTCACATCCATGAAATCCCAATTCCCAAAAAAAAACTTGACTACTTAAAACAAATGAAAATAGAAATTTACTCGCACTTGCCCAGTTTTGTTTCAAAAAGGCCAACCTTACAACAAGAACAAAAGTTGATACCCAACATCGTCCCCGTAGAGAGAAAAGTCACTAACTAACACTTTTCATGGAGAAGATCTAAGAACAAACAAAACCTATGATTTTCGAAACCTAACATACTTACATAAATCAAAACATGAAAAGTGCTAGTGACTTTTCATTCTATGGGGACGATATAACAATTTTTAGCTTTCCTCTATATTTGAAACAACCTGAACTTTCAATGCTGACCTTGCAACACTGAGTGCATAATAAATAAAAATAAACAAGTTCCTATGTCCTTTCAGATGGCAAGCCCATGTTGCGGCAAGGAGAGACTGGCGATTGGATCGGGACCTTCGAGGGACACAAGGGCGCGGTCTGGGGGGTAGCTTTGACACAGAATGCCAGCCTTGCCGCCAGTGGCGCTGCTGACTTCTCAGGTAACTTTTACGTCCTGCAACCTAGGTACAAACGACAGCATGTAGACGCTTACACTTTGGTTGCAAAGTCACCCGGAATTGTAAAAGCTGATTGGTTTGATGACCTCATAAACGCCTTCAAGAATGACAGCAAAATTTACAGAACAGAGAGATTCTTTGCGTCAGAAATTCCCCGGAGCGATAGTCAAAGCCATGGCGTCCTAATTCTTTAATAAAAGACATGCCCAGTTCACCTCAAACTCAAGAAGTTTCGAGTGCAAGTGCCACAAAAATACCCAACGGCTACCCAACGGCAGACTATATTTTTGGAATTTCGCAGCAGTTTCAGCCGCAGCACCAGGAGTTCTAATTGTGTCGCGAAAAAGGCAACGAACCTTCTCCCAGGGAATCATCGTATGCCCGTCCGGAAGTATAGGCTACTACATGTTACACTTGAACATAAGGCTGACAATATCTTTCCCAAACTTCCAGCGAAGCTGTGGGACGCCCGTTACGGCGAAGTGACGCATACGTTCGACCACGAGCACATTGTGAAAAGCGTCAACTTCAATGCGGACGACACTCTTCTCCTTACTGCTAGCAACGAGAAACTGATACGCGTCTTCGACCTGAACAAGCCTGACGCTGGAGGTGAGTAATAGTTAGTGTAGACAAGCGTTTCTCAGATGATGAGCTGCGACCCGGCATTGGACAGCGAAAATAATAGACCACCACCAGTCTGCTTATTCTGTAAAATAATCCGCACAGTTGCTAGTCCTTAAACCGTTTTTTTTTTTAGGGAAAATAGGTGCCTCTTATCGAAATAAACATGTTTTCCGGCAAATATTACGTATTATTTGTCAATAATATACCACCACCAGTGTGCTTATTATGTAAAAAAAAAACCGCACAGTTGCTACTCCTCAAAACCGGTTTATTTTGGCGGAAAATACCTCTTATCGAAATAAACAATCTTTTTTTTCGGAAAAAAATTACGTATATTTTTACTTTTATTTTCCCGCAAATAAACAGGTTGTGAGGACTAGCAACCGTGTGGGTATTTTTTACAGAATAAGCACACAAGTTCATCCCATCCAGCAACAATACATATACATATGTGACGGACTGTAAAAATTGTCTAACTTTATCGCGCCAAGCCCTTTCCCCGAAGCCTGGTTGTCCCTACGGCCACTCCACTGCAGCTCCGGTATTCTATGAGTATCGTGTATTATTTTACTCAAAAAAGCTCGTAATGTGGACATTAATTCGACAACCTTCTTTGAGCAAAGTCGGACTTGCGGGCTACTTTGATTAGGCGCCAGAAAAGTTGTATGGAATTTCATTAATGTCTTGTGTTTTGCGGCCAGAAAAATATTAATGTCGAGTTTTGTTTCATAAATAGAACTCAAACATCAGGTGCAAAAAGTATTTATTTAGAATTAGGCTGTATGGGTACTGGCAGTCGACACATTGCACAGAAAAAAAAAGCCCGGCCATATTGTTTTCGACTTTTCGCGCGTTGTTCGAAGTGATTTTTTTCTGTGTTTTTGTTGAAAAAGTGAACTCTCAAAGCGACGAATCCTCGGATTTAATGTGTTTAACACCGCCGGACATTCAAAATCAAGCGAAATTAGTAATTGGAAATTTATTGCCACCGAAGTCAAAAGAAAAATACAAGCAAGCTTACCAACAAAAAGTTTGCGGAATGGAAAATCGACAAAAAGTACTTAATCTACGACAAATGGTAAGCTAATTAAATTACTATGTTAATTACTATTCTAATTAATATTTTAATTACTCGCATTGTTTGAGTAAAGCACTATACAAGCCTTGGTCTGCAATGAGCGCGCTTCTGGCCACGCTATGATTGCCTCGAGCTTAGCTTAGCTACGCTCTCGGCCCTCAAGTTTGGTCATCATTGCAGCCCTTGCTGGCCGCGCTATAAAGGCCTCGACCTTCGGTCTCGGCCTTCATTTCAGCTTGTCCATCAAGGGCTGCAATGCTGACCGCACTGTGAGGGCCTTGAGCTGCGCTACGCTGCGCTCTGTCGGCCATCAAAAGCGCGCCAGAAACGCACTCATTACAGATCGCGGCAGTAATGTACTATTAATAGTCCCCGTTATTCAATGGCAATGCCCACTAAGCTGTCAGGATGGAAAACGGGCAGTTTTCCGCAACTCGACGTCTCTACTTGCGCCTATTTTGGCTGTCAGGATGGTATAGGTGCTGAGAGAAGAACTATCCTACTAATATTATATTCGCGAAAGTTTGTAAGTATGGATGCATGGATGGATGACTGTTTGTTACTCTTTCACGCTGAAACGGCTGAACGGATTTGGATGAAATTTGGAATAGAGATAGCTTGATGTCTACATCAGAATAACACATAGGCTACATATTATCACGCCTTTACACTAAGGTCCACTTGCTTCAACCAGGGTTAGCCAGTTAACTCTGAGTTAACGTCAATAATTGTATGGAAATGTCAAATTAACTCAGAGTTAGTTGGTTTACCCTGACTGACGCAAGTCCGCCTAAGGAGCAAAGTAAAGCATATTTATCCTTTTTCTGTAGTCCACGCGGAAAAAGTCGCGGGCAAAAGTTAGTTGACGATAAAGCCATTTTGTATGTTGCAGCCGTGGAGAAGATAAGCGCGCACACGAGCAGCATTCGACACGCGGTGTTTCTTCACAACTCACGCGTGGCCAGCGTGAGCGACGACTGCACGCTGCGGGTGTGGGACCGCAACTCCGGACAGGTATGTATAGGGTGTTCCGGAAAGGTCCTGGTGGCCAGACACTGGTGGGTTAAGCGACCCCTTTCAGTGTCACAGGACCTTTCTGAAACACCCTGTATCTTATCTTATTAGTATGGGGCCAGGCTGAGAGCCCGGGACACTTCGACCCGGTGGGATCTTTTGTGTCACCCCCGTCCTTATTCCTGCTCAGGACGTCGAACTAGTTCATATGGAAAACAAGGTGAATATGTGTGGAGTGAACTAAGCTGGTTTCATAGGATGTTTTCCATTTCAATTAGCGGCTGGGCAAGCCTACTCCATCTAAATACATGTCCCAGGCACTGCAGCATCCGATAGTCAGTGGAGGTACCTCTGGACGCTATCCGAATGCCTAACACATGCTAGGGAAATAAAGATAAAAATAATAGAGACTAAGAATTTCGCATCGACGGGTATAGTCCAAATAAAACTTTATGAAGTCTGTTAGGCTAGTCACAAGTCGCGTCGCGATAAAAAAAATTGGGTGTCAACGGGACATCTGAATTACATTCAAGTGAAGATCTCTTCCGAGGAAGATACCTCCACAAGCAAGGAAGTTTTTATAGGCAATTTAGTAAAAACGTAAGTGACTGCTTATTTAAAGTTTCCGTACATAATCCCTAAACATAATCAACTTGAATGTACACAGACAGACTTTACAAACTTCATTAAGTTTGGATTGGACTGTACTTGCTCGATAGCTCAGTTGATTAGAGCGATGCCGCGGGACGCAGGTATTTATGGTTTCCGTTCCAGTGATCCGCCTATTGTCTTTTTCCCTGACTTTTAATGCAGGTGGCTAGTTCCGAAAATAAAACCCTGTTCTTTCTACGTTTCAGGAAGTGCAGAAGATAGATTTTACATCAATTCCAAACAGTTTGGAATTGTCAAGAGATGGTGCCATATTGACTGTTGCGCACGGTAAGTAGAAGACTATTCCAAAATTCTCTACTGTACCACCGTTGCAAGTGCAAGTTTGCAACGCAGCTGGGCCCTAATCTATAAGGCAATAGTTTTGCGAGAGGTTCACAGTTGTTAGTGAGTTCTTATTGTTATTAGGTTGTTGTGTATGTAATCGCTAGCATTTCCATCGCGCTATGAAATCTCATCGCATGATCGTACCGTCGGCCACACGCTACGATAACCCATTTTGTTCGGTTAGCGCCCTTAAGCCGCGCGCGGTAAGAGCTGCCATGAGGTATCTGTGACTGGCCGACCGTACGAAGAAAAAACAGCCCGTCCGGCTGGTTTACATACAAGTCATATCGTATTTATTTTTGTCTCTGAAGTTATTTTTGTTCAATAAACCAAAATGCCTTCCAGGTACGAACGTATCGTTCTACTCGTCGGACAACATGCGCGAGATGCGCTCCGTGGCCGTCCCCACCAAGTGCTACTCGGCCTCTCTCTCGCCGAGCCGCGCCTCCTTCGTCTGCGGCGGCGAAGACCTCAAGGTCTACAAGTTTGACTACAACACTGGCACCGAGCTGGGTGAGTCTGGCAAACTAACAACCAAACAGCTGGCTTATAAATTGACTGTTGACTAAGCTACAAAATATTTGCACCATTCTTTTTATCGCGCCCAGACGCGCTACAAAATGAGCTGTCTCTTTATTTTTAAGTACCAGGGTCAGAAGACTAATTCTTGAAAAAGTAGCAAATGTCGAAGGAAATTACTCATTTCTTACTGCAGCTGCAATTTTGCACAAACTGTCATTGAAAGCGATTGCGATATGATTGCAATTCAATTTTGAAGGATATTGAGCGAAGATAATACCAAAATCATTCACTCAATATCATTCAATTTGTACGAACGTATCGAATGAGTGAACGATTTTGCTATTCTCTTTCAACTGTTTACAACGTTCCGTTTGTAGATACCTACGTCCTTATCAACGTTCCGTTTGTAGATACCTACGTCCTTATCAACGTTCCTCTACACTTACATTATCATCACCTCCGCGCCACCTCTCGCGGTCCCTCGCCATCCGCATCCATGGACCCTCTGCCGCCACAACGATGCCGTCCTACCATCGACCTGGAGGTCTTCCTACCGACCGCCGCCGTCCAACTCTTGACCACTCTGTCAATGCCCTGTCCACCGGCCATATTCTCGCCTCGCCAGGTGTCCTGCCCATTTCCACTTGAGACCCGCGATTCGATCAACATCGTAAGCCTTCGTTCGACGTCGGATGACGACACATACATCATACTGAACACCAACTATCCCTCCCCAGAATCGAACAAAGGCCACTTCGGGCCAGTGCATTGCGTGCGGTGGTCGCCGGATGGCGAGCTCTACGCCACGGGCTCAGAGGACGGTACAGTGCGACTCTGGCAGAGCACCCCAGGCCGAGTGTACGGACTGTGGCGCCGCTCCAACGAGGCGCCTTTAGCCAACGGCTACAAGGAGGTCGCCGCCAACTGACACGTGACCAAAGAGCCGCAGGTGCGTCCTTATAGTCTCCTGATGGGCTAAAATGGAAGCTATAGACTCTGCCTACTGTTTTGTCTACACTTTCTTACAATCTGAGTCTATCGCTGCCCTATTAGACCCTCTGACATTGTTGGAGAAATCTAGTATAGGCTAGAAATCACGGGAAGCGTGGCACAGCTGCTCAGCTGAGTTTGGCTTAGGTGTCTTGGCTTCAAGTACTTCCACTCGAGCTGTTTCGAAGTTCTCGAGTTCTCGAGCCACGGGCTCGACACAATTTATTAATTATTATTGCGTTATGTGAGGTTCATAAACTCAATCACCCCCTGTCAGAGATACAGACTGTAACATGAGGTGCTTGAGTTTATGTTTAATAGAATGTGCCTATGTGTGTTTATGTGCCTTTACTTATGTTTACTTACTGAATCCTTGAATGATATTGAATGCTTGTTGCAGGGCCACTACGGAGCTGTTTGAGTGCAATCAAAATTGGACGCTTGGTGATATCGCGACTAGAAGTCAGTTGTTTTCGCCAGGACAAAGTGTTTTTGAATCATGAGGGATTTGCATGAAATCGAGACATTTTTTTATCCCTGAAAATATTGTGTCGCCCATATTTTCTGGGCAACACTAGTTTTTCTTTTTGTACCTATACTCAGAAGATGAGATGTATTTATTGTAAAAAAAAGAAACTGAATAGACTTGATATGCAACAAAATAAAAGCAATTTGTATATAAAACATTGGATTTTTGTTTTTGTCTTAAAATATAAAGGTAGTTGAAGAAAACAACAATAAAGGACTAAAATGTTTTGATATAGGTATATTTTTTTCTGAAATCAGAAGTTTTTTTTATAAATTTGAAAATATTATTTGTTTACTTAAACATTACCATAAAAATACTTTACAAATAACTTAGAAAAGGCTGTAACTAGGCAGTGAATAGTTTGAATGGAAAAAACAGGGAATTATTTTAATTGTACGTTGTAGCTATGGTAATATTATTCTACAGTACCATTTACACTTTTTTGCTCGAACAGCAGATTTTTTACCTATGCCATTATAAAAATAATAGTTTTCTTGATAATATTACTTTCGGTTAACTTTTCTTCTACTCTTGCATTAAAATTAACTCACGATATTTAAAGCTAGAAATGGCCCTAAATGCTTACTCTAAAATCATTATGGTCTGACGTGATTGAGTATTTTCTGTACCGCTTTTGTAACATTTTTACATAATTAACTTTGATATTGTTAAATTGCGATGCTAAACCAAATTTACAGCGAATACATACACACATTATTCATAGATCATTACAATGCTATCAATCAATCACCATTCACAACAGTCGATCTTACTTTCACTTGATCGCACTTGACGTGGCATTGAGTATGTAATCTGCCCCTGTATTCTCTAAAGTATCCACCGTAAAAATAATCGTTTTTAAATGTAAAAAAAAAAAATCTCTTCAATGAGGGCTATTTTCGAGTGTTTTGACGCTCAAAGGTTAAGTGGATTTCTTAGAGAATAGAGGCGCGATTGAGCTTCGCGCCGCGCCGCTTGGACCATAAAATCACATATAATAGGTAATTGATCCATCAATGCGCATCAAACCCATGGGTTCAAGTGATAATATAAAACATGTCACGTCATTTCGTAGTTACGCATGTCGATCGAGGTCAGCAACAATGAATGCTGACGCGTCGAACACCACGCGCTCTATGGTAACAATGAGAATTCAACTTCCAGTCTTAAATTTATATTTACACACATTGCACGCGCCCGCTCACTTGGCTATGAAAGGGGATAGGTCGGGGAACTTGAAGTTGAGGGGGGGTCTTCTGGCCGCGCGCGGTCGCTCCGGGGCGGAGGCTCCACATTGGGCGGTGCACACGTCATCTCTTAACACAGCCTCCCTCGGCCACTCCCGCAGGAGTTGCGCGCAGTCTGTGATGCGAAGGGACGCGCATTGGGCCTGTTAACAAGATTTTGGGGGTAAGTTTCGTGAATTTATTTGTTAATTTTTGGTTGTATGGTGCTAGGCAAGCCTTCTCCATCTAAAACAATGTCCCAGGCACTGCAGCGCCGAGCGGTCTCTTCACCCATCTAGTGTGAGTGAAGGTGCCACTGCCGCTGTATAAATAATCTCATTACGTAGATGCAAAGGCCTTAGTTTATGACGCCCCACCAAAGGATTTTCAACGCGAAAAGAAAATGCCTTGATGCCGCCATTTTTTTATCTAGCATTGAATCAATCAGTATTATATCTAGCGTCAGATGAGATAGTTTTATGTTTGATATATTTTTTCAGCGACCGGAACGCCCTATAATGGCAAGAGACGGCCAAGACGTCCAAGAAAGAGCTAGAGATTGCCGCGCAAGACCGCGAAAAATGGAGATCTCTTGTTCGAGCCCTATGTCCCTGATAAGGGATAAAAGGATATCATCATCATCATATTTTTTCAGCTGAATAATGAGCGTGGCTCACTGCATATGAAGAGATGAGCAATTGCTCGAATATTCTCTCTACAATGAACTTCGCATCTTCACAGTGAAGCTCTTGGAAGCGTCACGTAACGCTGATGAATTTGCGAGATTCTGGGCCAGACGATGCTAGAAAGTTGCACGTCGACTCGCGCTGCAATACCTGAGACATGTTTGCATAGAGTAGACTTGCTTGCCCGGCTTCTAAAACATCCTCTGAGCTTAGTATGTAGATGTTCTTCTTCTTCAGCATTTATTTGTCCACTGCTGGACGTATGCCTCTTCATTCTTCTTCCATTTTAGCCGATCTGCAGCTATTGCGGTCCAGGTGGAGCCTGCTGCGGCCTTGATGTCGTCGGACCATCGTGCACCTGGTCTACCCACACTTCGCGTTCCTGTACGCGGCCTCCTTGAGATGTTGCTAGGGGATAATGAGCCTTACCCCTTCAGCGGAGCAGATGCATGAGGTGCAGGGCGAGGGGAAGGCGGAGTCACCGACGGCGACCGAGCGGCCGGCGATGAGGCAGCCCTGCGCTGAGCTCTCGCGCCACGCAGACAGGTCCAGCTTGGGTAGGGACGAGCATGGCACGCGCGGATTGCTGGAAGTAAGGGTGAGTTTTTGTTGTTATTGCTATTTTAGTCTAAGTTTCAAGACATTATAATTCCCTCGAGGTAATAAAAAATTGTCTCTATGACATTTGATTAAGAACTTTGTGACAGGATGTCTCTACATTCTTGTGGATGTTTTAATTTTAAACGCGACTACAAATTAAGATTTATTGCAATCTCTAAATTCTTTCCAATGTCTTTAAATTCTCTGAGAATTCAAGCTATTCAAGGATTCGGTTGAAGCAAGGAAAATAATGATCTGGACTTCTGGTGATAACCCTGGATAATCTACAATGCTTTGTATGTGCACGCCCCAAATCATAATCCACCTTAATTCATGCACTGCAAATAATAGACATTGCAGTCCATCATCCGAGACATTTGCCATGCATTTGCAATTTGCGATTGACGCGCTAAGAAGAAGATTCACGGGCCCGATAGTCAGAGCATTCTACTCACAGGAAGTTACTCGGCAGATCGAAGGCGGCGCGTTGCATGTCAGTAGGCACGTCGTAGTTGTCGCAAAGAACCTTCGACAGCGTCACCTTCCTGATCTCGGAAAGCTGTTGCTCGCTGAACTTGGCCGCTGGGTTTTCGTTTTCGTACCTGGAGATTGGATAGTATTTTTGTTATGGCCACCATAATTTGAACTTTATTGCTCCAGAACGGAGTCAAAAACTAACGAAAAATTTGGACTATCTCTGCCGTTCAGAGAGTTAAAAGAGGCAGGTTTTTACCCCTAAACAAGCTAGATGGCAGTGCCAATATAGATAAACCCGAAAAGACAACTTTCTATTTGACATACCTAGAGCCAGTCGAGGCTTTAACTTCGCGAATACCATGGGTGATTCGTATCGTTCTCTGAAACAGCCGTTTCCGGTTTTAAAGAAGTTTTGTCATCTAGTCTTGAAAACCTTTCAGATTTGGCTGTATGCTACCGTGTTTTTCAGAACCTAGAATTACAGGACATGTTTGACTGTAGGCAAATGCATATCTATGAGGTTAAGGGCGGTAAGTTGTTGTGGACTTACCAGAACCGATCGCACTTCCTCAACTGCCTGAACTGGATGGCTATAATGCAAGCGAACGTCGGTCCGACCAGTCCACCTTGCAGCGGCCTCTCGCTCATTCCACCAGGGAAGAGATCAATATCGTCCACAGTCGGGTAAATCCTCTTTAGTCTCGCAATGACTTCATCGGGGATCTCCCTGGAGAGATCTTCGAAGGTAGCAGCTCGTTTTAGGTTACACAGCGCTCTGTAGTTATTGTAACTCGGTACCCCGTGGTCTCTAGCTCTCTGGATGTTCAGGGCGATCAGGTCGATGCCTGAGAAGGGGATGCGTCGGTCTTCGAACAAGTGGTTGGTGACTTCTCCGGTGATGAATTGGTCGAGGGTCTCCATGGGTGTCGAGGAAAGACCGCGAATCAGCTCGTCTACCATTGCTGGGTGCTGGAAATAAGGTGAAAAGTTTAAGGTTTGGTTACATTCAGCTCAATTCAATCGTAACAAAGGTGAACTCGACATCTCTTTCACTCCTTCGTTGTGGTCACGAGCTAAACGTAACTGAGGGGCAAGATTGCAAAGAAATATCTAAGGTAGGAATGGTAGATAGCTGGCTGGAGAGTTTGTGTCTGGTTCTTGTGCAATACTCATGATGCGCCCTATGGCGTATAACTTACGTCAAAATTATGAAGGTTTTCAGGTTATATTTAAAGAGCAATAACGTGTCAGGTAGGTATCGGTTAGAGGGACAGCATTTATGAGCTAAGTAGGTACTCCCAGAGAAGAGTACTCCTCAAAATACAACTAAGACTCACAGTCATAAACATGTCGGTCCTGAAGAAGCCATCGCGCAGCAGGATCGGCGGCTCAACCGGCTGGAAGCTCGGCGACAGACGCGGCAGATGGGGTCGGAGAAGCGAGTGTCCGAAACGGAAGGCGGCAGCTGAAAACTCGGTTACGATCGACGGGTTGCAGGTGGGCGAGTACTCTTTGTAGTAGCCTGGAACGAGAAGTCCGATTGATTAGAAATAGAAATAACCAATAAGCAGACAACATGAGCGTTTGAGACATATTATTCTCAAAGCTAAAGACTTCTGAGAGAAGATCTGTGCCCAGCTAATCAGGCTTTGTACATGCTACATTTTACCTACCTAAGTAACTCTTATGACTACCGCTCTGGGGCATATTTGATGCAGAGGATCTCCCTCGCTGAGCAGCGGGGAAATGCTGCCAGCGTGATGGGGACCTTTGGGTCGGATATGTCTCGGAGCGGTTTGATAAGTTGATTTCTTTATTTTTATTATTATTTTATATTATGATTTCTTTTTTATTTTATTTTTTTTTATTTTAGCATTTTGACATTTTATATTGACCTTTTGTAAAGTGTGTGTAAAAAAAAAACAAAAAAAAAGTAACTCTTTACCAGAAACAGCGAACTGGAATATTAAGAAGAAACAGAATAGACAGAAAAAACTATGTGGTATTGATGAGACAGGCACAAATGCACATGCTAACAATAAGACTGCATTTCGTAGTGTAAGGGAACCAACCTGAAGACTGCAGCTTCAGTCCGTACAAGTTGACCGCGTTCCACGACAGCAATCTTGACAAGTAGATGATCGGAGAGAACTCTAACGGCGATGATGCGGTGGAAGTGTTCGAACAGCAAGTCTAGGTCCCAGTCGGAGGAAATAACCAAAATAAAAACGTTTAGAACCAACCTGAAGACTGCAGATTCAGTCCATACAAATTCGTCGCATTCCAGGACTGATCTGGGAGAACTCGAACATCAAGTCTGCGTCCCAGAAGGAGAAAAGAACCAGAATAAAAACGTTTAGAACCAACCTGAAGATTGCAGCTTCAGTCCATACAAATTCACCGCATTCCAGGACAACAATCTTGGCAGGAACTCGTTGTAGATGATCTGGGAGAACTCGGCGGCGACGATGCGGCGGGCGTGTTCGAACAACAAGTCAGCATCCCAGTGGGGGTTGACACCGCGGAGACCCTCGACCACCCGGTTATGTTCCCGGAGCCAGACGGTGTGGAGCGCGGTAAGGCCCGGCTGCTCGGAGGCTCGACCGTCACCTGGGGAAAATTCGGAAGTTGAAGAAGGGATTTTGCAAGCAACTGTATGTATGAGTAAATGAGATTAAATTATGATTTGTCCCGGCCAAATACACCCCAAAGAAAGGATGATGTCGATTTAACATCATAGAGATTTATATGGTTGGTGGAGATCTCGTACAGGGGCATATACCAGCTGCGCAATGCAGCTGGCTCAACGTGTATAATAGATACAGACCAGTTGAATTTAGAAACACGTGAAGATGAAGCGTCCAGCAGTGAACAGGTATGCTAAAGAAGAGGAAGAAGAGGTTCTATGAAGTGATTTGCACGAGATTTTGTATTTTGTAAACGGTTAAACTTACTTTATTATGTCGGTGTAGCCGACTAGTTGTGGTTCTCATTCGGAGACCTTAATCGCTGGAGCTGCTCCATGATTAAGAACCGAAACTAGTCGGCTACACCGACATATACAAGTAAGTTTAACCGTTTACGAAATACAAAATGTGCAGTGCTTACGAAAGTTTAAGTGTAAAAATTTGCACTAGAGTTTAGAAACCCCAGATAGTTTCGTAACTTAATATCCCGACACTTATGTTTAACTGCTAAAGTATCGTACCAGCAATAAAGCAGTATCCGGAGGCAGCCTTGCATTCGGGATGGCTGTCTGTCCTGGGCAGCAGGTCTCGACCGCCGAGTGGGTGAACGGTCGCGTTCATTCGTCCGTTGAAGCCGCGCAGCTTGCGTACAATACAGGGGTTCTCGCCATAGATCACGGAGGCGTCAATGAACGCTGTGTTCTGGTTCACTTGCTCGCGGGGTCCTGAGAAAAAAATAAGAAGTCAAATACCTAAGACCAAGAATTGATTCCAATGCGCCACATCATGAAACCTTGAGTCCCTAATATATTCCTCTTCGAACTTTGTGAGTGGAAACCAATTTCAAAGATGTGGGCTAATAAGGCCAAAGTGGAAGTCACGACAATCTTTACGAGCAGCCAAAGTGGAAATGGATAGGATGTCTTATCAGGCGGTGGGTCATTGGGTAGAATAAAACCAGTAAAACTAAAAGATTGCTGGGCCGACGTTATTGAGAATACAATGGACAAGACTAGCTCGCGACTGAGGGGATGGCTATAAAATTGAAGAGCCACATGTCCAGCACTGGGCTTTACTGATGGGGCCACTTATCAGGCAAACTCCTCATGAACTCCTCCTCATTCTTTTCTTTTTTTATTATTTTGCTTTTGAATAAAGTTCTTTTTTTTTTAAACCAACAGTCGCTCGCCTGAAGTCAGGTTGACCTCTTCAGTTGTCTCTATATTTCTGTCCTTGGAATAGATAGCGCGCTCATGGTCCTGAAAGGTGAGACTCACCCAGCTGCTGCTGTCCAGGCAAACTCCTCATGAAGGGGAAGCACAGTCGCTCGCCCGAGGTGACGTTGACTTCGGGGTAGTAATGGTCACCGCGCGGCACGGGGAACGGGTTGCATTCCGGGTGGACGGTGCGCGGCGAGTCGCACGAGCGGCAGTCTGGGATTGATTCGTGGAAGCCTGGGAAAGAAAGTTGGATTTATTGACTTATTTTGTGGAAGAAATTCAAGAGGTCAAGGTCAATATCCAACCAGCAGCATATTGCGATCAGCAGTTCAATACAGGAAGAGAAGATCGGTGCCGGAATTATTTTGGGTTTTGGACGATGATGCTACCAACAACTACCACTTCTGTTGTATGGTTGGCGATCGATTTTGATTTTATTATTTCGTTCTTCTAATAGTCATTTTGCCAGATGAAACAAAATGTTGGTACGGCCTTGGCTGATGATCCTTTCTGGTATCTTGCCCTGCATATCTTGGGTATTGCAGTTCTCCTTTGGTCGGGTAGTTTAGGTTTTCAAGGTATCTTGGGTCTTCTAGGTCTCCTTTTGCCTGGTATATTGACCTGTCTAAATTGGAGGAAGAAGAAGCCACTAACATACATTTTGGGAGTTCGACTGTACCCTATGATAATGGTGGTCACGGTGAGCCAACCTTTGTGTATGGGCGTCATGGTGAGCTCGTGGTCGACGAACTGGGCGAACTGCATGACCATGAGCGTGTACCGCGTGTGCAGGTTGGAGATGTCGGGGTGGATCACCGTCGAGATGACGCGCGGCGACGGCAGCGGCACTCCCGTCACTGAGTTGATACGCGGACGACTGACACCTGGTGGAGAGAGTTTTGTTACGAAGATAGTATTGTAACCTAATTCATTAACAACTCCATTTTCTTCAGGTATCTCCTTTGGGTCCATCATGTTATGACAAGGTTGTTTTTTTATGATAACAGTTCGACCCCGAGCAACGCGAATCAGCGAGAAATAATGTCTGTGTTTGGTTATGTGTGTTTTGTTTAGTTAGTTTACTTAGTTCTTTATTGCACCAAAGTAACTAGTGGTTCGCTCCGAACTACGAACTCGCGACCCCATATCTCAGCAACCCCTCGACCGATTTGGCTCATGTTCAAACTTAAAAATTCTCTTTGCCTCATTTACCCACCTACCAAATTTCATGACGATCCGACTAAATTTACTCAAGTTATCGTCGAACGAACATTCATACATACAAACATACAAACATACATACATACATACATACATACAAACGCCGGATTGTTCAAGTAGACTCGGAGAACTTCGCTCGCTTCGCTCGCTCGTTCAATAATTGCGGTCTTATCGCTAAAAGCGATACTAGTAGGATGCATAGTAGTTGTTGCAGTAGGTTAATAAGAGTACGAGTAGGTGCCCTAATAACAATTTCGTGATAATTTGCCCCAGATTTTTTTGTTATTTGATCGTAGTTCGTAGCTCAAAAATTCAAAGTTTTTCCACTTTTGCCGAGTTTTTGGGTAACTTCCAGGTAATTTCCTTCTGGGTTTGGTATGTACATATTTTGGATCATTCAGAAGTCTTACCATCCTCATATACAGGAGGCAGCAGCCGTGCGAAGGTGGTGAGACTCTTGCCAAGGTTGTGGTTCCGTAGGTTGTTGCAATAACCCGTGTAGGTCCGAAAGGGGCTGTCGGCGTCGCATTGACCGTTCTCGTCACACTGGGGCTCGATTATTGGTCCTGGACATAGAAAGTATTTATTAGCAAGTATACCTATCTGATTGATGGTGATTACAAAATAGGTGGCTACAGACTTTTCTGCAGGCTTAGCGAGCTCTATAGCGCAGTGCGGACTTACTCTGGTGATATACATAAAGCGTGATAAAGAGAAGTATATTGAGCCATATGGCCCTAAAATGTTGATGAGATGCACATGGTGTTAAACTAAGCATCACCTCAATCAAAATTATAGACTAAGGCCCGGTTTCTGAGTTGAGAATTTTACAAAGCACATACTTACGTATCGCTCTGTCACGCTCTTTTGTGAGAAATTGCAGAGACAGGACGATACTTACTTTGCTTAGCAAAATTCTCAACTCAGAAACCGGGCCTAAATAAAACAGAAGCCACTTTGGCTAAGTGCTTCTATTTCAGTCTATACATATTTTGGTAATTTCATTTGGACGCGGTTTGGCATACTTGGATTAGATAACCGTGACGGGTTTAAAGTAAAAAGGCTTTTTACCCAGCTGATCCTGTCCAACGAAGCCGCTGACATCCACCGACTGCAGAGCGTCCACAAACTCGTTGTTGGTGCCAAAGCCCAGTGAGTCTCCGAAGACCTAAGGCCAAAAATCATAAAGTTATACCTACATTAAACAAGAGGAGGTTGATCATGATGGTGATGCCGTTCTCTTGTCCCTTATTAGGGACAGAGGGATCGTAGAAGAGACCATTTCGAGCTTTTGTGTAGGAATTTTTCCACGCTTGCTATGGAGAAATAGCGTAGACCAATCTTAGCCTGACAAGAGGCGTTCAGTTGAGAATGTGGCTATATCAAGTAAACAGGAAGGAGGTACGCCTATTTAGGTAGGTATTGAACAAACCTGACGCTTCCGCCGATGGCCTCCGTTGATGGAGTTGAGCAGCTCGTTGGTGGCGAACTCGAGGAAGAGCGAGGTGTTGGCCTGCTTCAGGGCGTACTTGTTGGCCTTTGAGAATGATGCCGCAGTCCCGACGGGAGATTTTGGGTCGGCTCCTCCGCCTGAAAGAGATTTTTATGTGGTGAAAAAACAGTTTGATTGTTTAAATCGGATGCTTTTTTGTTGCTGAAAAATACTAACCGGTGATTCTGAGCAACTTTTGTTTGGACACCTTTCGAAAAAAGTTTTTGGATGAAAATGGGCATGTTTTGGAGTAGCCTGAGTTGAAGAGTTTTGGAAGACTGTGGGCAAAAGTATCGTAACGATAATGTAACGAAAGACAGTAATTAGATTTTTTATGGATGAATACGTAAGTCTATTACGAAAAGACTAAGACTTCGAAAAGGGAAGAAATCAGACGGCAGACCACGAGATTACCAGCCAGACAGAGCCTGAGTAGCCGGAAAGAAGTGGTTGCGTCTGGACCTTTTTCATGGTAGTACTACTTACGTGACTCCCAAAGCATGTACTCCAAGCGTTTCCGGTCCACCATCTCATGCTTGGCCTTCTCGAGAGCGGCGCTCAGCATGTCCTGGGACAGTCTCTCAGCGGCCTTGGCTCCGGTCTCGTCCTTCCACGCCGACAGCTCCAGGTTAGAGTGCTGCGAGCATTGCTGGGCCGAGTTCCTGGTGGAAAAGTCGAAGTTTAGAGGGAGTTTTTGGTTGTAAAATAGAATTAGGGACTGGGAGTCTGGGGTAGTCGAAAGATTCATTTAAAATTAGGTTGTCCGGTGGGATATCAGACTACGAGTATTTTCCTGATTTTCTCTCTTTATGAGAATTTCTGAAGAGCTAGTCACATTCTCTTTCATGAATCGTTTAAGAGAACTCACAATACTTAGATCACCTCGCATATGTTAGTCAGTTTTGATCGTGCCGTAGTGAAGATAGTAGGCATTACATCATCTTTAAACTAAATGAAGGTGGGCTTCCTGACATTCAGTATCAGACAAGCGTCTACAACGTCAGTCAGTCAGTGCAGAGTAGCTACCACGAGTGCGAAAAACGCCGGTGCCGGACGTCTGCCGGACGTCTGTCATGTATCCTATTACTATAGTAGTAAGGTTGTTCCAACTTTCAGTGACAGTGACAATAAGCACTCGTGGTAGCTGCTCTGGTACGACAGAGCATGGGTATCTGTATTGGATGTCGATAAACATTCGAGCTTCGCCATACTGCCGCCGCGTGAGAACCACGTCAAAGCTTCAAAGTTGCGCTAGCACTTCACCCACGCTGGCCTCAAAAGTCTACCTTGAAGTAAAGTGTCAACTTACAAGTAAGGGTCTTCGATGACGAAAGCCTTAGGCTGGATGTTGGATATGGAGTCGTCAGCAGCGCAGAGCAGACCGGAGAGTGTCACCTTGCGGATGGCAGCTAGTTGGTCGGGTGACAGCGAAGATGGCGGGATATCGTTCTCGTACCAGAATCTGTGGACGAATCAGGTCTTAGCTTGTACTTAACACTTTCGGAATTGTGGGAGTATACATTTCGGGTCATCCTGGGCCCCTCAAAATTAACCTTCGTTTTTTTGTGTGGAGGAGTCTGATTTTGGTAGTTGCTTAGATGAGGGGATGGTGGATCTTGCTATCAAGCCTTCCATTCACCCATTTGTCTAAGTAAGTAACTGAATCATGAATGTCCAACTGCACCAACATTTTAACGAAGGTGACAGTGTTTTTCCTAAATTTGTAATACCAAGCGGTAATCTCAGTTTAGGTTTAAACTTTAAAATCTCAATGAGATCAGAAATCAGACTGTCGGTCGGTCCTACCTATCACTCTTCTTGAGATTGGCGAACTGCAGCGCCATGACGCAAGCCAGGGTTGGCCCGACGACGGCTCCGGACGCCGCCTTCTCCATGGCGCCTCCGATCATCAGCTCTACATCCTCGGCGTTTCTGAAACCGGTGAGGTAGTGGTTGTTAGTTTTGTTTAGAGCAGCTAACAGGATCTTCTATGGGCGGTTTGCTTCTAGGAGCAGAACTTTGATACGAGAGAAAAAACTGTCCTGCGATAAGTTTGTGGAGTCAGCGCTAGGATCTTTAATTACTTTGATTATCGCTCTTATGCCACGCGCACCGTATCTTCTAGGAATGTCCTACTTCTTGGTGCCTTTACCATCATATAACAGAGAATATTATTTATGTTTATCATCAACCTAACAAACTGTAGATATTTGTCAGTGTGAAGAGGAGATTAGAAAACATAGACAAGCAAGATATTGTAAATATTTCTTCACCTGTACATATCAGCTAGCATCTCCTGCTGCGTCCTCTCGAAGCCCAGTTTGTCGAAGTCAGCGTAAGACTTGATATTGGACGTTGGCTCGCATAGTCTTAGGGCTCTCAGGTAGGAAGGCACCCCATGATCACGGGAGCGGTTGATGTCCCAAGCAGCTGAAGGTGGGAAACGGGAGACTGCGTGGGCGCTCGTGCGGATCAGGTCGTGAAGGGAGACTGATGTGTTGTGCTGGAAGTAAGCGTAAGGATTTTATGTTCTGTATTTAGCAGTACCTATCGGGATTTCAACTAAGTATACCTTTTTATATTTTCTAAAGCACTAACCCGTGCTAGGTGCTAGGGAACTTTATGAAGATTTTTTAAGGTTAAAAAATTCGCTCGGGACAGTCTGTAAGACGAGTTTCAATGAGGTTGGAAAATTCGCAAAGACAGTACTTGACTCGGTAGCTCAATTGGTAGATCGCCTGCACGGAATGTAATAGGTATAACTCTTCTCGACAGTCGGTATAATTCACAGGAGCACCGTTTATTGAGTCCCTAAGCCACTGGTTTTATAAGGAGCCGAGAATATTTAGTTTCGAGGAAAGGCATTCATTGAAGTTACCTAGGCTTATCATAATGTTCCTTCCTTCTTGATAGCACATTTTGGAATTGTAAGTCTCAGGCGCGCGACATCATGGTGCACCGCAAATTTTCTTGTTCTCTATCTATGCTAGACCACTTTTTAGACTGATTACAAGGAGGAGCAGAGTGGAATTTCAATCACGTGACGTAATCAAAATAATCTTAAAAGGAAGAGCGGCGTGACGATAACCGATTTTCCACCAAACAGATTTTACCAGTTTCTCCTTTACCACCTATTAGGAGTAGGCGCGAAACGGCATCTTCTTACGCCTCAAAAGAATTCCGTCCAGTGCTATTTGCCTCCTCAATAGCACTACGTGACGCTTACCGCTTACCGGCCTTGCCATCTGCACTGTGGAGCGTCAGGAAATCGTAGAGATGCGATGATGTCTGTGCAGTTCCACATCGATATCTGCAGGATTCCTCATTTCCTCAGGTTATCCTTGGAGAGAACCATTTGCCCGCAGAACCATGATGTCTATGCAGTTCCACATCGATATCTGCAGGATTCCTCATTTCCTCAGGTTATCCTTGGAGCGAACCATTTGCCCGCAAAACCACCACCTTAGTAAACCCTGCTATCAGGGAATATGTGTCAGCTTACCAGTTTCTCGTTCATCATAGCATTGAAGATGGGCGCGACGGCCACCAGCTCGGAGTAGGCACCTGCTCGGATCGCGCTGGAGTAGCCGCGCCAGAACCCGAGGGACTGGAGCTTCAACTCAGCCTTCGACATGCCAACCTGGTGAGCAGATGTAGGGAAAATAAAAAATTTTGATCATCAAAACCTTAATTTTTGACATTTTCTCTGTCCGACGATGAACTTCTTACCGTTCATAAAAGTTCCTATCACAAATAGTTCAGTCTTCTACCGTAGAGAGTCGTTCTTTCAAGGCATCAAAAAAAACCACTTAAAATCTCGACAAAAAATCTGCAGATGGAACAGCAGAGATATTTTTCGATATTTCAGTATTTCCCCTAGTAAAGTCGACTTCTAACAGTGTACCATTGATAGCATCGAGGTGGTTCTCCATAACACCCTTAGTTTTCGGTGATCTGATGTCGTTTGTACCACAGTTTTCTTATAGCGCACAAAAGTGACAAAGAGTGAATAGATGATGAAGGCCTCCTCGTCGTATCCTACGACAGTGACCGTCACTGCTTCCTAGCGTGTGCTCTGATGTGGCTGGACAGGCACACTGAATAGCGCACAAAAGTCTCAAAGAGTGAATAGAACATCTAGCATGACAGATATCGTCTAAACTGAAACTGCTTGCCCTGACGTGCATAGCTCTTATTACAAGCCTATACAGGGTGTTAAAAGACCGCCAACAAAGCGGGAAAACACGTAATGTTCTCATCATAAGGAACATTTTTGCCCAAGGAACTACGTCTGGGAAATCAACAGTTTCCGAGATAATGAGGTTCAAAGTCGAACTTTACAAAACTTTTTTTTTGCAAAAATGCCTTCAGTACCTAGTTCTTAACATACCTTCTCATGAAGCCATGTCAAAATTATGAATATTTCTTACAAAAAACGACTTTAAAATTGCAACCCGCAATGTGTTCTAACCATCGGCACTTCAAGCTTAAGTAACATAAACTGATACCTACGCTTGCGCAATATGACTTCTGTGCGTTACAGGTCCATTGCGTGATAAAATATTTTTCAAAATTATAACCTCAAAAACCAAAATCATTTCCCAGCAATGATTTATCGAAAAAGTACTTTGTTTTGATGTCTAGAATGCGTGGCTTTCGGGTCGGTCTTTTAACACCCTGTATGTGCGGGAATGCGATGAAAGGATGCGCAGTTTTCTTAGTCGTCTCTACATTCTTACCTCTCCAAGCAAGACGGGCAGGAACTCGTTGTAAGTGATGTGCTGGATGACGGCGGCGACTGCCCTCCTTGTCTCCAGGAACAACGCCGTCTCGTCCCAGAAGGGATTCATGGAGTACAGTTCGCCTGCGATGCGATTGTGCTCTTGTACAAGGGCTTTGTAGAGAGGCGCTGTCGGCGAGCCGTCTTTGCATCTGAGGAGGACATTCGAATTCAGAACGTTTTTTTGTTTTTATTTATTGTTTCCAGCCTCAGTGTGGCTGTCAGCGAGCCGTACTTGAGACTGAGGAAGAGGTTTGAATTTGGAATGTATTTTTTAATGGTTTTCACCACGTTTTCACTCTAATTTTGGCCGACGGTGAATCGTCCTTGCATCTGAGGATGATGTTTTGAATTTGAAATGTTTTTTTTTTTTCAGCTACAGTTATTCTTCTTTCTTTTTAACCCCCGACCCAAAAATAGGGGTGTTATAAGTTTGACCGCTATGTGTGTGGTGTGTGTTTGTATGTCTGTCTGTGTATGTGTGTGGTTTTACAATAAATCCAATCAATTCAATCAATTCAATTTTTAGTTCAAATCAATTCAATTTGTAGTTCAAAGCCGAAGGCTGTGTGTCTTAGCTTGTAAAAAGTCGTCAATGTCATGTAATATTTACAGAGACGCGAATGCATGTGATGTCTATAGAACAAAGAGATCATTGACGCCTAGTAAAATTCCGAGCCAGCCAGTCATTATAACCTTAAGAATAAATAGGTATCTCGATGCTTGCATGTAAATAGTATCATGGCTGATTATACAGTATAAATACGACAGAAGAGCTTAGGTAGGTATTTTTTAGTGCGTAAGAGTTCCTAGGATTTGAAAACTGAAGTGGGATTGGTCTTCAGTTACTTTGGTTGGATTTTTAGCTGAAATATCGATAATTTAAACCAAAAGTGGCCGTTTTTTTCTTGTGCGGGATTTATTTGTAAGTTCCAGGATCTAGAATCTAGGCCTTAGGTCCTAAAAATAGTTAAGCCTAGGGATTCTCATTCAGATTTAAGCATAAAAAAACTTATCCAATAAGATGATTTGATTTATTTTTCATTGGCGACGCTAGTGCACCGAGTGCGCTCCTCTTATGCATAGTCAGCACAATCCAAATTACCGGCGGGTTTCCTCACGATGCTTTTCTTTTATCGTTATCGTGTGTTTGATAGGTAAAACAAATTCACAAATCTACGTATAACTTTGACAATAATGTAGAGTCCTTAATAAGAGTCCTGTGTAGCTAGGTAGGTAGGTACTTACATGCCACAACCAGGTTGCGAACCGTGTGCCTCTAATTTGAGAAGAACAAATACGAAACCCTAGCTGTCATTCTGTCCATTGTATTTTATTCTACGCTGAATCCTTGTACCTTTATTTGCATACAATCCGTTCTAGTGACGACATATAGGAATTCCATCATCGATGCGGCGACGAAGTTACTACAGGTTTTTACAGCGCATCATCTTTCAATGAGATGTTGTCTGTAGATCCGTTAACTTTGGGTGATGTGATGATTTAATATGGGTGGAAAAACCTCTCTAAAGTATCGCTCAGCGTTTAAGTTTACGGTGTCTTTTTAGCACATACAAAAAGTGCAAAATGATGTTACAATAATAATGAAAACTGTCTCTATGGGCCTCTATAATTGGGCAATATTCAATATTTCAACAATGTACATAAGTATATTATAATGTACTAAATAGGCTTAGGTACAGACGGCTATACGCTAGGATACCCCTTTTTGTTCGATTGGCGCCCTTATACCGTACGCAGTAAGAGCTGCCATGGGGAATTTGTGACTGTGGCCGACCGTACATATGAATATGAATAAAAATTGCCGTCATAATTGATTATATCGAAGTATGATTGCGAATTTATAGATAATTTATCAATATTGACAAAATAGCGTCAAGGGTAGAGGGGTAGGAATATCGGCCTTTTAGGAAATCATGTATATCCTAGTCTCATGATCATTAAGCAAATTAACGTAAAATACTTATCGTTAGATACTTATTAGCGAATTTTGTCGCGTCGAGGGCACAAACAAAAACAATGGAGTTTTAAAAACCCACAGACTCTGATTAGTATGAATGGACGCATCGTAAATGTGGGAAAATGGCATCTATTTTTATGCTGCTAACTATGAAGTACCTAAAGAGTTCGTCATTTTGGTGTTTCTATTATCTTGATAGTTTCTTGGAAGTTTGCTCTTATGTTTGGCATGATTTGGTATGCATTTAACATGCACGATTAACTTTGAGCGCGTGTTACAAAAACCTAATGAACCGCATTATGCGTAGACTGAATCCTAACCTACTTATATTATAAATGCGAAAGTTTGTGAGTGAGTGAGTGAGTGAGTGTGTTTGTTACCTTATAACGCGGAATCCGCTGGACGGATTTGGATGAAATTTGTAATGTAGATAGCTGAGACATCAGAATAACATATAGGCTACATATTATCACGCTTTGGTGCTTAGGAGCAAAATAAACACACAAAGATTATCATATAGTGGCTATTTGTATAAAAGTGAACGACACAACCATTTACCAAAGACCCTCTGTCATCACGTAGCGTTGAGCTATTTACTTTCGTAAATCCATCGAAAACTGAACAACGGTGAATTTTAATGCACCAAACAGGCCCAAATATGCCGCAAAACTCAAACGATGCACAACACAGTGAAGAAGTTGTTTTTAATTATCGCTGTCATCAGCCACTGTCACAAAAATGGTATATCAACAAAGCAATAAAGGAAAAATCTACAAGTTTAATTACTCAAAACAGGCAAAAAACATAAGTTCAGTGATAGCTACGTACAATCTGAAAGAGCCAATAAATCCTTACTTTAAAAACTCTGCATCCGGCAGTTTTATCAAAGCTCTTTACAAAGTTGCGGTTGCATCCTGAGATCTTTTGGCCAGACGAAATGGGACGTCCGTTGAGTGCATTGCTGATTGCTGGTTATTCAGGGAAGAATAGGATGCACCAGACCTCGAAGAAAAATAAAGATACGATGTTCTGACCAAAAAATCTGCTGTGCGTACTGTGCAAGTGTAGAGTCCCGAGCGACCATAGTCGCATAACATCAGCTATTGATGGTGTAACATTAGTAACATGATCGCTTTATTTCCATTAAGTAAGTACCTAGGACTGGACACTGGACAGGTGCACTTTTACATAATATCATAGTCGCCTATTCATTGTTGACAACTCTGATAGGCTTTCCACATACTTCAGACTGACGAGAAGATTGGAGCATGTGAAAATCCCTGAACGGCCTGCGTGGTGGTGTTGCCCGCATGAAAGATATGTGAGAAATAGAACCAGAAGAGATGTTTTGTTACAATCTTAAACCATACCGACAACTTCGCGTCGTCATACCTGTCCTGATGCTCCACAGTCCAGCTTATCGGATTTCCTGGAGGCGACCCCAGCGCGACGTGTGTGTGTGACACTTTCAACACGAAAGAAGAATAAGACCGACGATTCAAAACGGTTGTTTCAGACTATGGCATCGTAGATGCTAAGAAGACGCGTTGGGTGTTTCAGAAGAGTAGCTCATAGAAAAAAACACTATTCAGTGTGATAGAAATAATATGGTTAAGGCTGGAAGATAGTAGTGTGGCGGGAAATTCAAAATTTTCACAGTTTTTTACATTTTGTAGCTAAACTGAGCTATTTTTGTTCAGCGATTTTTCGTTCGCGAGAATAAAACCGTATTCTTTTCATTATTGTAAACAACAGAACAACAATAATTCAGCCGATTATGTGTTCTGGTCTACCAGAACACCGATTATGTGTTCTGGTCTACCAGAACACATAATCGGCTGAATTATTGTTGTTCTGTTGTTTACAATAATGAAAAGAATACGGTTTTATTCTCGCGAACGAAAAATCGCTGAACAAAAATAGTTCAGTTTAGCTACAAAATGTAAAAGTCTGTGAAAATTTTGAATTTCCCGCCACCTTGCTATCATCTACCCTTAAGTATCTCCTGATATTATCTCATATTTTCTGGTGTCAGAACCCAATTATTATGATCGTTCTCTTTGAAATGGTATGATGCGATTAAATAAAATAAAATTTCTTAAAGTTTTTCTCTGTTAAGTAACTTTGTGCCTATAATACGAGTAGGTGACGCTAACTAGCTCTGTTGGAGATCTTTTACAGTTTTATTGAACGCCAGAGAGATGTTGAGACCTGTGACGTACTGCAGCGAATGCTGATAAATATTCATTCACCAAACAGCGCAAGCAAACGAGATGTACACACGACAGCACGTCGACCCTTACACGCTAGCACTCTATTCGGTAACGTTACAGGCGACTTTACAACAAAAGTGTACAGTCTGACGTGCTGTCGTGTGTACTTGGGTATCAAACTATGCATTAGGGCTATCTAACATCGGTAGATGCAGTGTCCACAACGACCACAAAGGCCACAAAGGCACGAAGACTTGGGGCGAGACCAACTGAACAGAGACAACCCAGACTGAAAGTTTGCAATAAGGAGTAGCAGATTAGCGGACTCAAAATAATAGGGTAGGGCTAAAAAGAAAAGATAATCTTTGAGTGTTTCTTGAAATGTAGGTAACCCGCGTTAAAGGCGTCTAACTGATTTAACGGAGCAAAGATGCAGATACCTACTGTTATAATAACAGTAGGTATCTGCATCTTTGCTCCGTTCAGTTTGGTAGAAGCAGACAACAACGCGTGGTCCACGGGATCGAAATCTCGGGCCAACGCTTTGATAGTGCAGGGGGTGTGTTTTAAGTACATCATACCTACTAGGTGGTAAAAAATATGCTAGGTACAATTTGCAAAATCACCACTAGCTATCAACACTAATATTATAAAGAGGAAAAGTTTGTAAGTATGTACGTATGTAGGGGTAATCTCTTTCGTTAAATCTCTTTCGTTTCGGAAGCTACGTTATTGCTGAGTGATATAAGCTATGTTTTATTGTGATAACGGGAAAAAAATTAAGTCTGCGCGGACGAAGTCGCGGGCAAAAGCTAGTTGAATCATAGTATGCAAATATGACTTATTACTTACCTACCTATGTTGATCCTACGAAGGCTTACTTAATACATTTCTTATTATGCGAGCGTCTAATTTATATAGTTTATAATGAAGTATTGTACGTTGTACTTAACAGAGTAAAAAAGCAATATCTCAGTTTCTATCGAATGCTTATTTATTAATACATATTGTATCAAAGTATTCCGACCTGCCCAAACAACAACTTTTGATAGAGCAACGAGCGGTTTTAAAAGCAAACTGTCCCGTACTTAGGTACAGTCAGCAGCACGACGACCTTTACAAGAGTGCACTCATACTCCGTTACTTTACTGGTAACTTTGCAACGGAAATGTACAGTTTAACGTGCTATCGGTACTTACATAACTTACCAAAATTTTTTTTTATAGCATCTTATAAGAACTTACTTGCGACAGGAAGTGATGTCCATTTTGCCGGCATCGTACAGCCTGAGAGACCTCAGTTCCTTTTCGGAGCTGCCGTACAGAGCTGATCCATCCAGAAACGCTGTGGCCAAGTTCATTTGGTCACGGAATTCTGTAGAGACAAAAAAATGTGGTAAAAAGAAAATAACGGTACACACGACAGCGCACGTAGACACTTACATTTTCGTTGCAAAGTTGCCCGTAACGTAAGTGAATAGAGTGCACGCGTGTAAGCCTTGTGTACAGTATACAGTGTAAGGGTCTAAGTGCTGTCTTGTGTACCACCCGCATCGCGATAGACGACCGAGACAGATCTGTACCCAAAGTTCAGAGTTTCCGCCATGGTTCGCCAATTGTTCTTGTGACCGCGGGAATAGCATATAGTTTCAGTGTTCCTTGGCAAACCATAGAATAAGTATTTATTCAAGCTCTGTCTTCAGTTGGTGTGAGTTGTAGATCAAAAGGACCGAATTAAAAAATAAAGAGATCATGAACCCCAACCGCAAATAACTCTACATTTCATACAGTTTCGATTACTCACTAAACGTCTTTAATTAGATAAATAAAAGAAAAAAGTATATCCGAGAGCTTCTAAAGCTGTACGTAGTTGTCTATTTTGAGAAACTAGAACAAGATCACTAATTAACCTACAAAGTTAGAATAATTACACGCAAAACTGAACTAGTGAAAGAGATACGGAAGCGTTACGTCAACAAGCATAACGAGTAAAATTAAAAACGGGTTCTTAATGAGGCGTAGGTATTTTGGGAAGTGGTATTATTGACAGCTTGTATGCAAATGCGCCTGCATTCAAAATTAAATGCCATATTGTAAAACATATTATACAAGCACAAATATTTTGGAAGTTAGAAGTCAACCTACCCTACGGCTAAGTTACTTACGGACATTCTAGCGTCGACTAAGTTAGAGGATGGTAATCTGGGCAAGCCTTTCTCCAAACATAATATAAAACACTACAGCGTCTGAGACGATACTTCTCATATCGTATGAGTGGAGGTGCTGTTTAAAAATAAAAGCCTAGTACTAGCCATAGTTAAGCAACATCGGGCGCGGTTAGTCTATGGATGGGTGACAGTAGTGGCAATAATATCCGAGCGCTTCCCTGCTTCGGAAAGCACGCAAACCATTATCGTTAAGCCAAGTCAGAGGCCCTTTAGGCGGCCTAAAAACTTTGACACCAGGCCACTACCTCATACGATAACCTAACCTAAAATAAATAATCAGCTTTTGAAAAAAACATTACTTTAGAATGTAGAGCTAAGTCTGGCTGGCATACCTAACCTAGACCTTGGCCTTTGATTTTTTAAAAGAATGTGTTGACTTTTTTCCACGCACATCGTAATGCATGTTATCTATCCATTTAATTATGCAGGGTAATCGTATGAGATAGCGGCCACGTATAACTCTTGATATAATCTGAAGCAGTGTCGTAAAGTTTAAGAACTGCAAGTAAAGTACTAACCAAATCCGCAGGAGTCGATGTTTCTGGCGGGTGCCGACCGCATGTATTCACACTCTGGCCCTTTGCAGTCCTGTGAACAATAATATGACATAAATATTAATCAATTGCACATTATCCTCAATTGTTCTTGAAATGATGAGCACATGCTCCTTGGATTGAGATATCTACATTTTTGGGATATCATATGTAAATATTGCCAATACACTCTACATTAGTTTACTTAGCTTATGCTGCGCCGTATGTCTCATTTTTTGAACTTGTTTTTAACATTAAGAGCTGCTTAGATTTTTTCTCAAAATGTATTGTGTTTTTTAAGTTACGTTCTTTGCTAGGATATTTTGTAAGTTACGTCAAAGTGTTACCCATCACCAGCACAGTTTCGCATGAATCAATCACATTGCGTCAACGGACATTGATAACTCTTTGATACTGTTATTACTGCGAATGGTTTTCAAAGGGTTGACTGGCTCTTCAATTGAGCGTTGTAAAGAACCATTTACACTTGAATTGAGCGTTGAATGGAGCCATTTATACTTGAAAACCCGTAAAATATCGCCTTTGTGTTTTATAGCAGCGACAAACGACATCCAAGTTTGTGTAGTGAAATTTATTGTATGTAGGACCACTTTTATACGAGCTGGTAAATATAGTTAGTGACACGCTAGGATACACCTTTGGTTCGATTAATGAACTTATTCTTTGCGCGATAAGAGCTAGGTAGATTCCTACACAAGACAGCACGTAGACGCTGGGGCACACTTTCATTGCAAAGTCGCTCGTAACGTACACACAACAGCACGTCGACGCTTACAAGCTAGCACTCTACTCGGTTACGTTACGGGCGAGTTTACAACCAAAGTGTACACTCTGACGTGCTGTCGTGTGTACGTAAGTGAATAGAGTGCACGCGTGTAAGCGTCTACATGCTTTCGTGTGTACCATGTGGAATTCTAGTATGTCGTTGACCGTACATACTAGGTATGAATATAACTAGATGCTTTTTTTTGTCCAACCTCAAAGCAAAGCTAGTGTTTAAAACCGCGGCAGATTTCCAACCGCGCGTTTTTGCCGCCGCGCTAGTAGGCGCGCCGGCGCCAGCCACAAAACAAAGGTGTGCTCATACGGAACTACAAGAGATTGTTACTTCATCGCTCACTTTCACCAATGAACGGGCTTCGGTACACGTAACCTTTCTTCACGTGACCTCGCGAACCATCGCCGGCTGTTACGACACTTGGTGTAATCTCGTATCATCGACGTGCCTCTACTTGTATTTTGTTCGCTTGTCTATGTGGGCATTTGGGGAATAAATGAGGTTATGATACCAGCTGGTTATGCCCATAAGATATCGCGATGTAGAGGGGATGTAGATAAAATAATACTTACATAGAGTAAAATGCAAGTGGCATGGCCTCACTAAATAAGGGAAGTTTTAGTTCATACATACAAGTACACACGACAGCAGGTCGACCCTTACATCACCCTACTCGGTTACTTTACAGGCGACTTTACAAAAAAGTGGCGTGCTGTCGTGTGTACCACCAAAATATCCGCAAATTCACCTGGATAATATAAAATTATTATCTGTGAGGATTCAACACTGAAGCGATAGAGGCAACGAAATACATAATATAATGAAGAATACCATCAACTTTTGATTTTTATCTTACCATACACTCTATTAAAAATGGAAAATTTGGGTGAAAAAAATTTTTTGATACGATTTATAGTTCTCGAGATATTTAATTTTAAACTACCTGTGCGACGGGCGCGCGGTCGTCAGCTGCTGTGACGTCACAACTCCACACGCACCCGACACATACACCGTAACACTCATTCAAACGGCTGTATCTTTGGAACCGTACTAGGTAGCCAGTTGAAATTTTCAGAGATTATGTTTTATTATAGTGGATTACCAAATCAATAATAAAAATTAAAAAATATTAAAAAATAAGAGGGGTCCCCATACAAAAAACGTTGTTTTATACTTTTTGCTCTATAGAAAAAACGGTAAGACATACAAGCAACAAACTTGGTATGATTATAGGGCTTACTCCATAGTATAACAAAATAATATAAAAACTGGCCAAGTGCGAGTCGGACTTGCGCACGAAGGGTTCCTTACCATCTATAAGAAAGGTTAAAAAATCATAATTGTTGTATGGGAGCCTCCTTAAATGTTTATTTTATTCTGATTTTTGGTATTTGTTGTTATGACGGCATTAGAAATACATCATCTGTGAAAAGTTCAACTGTCTAACTATCATGGTTCATGAGATACAGCCTGGTGACAGACTGACGGACAGACGGACAGACAGACAGACGGACAGACAGCGGAGTCTTAGTAATAGGGTCCCGTGTGGAACCCTTCGGGTACGAAACCCTAAAAACGGTCAAGCGCGACTCGGATTCACGCGCCGAGGGTCCGTATAACCAGTTTTTTTATTGTATGGCGGTAGGGAACTCTCAGTACGCGAGTTCTACTCGCACTTGGCCAGTTTTTTTGTGTGTTTAGTCAGGTCATTTTTCATTTTTCAAAGTCGTCATCCATAGCTAAGTAAGAATATATTATTTTAAGTACAAACCCGTGCTAGGGAATATTTTAAACAGAGCTTGCGGCTTTAAAACCTGTCCCAAGCGAATTTTTAACGTTATAACTAAGTAATATTATATTAAAACACTACTGTAACACTGACTAAACACACATAAAAACTGACCAAGTGCGAGTCGAAATCGCGCACTGAGAGTTCTGTACCACCATACATTAAAAAAACTGGTTATACGGACCCTCGGCGCGTGAGTCCGGGTTGCGCTTGACCGTTTTTTATATTTTTTTGTTATACTATGGAGTAAGTCCTATAATCATACCAAGTTTGATGCTTGTATTTCTTACCGTTTTTTCTAAAGAGCAAAAAGTATAAAACAACGTTTTTTGTATGGGGACCCCTCTTATTTTTTAATATTTTTTTATTTTTATTATTTCTTGGGTAATCCACCATAATAAAACATAATCTCTTAAAATTTCAACTGGCTACCTAGTACGGTTCCAAAGATACAGCCGTTTGAATGAGTGTTACGGTGTATGTGTCGGGTGCGTGTAGAGTTGTGACGTCACGCGAGTTTGCCGCGCTCGCGCGAAAAACTCCAAAAGGACGGAAACTAAAACCGTCGTAACTTTAAAACTACTGGCTCGATTTGAATGAAACAAAAACAGGTGTATTTCTAAATTTTTAGGCTACACGGTCATAAAGTTTCAAGTGATTTAACAGACCCACGGACATTCTTCATTTGCCACCTACCTTTTTGGAATAGCCAATACCCATCCATACGGATCTCTGGCTTTCCTACCTTCCTAGATACCCATCCCATACCTAGTTTGCGGATGAATAAACGATTTAAAAGAATAATTATTTCATTCCGAGCTGATAGAATGAAAAGATTGATTGAAAATAGCGTGTACCTAACTAATTTAATTTTAGATGAAAGATTATGTGCAATGTTGACACTGAGCGATCATATTGAAAAGTGACACATAATTATCTAGCACTTCTTATTTGCAATCTCTGCAAGCGTAGCATAAGAATGGGTTAGGGCGTATCCATGGATTTATAACTCTATCTATCGACGTCAAACAAAAGAGTGAGATATAATAATTATATCTAATTATTAGTTATAACCCCCTTATGTACTGCCTAACCCAGCCTTATGCTACGCTAGCTGGGCTTAAAGTTTAACTCCAAATAATAGACTGCAAATTACTCTAGAATCTTACTAGGCCAAGTTCAGTCAAGTAATAGCTTGTTAAATCGTCTGTACCGCATCATTAGACAGTAGATTACGTAGTTCTCTCTCGTTTGTGATTTCAACATCCATTCGTTCCTCTTTTGACCAACGCTTGTATTGTACGATCAAACATTTTATTTGTCTCTACATTTTTTCAAGACATTTTTAGACGAAGTGATTTAATAATATCTTCAAATATACAATGAGATCAGTATCCTTTAGTCTCTTCATTTTATTTGAAGACCTTCTTAATCATTTGCAATTTAGAGGAAGAAAACTAAGTACACCATTAAGAACATCCAACTAGAATTTATGAACCATCCCCGTATGTGGTCAACAAAAAGTCTCGTCGAGGACTCTACAGTGTATTGAAATGTTTTGCACTTTGTTTAGTGATGGCTTTCTTTTAGTTTGCAACACATAAACTAGACATCTACGATAGCTGAGGCAGACCTTGCTCGTTCGTTGGTCTATCTACCTATTTCAAATCTCTATGTCTTTTTTGTAGTCTTATAAAGGTGGGTAACCGAGCGATCTTTGACTTAATATTTTCTCTAAGTGATAAATCATACCAGAATGATGAGATTCTAGTATGAGGTCAATAAAATGTCAAAGTAAAATCATCAAAGAGATTTCGTCTTGGTGAACGAGGGCGCTCGATACCTTATAGTGATAGAGCATCATACGGATACTCTTGCCATCGGCTCTTTTCTTTCTATGTTGAATGCGTTGTTTGTACGTTTCGAAACAGTCTCTGTAAAGTTGGTGCCACTTAACGTTTGGCAGTTTCTCGTGAGCTCTGGGACAAAAACCCTACCTCCGTCGACCTTCACACAGCTGGGCCGCGATGTGTGAAACTGCACATTTTAGCCGTGACCAATCGAGCGAGAAGATGTGGGTAATTGTGAGGCTTTGAGGCTGTATTACGTGGTGGTTATAGCACGCAACGTGCGACCATTGTCATGACACCAAATGAAACCCTCTTTGGATGTAGCTGGTTACATGAAATTTAAAATGGACGGATGATGATTATAATGGATGAATGGACAGATCATGTTGGTGAGCGATGAAGAGTATGACGGAGTGCTGCTTGGTAACCTCAGTCTGGTCCAGGTAGACGGAGTTGGTGATGTCTATGTATTGATGATAAATAATATCTTCTAAGATAATGTGTTAGTCCCAGCATGTAACGTGTGACACTAAATGAAACTCTATGCCTTTTGAATGTAGCTGGATTACGTGAAAAATCAACCGGACATAGGGATAGAACAACAATCCTTCTATTTGATGGACAATTCAGATTTATTTAGACATACATACTTTATGAATAAACAAGACAATTACTCAGATTCACGTTGTCAATGAAAAAGCAGCCAAAGGACAGTGAAAAAGATAACAATACTGATTGATAGCTCAACCCAGCCCATCAAGACACTTTGGTATCTTACTAGTAGATAGTTTAGTTTCAGCACGTTAAAGTTATTCTGAAGTTTTTAGCACTTATAATGTCTCAATCATGTGACAAAATTTTAAGCCAATAGCTAACGCTAATGATATTCACGTTTTCAATTGAAATTAGCGTTCAATACTCGTACTTGATTACATTACACATGCATTATTAGCGTAGCGTACTATTTGAGTTAACATCTCTGTGATTATCGAATGTTTGCGCGATGCTGTCTCTATTTGTACGTATTGATTGCTTAGAATTTTAGATTTATCATCATCATCATTTCGATTTTCCTTATTTAATCAGATGATAAGTATATCCTACTGGCTGCAAAAGTGTGACTGTAGGCACACAATTTATAGGTAGGTAGTAAACAAACTTACCTTCCTATAAAATTGTGTGCCTACAGTTCGAAAGACAGTTCGGCCTAAAATTCGAAACATGCCAACATTTAGGTGATATTGTACCTGTAATTACTGTAATGGATAACTCGTACTTCGTTCGCCGTATTTCCCCCTTATGATTCAGAATCCAGTCACACAGCTCAGATTTGATAGACTCTGAACCCGTTACTCATTTAAATAGGTATTGTCACTGGTAAATTGGTAACTATCAAGACAAGGTGACTCGTCTAATATGACTGATCAATCGTGCATACAGCATTGTGGGATAGATATTAGTCAAGGCAGGTATCACTATGCAGTGACCACAGTGACTCTACTTCCAAAACAGCATACACTACGTGCCACGAAATAAGATACTTGTGAAACCACGTGGTTTGACATGAGCAGTGACGATTTATAATATAGGTCTCTATAGCGGTATGAGGTCTGAGTGCGGGAAGGGACCGGGCGTCATCGGGGTGACGGAAAGAGGTGCGGGAGGCAGGGTCAAGTCTCTTGTTTCGTGGCACGTATTGTACCAAGTTGAATCCATAAGTAGAAGCATTGAAGTTCAGTTTCGCTTAGCAAGAAATAGAGAAGAGATTCAGAGTTATCGGTCAATAGCAGAGAGGTGCATCAAGAAGATAATGATGACCCTCCATGCTAGACTGTCTCTCAGGTCTTCTAGGGGTTTTGATGTATGTAGTTTTTCCAGCATAGAATGCGAAGAATCGACGTCATGGAGTGATTGACAAATACTTCTCAGTTTGTTCGTCAGACCCATTGTCACCCACGTTTCACAGTCAGGTCTTTAACGCTAGGCTGTAACTAGCTATCCTCTTTATCCAGCCTATGAATGACGCTCACTGTTGGGTAAAGGCTTCTTCTTTGTCACGCCAACCTACTAGCTATTTATGATCGTTGTATAAGGTACGAACCTTATTCCCATTGGCGGTAGAGACGAGGTCGTCCATCAGCAGCTGCCCCCAAGCGGCGAGCATGCTCGTAACGTAGTCGTGCTCAACCGGCTGAGCCAGTTGGGATGCCGCCTGCACCGCCAGCGCCGCCGGCGGGTAGTGAGGCGCGGATAGCGGCTGTGTGATGCCTGTGGACAGGAACAAAGGTTAGTTGAAGAAAGGAGGAGGTTCACTATTGTTTTTAACCGACTACGCGAAGCAAAAAGGAGGGTTATGATTTTAGCAGCGTATGTATGTATGTATGTATGTATGTATGTATGTATGTATGTATGTATGTAAGTATGTATGTATGTATGTATGTATGTATGTGGGTATGTATGTTTGTGTGTTCATCTGTTCCCTCGCAGAGCCTAAACTACTCGGCCGATTTCAACTAATGAGGTGTCGTTGGATTCGTCTTAATCACCCAGGTAACATAGGATAGTTTAAGTTTGAAAATAACCAAGATGGCGGCTGTGCTGCGCCCTAAAGTGGTGGACCTAAAAATAAAAATTATCGGATACCATCGTCATGGGTATCAAATGAAAGGGCTTTAAAAGACCTTTTCAAAAATGTATAACACATGTAGCGTCAACATAACAAATAGAACAAAAAAATCCAAAATGACTTACTAAAAAGCTCAAAAAAAATATAGAAGTTGAAAATTAAAACCCGACTAATAAAAGGCTCATAACAAGACCTGTTTATCCTTAAAATAGACTCATAGATAATTAATCGTAGTCGGAGGACACCACATTCGCATTTGATAAACCGATGGCCTCCGACTACGATTAATTATCTATGAGTCTATTTTAAGGATAAACAGGTCTTGTTATGAGCCTTTTATTAGTCGGGTTTTAATTTTCAACTTCTATTTTTTTATCTTTATCTTGAGTTCCGCCTGATTCCCCTAAGCTCATTCCTGTGTCCTTCGAAAATGTATATCCGTTTTATAATTATTGGCGTTTTATCAGACGAAACTAAGGTGATAACTTTCGGGGGAAAAATGGGGAAATTAGACTAAATAGATTATTTTAACCTTTGGGTTTCACCATAGATAAAAATTATATTTTCTTGCTGTCAATTTCAAACTGTAGTTTACTATGTAGAGTGCTGGTTTAGCTTGAGCGCCTTATATGCTCTCCCACTTTTCTATCATCCTAGAGTGGTATGGAGATATACGTAGATGTACTGAGCTATGAACCTCGATATGGCCGCTCGAAAAAACTAATTTAGAAAAAAAAATGCAAGTTCAACACCATTGATGTCTTTTTTTACTTCCAAAACCAATGAAGAAGGTTTTAAATTATAGAAGGTAAATCTTCACTTACGCATGTTTTTTATTGTAATTTATAATCTATTTTTGCCTATTGATTTGGGCGTAACTCATCTATATCTATATCTATATCTATACTTATAATAAAATTCTAGCGAAGTCAATTCTGTACATTGAATATTTTTAGAAAAAAACTAGCAGGGGTTACTAAGTAAACTATACTGAATCCAAAAATGCAAAAAAAACGGTTTATGTCTGTCTGTCTGTCTGTCTGTCTGTCTGTCTGTCTGTCTGTATGAACACGATAAACGCGAACACCGCTGAATAGTTTTCAACCAAACTTAACATGGTCGTAACTCACGTTTCTGGGAGTAACTTAGGCTATCCGATGTTTAGAATACATTGCGGGTTGCAATTTTAACTTCGTTTTTTGTAAGAAATATTCATAATTTGGATATGGCTTTTTGAGAAGGTATGTTAAGAACGTGATACTGAACATATTTCTGCAAAAAAAAATTAAAAGTCCGACTTTGAACCACATTTTCTCGAAAACCTACATTGCGGGTTGCAATTTTAACTTGATTTTTTGTAAGAAATATCCATAATTTTGATATGGCTTCTTGAGAAGGTATGTTAAGAACGTGATACTGAACACATTTCTGAAAAAAAAAAAATTAAGTCCGACTTTATTATCTCTGAAACCGTTGATTTACCAGGCATAGTTCCCTGGGAAAAAATGTTCGTTATGATGAGGACTATACGTATACGTACGTATACGTGGTCTCCCGCTTTGTTGGCGGTCTTTTAACACTCTGTATAATAGCACGCTACGACTTTTGGCATTTGGGGCGCATATTGTAAATGAAAAGTCGGCATTTGTTTTTATTTTATTTTGGCGGAAAATGTTAGTTCTACAAGCGTAGCATGAGGCCGGGTTAGAGCGTATCTATGGGTTTAAAATAATAGGTATCTCACTCTTTTGTTTGACGTAGAGCGGGATGGACAGAGCCATAGATACGCTCTAACCCAGCCTTATGATGCTTGCTGGAGGGAATTGTGAGTGGTTTTCGGTGGAGGTCGGACAAAGTTTATCGATGTTAGAAATGTAGTACTGTTGCGTCGCGGTCGAAATGTTCTGGATTTGAACCCACGCGAGGTTGAAATATTTTTGTGCCTTTTTTTAAATATTTACTTGATATTAAAAAAAATATTTTGTTTGCCGTAGAGCGGGATAAACAGAGTTATTTGCGGTAGATACGCTCTAACCCAACCTTATACTTTGCTTGCTGGCTTAGCATGAGAATGGGTAAGACCTTATCTATGGGCTTATAACTTTATCTATCCCACTCTACGTCGAGGGAGATACATAATAAACCCCCATACTTTCCAGGCATTTCTTATGCTAAGCTTCCTGGTATCTTATACGGGCGATACCTAATCTAAACAAAACATATTTTATCATAAATGTATTGTTTAGATTAGGGCACACACACACAGACAGACACACAGGCAGGCACACCCTCATAAACACATAAACAGACACACACACAAAGCTATCAAACTTATGACACCCCTCTTTGTTGGTCGGGGGTTAAAAAAAACCTTCCTTTTGAGTTTTCCTCCACAGTCGAATTTAAATTAAATGTCACATGTGTAAAAACGCATACGAAGTCGCGGGCACAGCTAGTTCTATTATAAAACAATTTAGAAAGAAGTTTTTTTTGTGTATACGGCCGCATAGAAATACTGTGTATATGTTTATTATCATTATTATGTCGGTAAAAATAAATATTTGTATCAAACAATTTAAAAATACCACTAACTTTAATAAGATTGACATTACCTTGACGAACTTAAACATCATTTGTTGAGTAAGTGGTGTGAAAAACCATCGCAAAAACTATAACTCGTGAACGGCAGGATGTAATTCGAATTAAGGTTGCATCAAAGTATCATCAACACGTAATAACATCAGCAAAAAATGACAAAGTATCACGCTACCCATCTTTCTGTGAATCATACGCAGATTAAAATCTTAAATTTTATAGATTGTTTATTACCTATCATAAATATAACAGGTAATCTTTATGCGGATAATCACTAGGACTAGGAGGATTTTCACGAGAACTCTTAAACCTACGTTTTAATGATGTCAGTAGGTTTGTCTTTGTTGCAAGGTATTTTTTTTTACCTTAGTTGTGAATACCGAGGTCAACCTAGGAAGAAAGAAGAAGAACATGGAAGAAGAAGGAGTGAGGTAGCGCAGGACAGGGAGTCTTTTGGTTGAGGAGGCCAAGAACCATTTTGGTTCGCTGACCTAAATTGATACACAAAGCATTTCAAGCTTTTTAGGATACAAAGGTATTTTGAAAACACTTATCTGGTAACAAGACTCACAAATTGAAGTTTTACAACCGCGAAAGCAATAATAATATATAAAATAGCCAAATGAACAGGTTAATAAATCTCAAGTTCATTGCTCTCGTATGAACGACTTTGTATCGATCTGAACTGAACCAAAAGTCGTTGGCCAAACAAAAATGTTTCGTCGATCGACGTTTTACTCGTACTAGAGCCAGATTGAACTCGAATAACCTGCAATTAATTTGACTCCAACCGCTTAAGGTTCATATTGTATTTTTTCTCCTTGGGATACTTCCGTGTTTAGTTCAGTTGAATGAATGCCTGCTATCATGGTTCATTGGTTTTAGCTAAGTTTTCCTTGATTGTCACGATCGGCTCACAACATTTATCGTGAAACTCGCCTTGAGTAGATTCTCCCGACTCCTACTTAGACATAAACAAAACACCACAAAAACTCGAGTTGCTGTTTTGCGTATGTGGTGTTATGCTTAGAAAGGAAACAGATGCTGTATGTTATTGTTTTTATAGTTTGTGTATTAATATTCTTAAGCCTCATGGTCAGAAAAGTAGTTTATCACTAACTATTTTTGTTGATCAGATACAGTACAGTACGAACAAAGGATAGAAAGTTGCAAACGATAGAACTTAGGTGGGTATAGGTGGCGAAGTCATTATGGGTGGCGAATTGATGTGCCGACTAGTATTAGCCGGATGGAAGTTTATCTGGCCCCTGTTGCACGAACGTGACAACGACAGGTGACAGGCGACATGTGACAATCCGACAATTTAACAAGTTTCTGTTGCACTAAGATTTTACGCGACAGGCAAAAAGTGACAAATTGTCGTGAAAAACTTGTCGGATTTGCTTTGTGCAACCATAAATTGTCAAGACGACTCGACATATTTGTCAAATTGTCAGACAATTCCGACAGGTGACTATGCATATGTCGAGACGTGACAAATTTGTCACTTACTATGACAAGTTTGTCGAATACAATTTATTGTCGGTGAATCCTACCATGGTTTTTTTACAATTGTCGAGCTTTGTGCAACGCTTGTCAAGTCCTGACAATTTGTCAATAATTCACCTGTCGCAGTCTGACTTATTTTTTAATGTTTGTGCAACATCATTTACTTGACAATCCGACAAATAAGTCAATTTCCGACAAATAAGTCGACTTGTCGCGTACGTGCAACAGGGCCGTTGTATCGTGCAAAATGACGTGAAAGAAGACGATCCCGATAACAATGCTATTATTGCTGAAGGCAAGCTTAGGTTAATTTTATATAGGAGTCGGAAAATCCAAAGAGACTTTTTTCTGATGTTTCCCTGGCACTTTACGGTTGAATGAATAATAAATATAATTCAAGAATGCTTCTTAGATCATTGGGGCGGCAATTATCAGACAAAAGGGGCGTTTTGTCTGATAATTACAGTGCTGTAGGTACGGTGTTTAAACCCTGCGTCATTGGTTCACATTGCGTGTGTGTACGCTATTAGCAAGAGCTGTGGGCTGTGTGATTTTTATTTTGAATGTTTATAAATAGTACCTAAAGATACCCGTTTAACTTTTTGTCCTATAATACTCAATACCATTTTGTGAGACAGCCATTAAGAAAATATTCCGATGCATCTTGTGTGCATCGGAATATTTTTATCTTAGGAATTAAAATTGACTTATCTTTATAGATGCCCATAAGTGGCTTTTAGCTGCTTAGTTACATAGAAAGTTTATGGAGACCACGCAGAAATAGCTAATCCCAACCTTCAAAACTAATTGAAGTTTTAACTAAAGAAAGACTAGCCACAGTGGCACGACATCTGATCCATTTTGCTTCATCACTACGTAAAGTAAAGCTAGTTGATAGCGGGATAAGAACAGAGCTCGCTGTGTGCGTCACGGTAGACTTCGTCGCCTTTGTTATTAGACCACAAAGCTTACTGATTTGAAGATTATCTAAGCATCTATAGTGTATCTATCGGTGGTGAGCCCTTGGTGGTGAGGGTGGCAGCAGGCACATAAAGAATGTGAATTGTGCGTACTTACAGTCCCGAAACTTGCTCACCAGGCCTTGTTCCGTCACCTTTGTTGGAAGGTAACTAAGCCTGCTTGTATAGTACTTATGGTGTATCAATGGTAAGCCCTTACCATCAGCGTAGTTGGGTGGTAGCAGGCGGATGAAGACGTCGCCGCGGCGCCCCCACGGCCGGTGCCGCACGTTGTTGCACTCGCCGCTGGCGCTCCGGTACTTGCTGGGGGGGCACGGGGTGCTCCGCTCGTCCTCCTCGATTGTGCAGTTTTGTCTGCAAGTTCATTTAAGAGGGTTAACATTGGGATCCTATGTGACTAGATCACGGATCGGCACATAGGTATACGGCGTTAGCCTCGACAGCCACGCGATACGGTACTGTCTCTTATTACACTATCTTATGAACTAGATTTTGACCGCGACTTCGTTCGCGTGGACTACAGAAAAAGGATATGTGCTTTACTTTGCCCCTAAGTATAAAAGTGTGATGATAAGTAGCCTATGTGTTATTCTGGTATCTAAGCTATCTCCATTACAAATTTCTGCCAAATTCGTCCAGACGTTTCAGCATGATATAATAACAAACACACACACTGACTCACAAACTTTTACATTATTAATATTAGTGGAAAATTGATATAATATTATGTCTATAACATGATAGATGGCGGTGTATCGAGCTGTCGGAAATAATATTTTGCTAAGTAGGTATATGACGCCCAAACTAAATAACTACCGGTTTGAAACGGGTCGAATCGCGGTACGTTTAGTAGTTAAATAAATGACCTTTATTATCCCGTAATATACGTATCCCGTGCTATACGTACCGCGATTCGACCCGTTTCAAACCAAAAATTATGTGTGAATATCGCGAATCATTAAAAGTTACTAAATAACTACTATAGGATTACTAAATTAATAGTTCGTTATTCTGTAGACCATGCGGACGATATTGCGATATTGAGACAATGTAAGATTTGTAAGATATTTGTAAGCCAAGTGTAGGCTTAGTTAGAATTTGGATTCTAATTAAGTATTATTTATTAGTACACCCCTGAGTGTACTAATAAAAAAAACTTCCATCAAATCCAAATTCTTGCTAAGCTAGCCATGCTAAGTCTACCTAGCTTTCAAATCAAAGAGACTTCCAATAGTTTACTAATTCACTCATAGAAATCAATTAAACCAAAGACATTTCACTGCTTTAATGTTCCTTTTTTTGTAGGCACAATTAGTTGCGTAGCAGGTAGGTATTGTGCTCTTTCTATGGGTACATTACTAACATAATGAACTGTTATTATGATGCGCGAATGTTTTATTGTTCAATTGAGACAATAAAACAACCTAATCCTAATGGTCATAGTTTTTGTCACTGTCATACTTACATAATCTTTTTCGATAGCGTCTTTATAATGTATAGGTACGGTCGGCCACAATCTCAGATACCCCATGGCAGCTCTTATCGCGCGCGGCATAAGGGCGCCAATCAAACAAAAAGGGGTATCTGAGACTGTGGCCGACTGTACCTAGTAACTTTATCATTACAAAAATAGCCAGTCTTTGTGACAAGAGTTTACTTACACAAAGATTTCGGATGAAATTAAGATTTAGCAATTGAAGTAGAGTAACTCTATCAACAAATGAAACAACCTCTCAAGTCTCTATAAAAACAGCCAAACTTTTTAAGTGCCTAAGACATTTTTCTCTTATTCCATCTAGTATGACTAGATGGAATAAGGGACATTTTTGTGATGAGCTCCAATGAGATACTTTCTAGGCCACGTTCTTTCGATATCTCATAGATGGCGGTAAACAACGGTACAGTGGTCTATATTGTAAACTTTTTTGTGTAAACCTTAATGGCTCGATCTGTTCATATCGTTGCCTATAAAAAAAAATATGTCTATGCTATCAGTAGACTCTTTACACTGTACCGTTGTTTACCGCCCTCTATGAGATATCGAAAGAACGTGGCCTAGAAAGTATCTTATTGTGATGAAATATCGGGTGACCAAAAACAAAACGATATCGTGGTAACAATCCGAAAAAAAAAATTGTCTACTTACGCATCATTGGCCCCTAGTAACAATCGTCGCTCCAAAGCAATAGCTTCACTGGCTGCCCTCCTTAAATCACTGGGCACTGCATTGCTCTCTAAATCCTGTTTGTTCTGTGCCTCTATCTGCACCGCTAACGCAACAAGCGCTAGAAGCAGACCACGCCGCAGCCTGTCAACAAGGAAAATAAACAAATGAATATTGACGCATTTTTAAGATGCGGCCATAAAGGGTTGAAGATGATGAAAAAGTTCATAAATAATCATAAAAAAATAAAAAATTACTTCTTGCGTGACTGCATGAAAAAATGAGCCACTATATTTCTTAAAAATTAAATACCGGCCGGTTAAATATTTTTAGAAGCAACATTTTTGGGGTAGGTTTAACTATATTTTTCATTCTTGAAAAGGGCTTACGCTGCCAGTATTTTGAAACCGGTCAAATGAGGTTGGTATGTAAGTATACTTTTTTCAATGCCTACCTATAAACAAACAAATAGGGAAGTTGGATACATCGTTAAAATGAGAAAACAATGGTCGTTTATCTGTCATCGATGGGTGTTGAGAAAACTCGGAACCGACCGATACATCTCTATAGTAAAATTAAAAATGACTGAGTCAAAACAATTGTTGTTATTTTATCTTTTCTGTCTTACTTTTTTGGTCTTACCATATAACAAAGGAAACCACAAAGTTCTATTGGGCTTATGAGGGGGCTGTTAAGTGAATAGGTGTCTATTTTATTGAATTGCCACATATATTTTATTTTACTTTCCATTCCACCTGGACAGTGGACATGTCATTGACACCGGTAGGTACATCATTCGTATACTGTCAGAGATAGAGAAAAAAGTTTGATAAAATATTTACAAAATTTACAGTCATGTCACTTTTATCTAGCTACAGCTAATCCCGTACCCGAAGGCTGCCAAACGGGACCCTATTAGTCAAGACGAAGAAGCTCTACTCCGTGCAATTTTAGTTTTTAAAGCCGAAGGTATTTTGTTGCACTGGTGATTCTGAGCCAAATTACAAAATTTCATTCCAAAACGCGCGAAAAAAAAAATTCATTTTTCCATACAAATGATTTGCGATAGCCGTTTGTATTGGGAAGTGCTTTTAGAAGTTTTTTTTCGCTTGTTTTGAAGTAAAATTTTGGAATTTGGCTCAGAATCACGAGTGCAACTAAATACCTTCGGCTTTAAAACCACTAAAATTCCACGGTGTATAATCAAAACTTAGTCGTAGAAACAAAATGCTCTAATAGTGGGTTATTAATAGTGTACATAAAAACGTGTTATTCAAAATCTTATAAGGTAGGTCATAGTGTAGAATGATAGAAGACCAAAAAGTCACGGCTAAGTGCATAATAATAATATTATGCCTTTATAACACGACTTTATTTATTTGGAGAATATTTTGGGTTGCGTTCTCGTTAATTAGCTTAAATGCCTAATTAGCATAAAACCTAACATAAAACTTCTTAAATATTCATAAACATTTTTGTGTTCTTTGTGCGAAATTGTATGCCAAATTGTTTTTCTTTGTTCTTTTGGACCTTTATAGGTAAATATGGCGATGATTTTTTAATCCTCGGCCAAAATTTGTCGAAAATTTTAAGGTTTACACAGTTTAATTAATTGAGGTAGTTTGTATAAACTAATGAAAAATATTTTATTTTACGTTGGCAATAAAAATTATAAGTACTGTCCTTATGTGCTTTTTCATAAAAAAATATTTTTTCGCCAAATTCAGAATAAAAAAAATATTTTAGTTTAAGTTTTGAGCACATTGAAGTTTTTATTTATGAAATGTTTTTTTTTTATTCTAATTCGTTTACCAACGATCCACATCTATTGGTTTTATCTCACTGTTGCTAAGAGGTCGTGGTTTTTTAGTTCACTTTATAAATAAACCAGTTTTGTACACGTCATGCGGTACATTTTTATCCATGTTTTAATAGAAAATACTTTTAAAAAACAGCCATTAATAAAAGCTTGTGATCTCGTTTATACGAATAACCTTTAGCACGTGATTCGATGTGGTTTTGACCTCCATGAAAGCCATGGATACAAAAGCTACCAACCTCCTTTGAAATCACTACCCTTTATTGACTGCTTGACAACTATTTTTTTAAACTATTTTCTAAATTATTTTACTTTACTTTAATTTAATTATTACTTTACATTGTTTATTCTTCTTAGGAATAGGCTTATGTTAAATCTTTTTAGTTGATACCTATGTAAGTAGCTAGAAGGCATTATTCATTGCAAAATGCAAAATTGGTTTAAATAGTGATGATGATAAAGAGTAATTTATCTCAAGTTTGTTATTTTAATAAACTACAAAAGTCTAGTTTTAGAGGGCCATAGCCTTTTCAATGACAGCACACATAGCTATTCACATAAGCAATCACCAAATACCACTAGAGTCTCAATTAGGGCGTGCAGAACCGGTTCCGGTTCCAGATTTTTGATACCCGGTTCTGGGAGCAGTCGGAACCGGGTAACCCGGTTCTACCCGGTTCTGACCGATAAAACTGTAAGTTTCCTAATAATCAAATAAATCACTGAAAAACTGAGAGGATAGGCTGGAAATGACATTATTAACAGGTCTGAAATAAAAACTGGCATTGTTATCATGAAATAACAGGAACAATAAAGGAACTCCAAAAACTTGGTTGCGGGTTCAAGTCCTGTCCCGAGTGAATTTTTTCAACTTATTATAAGTGTTTGAACTCCAAAAATATAATTATCTTATACAAAATCAGACTACACAGTCAGGATCAATAACTAAGCACGTCTAAGCTCCTGTCACTTAGCGAGCTGCGTAAACGATTACAAATTTAGCCTGCTGAGGAGAATATCCTTTCAGGCACCACACTTTGTTAGCGGCATAGCTCTTAAATACGTATATGCTCATAGGAATGGGGACTCAAGAAAGGCGGGCAGTACCTTAGGTTTAAGGACGTGCAGAAACGCCACACGAAAAGCTGTGCAATCGACCATTTGACATGGGAAGAGCAGGCTGAAGACCGAGCCGTTTGGTGGCATACAGTCAAATAAATATAAAAGTAAAAGTAAGTGAAACCGTTAAATCCATATACAAATCAAACATCTCCGAGTTTGCGGCCAAACGAAGAGTTGCTCTTGATGCCAGACGAAGAGCTGCTCTTGATGCCTGACGTGATGAACTCAGATGTAGACCGCCAGCGGCCATTCAGTATAACTACTCCAATGGAATTTTAACGTGTAGGTGCAACCGCAAGGAGGGATTGAACGGGATGTTGAAAGGCGTATCAAAAAAGCTAGACGGGCCTTTGCCCAACTAAAGGACATCTGGAAAAGTCCTAGCTTTCTTAGAACCAAGAAGATCCGCTTATTCAATTCCAACGTGAAAACGGCCCTACTGAACGGCTGCGAAACCCGGAAGGTCGGAAAAGCTGACACACACACAAAAGATCTAGGTCTTCGTCAACAACTGTCTAAGAAGCATCTTACGAAGACACTGGCCCAACAACTGGCACCATCTCAAATGCCGAACTGTGGCAGATCACCAAACAAAAACCCGTAGCCCAAGACATCAGGAATCGCAAATGGCGTTGGCTGGGATATACCCTGCGTAGACCCGATCACCACATCCCGAAAGTGGCTGTCGACTGGAAACCCGCCGGAGGCTCACGACGACCCGGAAGACCGTCCCAGGGGAAAAGATCCGTTCTCTCTGAGACGAAAGAGAAGGGATCAACTTGGCCAGAGCTACCCTCCCTAGCTATGAAAAGAGACAAATGGAAAGCCCTTGTGTCAGCCCCAGACTCCACGGAGGAGTAAAAGGATAAAAGAAGAAGGTGAAACCCCCCTTTTACAGCCTAGATAGGCTACATAAGTCACATGACGGCAAATGACCGACGCCTTCCCCAGCCGCAACAGTCACCGTGACTGAATCCGGTCGGATGGAATCATCATCAAATAGTAATACCTACATATGCTAGCGAAAGGTTGCTACAACAACTTCCACCATTTTCAAACATCGCCATTTCTATACTGATTGATGTCTACGTCTACGTGGTCTCGAACTTAAGGCCGTCGAGGCTGGGACAAGAATAACATCGTTTTTGCCTACATTTCCCACCTCATCTGTGCTGATAACTTCATAATTTTCGTTCCTTGACAAGTGCTGTACGAGGTTGACAATACCCCTGCGCTTATCATCGGAATTGGGCCGAGGAAATACAGCTATTATTGCCAAATTAAGTAACTTTTTAGATTTTTATAAAGAACCGGGGGAACCGGGTATACTTTTTCGGAACCGGTTCTGCAGATACCTCGTCAGAACCGGGTATACCCGGGTATTTCGGAACCGGGTAGAACCGGGTGCATGCCCTAGTCTCAATGCCATAAGAAACGAAATCAAAATTAGTTGTACAACCTCGACCGCTCAATGGAGTCAGCGAAAGTGCAGTCAGTGCTACGTGACTGCAAACACTGATCACCGAAAAGGGTGCTGATTATAGGGACGTGCCTCAACCCGACAAGGTCAAAATCACTTGCAAAATTACCAGCGAGCACTTTGAATTGAAATTGAACTTAGTACCGTTGGCAATAGAGATTGAATGGATCCATTTGATGGCTACAGTCATTTGATTTTGACACCCATTGTTTTGCTAAAGGTTACGAAAATATTTCACGTGAGATTTGAACGTTGAAGGCAAAACGAGGTCTCGATTCGTCACAAACGCGTGTTTTAAAATACTTTTTGATAGTTTGGGTTTTCGGAGGCTCTGTTTCGTTAGTTGAGAAATCTCTACTATACGGCACAATGCATGCAACGAGTTGTCTTTGAAAAAGACATCAACGCGTTCACTGGGCGAATTTATTGTGGCTGTTTTTTTTTTTCGTGTGTTTTTTCCTTTTTTCTCATTGCTACAAAATAGAATATAGCTAGAAATAGAATATAAATATACTATACAAAATAGAATATAGTATGTTATGGAATTCTTGTCAAACGATTTAGTGTGTTATGAGACACTTAACCTCTAATGTTGGCAGTTTGTATAGGAAAAAGAGGATTGCCAGCTATTCACTTGAAGATTATCCGTGTTTTTCTATACAATGAAATGCTCTACTGAGTTATTTTAATAAGACATGACCTCACCAGCAAATCGCCGACTAGTTGACCTTTATGCGTCTAGTAGCATATCCTGGACCTCTTCTGTTATGGACTTGGAAATGCGTATATCCTATGCATAATCTATATGCCATGATATTAATCATGCTAAATACAAAAAATAAGTTTACAATATTTATGTCCTTTTGTGCGTTTGACGAGCATGTAAGGAAGAGTTATGTTATTTATGGATTCTTCCGTAAATTGTAGTCATTGGTATTTGGTTTATAATCAATAGGTATAACTTTTCCAGACGTTATGACAGGTTTCCACACTATAACATAGTTCCATTGGCAAATTATCTTAATCATTAGATTTAAACAGAAAACTTTTTGATAAAAAACCTTGCCCTAATAGTGTTCTATCTACCCAGCACAAACTATATACACTGGATAGAAGATTCTGTCCAAATCCAGATAATTATACTAAACGAATACTCATTGAATACAGTAATTCATTGATTAAAATATTAAATCGCATTATGAATTCAACTTTACAAATATCATCTTCAAGAGATCTAGTCAGGAACTCATACCAGTTATTCATCATAACTCTATCTTTAGGCTTAAGTTGTGTAGTCTCAGAACATACATTGTGTACTATTTGCATTATTTATAAGTTAACTCATCTATCAGGTAGTGCTGTGTTCCTATGTGTGTTTATTTACTTACTGCTTAGAAACCATGTTAGTACTAATTGATCTTTATAAATAGTAATCTATGTGAGTGGGTAAATGATGAGACTTTGCAGTCGTTATAAAACACGAAGGTGTTTTAATCTTTTTGTTTGAGATATTTGTTTTTTTTTATACCTAATCACAAACCCACTTCGCACTTTACGCTTCTTTGTGGCAAAAATAAACCCACAAATATTTTCAAAAGGAAAGCTCAGCCGTTTGACAAACAACCTTACGAAACATAAATTTATTTTTAGGTATGTCGCTAAAATTAAATTAAATTAACACCTATATGTTTTATCGTGTTAATTACTCAATTTATTCTTGATTCTAAATAGTTTCTTGCTAACCGCAGAGGTATTTCACACGTTAGAGCATGATTTCCGTAAACCGGTTTTTTGTTATACTTACTTAGATGGTTTTTTGATAGACTGTCAAGCCAATCTTGTCGAGAAATGAGTAGGTAGTGAGAAAAAGGCTACGGCATCAAAAAGTGAAGAAACATATTTGTCTTTTTCAGAATTTACAACTATTTTGTGTTTATAGTACGTAGTGAACAGAGATTGATAAGCTGTCGATTGTTGGTTGCGTTATCATTCAGAAGTTTGGCAGGCTCTACTTTTGTAGAGTTATTGATAGAAATATTTTTAGCATTTAGGGCTACAATAGTTTATCAATGTTAATATATTAATTGCCCTTTATAGTCTTTATGGAGTACAATAAATTGTACATTGGCTAATTCTAACAAATATTTTGGCAACTCGGCCCCACAATGTTCAACTTTTCGTACACACGACAGCACGTCGTCTACACGATAGCGCTCTTCTCCGTTACCTTACGTGCGACTTTACTACAAAAGTATACACTCTTACGTGCTGTCGTGTGTACATAAATCTAGGCAAGTGGGTACACTGTGCAGAGAGCTACTAGGTACACGTTTATGTAATATGGCGGCTTGCAAACAAACTATACACACATGCGGGCGTTGGGCAATGCACCGCGTGACTTTGCGTAGATTACAATTATTTGAGAGAATTATTCATGATACTTTATTCGGTCGCAATCTTAAATCTGGTCTAGTGCCGGTATTATAAAATTTATGCCACTTTTCGGCGTAATGTTTTTTTATTCTTATTCCGAAAATCACAATATCAAAGTGGGCCTTGGATGTAAACCTAAATAATGAGACCTATCACAACAGAATGTTAATTTGTTTCTACTGCTTTTTACTACTGACTGAATTAAAGTATTATAAGGTTATATTTGACATGACCGTGACACGTTTTGTTTTCTTGAACGCACAATATAGAATCAAAACGGCATAGCGGGTAGCATTGCACATTCACTTCGAAAAACTCATTGATTTCGTGCAACAGGTGATCAAGCGCGAATCAAACCATAACATTTAGAACAAAGGGGTGGGTGGCTAACGGCGATCACATGACTCGCTCTCCCTTTACTCTGATCACATGATCCGTACTGGCATAAATATGCCCCCGGCAGGGCAATTAAACTCGATGGCTTCGAATGTGGCAACTTTGCTTGCGAAAACGTAGGAGACGGTGGAAAACGGTTACCTAACATCTGACAATGTGGACCGTGCGGCTTGCCTCAATTGCAAAGATCGAAGCCGATTTGTTGAGCAAAGTGTAAAGGTAAGGAAAATGTGGGTTGCAGTCGCGTAGGCAAATGTCTGTGACTCTACCAATAACCTATTAGTGCCAAAACAACTTTGTGGTGTAATTTACTCTGGCCGGCTTGCGACAACGCTATCTGGCAGAACTATCTGTTTATCCTTGGTTTACCCAGTAGCTGGAAAATTTTCTTTAAGTTGTGATTTATAATAATGACAATCACAATATGTTTTAACATCAGTAAGTACTATATTTTGTCTTTTTTCCAAGGCATTAAGACGTGCTAGGGAAACATTTTAATGATTTATTATGAGTATAACGCCTGCACGGCAATAGGTTGCGGGTTCAAGTCCCGCCCCGAGTATTTATTTATGCATTTAATAAATCTTAAACATTAGAAGATAAGCTTTTAAATCTGCTCAAATACTTATTAAAAAATCTAAAAACTTACAATAAGATTAAGTTTTTAACCCTTGAACTTGGACGAACACGTCATAATGTAAACAAACTAATAACCTAACTAATAATGCGTCAATTTTCCACTTTTCATTGCTAATAATAATGGTGGTAAACTCTCCCACGGCTACAATGACCGTGCGCGTGGAAGAAGGCATAACTTGACTTGACACTTGACGAAGCCGCTGCTATGTGCTATCCAGTGTCATCAATAATTACGTAACGTACTAACCATTATACAACCTCTCTCTGTGAAGATAAGATTTGTGATGCCGCATTCGTGCCGCGGCAAACAAATGGAGACATTTTGATGCTGCGTTAGCGTGAGTCTACATAAAATGCCACATAATTATTGTGCCGGAGTGGTAAGAGGTTGCTCAGGACCGAAAGACCTGGTTTGAAAGGGGGGAGGCCTTTGCCCAGCAGTGGGACACCCAACAGGCTACATAAAAAAAAAATATTGTGGGCTAGGCCGACTAAGCTGACAAAGGTCCGGTTTCTGGATTGAGAATTTAATAAGTAAATACTTAAGTATCGTTCTGTCACGTTCTTTTGTGAGAAATCTGCAGAGACAGAACGATACTTAAGTGCTTGCTTAGCGATTTTCTCAATTCAGAAGTCTGCAGAGAATGGTTGAGGCGCTCGGCATGCTAACTCCATCAAAAAAATGTAGGTAATGCAGCGACCGAGTGGTTACTTCACCCATCTAGTGTCAGTGAAGGTGCCCCTGGACGCTGTATAAATAAATCTCATTACGATGCAAAGGCCTAGGACTAGACATAAAATGGCAAAGATCAGTGATGTCCCCGATTTGTGGGATCCCGATTTAAACCCCTAGGCGTTACGCTAATGAGTATTCAGTTCAGGAATGTATAAAGGAACAATCGTTGTCAATCAACCGCGAAAATAAGGTGAAAATGTTATTACAAAATAGGATTATTTTTAACATTATTAGGCTGACTTTGTGCCCGGTTATCGATGTTCCTCACAAAAACACAAAATCAGAAAACAGGAGAAATGGATCCATTTGTTGATTTTGGGTAGGAAAGGAACCAATATTATGTGCGCGAGAGCACGCGACATGGTTTTATCAGTAAATCTTGACGTTTGGATAAATAAGATAGATCTTTATATACGTACTGTTTATATATTATCTTATATTTTTATATGATCTATTTATATATTATCTTATATCTTAAAATATAAGTTGTTTATATATTCTCTTTATATATTTACCGTAGTATGCATGTTACTTTGTATGTTATTTAATTATTGTGCACTATTTCCCATCCCGCTAACATATGCCATTGTAATTTCACGTTATTTACATTGGAGTGACATTATTATTCTTTACATCAGGTGTATTCAGTGTTAGTGTTAGTTGAAGTCGACAATACCGCTTATTTAAATGGTAAGTATAAAACTTTTTTGCAAGGACGTTTATAATAACGTGTTTGTCAAACGTCATCACTGATCGGGAGGGGAAATAGTACCACACCAAGGGTTGACTGGAAGAGATTTCTACTGAAACAAGTGCGCCATGTGCACCACTACTTTTCTTTATGCAATTTATCTTGTATTTTTTCTCGTGTGCAATAAAGTATAAAGATAGTTGATTGTTGTTACTAAGCAACCGGGGAACATTCTGGATGTTGCTTATATCGAAAACGATTTTGTTTTGTTTTAATCGTACAAAACCTGTCAGATTTTTTCTCGAGCCCACGCGAAGGCTTTATTTCCTCTTGTCCACATCCGTTTACAAATTGATAGTTGAATCACGATCCGAATGGTAATGTTTATCGCAAAACATTAAACGCTCAATAGAATTCGTGTACAATTATATTATTAGTCGGTCGATTTGGTTTTTACTTCACTTCCTGATGCTATGACCTTTCCGTGGTTCTTAGAAGTTACTTTGTGGGTCAGTAGAAATATGATTGGTGTAAATTATGTGGTAGTCACAAGCTTTTAGAACATCATTAGCACCAAGCACCAAGCAATTTAAGTTTGACATTTCAGTTTCACAATGGTCGTTTGTAACCAAGAACAGATACTTAATGATTTTGTCTTGTTTGCTCGTTAAAAGTGTGAGACCAGTAAATAGGTTAGCGTTGTGAGACACTCTATTTAAGGGTCAATGAAAGTGGCGTGACGTGAACTGCACAATTTTCACAGTTTTTTAAAATTTTGTGGCTAAGCTGAGCAATTTTCGTTGAGTGTCCTACATTACTCCGAAGAACAAATTGTTTCACGACAGTAATATAGTATTGTTTCATTATTTTAAACAACAAAACAACGATCATTCAGCGGCTCATTCAGCTGATTATGAGATTTGCTCGAACTTCTAGTTTTTTGGGTAGTACCACTGGTTTGTCGACCAGAAAAACCAATCAGTTTAATTATTGTTGTTTTTCGCACTAGTGGTAGCTACTCTGTTGTTTAGAATAATGAAAATAGTACTATTTTATTGTCGTGAAACAAAATCACTGAACCAAATATCTCAATTTAGCTAAAAAATTTGGACTTTCCTGCCACTCTACTTTCGTTGAACCTTAATTCTAAAATTGATTGATTCTAAAACCAGAAAATGCTTACAATCTTTGACGTTAAACTATTTTAAAAAAAACCTCATATTACTGTTTTGTTCACGTCGTTTCTAAATTAAATCCATATTGTTTTCCAAGGAAACATCAGGGTACCAAAAACCCTTTTGTAAAACGTAAAACGACACATAAGTAAGTAATTACTTTATTGATAGTTAGATCGTCGATGAACACCGGCATATCAGAGTTGATTGGCCGGTAATTATTTCCTAACGAAGCAACCTCAGTCGTGACCTTAAAGTTAACTTAACCACGCATAACTCGAGCACGATTTAAAGCACACCTGTTATAGAATAAAAAGAAAAATATCCGGACGGCCGGACGTAAGTTTTTATTTTTTTGCGGTTTTTATTATCGTGGTGTAGGTACTGGCCAAATGCATTTTGAGTTAAGTATTTCAGTTATTGTTTTTTCCTACCTTGCCAGTCATCGATTCAAGGTCTTTCACAAGGAAACACGACTGCATTTCAAAACTAAATTCATGAACATGCTTTAAGTACTGCTCTCTATCTCTATTAAAGAAAGTTGGTTTGTATTTCATAATAAAGCGATGGTACAGCATGCCCTATTAAATTGTTGATGCGATCTGAAGGTATTGTTACACTCCTTAATTACGGATTCCTCGGGTTATACGGACCTCAAAGCGGCGTTAAAAGTGTCATAAAGTCATGTAGTTAATAAAATCGTTGCAATATAAATGGACATAAATGAGCATTTAGTGGTACTTTGGTTGAGAAATTAAATGTTAGTTTTGCTTTACCTTTCATGAAATTCCAAATCTTCTCATATTGCCAAACATAGAGCCAATTCTTGGAAATGTCGCATTTGGGATTCTACGAAGAAAACATAAATAAAAAGTCGTAGAGACTCCCGAGAATTGCCCCCGTAAGTCGATTAAGAAATTAGATAAGAAGAAAAAAGTAACTCCAGCCGATAAAAATCTATTCTACTTGTTGTTATAGGTATAAAAACAATAAACAAATCGAATAGGTATTACACTGAATAATGTTAATATCGTGCTGTAACATTGTATAATATCTGTGCAATACGAAGGAAGGAAATTACGCTACTTAAGTATTACATGGCGCCACCAATTCATGCTTGTACGTACGTAAAATATAGGTACATAGAATTCGTGATAGACCAGTTAGCTGTGGCTAGTGGTTTAGTTGTTCAGGTCTTTAACCTTAGGAATGACGTGTCGGTTTTGACCAAAACATTGTAATTATAGGTTCGTTTACTATGTAGTATAGTACAAATAGTACAGTAGATACAATTGTTCAGTAGTTGGTGTTGTCTGTAAGAGATTATAAGGCCCGGTTTCTGAATTGAGAATTTTACTGAGTAAATACTTAAGTACCGTTCTGTCACGTTCTATTGTGAGTAATCTGCAGAGAAGGGGCGATATTTAAGTGCTTGCTTAGCGAATTTCTCAATTCATAAATCGGGCCTAAGTCACGCGTAGCTAAGCTATAGCTTATAAGTCTAATATCTAGCTAACCCACATTCTAACCTCAGTTACGAAGGCGGTACCGATATACTCTACCAGCAAAATGATTTGACAGTCAAGTAAAGGCTCTGGCGATTGAACTGAGCTTCAACGTTGCCGATGCTCTTGATACTCATCTAGCACCAACGTGCCTTAGTGTTGTTATGACCACATTGGGGATTGGTATATTATATCATACATTGGTAGGTACATGTCCCAATACAAATTTACTTTTTCAAAAAACTATTTCCAATCTGTCAACTCAGGAACAGCACGATCAAGGAAGCTAAGCAAAAGGTTTTCAAGCACCTCAATAGCTTAAGCTACGATGAAACTGAAAACATCCTAAGCATAATAAAGTAAATATCTCTCTTTCTCTCTTACACACACACACACACACACACACACACACACACACACACACACACACACACACACACACACACACACACACACACACAGACTCTCACACAGACACACTCACACTTACACATACCCCTTACTTACACACCCTCTCACTCCTCATCACACTACACGTTTGAGCTCTTAGATGCCTTTTATTGTTAGTTCTTTATCTCTTTTTCTATTTTTTATATAAACATTTTTCTTTAAGAACCACTATTGGTTGTACTAAATCTCAGCGTTGACCCGCCATCTAAACCTAACTTAGAATTTCGTCAATCTAGGCCTCCACAACACAGATGTAAATCTAGCGTGGAGACCAACGGAAAAATCATTACCTACTGTTCTGCACTCTAACCATTTTTTGCAATCTCTGAAACTGTAACTGTCTGTATAATTTATGTGTGGTTTTTAAATAAATACTTTTTATCTTATCTTTATCTTATCTTATCTTAAATGTTTATCCGTGGTAGAGCCGATGTCGTCTACCAGGTTCAAATGCCTTAGGGTCGAAAGCAAAATTGAATCTTATCTAAATAAGCTAACATTATCCCCTTTCAATTTTTATGATGCTTGCTTTAGAGACATGTTAATTAATAAAGATTAGCTAAAATCATAAGCTTCTCTAGACAATGGCTCTAATAGAAACTAAAAGTTAAGATCCGGCTTCCATTAGCAACGAAACAATGCATCTTGATTAAACGTTCTCAAAACTAGCAGTGACAGTACGTACTGGCAAGACCAAAGGCATCATTCGATATACGCACTTATATCGACCTCGATAGAAGTTACAAAGGTTTACTTTATGGTGTCGCTAGGGATGCCTGTTAAGTCACACCTACACAAAAACTGTAGCCTTTCTTAGATAGGGTCGTTGGACTCAGAATTAATTGAAGCATCTTAATAACGTATCGCCACACTGTATCCGTCATGGGTATTTAGCAGGGTGAAGACAAACTTTCTTTAATAGAGATAGAAGACTAATGCTCTGCGCATACAGCGCTACATTGGGATGCAGGATCAAGAATTTCAGATAAAGATTCTTGTGCCACAAAAAGTATATATTAAAAAGCAGTGGATTGAAATGAAAATATATATTTTTCGATATTAGTCGTACAATCAGTATAAAGTTTGGAGTTGTATCCACCGATCCCGGGATCATTTGGATGTATCCACGGATCCCGCGCGAGTTGTCTCCACCGATCCCGGTATCAGTTGGATGTATCCACGGATCCCGGGCGAGTTGACTCCACCGATCCCGGGATCAGTTGAATGTATCCACGGATCCTGGGCGAGTTGTCTCCACCAATCCCGGGATCAGTTGGATGTATCCACGGATCCCGGGCGAGTTGTCTCCACCGATCCCGGGATCAGTTGGATGTATCCACGGATCTCGGGCGAGTTGTCTCCACCGATCCCGGGATCAGTTGGATGTATCCACGGATCCCGGGCGAGTTGTCTCCACCGATCCCGAGATTAGTTGGATGTATCCACGGATCCCGGGCGAGTTGTCTCCACCGATCCCGGGATCATTTGGATGTATCCACGGATCCCGGGCGAGTTGTCTCCACCGATCACGGGATCAGTTGGATGTATCCACGGATCCCGGGCGAGTTGTCTCCACCGATCCCGGGATCAGTTGGATGTATCCACGGATCCCGGGCGAGTTGTCTCCACCGATCCCGGGACGTTTGACAAACACGTCATTATAAACGTATTGTCGACTGATGCACCTGATGTAAAGAACAAATGTCACTCCAATGTAAATAACGTGAAATAGTCAGATCATTGGAAATTGTAGAGTAAAATAATTCGACGGTTGCAGTGTCACGAATGGATCTTTTTCTCAATGAGGCAGAAGAAGGCATGTCACCGCGCCTTTGAACGAAAGTGAATCCGCCTGAGGCTAAGTGATGGCTTCGGCGTAGAAAGGAGGTACAGACAGTAACTATGTATGTTCCTTTGCTTCCGTTTATTTGTTATTTCCTCGATCTCCATCCAAAGGTTGTCTGGTAGAGATTGCTTTTAGAAAGAAGACCGCCCATTGTATACTAATTAGTTTTAAGAAAATTCTCTGTAAGTGTACAAAAAGATTAATCTATCAATTTATCTATCTAAGCTCTATGTAAAATAGTCTTCTTTATTGAATAGTCGTAGACCGGCTAAGATAGAATAAACATGAAGGGACATACGTCTAGCAGTAGACAAATAAATTCTGAAGAAGAAGAAGATTCTTCACAAGCGACCCGCCCCGACTTTGCACGAATGAAATTTAGAAAAAAATGCTAAGAAATGCGCTTTGCTTATAAATTATCTAGCTGACGGTGAAAATAGCATAGATGAGTTAGCTGATAAACAGACAAAAAGGTAAGAAAAGCGACTTTATTTTATCCTATGTAGGGATAGATATATTATTCTTCTTTCGTGTCGAAAGCGTCGACATCCTGGTCATAAAAGCTTTGTGCATTCAATAATATGCCACCTTGATTGAGCTTGGTCGTCAGAAGACCTACCAAGTAAAGATGTGACGTTTTTGTTACTTATCCACATTGGCACGAAACATCTGCCCTTTCCGGCTGGATTCTTCACATTTTTAGTTGATGATTATGGCCTCCGACTCAATTTTGTTTCATACCTTATTTATCCCAACGACGTCTGATTCGTACCTTTCTAATTAAATTATGTGTGAAATTACGAAATAAAGTTTTTGCAGAAATAATTTCACACATCATTTTACTAATTTGATAATTAATTTTACCACCTTATAAACCTTGATTAGGCCCGTATCGAATACAAATTATATTCATACAAATTATACAAAAAATATTGCGGTTTGTCAAGACGACTTGATGTTTTAGTTGTATACTGCGCAATTTTGGCCCTTCGGAGCTCTCTCTCTCTCTCTCTTCCAGGCATAAGACACATGGTCAGCCTTCCTAGTTTTCTCTCTTCACTTCACCTTGTTTCTGGTGTCGTCTTTGGAGGCTCCGAATACTATGAGGTCTTTCTTGCGCACGTCCATTCACCAGGTTTTCGGTCTTCCTCTGGATCTCCGCCCGGGTATGGATAGACACAGCGCCTCGTTTCCGATGTACCTAGTCAGGCGGCTTCCGCTTTTCATGCCAAAACCATCTCAACCTACTTTCTTACACTTTATCGGCAATGTCGCGCAATCCGCTTTTCATGCCAAAACCATCTCAACCTACTTTCTTACACTTTATCGGCAATGTCGCGCAATCCTAGGCTTCCTCGAAAGTTCTCGTTTCGGATTTTATCGAGCCTCGTTACACCGCACATCCACCTCAGTATTTTCATTGGCCAGCAAGTTTTGGTCCTTCGAAGCATTAAGCCTATTTTCCCAGTCGGTCCACTTTCACAATTCGTCTATTTTGCCTTTATTTTTTGTTTTTCCTGTGCTTACACCCCAATGTGACTATTTTCACAATGGGTAAATTTTTCAAATTGAACGAAAATAAAATTGTACTGCACCATCCCGAACCGACGAACGCATAGAAGAAATCGAAAACGCATGGTTACGTAACAAAAAAAAGTCTCGGGACCTCGCCCCGCGTTGCGTTGCGTTGCGTAAATGAGACGCTGTTCTTAAAGAGGCTCTTAGGTTGTGTGAGGACAAAAGTTCATTTAGTGGAGAAGTCATTACCTTCTTCTCTCGAGCCGAAAGCATCACACCGATGCGACACTGTTTATCCGGCTCTACAACGGCACTGTTTCATGTTATCCCTAAAGCGTTTAACAGAATTCTAAAAACTATTTCTATTTGGGTCTCTTTACAGTCACCTGCCTGAAGCTCGTGCGTCTTTCTTTTCACTGTCACCTTCATCCTTTCAGTTGTATTTGAGGCAACCAACTTTTCGACTTAACGAAGTGATTATATTATCTTTGTCTTCGGCCGCATATTAGGTCTGCCCAGTCTTTTCCTATTATTTCTGATGCCAACGAATTAGGTGGTATTCATTTCGCCCATCAGGTTTTTCGCTTCCTGATTCTTTCTCACTCTTGAGCTATCTTCCCTCATATGCCAGCAATGAGCCGTTTTCAAAGCACAAATTCAAATGAGTTCATAGATGGCGCTCACAAACAGGCGTGGCCATAGAAAAACCGGAATGCGGCTGTCAAAATTAATCTGTGATAAACGAAATTTGACAGACGTGTCCCGGTTCTTGTATGGGCACATCTATAAACTCATTCGAATTATTTTGTGCTTTGAAAACGGCTCATAGTCCTATGGCAAAACTTCTAACGCACACATGTCAAGCAATATCAAAGTTTATAGCGCCGCATCGTTAGTTTATATTTCTTGCACAAACAACAACATAATTACGTCAACAAGTTTAGTGTCTCTCGGAAATACCGCGAGGAATTTCACTAACTCGTTTAGTTAGTATAAACTTGAAACGTTTCAACTGGATTTAAGGCTCATCTACACGGGGTGAGACACGACTCTAACTAAAGTCAGTGTGATGTGCCAGACCTGATACTGACCCTGCGAAATGGATTTGAAGCGCGAAGCGACAGCGTTTTACTGACTTCAAATCAATTTACACGTGGTCGGTACTGGGTCATGACTTGCCTTGAATTTGAAGTCAGTATAGGTATTTACTCTGTGTAAATCAGGCTTTACGACTTTGCACTTATAAGGTATCACGTAAATAATGTTAACATTGTACATTTCCTGAAAGCGGCACAATAACTGGTTTTCTTCAGTTTTCCCGCATGTTACGGTTCTAAGAAAATTATATTAAAAAATTACAATGATGGGTACTTTTCACAAGATGACGTTTATCCGACTAGGCGAAACAAATAGGCGAGTTGTGATTTCAGAAGCCTGTCTTCTTCGTTCTCTATCTAAAATTGGTGAAATTTCGGGGGCGCGCTGCGCGTGTGTTTGTCCTATCTAGGCACAATGTATTAGATGACGGATATGGAAGATGACAACAAGTATTTGCGTGAACGAACTTTATCAAGAAGGGGGCGGCTGGTGTAGGGCCGCCAAGACTACAAATCCACCTCAAATGCAGATACACCATGCACCCCCCTGAAAGTAACGCTGGCGGCGCATTAATATGAGTGTGATACCAAACAACAACGATATCATGCTCCAAAGACGCTGACCTACGTAGTCTAACCGGCAAAAAACAATCATGTTTGTAAAAGATGCGGTTTACTATTATAGTCACGCGTTATCAATCAAAGGAGTAGCAATGGCACGAATTACGTAAGTTTACGTTAACAACGCGATGTGCTTACGCATAGCTAGTATTACAACTACCCATGACCTGGATAGGGCCAAGCGGAATCTTTGTCGTATGCAATCTACACGCTAGCGAGAGTAACAAATAAGGGAAACAAAAGAAAAACGTATTGGGTGTTCTCGACTTCCAAAATTCGAAATTTTTAAAAGCAAACGACGCACGATCCAGAGAGTCATGGCAACTCACGATAATGAAACTGTGATGTTTCGTAAACGTGATACTTTTTTTTCTGGAGTTGAGAAGTGTAACGTCTTTCGTTCTTTCGAACATTTTTGTATACTTATGTACCTAAGTATAACATAAAATATAATACCCTGAAATAGGTCATGCGATCTAAATTCAAAGCTTGGTTTGCGTTAGCAAAGGCAAATGCAACGATGTGCAAGCTAAAGCCTGTATTTTACAGATCATATTATAGGTACTTGAACTATGACGTTTAGTTGAAGAATTTTACTAAGGCACCAACTTAGTGTTTTATACGACCTCATTATTTTAACGTTTTGATCAATATTAATGATGATTATAATGATAATTACACTAGTAACGGCATTAAAATAACTAATAAGATTTTTCTCATTACCTCCATCACCAGCCATACATTTATATCCTGCCGTGTTTACTCCATATTAAAAAGAATACACGCTTAATCACGGTACTAGCCACTTATGCAAGTCTTCTAGCGATGAGGAAGGTGAGCAATCCAAGCATAGCTGGTTATTTAATGAGATTGTATTGAAACGGACCAAATTGATTTTCCAATCGATCCGTTCATCATTCACAAATAAATAAATAAAATGAGAAATTATTCATGTAAATAATTGCGCCATCTGTTGGTGAAATCAGGAACTACGATGTCAATTTTCAACTAATCAAATAAATATTAATAAAAAAATCATAACGCCATCTATAGGGCAAAGAGGGAACTAATCAATAGGCGACATCTTGCGGAAGGAGGAAGAACTACTTCAGCAGTATTAGGAATGATTTGAATTTATTAAGTTTAAAAAGCGAAGTACTAGGAATCATTGAGTTGAAAACGCGAAGTACCACTAAAATTCCTTTACTGGGTTCCTTACATTTAATTGAGAATTATCAAGGCAATATTATCAAGGCCGGGGCCAAGTGTAGGTAGATAATGGCGCGAGGTTTGTCCAACAAACGGCCATCGCGTATTCAAAATTCGAATGTAGTGATACGTTAATGGAGTTTTCGGGTATTGGAAATAAAATTTGGTATTGACGGGCCGCCATCATGGAAATCCCTTGCACTTCATGCAGGTTGACGTTTACGGGGTTTTCATTGAAACCTAGGGATCCCTTGGAGAGTGGAGTGAAGTTGTTTCATGAGGGATATCTCTCACCCTTTCACGCTTGTGACATGTTTCATATATTCTAGCTCATTCTTTCAGTTCTATATTTTACTTTAATGGAGGAAATGTCGTCATTTTCTCTCACTCTTTCACACCTATGTGATAATTAGTATAGGACTATCTCTATTTTCTTCTTCGAACTGAAGTAGTCGTTTTTCATAGGGAATTTTGGAGCATGGGAGAAGGGGGTATAAAACGTTCAGCGCGGTAGCGGGAGCTCATTATTATTCGTCGGATTTTCCTAGTGAATTTAACTTTGGTGATTATTTCAAATAACTGAGAGTCTTGTTGTTCGCTTGAACCTTGCTGGTTGCATTTTTGAGTTGCCAAAGTGTGTCAGACTAAGAGCCAAGGTACCCCTTGGGTTAGTACGACATTTTTGATCTTGTGGTTGATTCCCTGGCGACAGATTTCTTGGGAAGCCTCTGCTTGATTATATTTGGTAATTTGATTATAGCGATTAGCTCGGAGAGATTCTAACGTGGTGTTTTCGTGGTTCTATGAATTGCGGAGGCATAGCGAAGGGATTTCTATCTGCGCAGAGGCAATTAGTTATCGCGGTCGAAATAATTGATTGTTTTTGAAGTTCGTGCTTTTGTAATTTAACTTAGTTGAGTGTTGCTGAAATAGTATTCTTGTGTCATGCTAAGGTGTGCCTTGGAGATGCAGGAATATTATGGAAGTGACTTTGTTTTATTTTACGCAAAGAACAATCAATTATATTTTAAAGTTTTGTTAGATTCACTAGTGAGGCAATAACAGAGACATGGTTCTTTGTTAGAGAATAGTGTGTAGCCGCTGTCTCCTCGTTTTTTATTATTACGAGTTGCTAGCTACTCGGGCATTGGTTTATTTAGAGCGAGCGCTTATTTGACAAAACTCTGGATACACCCTTGCGTCGCAGCCTTATTTATATATTTATCTATACACAAACATATAGGGAATTGTCAAGTTCATGGCGTGATCCCAATCCTATTGCTCGAACTTGACACTTTTGGGTTATAGGGACACACTTAGGTACACACCTAGCTGCGAACCCACAGCGCTTTCTCTTAATTTCACTCTGCTAGCAAATCTTCATTGCACAATCGAAGATTTGACATCACACACTACACGTTTAAAGTAAATGTGAAGCTGAAGGCTTCTAGCTTGCCTCTACACAGTAGAAATTGCGGGGTTAGAGGGATAGGCTGGGCAATAGACACATTAGGCTAGGGATCGCGTTTTATTGGGAGTCAATAACTTAGTTAGGCAATTTAACCTTCCAAATAACTTCTTTATTGAATTTTGCATCAGTTTTAGCTTGGGGAATGGGTCAGTGTTTTGTATTGAAAATTATCCGAGGTCAAGCAAAGCAGTACCTTAGTCAATCTTCATACCATGTGGGTGAAATTGTCTAGCAAACAAGGATTATTTTTGATATGATTCAGTGTCTCCGTTTCGCGGGTTGAGATTTGGTATAACATTCGATCCAAACCTTAAGATAACTTACCTTATGAATATTCAGCACGATGATGGTAGGAAATAAAATTATACCAATTTATAATTAAACTCAATAAATAGAGTTCTGTTCAGTCTAATAAAAAGAGACTAACCTGATATTATAAAATTATAAAGTGTTATAAAACATTTTCATAACCATTATAAATAAATATTCATCTTCGCATCCGAACTGCCTAAAAAGGAGTTTGAGCTGTGAACCTTTTAGAAAAATCTAATGGGAAATATTTGAAGGTAGAAATCTAAAAACTACTTTTCCAAATAAATGGAATTATCTGTTAGGATCAGAGCTATTTAGTGAAGAATTAGTTCTATTGACTTTTGAATTTACCTAAGGGTATATTTTTATTGAAACTAAAACCTTTTTATTCTAAAATTTATGGAATAATAATTTGTTTCTCAAGTTGTAAATTCTTGCATTGTGAAATGATAGATAAAGGAAGTCTAATCATTCACAAAATAAAGTAAAATAAAGATTCATATTATAATAATGTAAATTTTGCAGAGAATTTGCCTGTATTTTATTATTGGATTTGAAACTTAAGTAAAATAAATACTTACTAATATTTCTTGTTCAGCACAAGAATGAAGTGCAAATGAACATAGAATTTACTCAATATTAAATGTAAATTTCAAAGAAGAAATCAATAACAATTTATGTCCAAAAGAGACGACATAACTTTGTTATATTATAAAATCTTGAAGCACACATGTGAAGTTTCTTGCTGGTTCTTTTCTTCATGATAAGTGCTTTACGAACCAGTGGTACTCATAAATTATTTAAATGAATAAAGTAAAGTTAAATGTAATAAAATTATTTTAGAGAAAAAAAGTTGGAGGGAAACCCAATTCCACAAGAGGTGAGGTTTACTAGGTTCAGCGGGTCGGAGCTGTCCTTTTACCAACAAACAAAAATGTTTGTATGATTTTTAGCATACAATTTATTCACTTTATCGAATTTCTAAAATTTATCTTTTTATTCAATGGGAAATCACTAAATAAAGCTCAAAGTTTATAAACTAATAATTCTACGTAAAATCTAACTTTTAAGAAGTATAAAGTTTCAATCTAGAAATAAAAGAAGGCAGAAAAGGTCTAATCATTTAATTACTTACGGTTGTCAGAGCACTATTATGAACTTAGGACTATTCACTTCTATATCCATTTATTATCCGTTGATAGGTTCATTAACTTTTGAGTCGGCTTTCCATTTCATTAAATACTTGCTCTAGTAAAAATCTAAGTTAATACGGGAACATAATGTAGGTCTTACCACTAGAACGATCATGACAAAGGCCATAATTATTATTTTAAATTCACGGAAAAGTTAGCTACTTAGTTATATTATTTTTGTTTACTGGACTGGGGTAGAGATTTACTGGGTAAATGAGATGTTAGTTAAGGCTTTAGGCCAAAATAAATAGAAATAAAAAACAAAAAATAGGTAGGGTGTTACAATGTGGGGCCGCGATCAGGATTTAGCTATTTATTCATGTGGTACCTTCGAGTGCCACAATTTGATGCTGTTGAGATTGTGAGAGGTATTTGATGTAATGGAAAGTTGACTTTAATTCACTAGGATTCACTAACACTTTTGCACATAATGTCTTGTCTTGCTTATCTTCAAGCGAAAGCTTCGTGGCTGTAGGCAAAGTCGGTTTCTTCATGTTTTCTTTGTCATGATGTGATAATTCTGAAAGAAAACAAATTGAAAGATTAGTGGGTGGATATAGGTTATAAAAATTCTCGGAATTAATGCATGGGGAGGCGAGAATTTGTCTTTGAATTAATAGATTGATGCAAGGATTATTACATTCTCCTTGGTTTCTATCTGTTTACATAGATTTGCTGAGAGATTTTCAGAGGGATTTTGTCTGTATTTGACAGACAACTTTTCAATCGAATTCAAAGATAACAAGGGATGTAGATTCCTTGTAAGTATAGCCGAAAATATTTACCTTGCAGGTAGTCTTGGTTTGATTGGGTTTCATTTGCTCATGGGCGCCATTTTGTCGTTGCGGTGTTTGCGGATTTTTGTCTGAATTTTCTGGTTTCTTTCTTCTTCGAAATCCAATAGACGTGATTGTAATTATTTTGTAGTTGATGGCTTGTAGTTTGCAGTGGTGTGGGAGGCGTATTCTCTTCGTTATTTGGTTTCTTTTCTTCTTCGAAATCTAGTGGACGCGATTGTAATTTGTAGCTGATGGATTGCAGCTTGCAGTGGCACGGGAGGCGTATTTTCTTCGTTGCTAGATTCAGCAATGTACTGTTGTATGAAGGGCGTCCTGTTGCAGTTGTTTTTACGGGTTTTTTGTTGGAAAATTTGGTTATTACAAAAAAATACGTGACTGCGTGAGTGAATTTGGTGAAGGATGGTATTGAAAACTTTCATTCATTTTAACCTTTTCATTCGGTCAATTGTGGTAGTCTATGGGTGAGGGGGTGTATTTCGGAGTGGACGGTCGAGTTGCGTTTCTAGAGATGAGAAAATTGTTTAGCAATAGTGTTTGTATATGAAAGCACGAATTATCCATTCTAATAATAGGCATATCTTATACGGAATTTCGTTAACCATGTACCTACATATAGGGCGGTTTTATTATAACTATGGGTGAATACCTGGCTAAGAAATAAAAATGCACGATTTAGGGTAGACATATTTAATTCTGACCTAAACGCACGACATGAAATGGCGGTATTTTTACATAAATTTAGCATTAAAAAAGTAAATGTTGACTTGCGGTCGACCTGTGCAAAAACTTTGATAAGCTTCGCGTATAGACCACCTAAACTGTAGTTCAAGAACAAATTAGGTTTCGTTCATTCATTTTTGAGAAAGTTACGTAGCCGTGTCAATGGGAAAAGAAGTTTGGCATGAGCTTGGGAACTAGCGTTGTCTCGCTTTGATTGTAATGATGAGAGCGAGAGGGCGAGTGGTTTTGGGGTTCATTCTAGATGATTTCTTAGGTGGCACGTATGTTGTCTAATTATTGTTGGAGGCGTTCAACTATCAAATGCGTAATTTATGTATAAAATACATAGGTTGAATGTGGCTATATACGGAAAATCTAGTAATCTTTGAAAGGTTCATAAATTGAAGTAGGATAAATAATGCCGCGCTAATACTAGAAAAATTACTTATTATAGCAGGTTTTCTACAATATTTCCTATGTATTTAGCAAAGAGCGATATGGAAGATATGGAATTAAATAGTAGCACATAAAAGCATAGGGTTTTTAATTAAAATTGAGGAGTAAATAAATCATAGAATATACCTACTTAACTAGAAATTCAAATAAATACATGGTTATTGAATAATTTATTAACACAGTTATAAACCAATAAAACTTATTCACTAATAGGAGCGTTATGGTATAGGTAAAGAAGAATCTTTTTATTATTTTAACAATGATAAGAGGAATTTTCTTTTGTTTTACGGATTTAGACAATCACTGGAACCTACGATTAATAATACAAAGTTTATAAAGTTAAAATGGGACCGAAGCGCTCATCAAGGCGTCGTGGACCACCAGCGCGTTTTGGAGTTCAGGAAGATGTAGAATCGCGAGAACCTGAGAGAGAGGAAAGACCTCCTGATCAGCCGCCAGGAAATAGTAGCGAGGAAAATGTGAGGCCAGATGATAGTGTGGAGACTGTGAGACCTGAAAAAAGAAAACGGAAGGTGATTAATAACAATAACACAGATAGTAAGAGAATGAAAATGATGTTGCAAATGCTAAATCGCACAGTTAATACCTTGAGTACAAAGGTTACTGAGTTAAATAACAAGGTTATTGCGAACAATGTGGTTCAAGAAGTAGCATCACCGCAGATTGGGAATTATGCTATGATACAAGAAGCCTCAGGCATAGTACAAGCGAGGGTCGATTTGCAAACGCCTACGAGTTCTGATTATCCAATGAAAAATATAGTGCCTAATGAGCAAGCAGAGAGTAGAACAGAAGCTCAAAGTGGACCAACCAAAGTTTTGACGGCTGAGGAGCATCGCGGAGTAGTTTATAACGTGCGAAATATAAATCTTCAGAAACCAAAGTTCACTAACAGAGAGTCGGGACATCCTATGACCTTTTTGGAGGATCTAATCAGTTATCTGAGGAGGACAGGCAATGAGGTCAACGAAATTGAGCTAATTCAAGAATGTCTACAAGGAGAAGCTCGGGACTGGGCTAGAATCTACAAGGAAAGATGGACCACTTTAGATGATTTTAAAACTGACTTCCTTGCTGCCTTCTGGAGTGAGAACGAACAGAGCGAGCTTCGTCGACAAATTGCTCAAGGTTGTTGGGACCGAAAGAAGCATCCTTCAATGCTAAGCTACTTCTTGGGTATTACGGGACAAACCAGTATGTTGAATTTCAAAATGTCAGAAGGACAAGTGATCGCAGACATCATGCGGCATTTTCCGAAGAATGTGCAACAGGTCTGGGCTACATCCAAGACGAACACGTTTATAACGACGGCTGAGTTTCTTCGTGTTATGGACAATATTATGAAGCAGGAACCGCACGTATACTCCACAACGGCGAAGACAACTGAAAAGAAGAAAGAACAGAGTTATAACACATGGCAGCGACCAGCACAAATGGCGAGAAGAGGCGCGGCGCACAATCCGGCAGTAAACTTGGCAGTTCAAGAGGATGGAGAGGCAGTCAGCGATGAAATAACATTAAACTAGACGGGGCTGAGGAGAGGGTTCCCGCATCAGCTCCTAACATAGGGAACAAGATATTTTTGATGATGGTTAAAATGGGGTGGAGACCAGGACAAACTTTAGGCAAAACTAATAGTGGGTTAAAAATACCTATAGTAGGAAAAGTACTAAAACGGAATGATAGAGAAGGACTAGGTTATCGGCCACCACAAGAAAAAGAAATGCAGGTACCCGAACAGTTGGTAGAAACACTAAGGTTAAAAGTGGAACAAATTGATGGGGAGTTGCGTGATTTGTTATCAGTCTTTGAGGAAGGCCCGAAACAAGAAGATAAAGTAGAGATAAAAGCCGATATTGACATACAAATATTTGACTATGAGGTTAAAGGTCTAGTAGACACAGGCAGTGACATAACATGTATTTCGGAGGAGTTATGGAATGTTTTGAATTCAAAATATAGTAATTTACCAGTAATGCCAATAAAACCTATACAGATTAAAACTGCAGTGGGACACAAAAGTGTTGAAATACGATTTATGACATTGTTGCCAGTAGCTATGGGACCGATTACTATGGATGTAGGATGTTTGATAGTACCAGGGCTAGTTAGGGCATTTATACTAGGAATGGATTGGATGACGAAACATGAAGTTATAATTACGTTGAAAAGCTCAGAAAGAGGAATTTGGGTAAGACAGAATGAAGGGAAGCATCTCATTAGATTCTCAGAAAATAGTACTGAAGATGTTGCGTGTGAGGAAGTTACAAGGGAAGTAGGAAGAGAACTGAGGGTGACTTGTGGGAAATTAAAGACGGGAGAGTCAGTAGGGACAGAAGAAAGAAGAAAACTAGAGAAACTGGTACAAAGATATGAAGGGTTATTTAGTGACAGATTGGGCAGGGCGAATTGTTATGAGCACAAAATATCTATGAACAATGAAGTACCGAAGATCAGGAAAACATATCCTATACCTTATGCTTACAGAACCAAAGTAGAGGCAAAACTTAGAGAATTTGAAAGCCAAGGGATAATAAGTAGAACTGCGACCCCCTACTGTAGCCCGTTAACGTTCACATTGAAGCGAGATGGAGACATACGGGTACTGCTTGATGCACGGGAGATAAATAAACACATGATAGCGGAAACAGAGAAACCACCTTTACAACTAGATGTGCTAAACTCGTTTCATGGGACAAATTACATTAGCATAATAGATTTGAACAATGCTTATTTTCAAATAGGGATATCTGAGGATAGTCGAAAATATACAGGGTTCACCTTCAATGGCAAATCGTACGTGTATAATGTATTACCACAGGGCTTGAAAACATCGGTAGGGAGTTTTTCGCGAGCAATGGATATTGTGCTGGGTCATGAAGTCAGAGAATTTTGTGTAAATTATCTTGATGACCTAGCCATCATTACCACAGGAAGTTTAGATCACCACCTAGAATGTCTAGAGATTGTGTTAGAAAGATTACACAGAGCCGGACTTACATGCAACATTAACAAATGCGAATTTTTGTGCAAAGAAGTGAAAATGCTGGGTTATATCATTTCTACAGAAGGGCTTAGGGCCGATCCAGATAAAGTAAAGTCAATACAGGAATTCCCGGTTCCGAAGAAAGTTAAGCAAGTGAGGGCTTTCTTAGGGCTATGCAATTTTTATAGAAGGTTTATACCTGAATACAGTTTGCATATTCAACCTCTGTGCGAGTTACTGAAAAAGGAAAAACGATGGGAGTGGGGCTTAGAACAACAGCAAGCGTTTGAAACAGTTAAGACTTTGTTTCTAAGCACTATTCAACTACATCACCCAGATCTTACCAAAAGTTATATTTTAGAAACCGATAGCTCAGGGATAGGTATAGCGGGAGTGTTGTATCAAGAGACTGAGAGTGGAGAGCGACAGATATTAGGTTTTCACAGTAAAGCATTAAAAGGGCCGCAATTAAATTGGACAGTTACGGAGCAGGAATTTTATTCAGTAATCTGCTGTTTAGAAAAGTTTGAGACGTATTTGAGGGGTTCAAAGGTACTAATTAGAACAGACCATAAGGCGCTGGTTTTTGTGAAAAATTGGAAGCTTTATAATGCTAGAGTTACCCGATGGATAAATTATCTGGAACAATTCCAATATGAGATACAGCATATCAAGGGGAAAGAGAATGTAGTAGCAGATATATTATCTAGGTATTTACCAGAGGGAGACTTACTGCAGGAGGATAAAGTTAAAGTGCCAGAGATATTGTATACAGAGACTAGTGCCAACAAGGAATTAAATGCTAAATTGAGAAAACTGCCCATGTTGCAAAAAGAAGACCCAGAGTTAAGAGAGTTAATTAGTGACATTGACAAGGGAATGAGTCTGACAAGTAAGAAACGTAGAATTTTGGCTCACTGTCATATGGAAAACGACATTTTATATTTTACGCCTAGAGAGAATTCGGACAAAGTCATCTATCTGCCGGAACAAATAAGGGAAGAACTTATCAAACAAGTGCATCTGGAAATGGGTCACCAGGGAGCCTATAAAATGATAAAGTACATTCGCGATCGATTTTATTGGAGAGGGCTTACTCGGCAAGTTAGGAAGTGGGTAAGGAGCTGTTCGAAATGCCAATTAGTTAAAAGCAACAATACAAGTCAGGTGGGACCATGTAGACCTATTATAACTGAAGGAATAGGGGAATTGGTTATGGTTGATCTGTATGGACCGTTACCTACAGGAAAGTTTGGTATGAACTATATTCTAGTGATTCAGGATTCTTTCAGTAAATTTGTGAAATTGTATGACTTGAGGAAAGCAACGGCACTATCGGTTCTTTGCAAGTTTAAAAAGTTTATGAATATAATTAGGCCAAAGGCAGTAATGTCCGATAATGGGTCCCAGTTTGCTAGCAAAATCTGGAAGGAATACATGAAAGATGAAGGAATTGATGTAATCTATACTACAGTTAGAAATCCACGACCTAATACGACGGAAAGAGTGAATAAAGAGCTAGGGAGACTATTTCGTACATACTGCGACACAAATCATAAGGGGTGGGTGACCGTATTACCAAAATTAGAGTTGCTATACAATAATACTTATCATGAAAGTACAGGGTTCACGCCATGCGAAATTATGTACGGAGCAACGACAGAGTTGACTTTTGATGCCATGTTAACAGGAATTAACAGAGAGAGGGATTTGAGTCAAATAAGAGAACAGGCAAAACTGAATTTGAAGGAAGCTGGTGGAAAGCGTCAGTTCAAGTTCAATCAAAAATATAGACTTGTACAGTACCAAATAGGAGATCTAGTTAAAATAAAAAGGTTGAATCGTTCAAATGCAGAGAAGAAACTAACAAAAAAGTTTGCGCCATTATATGAAGGGCCTTATGTAATAGCAGCGAACCCTTATCAGAATGTGTATATACTAGTAGAACCAGATACAAATAAAGTCAGGGGAAAATTCAATACTATACATTTGTCTAAATTTTACCAATAAACATAGGTTAGTTTAGGGATAACAATACATAATAATAATATTGTTCATTGAAAATGTCCATAGGAGCTGGTGTGGGTACTCTCTCCGAACCAACTTAAGTTATGAATTGTACAAAATGTCTAACTGTTCATTTATGTGTAAAGTAGAGGATAATAATGTTATTAAACCAAGAGGTAATTAAAAAAAAAAAACTTTGTAATAACAAGTAATCAGGCAAAGGAAGAACTGCAATGTAAGTAAATTGAGTAGAAAATAAACAGGTTACGAAAATTCATTTAAAATGTTAAATCAGGAAAAGTTATTGATACATAATGTAATTACTGTTTAAATGTTAGTAAGAGCAAAATATTATAAGAAATTGTTTAAGTAAATAATATTGTGATTTAAATACTTTGTGAATTTATTATAAATAAAGGAAAATATATAAAAAAAATGAGATGGCGAATTGGAATCAGCTCGGCTAATATCTTACATTGGTTTTTCAGCCTAAAAGGGTGGGAAGTATTTTGAAGGGGGAATAAATATTATAAAACTGATAAAATTAAATTAAGTAATTTAAAGGCAAAGAAAATCAAGTAAAATGATAGTCGGAGGGGTGGACGGCGGCTGGTTAAAAAAAAAAAATATATATTTTTCTTTTTGACTAAATTAAAAAAATAAAAGCTATTGAATTCTATATTGACTCTATCAATTAATTACCTAATTTTATAATAACATAAGTTGAGGACTCCTTTGGGAACTATTAGATGCGAAGATCGAAGCGGTCATAATGTTAGGAAATATAACAAAAAGAAATAATACCTAGAAACAATAGCTTCATTGAAGCGAGTATGTGGTTTAGAATAGTCATAGTTCGTTAGTAAGAAGTTTAGTACCTAGAAGAGAGTGGTGTTATGTAGTTGTATTAGGAATTTTAGACTGCATTTGAAACTGATGATGTAGGCTGCAGTAAACGTTGCTCAAAATGGAGACTCAGGGTACAGGTTGTTGCTGGCTGCTGTCATCTGGAATTGAGAAAGAAACATGTTTATATTTCAGTAATAACTTAATCAATTTAGGCTCATGATCAAACTTGAGGGTTTTCTTTGCTTCATTTGCCTGTCTACCGAATTTAATGATGAACTGGCTGGGTTTGTTCGATTTATCGTGGAGCATATGTTTGTACATACAAACATACATTCATGCATGTAGACATGTGAGTGCTGGTTTGTTTGGGTGAACTCGGGGAGCTTCTTGGCTTCATTCGCTCGTTATATAAAAAATGGGATTAACACATAGAGAGAGAAAACAGAGGAATAGTTAGAGTAATGGTGGTCTAGTGGGTAGAGTGAAGGGCTAGGAGGTGAGAGGTCTGGGATCGAGATCCAGTGTGGGGCATTATGTCTTTAATAAAAATAAAAAAAGGTCGCCAACCCGCATTAAGCATGAAGGCTTTTGCCCGGCTGATGGGCTATGTGTGGTTGTGCAGTATACATCTTATCTTTACTTATAAAGAGTTGATGCATAAGTAAGAAATTTTCTCATTGTATGTCATTAAATTACAAAATAAAAGGGGGTATTAAACTTACCTATAATAAATCCATGAAGTTGGAAAGCGAGTAGTGGAGATTAGTGTGTGCTGATTAGTGCTGAAAAAATTAAATTAATAGGTTATTTATTGTGTTGCCAACTAGTTTTGCCCGCGATTTCATTCATTCAGAATTTGTTTTTTTTTCTAGTATCACATTGGAAAGGTAGCCTAAGGCAATCAGCAATGATGTGAACTATGATTAGAGAAAGATTGCTAAATCAAACAGATAGTTTTGGAAATTACTCCCTACAAACATACATACAGGACTATCCTCCTTATAGTATTGGTGTAAAGTTTAATAACAATTAATAACTTAGATTATTGTATAGGGTAGTGGCCAACCCTGGTTTCGGAGTTTTTTGGGCTGCTTAAAGGGTCTGAAACTTGGCTTAACATTTGTTACTAGACCATAACAACTTAGACCAATGATTTAATATGCTTTTTGTGGCATGGAAGTGCTTAGATGTTTTTGTCACTAGCGGTCACTCGTTCAAGGATTTACTGTACTGATGGTGGTTAACAATGTGAATAATTGAAACTGAATAGAACAGATACAGGGAAATCGAAGTGTAAGATGGTTGGTGTAAGTTTAATCCGCTTGACATTGCTAGGAACATTTTAACAGGGTCTCATTTTCAACATTGTGCGTTATTGGAACTTACTTGAATTAAAGCTGGAGTCCCTTTCGTTTTGGCGAAATAGGTGGTTGGTTGTGCTGTTTACCGAAGGATGGGAGTCTTGTTGAAGTCGTTCCTATGTTCTTCAGCTAGTCTTGCCATTGTTTCACGTTTCTTCCTTGGAGCAGCTTATTGAAAAAGGTTTTCATTGCATAGGATTGGGGCAGTTTGGTTTCAGTTCACTTCGATGTCATATATGATTTGTTTGGTGCAATCCTTCGAGCTGAAACATGCCAGTAGTTGTTTTTTTAGTATTCAACGGTGTAAGATGTAATTTTGCAAGAAAAGTTATGAGTTATTTGTTGGGTACTGCGGCCTGAGGTTAGAGATTGGTTGACAAGTTTGCTTACGTTAAAGTCAAGAAATTGGTATTAGCGAGGGATTAGAACGTGTCCCACATATATGTGAGGTATGTTGCAAGGAAGAGTTACGATATATCTATGTAAAACCTGGGTGTAATAAGAAGAGGAAATGACAGTAAAACTTACTTCATGTATTCCGTTTGTGTTTGAGCTCTGACGAATGACATCACTGGTTGTTGGTTTTGTTTCCATTTGAAGTTAACCACACGCAACCTCGTATGTTTAAAATGTTTTAGAAATTGGCAGTAAGTAACTTCATTTGTGTTCTACGAAAGCCAAGGTGAGCGATTGAGCGGGAAGAATTCGGAGAAATGTCACATCAAATAAACCATAGACAAATTTAATGGCGTTTGGGTTAAGTTACGGAGTCAATTACCGCACTGTTAAGTTTTATTAAAAGATTAGGGTGTAAAAATGTTCTTAATTAATTTCCAAAAATTAGGCAAATAATAAACAATAATTAATTACTAATTAGGTTATAGCTTTCATTCAGGGAGAAAGAAATAAAAATAAATGGACATGATTTGAGGCGGAAGTTTGTATGGCTGGATTCATGACGCTGTGTTCCGAATTTCGTTTTCGACTAGTTAAACTAGATGGAATTTGTTGCCATCGTAAAATTAAATTATCTTAAATCATAAATCAGCGGATGTTGAATGTACTTTTCTTGATATTAACGCTTATTAATGTAATGAGACCTACAAGGGACTGAAAAGCTACGAAATTGAACATAATAAGGATAGATTGGTTTCAGAGAGTAGAAAATTTGGAACGAATCTGTCTTGACAAATTGTCAATTTTATTCTGAATACCTAGTGATGTGCTCTTTGCGATACATTGTTTTTGATATTCGAATGAAATAACTAATTAGTAGTCTCTAAAATTAAAACGCTTTTGTATTGGTTGCATAGAAAAGTATTGCTAATTATGGGCTATCAATCTAAACGGCTATGGTAGTTGACAGTGTTGACAACTTGACAGGAATAAGCGAATGGAGTTAGCTAACTGGTGGTTCGCCCGAGCTGTGAGCTCGCGATTCCATGTGGACTTGGCAGCCCCGTGTCTCGGTGGCTCTTCGGCTGGTTTGGCTTGTGTTCGGGCTGAGGGGTTCTATTTGCCTCATTTGCCGCCTGCTGGCTTTCGTGGCGATTCGATTTTGTTTGCTCGACTTGTTGTAGTGCGAACATGCATACGAACATGCGTGAATGTAGGCATGCGGGCGTCGGGTTGTTCTGGTGGGTTCGGGGAGCTTCGCTCGCTCGTTTAATAGGTATAAATAAAAATAAAAAAACAACTCGTTCTGATCTACGGTGGCTTGAGGCAGCCAAATCATTCCTCGACTTTGAATGATTCTTGAGATCAATCGAATTGAGATGAAATCGAAATAATGGTAGTTTGCTAAACTTAGTTTTAGCTACTAATCGGTTATCTAAACGTATAATTCGACCGAGTCGAATGATTGTCTGAGTCGAATGATTTAATTAGTTTCATTCATTATAATCGCGCAGCGCTAATTCCGAGGTTATGTTTACAATAACAAAACTAATGTTACTATTTTAATCTAAAGAAAAATGTAGTTAAAATCTATTGGTGTTCGATTATAATATGTTCAGGTTGTGACGTGAGACCATGGACTAATTAGGGGTTGTGAGATAGTGGAAATATGTATTTGTTATTGAGAGTTACAAGCAGTGTTAGAGTGGTTAATAAGATTCAAAAGGGTCTACAAGACCTGTTTATTAGCTGCATGCAGCTGTGTGATAGATAACATAAATTACTCAAAAGTTTGGTGAATAGTGATAAATAGCTCAGGAGTGTTGGAGGGGTCAGGTAAATGGGCAAGTGTATTGGTTGGAGTGAAGATATTGCAGTCGGGATTAATGGTAAGTAGCTTTGTATATTTTTGGCTAAAAGGGTTTATGAACGAAAGTAAGTATTCGGAAATTGAGTACAGATGTGTACCTAGTATGTGAAATAAAAAAAAAAAATGTGTGGCTGAAAGAATGTTATCGTGGACAGCAGTGTAATAAAAAAAAAAGAGTGTTGGCGGGAAAAACGAAAAACTTTTCTCAAACGGAAAATTTTAAACAAAAAGGTAAGTTTGAAAATTATTTTTTTCTCTTGTAATTTAACAATTTAGGATGTAAAATTTAAGAAAAAACAGTTAAAGAAGAGTTTTACAGCTAATGGAAGTATTTTAGATCTATTTCCTTGAATGATTTTTTTTTCTCATTGTTCTTAATAATTTATTGGTGGAATTTTTATTTTACAGCGAAAAGAAGTATTAAAGCAGCATGGAAGGTGCGGAGGCTGACTTCCATTTTACGATGAGCGTTCTGGCGATGTTAAAATCTTTAAATGTCGAGGAGAAGGTAGCGTGGAGGCTGGGAGTGTTAAAACTGTTCCAGGAAATTTTAGAGAAAAGGAGGCTGCCCACCCACGACGTGCCGACGCAGGATGCCCAACAAAGTTTGGCGGAGTTGTTTCCAGAATTTTTTTAAATAATTGAAGATAATAATGGGGAATTATAAAGAATTAAAGGGGGGGGATTTAATCAAGGGGAAACGGGGAGATTGGGGAATAAATAATGATTAACCTAGTTCAAATTGTTTTATTTATATTAAAGACTAGATATAAATTATTTAGGAAATTATGGTTAGCTATGAGCAATTCTAACTGATTGGGCAGATGTTATTAAAAATAATAATAATAAATTTACTGTTAGAGAGAACTAAAAACTGAGGCTGAGCGTCTAAGTACATAGTGGGTTAAATTGTGTGATGTCCGGTGAAGTTTCCTTCGTATAGTGGATGAAGGGACCACGTGACGTTGCGGTGCATAGGTGGGTGGGTTCTGTTTCTCAGTAAATAATGCCTAATGTGTAAAACTGCTAGTTAGATTGGGTAGTTTACATTCCATTTAAAAAAATAATACAATACAGTATCTAAAATAAAGGGTTTGGTAGTTAGTGGGGTATTGTTTAATGAATTAGGAAAGTGAAGAGGTTAATTATTCAAAGGGAAGACATAGTGAGTTTAGAGAGATGCTTTCTGAAGTTTTTGTAGAGTGAGTTATTGATGGAAAACTATGGGGTTTTAATTATTTCAAGTGAGGCAGGCAATGAGAACTGCTGACTTAATTGAATAAAATAATGTAAAGTAATTGGTTTTAATGAAGTCTTCTTTCTGATGTGGGTTTTTGGTTTTAATAAGTTGCGTGAATCGGGGTCAAGAGTGAAGATGTATGTCTAATTGTATGAATAATAGAATAATATTATTATTTGGTATTTATTTATGCATGGGTATTTATTTTTATGTATTTGTTATAAAACTTTCTAGGAAGGGCTTACTAGAGTCAAATTATCCCACAAAGAAAGAAGCAAAGTTTATGAACAGTTAAACTCTGAAACACATACACATTTACAAATACCTTCCTATAAGAGATGGGCATAGATTGTAGATCAGTCATTCAAGAGACACGCTCATGCAAAGCAGGCTTATATGGAGGTCTAACTCTACATGCAGCCATTTGATTTGGCAATCATTTTCCCCACACTAAATCATGCGAATGGAGAATCATCACAAACTATTTAATATTCTTGGTGTCAATAATTAATAAGAATTTTATATTTTGCTTGGGACACGTTGTTATTTTGAAACTTTTCTATTGGAATAAAAAAGTTTCTGGTTTTAGAATTGTTGAGATAACAATGCTAAAGAAGGAGGAGAAGAATTTTAGTTTAATTTTCCGAGATTTGACATCAGGCTGATTCTCCTTTCACATACTTTAACACACACCAAATTTTAAGATGCGATCTTGTTGAATGAATATTGGGATATGGGGCGGAAGGACTTGTATAGTAAATTATCAATCTTAAAGGATGGTCGGGAGAGGCTACTGTCTCTAGGTCTATAGAGGGGAAAGTTCATTTATCAAGCTGCGCAGTACAATGATGAAAACGGAGGCTTCATGAGAGAACCTTCTTTCCTTATGAAAGAGAAGAGATTCACAACCTTTTCTTCCCTCATAACAATGGACTCCGTAAATCTTGGGCGAGAAGTTGCTTTACATGATTCAGACGTCAGCTGTCTTGTTATTTGTTTAGTGAGGTGGTTGATTATTGTTTGGTTTAAAATACACACCACACACAAAAAGAATACAGCAGAGAGGAAATGTTCATAAATTTTATTAGAGTCATTTGTGAATGTAAATTTATTTTATTGGGGTAGAAGTAATCTATCAGTTATTAACTTTCGAAGACTTCGGGAGGCGCTGAAACGGACCAAATTGATTTTCCAATCGATCCGTTCATCATTCACAAATAAATAAATAAAATGAGAAATTATTCATGTAAATAATTGCGCCATCTGTTGGTGAAATCAGGAACTACGATGTCAATTTTCAACTAATCAAATAAATATTAATAAAAAAATCATAACGCCATCTATAGGGCAAAGAGGGAACTAATCAATAGGCGACATCTTGCGGAAGGAGGAAGAACTACTTCAGCAGTATTAGGAATGATTTGAATTTATTAAGTTTAAAAAGCGAAGTACTAGGAATCATTGAGTTGAAAACGCGAAGTACCACTAAAATTCCTTTACTGGGTTCCTTACATTTAATTGAGAATTATCAAGGCAATATTATCAAGGCCGGGGCCAAGTGTAGGTAGATAATGGCGCGAGGTTTGTCCAACAAACGGCCATCGCGTATTCAAAATTCGAATGTAGTGATACGTTAATGGAGTTTTCGGGTATTGGAAATAAAATTTGGTATTGACGGGCCGCCATCATGGAAATCCCTTGCACTTCATGCAGGTTGACGTTTACGGGGTTTTCATTGAAACCTAGGGATCCCTTGGAGAGTGGAGTGAAGTTGTTTCATGAGGGATATCTCTCACCCTTTCACGCTTGTGACATGTTTCATATATTCTAGCTCATTCTTTCAGTTCTATATTTTACTTTAATGGAGGAAATGTCGTCATTTTCTCTCACTCTTTCACACCTATGTGATAATTAGTATAGGACTATCTCTATTTTCTTCTTCGAACTGAAGTAGTCGTTTTTCATAGGGAATTTTGGAGCATGGGAGAAGGGGGTATAAAACGTTCAGCGCGGTAGCGGGAGCTCATTATTATTCGTCGGATTTTCCTAGTGAATTTAACTTTGGTGATTATTTCAAATAACTGAGAGTCTTGTTGTTCGCTTGAACCTTGCTGGTTGCATTTTTGAGTTGCCAAAGTGTGTCAGACTAAGAGCCAAGGTACCCCTTGGGTTAGTACGACATTTTTGATCTTGTGGTTGATTCCCTGGCGACAGATTTCTTGGGAAGCCTCTGCTTGATTATATTTGGTAATTTGATTATAGCGATTAGCTCGGAGAGATTCTAACGTGGTGTTTTCGTGGTTCTATGAATTGCGGAGGCATAGCGAAGGGATTTCTATCTGCGCAGAGGCAATTAGTTATCGCGGTCGAAATAATTGATTGTTTTTGAAGTTCGTGCTTTTGTAATTTAACTTAGTTGAGTGTTGCTGAAATAGTATTCTTGTGTCATGCTAAGGTGTGCCTTGGAGATGCAGGAATATTATGGAAGTGACTTTGTTTTATTTTACGCAAAGAACAATCAATTATATTTTAAAGTTTTGTTAGATTCACTAGTGAGGCAATAACAGAGACATGGTTCTTTGTTAGAGAATAGTGTGTAGCCGCTGTCTCCTCGTTTTTTATTATTACGAGTTGCTAGCTACTCGGGCATTGGTTTATTTAGAGCGAGCGCTTATTTGACAAAACTCTGGATACACCCTTGCGTCGCAGCCTTATTTATATATTTATCTATACACAAACATATAGGGAATTGTCAAGTTCATGGCGTGATCCCAATCCTATTGCTCGAACTTGACACTTTTGGGTTATAGGGACACACTTAGGTACACACCTAGCTGCGAACCCACAGCGCTTTCTCTTAATTTCACTCTGCTAGCAAATCTTCATTGCACAATCGAAGATTTGACATCACACACTACACGTTTAAAGTAAATGTGAAGCTGAAGGCTTCTAGCTTGCCTCTACACAGTAGAAATTGCGGGGTTAGAGGGATAGGCTGGGCAATAGACACATTAGGCTAGGGATCGCGTTTTATTGGGAGTCAATAACTTAGTTAGGCAATTTAACCTTCCAAATAACTTCTTTATTGAATTTTGCATCAGTTTTAGCTTGGGGAATGGGTCAGTGTTTTGTATTGAAAATTATCCGAGGTCAAGCAAAGCAGTACCTTAGTCAATCTTCATACCATGTGGGTGAAATTGTCTAGCAAACAAGGATTATTTTTGATATGATTCAGTGTCTCCGTTTCGCGGGTTGAGATTTGGTATAACATTCGATCCAAACCTTAAGATAACTTACCTTATGAATATTCAGCACGATGATGGTAGGAAATAAAATTATACCAATTTATAATTAAACTCAATAAATAGAGTTCTGTTCAGTCTAATAAAAAGAGACTAACCTGATATTATAAAATTATAAAGTGTTATAAAACATTTTCATAACCATTATAAATAAATATTCATCTTCGCATCCGAACTGCCTAAAAAGGAGTTTGAGCTGTGAACCTTTTAGAAAAATCTAATGGGAAATATTTGAAGGTAGAAATCTAAAAACTACTTTTCCAAATAAATGGAATTATCTGTTAGGATCAGAGCTATTTAGTGAAGAATTAGTTCTATTGACTTTTGAATTTACCTAAGGGTATATTTTTATTGAAACTAAAACCTTTTTATTCTAAAATTTATGGAATAATAATTTGTTTCTCAAGTTGTAAATTCTTGCATTGTGAAATGATAGATAAAGGAAGTCTAATCATTCACAAAATAAAGTAAAATAAAGATTCATATTATAATAATGTAAATTTTGCAGAGAATTTGCCTGTATTTTATTATTGGATTTGAAACTTAAGTAAAATAAATACTTACTAATATTTCTTGTTCAGCACAAGAATGAAGTGCAAATGAACATAGAATTTACTCAATATTAAATGTAAATTTCAAAGAAGAAATCAATAACAATTTATGTCCAAAAGAGACGACATAACTTTGTTATATTATAAAATCTTGAAGCACACATGTGAAGTTTCTTGCTGGTTCTTTTCTTCATGATAAGTGCTTTACGAACCAGTGGTACTCATAAATTATTTAAATGAATAAAGTAAAGTTAAATGTAATAAAATTATTTTAGAGAAAAAAAGTTGGAGGGAAACCCAATTCCACAAGAGGTGAGGTTTACTAGGTTCAGCGGGTCGGAGCTGTCCTTTTACCAACAAACAAAAATGTTTGTATGATTTTTAGCATACAATTTATTCACTTTATCGAATTTCTAAAATTTATCTTTTTATTCAATGGGAAATCACTAAATAAAGCTCAAAGTTTATAAACTAATAATTCTACGTAAAATCTAACTTTTAAGAAGTATAAAGTTTCAATCTAGAAATAAAAGAAGGCAGAAAAGGTCTAATCATTTAATTACTTACGGTTGTCAGAGCACTATTATGAACTTAGGACTATTCACTTCTATATCCATTTATTATCCGTTGATAGGTTCATTAACTTTTGAGTCGGCTTTCCATTTCATTAAATACTTGCTCTAGTAAAAATCTAAGTTAATACGGGAACATAATGTAGGTCTTACCACTAGAACGATCATGACAAAGGCCATAATTATTATTTTAAATTCACGGAAAAGTTAGCTACTTAGTTATATTATTTTTGTTTACTGGACTGGGGTAGAGATTTACTGGGTAAATGAGATGTTAGTTAAGGCTTTAGGCCAAAATAAATAGAAATAAAAAACAAAAAATAGGTAGGGTGTTACAGTATCCATTGTGACTATTGTGAGGCAAATTATTCTAATAAGGAATTAAGAACGTTATGGGAAGATACTAAGAGCCGACAAAAGCTTTTTTGCACCCAGAATAGGACAGATTAATTTACTTAAGGCACAATAGAACGCACAACTAGCGCCGCCAAAAAAAAACATATCTTCTTTTTGGGTGCGTTTTTTGCTAAAAACTCTCCTGCGAAATCTTAACGCGAGGCTTAACTATTTTTAGGACCTAAGGTTTGGATTCCAGATCCTAGAACCTACGAACGCAATCGATTCTCGTCAAAAGTGCCCACGAGTTGAGATTTTGCAGGAGAGTTTTAGCAAAAAATGCATCCAAAAAGAAGGTATGTTTTTTTTTTCATTGGCGGCGCTAGTTATGCATCCTACTGGGCCTTAATGCGTGGGTGAAATATGGACTAAAATGTTTTTTTTTAAATTAAATTTTATTGTGATTTGGCTTTGGGTTTACATTGAGCTATTAACAGAACCAAATTCTTCCTTTTCTGAAGTTAAAATATCAAATCCTAAAACATCAGTAATAAGATATACCTAAATAGATAGAAACTCTCTATAGGCATTTTTTATAAGACATGGCGGTATATTTTTTCCAGCTACACTGCATGTAATTCAGTTGTTGAAAAATCTGCGACAAAATGTTAAAAAAACAAACTTCGTTACAAAAATAAATCGGTTAGCAACTACATACAGAGTATTCATACAGAGTGTATTTCATACAGAGACCATTATCGTGTTAATTCGGAGCACGTATCAAAGCTTGATTCTTAATCCATTGTGTAATACAAATATTATTATTATCTAGTCTTAGCTAGACTATGAAGATTCCATTGGAGATAACAATTCCTTCAAAATATCGATATTCAATTACGTTACTTGACATTTATACTAACGATCTTTATCGGATTTATGATCAGTCCATTCGCCAATAAAATCTACGCAGGTACTATTGCTACTAATTAAAAACCCACAGCAACGCAAACCCCGCGTTTAACGCTTATTTTATAGTGCAAAACTGTCGATTGCTTCTTTTTTGCAAAGCACCTTGAGACAAAGGCGAAAGAGTATCGTTACGCGTGACGCTTGAAATCACCCATTCGTAATGGGTTTACGTGATAAGCTGTAAATTATATGTTACCTGCCAAACCCGATTTAAGGATAAACTATTTTCGCCTAGGCCAAACCAGTCTAACCTAAGCTCGTATGGACAAACCGGTATAGCCTATGCCAAACTAGTTTAACCGAAAGTCGTATGGATAAACCGGTATGTCCTAGGCCAAACTAGTCTGGCCGAAGCTTACGAAGAGATGGAGAAACCAGTTTAGCCTAGCTTTGGTTAGACTGGTTTGGCCTAGGCGAAACTAGTTTATCCTTAAATCGGGTTTGGCCGGTAACATATATATTTTGGTGACTTCTGGCTTCTATACCATTCTCGCATTTTAATTTAGGGAGTTTAGCTAAACAAGAGTATATATATATACCCAATTTGCCAATACATCTCTCAATTGATCGCATACAAAGATACTTTAATGGACTCTACCATCACTTTGCATATGTACGTTCAAAGTTTAATAACTATTTAGTAGTTACAAACTCTGAACTCGCGATGTGTAACTTTTTGTTAGTACCTAACACCATTTGCGCAGGCGCGCGCATATTATAAAGTTTACAACCCCATTTATCCCGGTAACCCGATTTGGCTCATGTTCGAACTTAGAAATTCTTTTAATTTCATTTACCCGCATTAACAAACATGCAGATTTGACATTCTCGTTCATACAAACGCCAGATTATTCAAATAAACTCGGAGAACTTCGCTTGCTTCGCTCGCTCGTTCAATGAAAACATTTCGTTATAATTCCATTAAGGCATTAGAATGAAAACATAATTCGTTTATTTCCGCAAAAACAGTTATAGTCACACAGTGAGTTGATGTGACCTCTTTCCTTGTAGAATAAGGACACAATACAGCAAGGGTCAGAAAAAGATGTAAGTAAGAATGGTTGTGAATTTTCACATCAACAGGGCCCTTAGCCAGTAATGCAATGGCCCATAGCCTGTAACGCAATGGTGCAATGGTGCCTGTAACGCAATGGTGCCAAAATGGCCAAAATGGGTTGACAGTTTTAATTGCGATTTATTAATACTGTCGGTACAGTGTCGGTCCTTTTAATGTTTTTGTAGTACAGCAAAGATTATTATAAGTCTAATTCTAGAGGATTAGTTCGCTGGTTGTAGGACAACAACGAAAAAATCCCGGTTTTGTCCTTCTACCTGGGACGCCATTGACACGCCATTGTGTTACAGGCTAAGGCCCCAGGTGCTTGCTTGATGGTCAATTGGTAGAATGCAGGGCCCTTAGCCTGTAAGACAATGGTGCCAAAATGGGCTGTCAGGTGACGACTTCAATTACGATTTGCTAACGCTGTCTGTCCTTTTAGTGTTTTTGTAGTACAGCAAAGAATATTTTGATTCTAATTCTAGAGGATTAGTTCTCTGGTTGTAGGAGAAAAACGAGGAGAGCCCGGTTTTGTCCTTCTGCCGGAACGCCATTGACCCGCCATTGCGTTACAGGCTAAGGGCCCTGGTATTATTATCTTATTCGTATTAGTTAAATTGCAGCTGATTTATTCACTTGGTTGGGGGATTTATTGCAGGTACAGAAAAAAGGTAGAGGTTTTATACAAAAGGCATGTTTTCTTTTTAATTAATGATATTACCAGTATCATAAAATGTAGATTACTGGTACCTAATAAAATTTGAACTTGCAGAACGCGTGCGACTGGCATTGTACTACTTTGTCCTCGATTGCTCTATGTAGTAGAATTTAGCATAGTTTACAACTTTTGCAACGTAATTCAATGGTTGTAAAGGCTCTAATCTTAACCTAGAACTAATAATTTGGATTACAATACATAAAATCTCAACTTACGTCAAATACATCCCCATGTTGTCCACTCGATAGAGGCAGTTTCGAAATAATAACAAAAGTCACCAAAACTGCACGCAGCAGGCAATCACGAAAACGCGTAAACAATGCACGATAAATAGGAAAAAAAAAAACAAATTACAAACGCACTTTATTTGTACTTATTTATTTTTTAAATTTGAATTTCGAATGCCGGTTAGTAGCGCCGCGATCGCGAGCGCGCGCCGTTCCTTCCGAACGAGCTGACTCGAATGGTACTGGCAGGCTGGCGCGAAGCTTCAGCCGTCGAGAGAGAAAGTTGCCAGTTATCAAACTTCGCGGTTACGTCCGCCGATGACGCCCGGCTCCATTTAGCGATTGCGTATTCAGTGGTGACAAAAAATTTCGTGCCCCTCAGCTTGGTCGGTTTTCGCACTACTGACCCATTGAACTGTTTGCGGAAGTCCTACTTTCGACAAGAATTCGTATCTTTTTTCCCTTTATTGATTGTTTTACCCATCAATCACTAACCGTCCTTATTAACATTAACATTGAACAAGATTCAAATTGAAAAAATATAAGTTTGTTGGTAAAGATACTAAGGAATCAATTTAATCAAGAAGATTGTAAGCGCTTCGATCTGATAACCAAAGGGGGTGTTACATAAAGTTAAATTAATTAAGCAAGGACGTTCATCTGAAGAATGAGAGAAGAAAAAAATAATTGATCGGCCATTGCGTAATCGGCTTAAAAATATTTACACGATTATAGCGGCAAGCCGACTTTCACTTCTCGAAGCGTAGTACCAAATGGGCGTATGAAAAATTCACGTGACTCCGTAGAAATTGCAAAAGAACGAACCCACAAAGCAAATAGAGCCAGAGGGGCAACTTTAGTTTGTTTTCAGCAGACTGTGAGAACTAAGGATGGTAATGTTTTAGGCACGAGTTTATATATTTCTGGTATTCTAGAACCCATGTTTACCCATGTGCGTGAATACTGAATACCTACAGTCTACGTGCCACTTCATTTGATAATACTGAACTGGCATCTGAGGTAGACGTTGTACAAATATCGATGCAAAGTATTTTCAGCAGGATCTATCGATCTTATTAGCTATCAGCTGACCCATTGGCTCGCCAATGTCAAGAGAACAATTAGCGGACAATCGCAGAAAAAGACAAATCTGTCCCTGTTTAGTAATTAATTAGGTGGATTTTCAGCAAGTAAACAGCCGTGTACTGTTTATTTTTCTTAAGTGACGAACTGGTGTAATATTCTAAGTAGCCGTTCTGAATTATTTACGTTTTGTGACGAGGCTGTGTGAGTTTTATGTTGCGGATTGTAGGCCAATTGCGAAATGCCTGGTCTTTGGATCTCTAGAGCCTCAAAATTTAATTGCGCTTTGTTTTCAGTATGTGTGAAGGTCAGGGACCGCCTATTGTTAAAATGGGTGGGTTTGTTTGGTAAACTAGGCAATGTAGATGAAAATTTGGAAATAAAACGCAGTTTTAGTAGGTCAAGATAAAGATAAAAAAATGTTTATTGTATTTTGATATGTAGCCTATTTGCATTTTGTCTTGACCAGGGACGTTCGGAAAAAGACGTCCCCGTCCTTTCGGATCATACCGTCTTTAATATATCAATCTAAGGATCGTTCTTTCGGTCTTCCTAGCCTTAAAGAGACAGCAATTTATTGGAAAGGCTCTAGGTAGGTAAACAGTCTCTGATCTATCAGTAGGTTGGTGTTGTTTAGTAAGTTTGCCTTCACGCATTCACATAATCCTATTCAATATTTCAACAATATTGATTGCACTTCTTGTTAGCTGTCTGCATAAAGCAAAAATGCAAGCAGCAGTCGATGTCTCAAAGAGGTGGGGAATGTGATTGTGCGAAAAACTGGCGATCCATGTGTCCTCGATTCATTGCTCGCTGTCTCACAACAATAGCCAGTTTTTGCGACGACGAAACCGCGCATTTAACTCGCGATTACACTTGCACCAACATGGGATTGTGACTTTTGAAAGTTATGATTATTCAGAGCGATGGTCTCGTTCGGTGTTGTTGAAGTGGTTTTTGGGGTTTTGTGGGTGAGTCACGGGTTTTACCTACAGTAATCTAGTCTTCTAGAGTCTAGAGTCTAGCTAGAGCAATCGAGTCTATACATGTCGCTATTTGATACAACAGTGAAGTTTTGGCAATCTCCTTTCATGTAGGTTCATCTTTAAGCCAGCTGCTATGACCTTTTTCTTTCTTTAACCTAGCGTTTTATTGCAATCGTCGTCATCAAAATCTGTTCCTGTCATTCTCAAAACAGTTTTCCATTCTGATTTTACGGTGACATCTTAAGTTCGGATTACCTACGAACTAATAAGGTTGCTCATATGAATACGAATAAGCTTTTTGTAATACTTGGTTTATCATAATGATTTTGTATGCGTACTTTAAAAGTGTAAAAGCATAAGGAAGATGCGTCCTTCCAAGTTTTTAACTTATTTACTCTAAACAAGCTATGTCTGCCTACATAGTCACATGTTTAGTGTTAAGGAAGATACGTTATCCTACCTGTTTTTAACTCAGAGACTTAACACCCCGGAACCGAAACCTCAGCCCATACCGAACACTTAACATCGGAACAAACAAGGTATAAGTAATCATCGTTTACCATATCGCGCAAGGATTATGGCATTAGGACATGCGTGGGCTAGTTATCTAACCGTCATGTGATCGGTGAAAGCGGTGTGGAGCCCGCTTCCACGATCCGATGATCTCAGATGCCCTGGGATCAGCGCATTTAGGTTTGAGACATAAAAGGGCAACGCTTGATTGCTAAACTTATTTCGGTCCTGAGAAAAAGGCGCTTCAAAATTTCTTACAATAGCTGTTTAGTCGCATTCAATAACGTCTGGCGAATAAATAGGACCTTTGCAAAGAAATGAGCCTTACAAAGAGAAGTACTCTTTTGCCCAGACGTGGCGGCATCGGTTGGAGAGGCAATTTACACCATTTCCTTCAGGTTTTATTTTTTTGAATTTATTTGAATTCTTACAAATCCGTAGAACGTTGCTTTCTTTTACACATTAGCAGAGTGAGTTACCTTAAGAGAGCAAACAGTATTGCAATTTGCAACTTGCAACACATTCCCATACAACTGATACCTTATGGCAGTAGGTATTTTAAAACGGTTACTGAATATTCTTAGACACTTAGAAAACCTTTCGAGAGATGAAAGTAAAAGTATCAACAAGTAAAAGGGACGCTTATAGTCTGATGTTGATTCGGTCCAATACTAGCTTTGACTTTCCACTAATTTTCTAAATAACTTCCGGTCGATGATTTATGTATTCCGTAGCTGATTGTAAGGGCAATTTTTAAATATGTTTATTCCTGGATCACGTTGACTTCGAAATGTGATTTCCAACAACGATTGTTCTACGAATTCAGATCGATACTTTTTATTTACTGAAAATTTAAAATAAAAATAAGAAATGTTATATTTTAAAGTTTGCATTTGTAGGTACTATTTTAGCGCTGCCTGCACGGTGCACTTACGTGCCCCTCACCACTCTATCACATTTCCAGCCTCTCTTGTTTCTTGGCACGAGAAGGTTAAAGTTAAGCTAAAGAGTTAGGTTAAAGAAAGAAAAGCGATGACTTCCGTGTGCTTCCGTGAAAAAATATCTAAATATCAGTGGAAACCGCATCTACCCCTAGATCCGTTGGGTAGTTTAATTAGATACAGAGGGAGAGATAGACGCGGGAAGCGACTTTGTTTTTTATGTAGAGAAGAGATAGAGAAGCGTGAGGTCTCCGGTACCAGGTTCGTTCCCAGAATTGGAAAAAATACTTTTTTTTATTTCAAAGTGTTCGGTCAGCGAAACGCTTGTTTATACAGGGTGTTACGGGACCGTTCTGAAACAACCTGTATAAGAACTTCTTTTTATTTGATTGACGCACTTTTGCCGCGAGCAGCTACTATGAGGTATCTCATTGTGTCACTGACTACTACAATTGTAATTTTCGTATGAGGTAGGCACGCTGACGTGAAGGAAAACATCTTGAGGAAACCCGTCCGACCAAGCTGACAGGCGTCTCACATTACGTCTGCTGCAAACAAGTGATTTTGTACGGAGAACACACATTGCATCACCGTTTGCGATAATGTAAGTGGTCCGTCCAAGAATAAATATTGTCAAAAATTTCACTTTCGGCGCGGGGCGGCGGGCACATATTTTTTGAATGGACGAGAGCGATTTGCTAAGCTTTCCAGGGGTTCAAAGACAAAGGACTTTCCTTTTAGAGTTTTGTAAGCAAGTGAATAGCCTTGGAGGTTTCACTGAAGAAGATAAATGTTTCGAAACTGCCGTTTTAATTATATGGCAAACAAACGTGGCGACAGGTACAGCCGTCAAATTGCCTACAGACGGTCTGAGACATGAAGCGAAGCACTCTGATGTTTCTGAGCCACTTCATCCTTCTACCAACACGCCTCTAACATAAACATAATAAACTTCATTCTGCTTAACTGTAGAATCGGTAGACAAATCGGTGAATGCAGGTAATATGTATTTTTTTAATAAGTGCCCTTATACTTCGATTTCTTTTCATATTTCATGTTTTTGTTCAATCTGTGAATAATTAAGTTTGCTTGAACAACAACAGTAGTAACATTTCTTACTTTTTAATAGAAAAAAAGCGATGATAAATAGCGTAAAATTATGGACCACGGCGTAAAATTACCCCACAGTAATTTGGAGAATGTTATCTGGTTAAATACGGATTATAACGCCGAACATAGAACATACCTCCTTCCTGTCGTGATCAGTATTTTAAGGGTTCCGTAGCTCAAAAGGAATTTAAACGGAACCATTACCTATATGTCTGCCTGTCAGTCGGTCTTTCAAGACTTTTTTGTAATTGTCATCTTGAGTTCTCGGGAACTTCCAAAATCTACCATATTTATGTTATAACTTATGACTCTATGGATAAAATAACATACAAAGTCAAGCAACCAAAATAGAACAAACAAAACCCATGCGAGTTCTAATCGCTACTTAGTAGATACCTATAAATATTAATGTGATTGCATTGGGGACCGTGACGAGGTGACAAATAAACTATTAGGCAATGTTCGTTTTGCACATTTTCACGTGACTAGAGCCACATGATATGTACCACACATAATAAAAATCTACGTAATGAGATGCGATAGTACTTACCTATGTAAAAAAATAAATGCCACAAATTAATGACTTTTGGGTATTTAATCAAAATATTGTATACCTATTTTTCTTATGTGTCATTAAAATAATCACTCTTCGCGTGTCACTTCCCATAACAACACCTAAGCCGTGGTATGCAATTAAGCCGTGGTATTTCTACTACAAATTCAGTAATGTACGTACGTAACTTAATAGTAGATTCTGTCTTTGGGGGGTGGTTTTACTCGTACGTACACACGACAGCACGTCGACCTTTACACTCTAGCACTCTACTCAGTTACGTTACGGGCGACATTACAAAAAGTGTACAGTCTGACATGCTGTCGTGTGTGCACACGACATCACGTCAGAGTGTAGACTTTTGTTGTAAAGTCGCCCGTAACGTAACCGAGTAGAGTGCAAGCGCGTAAGCCTCGACGTGCTGTCGTGTGTACAAAAGAAATTTCAAGCAGAAGTGTTGGTTTAGATTAAAATTCGTTATCTACTTACTGCATCAAAATGTGGAGTTGGTATTAAACCTATTGCAGAGTAGGTACCTACTTTCTCGTGAACATAGGATATCTATAAATATATCTGTCTACTGCAATCAAATACTAGCACTTGTTTAACCGTATTAGCAAATCTCAATGTTGTTAACAGTGATTAGGGGCTTTCCCTCTGGGGGGTGGAGTTGCTCGCGTCCGTAGGTTCTACCTAGTTACCCTACACGTGCCTCCCGGGTGGTGCAAAACGAGCAACAACGCCGAGCATCAGGCGGCGGTAAATAACCTGACCCCCTGGTAAACAGGGCGGCTACTACAAGCCGAGAGGAGTTAAAATACCTCTAAAAAAGTAGACTCGTCAACCCGCAGTGGCCAGCGTGACGTTTTAAGGCCAACAGCCTTCATGCACAGACAACAGAAAGAAAGGCCCTCAGTCCCCAGCAGTCCTACTAGGCCCGGCTACGGCAGCGGTCGGAGAACCGGTAGGATAGAGGGTGCTAAGAATCCCTGGGGGAATGGATACGGCTGCCTACAAAACGTATATCTGGCCACGTATAATGTTAGAACCCTGCTCACTGAAGAGCGCTATCAAGAATTAGAATCCGAAGTCCTCAATAAAATCAAATGGGACGTTATGGGTCTGAGTGAAACTAGACGGAGAGGCGAAAACCTCATAAAACTTGCCTCCGGCCAGTTGTTTTACTACAAAGGACACGAAGACAAGTCCCAGGGAGGCGTAGCGCTCCTCATAAATACGTCAGTGACGAAATACTTGCGGAACATCCGTGCAATATCACCCAGGGTGATATATGCAACATTCCAGCTCAACAAACGCTACACTCTGAAAGTCATCCAAGTATATGCACCTCAATGCAAAGAAGTAAACGAAGATGTATTGGCTTTCTACGATGACCTAACCTGTGCATTAAACGATGACCCATGCTACTACACAACGGTGATAGGCGATTTCAACGCAAAGCTGGGCCAAACTCTAGAAAGTGAAGAATTCGTAGGCAGGTTTGGTCTAGGCCTTAGAAACTTAAGGGGACACCATCTGGCAGGCTTCCTCGCTCAACAGAAACTTTTTGCCATGAATACCTTTTTCCTTAAGAAAACCCAAAAACTGTGGACTTGGAGGAGTCCCGACGGCAAAACTAAAAACCAAATTGATTTCATCCTTGGTAATAGGTAATCCTTGGAACAATCCAAGATGTCGACGTCATTAATAGAGCTGGAGCAGGTAGCGACCACCGCATAGTGAGAGCCCGACTAGCCTTTAACTTAAAACTAGAACGTAGACGACTTGTAGAGACCACCTGCAAACTAAACGACTACCAGTTTATTGCTGCACAAAAAGAGTACTTCCAGGAACAACTAGCTGAGAAACTAGGAGCGGAGGAATCATGGGATGTAAATGCGATTAACACCCAACTCGTAGACTCTATAAACGATACTGTAAGACAGTTAAGACCAAAGTCAAAATCGGTTTCCAATCCGCTGTCGGATGAGATAAAACAACTTTTGGAAGAACGTGCCAAAATAATAGAAACACCGGACCAAAAAGACATCTCCAAACTGAATAGCCGTATCAGACACCTGATACGAAAGCAGTTACGGCAAAGGAAAAACAAACTGATTTTAGAAACGATAGAGAAGCACAGAGGGCCAAAAGTTTTCAGAAAACAGTTGAAGCGAGGAAATCAGCAAATCCATAGGCTGACTACGGAGGATAACTTCGAGACTACTAATCGGGAAGAATTACTGGAGGTTGTTGAGAAGTTTTATACCAGCTTATACAGTTCACGTACTTCAGAACCAAGAAGACAACCACAAGACCCCAGGGCACCCCTGGCAAAGCATATAACTGAAGATCTTCCGGAGATAAGCTTAAGCGAAATAGAACACGCCCTCAAGCTCATGAAGTCGGCGAAATCACCTGGTGAAGATAAGATAACGTACGAGTACCTAAAGTACGGTGGAAGACCTGTCCTGAAGCAACTCCAACTGCTCTTTAATAAAGTTCTCTTCGAAGGTGTAGCACCGGAGACCTGGAAAAATGCGATCGTGATAATACTACATAAGAAAGGTGACATTACCAGACTCGCAAACTACCGACCGATCTCTTTATTGAGCCATGTCTACAAATTATTCACCAAGGTGATCACCCTACGCCTAATGAACAGACTTGACACAGCACAACCAGTAGAGCAAGCAGGGTTTCGTGGAGGTTTCTCTACAATCGATCACATCCATACTGTAAGGCAAGTAATAGAAAAGTGCACCGAATACAACCAACCCTTAGTCGTGGCCTTTATTGACTACGAAAAGGCGTTCGATACCGTGGAACACTGGGCCGTTATACACTCGCTGCAAAGATGTCAAGTCGACACAAGATATGTTGAAGCCATCAAAGCCGTCTACCAAGGTGCCACGCTACAAGTAAAACTTCACGAGCTCACAAAGCCAGTGCAGGTGAAGAGAGGAGTTAGGCAGGGAGATACCATATCCCCTAAACTATTTACGTCATGTTTGGAAGACATATTCAGGCTTCTCGATTGGTCAGATAGAGGCATCAACATAGACGGGGAACGCCTAACTCATCTCCGCTTTGCGGATGACATAATAATCTTCGCCGAGAACGTCGAAGACCTGACAGCCATGATAGGAGAACTGTACGATGTATCTATAGTCGTTGGCCTAAAAATGAATACATCAAAGACCCAAATAATGTGCGCCAGTACCGATATAGACCACATTTCAGTACACGGGCAAAATATACAGAGAGTGGATGAGTATATCTACCTAGGCCAGACCTTGAACCTACACAAATTCGGTCAAGACAAAGAGATCGAGCGCCGTATCCGACTAGGATGGGGTGCCTTCGGCAAATTGAGCGAAGTTTTCAAGGGGCCCCATATACCAATAAACCTCAAACGCCAGACATTCGAGCAATGTGTCCTACCCGTCATGGTTTATGGAGCCGAGTCATGGACACTCACAAAACAAACCATTAATAGGCTGCAGGTCACCCAAAGAGCTATGGAACGGGCCATGTTAGGTATTTCGCTCCGAGATCGAATTAGAAATACAGAAATCCGGAGCAGAACCAAACTAACTGATATAGCCAAGGTTATAGCTCGAAGAAAGTGGAAGTGGGCGGGCCATATATGTCGTAGACAGGACCACAGATGGGGTAAAAGGGTACTGGAGTGGAGACCCAGAACAGGTCGTAGAAATGTGGGCAGGCAACCGATGAGATGGACCGACGACCTGGTCAAAGTGGCAGGGAAAGATTGGATGAGAAAAGCCCAAGACCGTAAAGAATGGAGTGCAATGGAAGAGACCTACACTCAGCATTGGGTGGCTATAGGTTGAAGAAGAAGAAGAGAAGAAGAGGGGCTTTCCCTCTACCGAAGTAAACTGCAGTACCTCATTGTAAAAAGGGTATGATGGACTGTATACGCCTACATTCGTGTTAATCCTAATTGCCTATTCGTGGTGGCTATTCTATCAGTGAAGGGATTCGAATGGCTTATTGAATTAGTGCCCGAACAAAACCTTGGCTCCGAAATATGTTTTATGTAGTAACTTATTGTTAGTTGGCTAAAACAAGAGGTAATTTATAAAGCAAGCCTTTATGATTTACTCATTGTCTAAGAGGGAATTGATTCGCTGAAGTCGTATTACACGAGAGTGTGCTTAGGATGTATCCGTGGATACTGTGAGTGTCATTTCGACCGCTGCAATTTTATGATGACCGTTATCAAACTATACTACCCACACAAAACTTCACTACAACAATGGTTACTCATGCCACGCCTGTGTGCTTAGCCGAAAAGGCAGGATAAATAAGGAAAATAATCCTTTTCCTTTTCAATAATGTCAGAAAATGCATGAGGAGTAATTTTTTATTTAGTATCAAATCAAATGCCTCTAAAGCAGAGCTGTGTGACTGTCAGTACATTTTTAAACAATGAATCAGATTTTTCACTTTTAACTAAATAGAAAACCGTAAAAATGTAAGTATAGAGAAGAATAAAGTGCAATATGAACAAGTCAGATAAATAATAAGGTCAAAATAAAAAATAAAAAAATCGACATTTTGATTTCAAATTAGGATACCTCATAAACGGCTGAACCGATTTTGATAAAAAAAATCTAAGAACACTCGCTAATAACCTGCTTTTAAATAAAAAAAAGTATGCAAATCGGTTCACTCGTTAAAGAGCTACGGTGCCGCACAGACAGATACACACATAGCGGTCAAACTTATTTTTGGGTCGGGAATAAATAAAAACAAAAGAAAACCAGCCAGCTTGCACCCAAAGAGCAGAAACCATCACCATGAACGTTTGACAAAATATGCGATTAGGTTCAGGGTCACTGACCCGCAGGTGAGAGAAGGGACAATCATCTTAGTTTAACTATACAATTTATTTTAGTCGTCTACTTGAAAGAACTAATAGTATGCGGCCAGAGGTCACCAAAGTGCATAGGTAGTTTACCAAGGATTCACGTGAGATCAACGTCGTGACGCTCAGCCATCGTTCATTGTTACCATGAGCCATCATATTTTAGTGGTCTTCACACTATAGTAGTTAACTGCTGTGGTTCGGGAAAATGGCGATTTAACATTTCGTAGCGGGCTAAAATAAAAGTACGCCAAGCTCATCATAGACGCACTAACGTAAGTAGAGCAAATATGTGTAATTACATTTAATTAATGAATAAAATTCGGAAAAGATCCAACAGTGGGCAAGAGTGGGCTGAAAATTATGAAGTCACCTTTTAAATTCTTTGTTTTTATTTTAGCAGCCATTAGCTATTTTCGTTTAAAATTTTATCGCCATTGTCCTAATAAGAACGCATTTAAAATACTTTACTCGTCAAAATTCATTCAGCCGTTTAGACTCTACGTGGTTATAAATAACATGATCCTCTTTCGCTTGCATATTCAGCTTTATAACGATCTAAGTTGACGCCTCGTTCCTCTTTCGCGTGATCACCAAAATATCCCCCAACAACGGTCACTCGAGTAATGTGATGTGGTGCCATTTGCATCACCCGCGACGACACGTAAAACAACCGGACCGGTTCGCAGTGGTGATAACACGCTTGTCTTACGTAACTTGTCTTTTGCACGTTAAGGGGACGCGACAAGGAAAGGGATCGAAAGAGAGAAAATTATAGAGCTGATAGATGAACAGGCAACTGTTGTATGTAACAGGCTGAAGGTCTCCTGGAATCGAAAGAGAGAAAATTATAGAGCTGATAGATGAACAGGCAACTGTTGTATGTAACAGGCTGAAGGTCTCCCTGAAGACCCAAAAAATCACGGCATGACAACTTTCGCTTGTGCTTGAACCAACCACGAGCCCCTTGTTTTATTTGACTACTTCAAAAAGCGAAATAGCGAGCGAAATTGCGGGTGGAAGAAGATCAGCAGATTTTGTTCTGACTAAGCTGTTTTTGAACTTGACAAACGGCATATTATATTCTGACCATACCCGAACCCTGATGCAACTAATCCCTGATGCAACTAGAGTCCGACTATCCACAATCTGTCACCGACGCATCCTATCATACTTTGGCAACAAAGCGAGACCCAGGTAAGGCCTCAAACAGCTGATCGTCATCGGAAATCTTGAAGGGAATATCACGACTCACGAGGCAGAACACTGACTAGATGGACCGACCAGCTTAAAGAGGACAAAACACAAAATTCCAGATGGTGGCGGGAGTGGCCACGGATAGAAATCAATGAAAAGGTTCATTCATACCCTGAATTTGACGAGCATTGATCACGATATCAGAAATAAAAGACCGACAATAAGGAAGACCCGTACCCTAAACATATATCATATCGCTCTTACGCTCTTTTAATCTACATAGGCCCGTAATATAAATCACTTTAAACTCAGACCATAGATTAAACATCGCATTTTGTATGAAAATTAATCGACAGATAGGGTTTAAACTAGCTTTTTTGGTTTAAACTGTGATTGATATTACGGGCCCTATTCATATGTACAGTCAAAGGTGTACCTAGTTGTTAACGTCGATATGACCGCGTTTATGCTAAGGCGACTCGATAATCTCTTCAATTTCTTTCTTCCAGCGCATGTCAGTATACCCTTAACGCCCTGGGTATTTTAAATGTTCTCGCGCAAGTTTAGCAGCTTCCAAGATCCGGGAAAACTCTGATTCTTTGAATTGTGATGAGCAAATAGGTCGTAAACCCTTCCCGGAACACATTTTGTTGATGTAATAATGTGTTATTATCATATGATAATACGGCATGTGCGTAACGATTTAGAGCCTTTATGTTAAGAATAATTGACTCATTTATGAATTAAGAATGTAATTGAAGAAGCTACCTAACAGGATATCGTGGTGAGGTTGCAGAGATAAATGATAACTAAAGTACCTACCTACCTAAGTGTAAAGAATGATAAATGGCTACACGTTCCTGACATTTCTATGACATTAAGCAACATGATCCGTTTTAATGAGTTTGCTACTGAGAAAATATGATAGACGCGTATAAATAGCTAAAAGTAGCACTTAAAAATCGCCAATTTTCCATAGGAAGGGTGAGACTTTTTCGTAGCAGTTTGTATGACAATGCCCCACTGCAGCGGGACTCAATAGTATGGAAAGAAAAATGTTGTATAAATAAACCTTATGATGCGGTATATTTGGCACCGCATTGGCATGATTTTGGCATGATAACAATGATATCATATTTTAAGAAACAGAAGTTCAAAATTGAACCATTTTTGTTTCCTAACCCGTGCTAGGGAAATATGTTAAGAGCAATATTTTAATCCTTAAAATAAATCTTTAGCGACTTTAAATATTTTAGCAACCTTAAACTGGAAATTGTTCTTATGTTCTTTCAAGCTGAGGGGTGACTTCACGAACATGATTACGCTCGATCTTGAAGGCTAAGTTAACGTCACTGATTATCAGAATAGGGGCCATCGTCAATAGGTTAGTTTACCTCACGTTATTGCAAGGTCTTAATGACCGATTAGAAGCTAAACTAGTGGTTCGCCCCGAACTATGAACTCGCGACCCCATATAAACTTAATAATAATAATAACCCCCGTGTGGTTCCCGGAAGGTACAGAATTGGACCAACCCATTTCTTCCCGTGGGTGTCGTAAAAGGCGACTAAGGGAATGGAGGGACCATTATGGTTCCTCCACCGCAGGGCAGCTTGTGGGGAGCTGTTGGTATGTGGCGGTACCACGGATCCGAGTCTTCCGAAGGTCGAAAACTGGTCCTCGCATCCAAGTCTTTGTACAAGAGTGGATTGGAATCCAAGAGGACCGGGACCCTCACCTCTGGCTTGCCTTTACCGGCCGTCGAGTGGAGCGCAAGAGCTATATGCTCGCAGGAAAGATGCATAAGACGCGAGTTGATTTCTTTCCTATCTTTCTTATAGTGCTTCTATATTCTTCAGGTCCAGTTCAATATTCATAAAATCCTTTACAAAGTTTGCAATTATCATTTCCAACTCAAACTACGATTTTTCACGTTTCTCGACGCCAAAGAAAACCAAATTTTTCTGTCTAGCATTTTTTTCTAGATAGTACAGTCTTTGCTCTTGATTTTCCACTCGTTTTTCAAGATTTTCAGATTTTTCTTCTAGCATTTTTAGTTTTTCGCCAAACATTCTTTGAATGTTTTCTGTAACTTGTTCGCCGCTTTTTCTTATGGATTTTTTGTAGTTTATCTAGTATTTCTTCCATTTTAAGTTTCGTATTTGGACTCTCTTGTAGTTTTGAAGTAAAGCGACCTCTATTGTTGAGCTTAAGGACTTTTTGGTTTATAATTTTGAACACTAGATGGTTCTGATAATTATTTTTGTCACGCCCTCTGTTAGTAAATAGAATAACAATATAATATATATTTTTTTAAATAGATGGCGCTGTTTTGAATTTTCTAATCTGGTGTACTTTGGATCTTTGGTTATTTTTGGATTTATTGGATTAAAATAGAGTTCTGGTTACGGATTATTTTGCGACCCGTAACAGTTTATTTTTATTGTTTCCACTGAGTTTTACGTCCGATACCCACAATATTGTTTCCAAACAGAATTTGTATTTATAGTTCACTTTTGTTAGTTTTTATCACTGCTTTCACTGTTTACTGATTAGATTTACGTTTTTATCACTTTTAAAATCACTTTTAGCACTATTTTAATGTTACTGAGAGGCAGCAGTGGCGCCCTCTCTCATCCCATATAAACTTAACAACCCCATATCTCGGCAACCCCTCGACCGATTTGGCTCATGTTCGAACTTAAAAATTCTTTTAATTTCATTTACCTGCCTACCAAATTTCATGACGATCCGACAAAAATTACTCAAGTTATCGTCGAACGAACATTCATACATACAAACATACAAACATACAAACATACAAACATACAAACATACATACATACATACATACATACAAACGCCGGATTGTTCCAGTAGACTCGGAGAACTTCGCTCGCTTCGCTCGCTCGTTCAACTATTATTGTGAAGCGGAGATGCTTCTCGCGGGTGTGTTGTTAAATAATAATAGTTTTTGCGTCCTCAGCGAGCCACACATTATGCTTTGTGTGAGCAATTGAATGCAGCGTTTACACTCATTCCTTCGTACTGCTACCAGAGTTGTAAACTAATTTTATTAATGCTCAGTTAACTTCATATTACAGTCTGAAACAGCTGTTTTTTTGGAGCCTTCTTTATTAATTACGTAGCCGTTGTAAATGGAATATTGTCAAAATTTGCAGACCTAGACAGGTATAGACGAACCGGGTAATCGTCATTAAGACACACTGGACGTAACAGGAACTGGAACTAACAGACCAAAAATGTCGGATCCACTCAAATATTTCAGCGTCCTAAGTGATGGACTTGCGTCAAGCAGGGTTAGCCAACTACCTCTGGTTTAATTTGACATTTTCATACAATTATTCACGTTAACTCAGAGTTAATTTGCGTCAACCAGGGTTAGCAACCCTGGTTGACGCAAATGGACCGTAGGCCATGTGCCTTTACATTCACACCAATTTAACTCTGTTTGATGCGGTGATAGCGAGGCGGGCGGGGTGTAATGTAAACTAGCATACGGTTTCGTGAGCAATTTAAGACAATTTCCGAATCAAATCCGTCTGTTGCGGTATTAGCAACCAACACGCTATTGTTTATGCACGTTCGGGCTAGACAACTTGCGAATGCAACTTGAAGATTCAAATCCATACTTAGTTGTTGTAATAGAAAATGGAGTATTGTTCTAAGTAAAATTTTTAGTAAGTATTTTTATTGTCCAGGCGAAGCGAAATAGATGATAAACGTATTTTGAAGATTTACGGGGTCTTCGATCGTAGAAAATAAAGCTGTGAAGGAAAATATTGTAAGAAACCAGGGTTCAGGTATATTCAGCTAATCTTGATACAAAATTATAATATCAAGATTCTTGCAGATATAACATCAAATCTTTAAAGAGGTGATCTTCCCGGTGCGGGCATATACCTATGACTTTAATTTATTTCAAAGTTATGTATATTTGTAAATTTGTAGTAGCAATACCACTCGCTGACTGTGAAGGAAAACATCGTGAGGAAACCTGAGCGTATGAGGTATTATACCCTCAACGGAAAAATTGCCAACCCGCACGCGTGGTGATTAAGCTCGAACTCTCTCTGAGAGAAGGCATTTGCCCAGCTAGTGGGACATGTACAATTGTACAGGCTACATCTTACACTTACTTTAAAGAGAATTAAAAAACAAAATAGCTTTGTTCTTAAAATAACCAGGCACTATAAATATTTTATAGACATCAAGTAGAACAAACAAGAAAGCATCCCGGAAACGCCCCTAAAAAAAAAGAAGAAGAACTCGCTCCTTATTTCAAAGAATAATCCACCTAGGAACCTAGACAATAAAGTTTATAAATTGATGTCAATATTGGCACAGCAGACCAGCCGCATACCGACGACCGGTTGCAGGATCGTCCTCCTCCAAATGTCAAGGCTGTCGTAGTCACATGATGCCCGGGTCACATGACAGACAACACTAGCCATACGTATAGGCACTCTTATGTATGCATAGTTAGCTTGATCGTTTGCATAATTTGAATATACCAACAGTAATGAAATCGGCCATTAGATGCCGTGGTGCAAGAGCTTTACCGAGTTTGACGTCGCTTTGTATTACTGTTAGGATGGTATAGGTGCTGGGCAAGCCTACTCCATCTAAAACAATGTCACTCCACCCATCTAGTGTGAGTGAGAGTGTCACTGGACGCTGTATAAATCATCTCATTACGTAGATGCAAAGGCCTAAGTTGTTTCACTGATACGAGATAGAATACCTTGATGATGCTGAAATTGATGGATGCTGTGGTATGCAAGAAGAATGGAGAAGGGTAGAAATAAAATCACGAATGATGGAAGAGGCATTGATCCCAGAAGAAACAAATCCCCAGGGTAAACTCATAAAAAAAAAGAGCTGAACTTGAATTGGATATTTACGTAATAAAAGATGACTGAAAAAAAAAATTGGAAAAATAGGGTGTTTTTTCCATTCGCTGGGCTTAAATCTATCTACAACTAGTAGCACCGAGTCATATGACGCATATAGAAATGATTATTTACATAGTTCAGTGATAAAATCTGTTCTGTGACATTTCGGAGGTTGGCGGATCTGTAACTTGTTTGTGTTGTCGTAAGCTTTGGGTAAAAGTTTTAGCCGTGGCTTTACTTGGCTGTCTTTATCAATAACTGAGGCCTTTGCATCTACGTAATGAGGTGATGAATACAGTGTCCAGACCTTCACTCACACTACATGCGTGAAGTGACCACTCGGACGCTGCAGTGCCTAGGAAATTGTTTAAGATGGAGTAGGCTTGCCCAGCACCTATACCACCCTAGCTGATAGCTACTTCTTGTGGGCTAGGCCAACTTAGCTATCAGCCAATGCAAAAGCATCCTTTTAAAACTAGGATGATTATAGGTACAATAATAGAGAAAGTGAAAATCCCTTTGTATAAAAAAATTGTTGACCAATAAATTGGCATTTAGCACTGGTGTAGCACAATCGGTGGTAATGGCGAGTCGATAGGTTTCCACTAGAAGGACCAAACCGTGTTTTCTTCGTTTTTCTACTTCAACCAGCGAGCTAATCCTCTAGAATTAGAATCAGAATATTCTTGGCTGTCTATAAAAAAACACATCAAAGGATCAGAGAGCATTAATAAATCGTAATTGAAGCCTACAACTGGGAACCTATCGGAGCACCATTGTGTTATAGATTCAGGCCCTTGTATCTACTCAATAGTTTAATTGATAAGACTGTAATTTATAGATGTCGGTAGATCTTTCACAATAAAAAACCAATAAATCGATTAAGGTTATATGTTTAACAAGTCGATTTGATTCACAAAATTGAACAGACAGACAAGTTCAGAAAGCTCCGCTATAGTTGTAAAGTTATAATCCGAAAAAAAAAATGTTATTCAGAATATACAAAACTGTTGCTAAGCAATTAAATGGCAATTAATTCAATGTTTCGTTGCCCTGGTATTTTTGCAAAACATATTTTTTTCTTTGATTTATTCCTATTTTTGTTTTGCCACCTTATGTGGCCATCCATGTAAAATGTCAAGGGTGTAGAAGTTTTTGGCAAGCTTTGTTTCCAACAAATGTTTGAGTCTAGCTTATCCATATTTGTAGGTACGGGCATCAAAGCTGCTGATTATTTGAAAGATGCAACTAATCAGCAAATATTGGAAATAATTTTATTATATAAATTGGGAATGAGACTTTTGCGACAATAACAAATTTATTTTCAGTTCGTAAACCTCTTCTTCGATGCTTTCGAGATGTGGTGTTGGAGGAAAATGCTCAGAATCCCGTGGACCGCCTTCAGAACCAATGTTTCCATCCTGAAAGAGCTCAAAATGACGAAGCGACTGTCAACAGTCTGTCGCCAGAGGGCCCTCGGCTTTTTTGGGCATATTATGCGATCGCCACAGCATACTCTGGAAAAACAGATAATTTTGGGCCAGATGGAGGGCAGACGTGCGAGAGGCAGAACACCAATGCGCTGGTCCGATGCCATAAAGAGGGCAGCCGGTGGATCCATCCAGCACGCATCCCACCGCGCCCATGACCGCGACGAGTGGAGAACCATTGTATATGGTCACGATCCTCAGAATTGAGGGACCGATCCAGAAGAAGAGAAACCTCTTCTTACAAAAACGTTGAACACATAAAAACACTAGCAAAGTCTATAAAACTTTTGAGCATTGATAAAAAAAATAATGAGGGATAGTGTGATAGTGTACGATAAATAAAATTATAACATTAACAGCCCACAGAGCCATCTATAAAATAATAGCCAAACAAATAATAATAATAGCCTTTTCATTGAGTGAGTTGGAAAGGTAAAAATGAGCGCGTGCGCCGCGCCGCTGAACATTTTCTTTCAATCTTTAGTCATTAGTTCTAGCATTCACCACGAGATGTCAGTAGTGGATATAAAAGAGTATCAAATGGAGAATTATTGGAAATTCTTGTTTTATTACATAATCTACAATAAAAAAATACAAGGTAAATTAGAGAGATTTGTGATACGAATAATTAATTTCGCCTTCGAATCTATCTCAGAACTTTCATTTGGTACGCAACGCGTTGATGTCTTTTCTAGGGAACAAATTGATTCGACTTCAACAAAAAAAAAACAGCCGTGATAAATCAAAGTTTTACTGAGAATTAATTATTGTGTACCTAAGTAATAATAATAAAATCAGTCTATAATATATTCAAGAGAAAATCTACGATCAGCCTATACTAAATAAAAATAGATTTCAAAGGGAATTCGCAACGACTTCACAGAAAGTCATAGCTTAGTAACTTATAATTTATTATCTATCCTACAAGTATGTATGTTTATGAATTCATTTTCTCAGTTATAAGGAGTATTATGTATAAGTATTGATTAAAACGGTACAACTGTTATAAATCCGAGATAAATCTATTTCAGGAAGAAGCCTTGTTGCCATCCAACATTGTGGCGAAACAGCTACTCAATTCAGTGCCAAAGAGATGTAGAGACGAACGACGTAAGAGGATGAGCGAAGCCATTGATACTCGTATTTATACTCGAGCATGCTAAATGTCTAGTTAAATTGGTACAAGATAATTTAGGCTAGTACCCACTAAGCCCGGATTTTCCGGACGTCTCTAGCAGATTTTCCAGTCATGAGATGTTATCCCAAGGGAAAACTCCCAATCCGTGCTAGGGCAAGAGATGGCTAGGCCAGTTTCGTACTGCCTGGAGAGGCTCTGTTAAAGAATCAATTGGACTCAGCTGGAACGAGCTAGAAGTTACCAACCGTGTAAGACCGCGAAAAATTAAGATGCTTTCTTTTAGCCCTTTTTGTCCTTGTCTTCTTTTAAGCGTATTGGGGATACGTGCCTTGCCTTCATCAGGTGCTGTCAATGTACTTTAGTTTGGAGAGATGCTGAGCTGTTATGATATTTCACGACTTAAATCTATCAAAATCTTCATGTGTCTATGCTAAAATCGAGAACGAAGCTTGAATGTAATTTGTGATGAAATTCATTAACATCATGACGTGGTCACCATCGAAATCGACGGGCACCGGATCGGGGCCCGGGCGTGGCGCGACACCGTTGGGCCGGCGACCGGTCGCGCCGGTACTTTCATCGGCCTTCTCACTTCCGGCATCAGGACTCGATGCTCCAGTTTGCCCGTTCCCTTTACATCTATTTAGGTGGCAGTGGCGGTGGATTTCCCATATAGGGGGAAATTAAAGTCCGCCATTGGAGGGAATGTATTTACCGTATAATATGCAGGTGGAATTTTTTTCTGAAAGACAAAATTAGATCGATGCAAGGGTACCTACTTTCCCTCCAACGTCAATTAATTTCCACCCTTGGTGTTGCCAATGCTGGCCGCTTTACTATTTCGGAGTGGATAAGGTGGTCGATTGGCTCTGATTATTAATTCGACCTAGGTACTTGTAATTTTCTCAGAAAAATATTTCCAGGGGCTATATTATACTATTGCCCTTACTTCTTACTTCTTACTTCCTTTGGCGCTACAACCCTTTGTGGGTCTTGGCCTCCTCCACAGTAGATCTCCATTTTTCTCTGGCCAGTTGGCTCTTTACGCCAGTTAGTGTATTTTCCCATCTTCCTGAGGTCTTCTTCTATGCAGTCAATCCAACGTTTTTTTTGGTTGTGCAATAAATTTTATTTCATTTATTTCATTTTTAGGGCTTGCCTCTTGGTCTCTTCTGCTGTGGTTTCCATTTGCTATACTATTGCCTACTTGATTTAATAACTCAGTATAATAAATCACGTCAATGCGTTCCTCCATTCCTACGTAAAGGACGTAACAAATGCACATTACTTTGTAAATGTAGGCATAGAATATTTCTACAGCGTCTGATATTGAAACCTCCAGTCACACGATAGATAGGCACCAGTAGGGATATGTTTTTGGAGTCTATAATGTGCAAAGGCCTAATTTTTTAATGTGTTTCAGCTTCACTGAATGTATTTTTAGACCATCAATGATACCTTTACCAGCGTTTACATAATGAATGATAATAAGTGCGGTCGGCCACAGTCACAGATACTCCATGGCAGCTCTTACCGCGAGCGGCATAAGAGCGCCAATCGAACAAAAAGGGGTATCCTAGCGTGTGGCCGACTGTACATGCTTGGCTTGTCAGCAGAAATGCTGGTCTATGGAGAAACACTAGCAAAAATAAAAATATACAGCAATGCCGGTGCCACACGGGACGCTACCGAGGATGACTAGCACAAATATGAGACGGAATTGTGTCGTGTTGCGAATACGTTGACCTTAGTGCGTCAAGTGTGCGCTGACGGGCACTTTGTAGCGGTTACAGTGCAAGTGAAAATGTAGTTGATCGGGAGTCTGCCTGTACAAAACTTAGGTCTTTGCATCATCGCGATGAGTTGATTGATAAATACAGCCTCCAGAAGTACCTTCACTCATACTAGTTGGGTGTAATGACCACTCGGGTGCTGCAGTACCTGGGACATGTTTTAGATGGATATTTTGTAGCTTTAATACCGATTTGTGAAGGAAAATATCGTGAGGAAACTTGCAAGTAGAGTTGGTTATGAAATTGACGGAAAACGAATGAAAAGACTATCATCGATCGACATTTGCTTTTATATACCTGTTGTCGACTTGATTTTAATGTTTTGTTCCTATCCTTTTTTGTTGTAGTGGATTCTAAAATCTTGAAGAAACATTTTTAAGAACAATAACCTTTTACTATCTTAAGGAAAAAGTCTGTGCCCAGGACATATTATGTATTTTTTTCGATTGTATGTGTACCTAAATATGTATAAAAAAAACATTTCATCGCTCATAGACGTTGCGTGATAGCGACAAGCATCTATCGCAAGAAATACTTGTAATAGTTGTTTTTTATTAACAGCTTTTTAAGTTAGATGTAGTCATGTCTCACTAGGTAGCTGGGAAAAGGCCTTTCCTCAGAGAAAAAAAAAAACATTCTTTATTTTTACAGTTATTACCAATAAATCCCAGTAATATATTCAGTGGCAACAAAGTCCACATACTCATACACTAACCTGATATACCTATATATTTGTAGTGAGCACACATTAGAGACTCCGGAGTCGGTGAAAGTCCTCGCCCCATTCACAAGGCGCATACAAATATTTGTGACCGCCTACAGTACCGAAAACGGGTTTAGGCATCTCTTTCTGAGGGCCAAGCGAGAACTGAACTTTACGAGGACGATGCCTTTGGCTTTGTTTATTTTCAAATTTCAGATTAGAAATATAAATTAGGAGCAAAACAAAACACCCGTGCTGAGTATCATCATCATCAGCCTCAATACTTAGTAGAATTCAATATAATATTAATACTTAGTACATTTTGTTATCGCTCGTTATCGTATCGGTCCTATTAATCGTGCAATCCTTGTGTTGGTTTCATGATGGGCCGCTATGTTTGATGGCACTGAAGACGGTTAGTTTTATGGCTATTGTGGGGGTCTTTTGAGGAAAATGATGGGTAAATGAGCAGCTCGTATAAAATGGGCAGAGTTGGATGAATGGATGTCTGAATGAGGTTACGATTCCTCCTGTGTAGTTAAACACTTATTCTAAGTCTATTTGATGACATTAATATGATCATACATGAAAATTCTAAATCATTTTAATAAAATATAACCAAACTAGCCAAGGAAAGTGTGCTTTATAGAGAACCTACGCTTTTGCATCGATAGTGCTTGATGGTGTTTTTTTTCTTTCAATCTTTTGATCTACTTAGATCGGGATAGACATTGGGTTCACTTCACTTTTTCGTAACACATTTTGGCCTTGTTACATTTAAGCTATTGACATTACACCTTTGGTTCATTTCACCTAATAATTAGATGTTAATGTTGGATGTAGATCGTTATATCCTGAAAATCGTTAAAATGGCTAAATTTTAAAACTTAAACTTTCGTGAGCACTGCACATTTTTTCTATTAAGTCACGGTTTACTAGTGAGTAAAACCGTGACTTAATAGAAAAAAAAAATGGCTAAACATTATCGTGGCTAAATGTTTCGCCATACTGGTTTGTTACGCGGTACCATAGTAATACAAGTGTCACAATACTGAATACATTAATAACAAAACTAAACTTCCGAATACCTCTTTTAGTTAGTCTATGAAGTATTTTATATATTGGTTCCTTGTTACTCTTTAATTTACATGAAAGTGCATATAACTGTTAACTTTAATAGGTAGATACGCGCAATAACATTACAAAAGGTTAATTAGAAGTTTGAATAAAACTAAATTGCATAGGCTACGTGAATTTAAAAGAGATAGTTTACCGAAAATATAAGTATATATATTCGACATCACAATGCAAAATCTATTTCTAACGCAAAATTTCAAATTCCGAACGCCGAAAGAAGAAAAAGAAAACGCCCCCGATATCCTAGACGTCCGGTTGTGATAAGATTTTACGTCACGTTATCAATTACACATTTACATACATAACGTTCAAGTGAAAGTATCTTACAAGTCTGATTCCCATACTAATGTTCAAAATTGTTCAAGGCTTCAAATGGACGCTCGCTTAGCTCACACTTTTCTCCGTTAGAGACTCGCCGCGTCGGTAAATAATCTGAATAAATTAATCATTTGAACCTAACCAACCCCTCTTCAATTGCCAAAGACTACGCCGCGCACAGACTCGACTAAACATTCCGAACATCCTTTGCTTCTTCAACCTCTATATTCCTCTTATATTTTTCAATTGACTTTTTTGTAAGCAAGGGTATAAGAGAGAGTACTGACATGGAAATATTTAGAGACAAATCACTTAGCCAAAATAAACCAGTTTCGCGAAAATTAAAAGCAAAACATTTTCAGCAGCTAAAAGCACCCCGAGAGAGCACTTCTGCGTCCTCTACTCTATGTCCCACGGCAGCAACCATCACTACTTTCCTTCCCATCGCGTATGACGTAACTCTATAAAAGAGTGCGCCGGGTAGACCCCGCCGCTATACTGTTTCCGCACGCCCGGCTGTCGCGTCCTCCACTCACAGGGACGCGAGCGGAATCACTTCCGCTAGGATACAGTGACTTCAAGTTCAACACACAAGGTGAATAGTTGAATAGTGACAGTGAAGTGAAGTGGTGATCGAATGGACGAAGTGACGTTGCAGCTGTGCTCGGGGTTCTAGTCTCATCTTGATCCGTAATTGGAAAGAAAAACGCTCGAGTTTTCAGCTGAAAGGAATTCGGTAAAGAAGCATCTTCACGCTCTGGATGTGATTAAGTTGAGACTAAAGCCTCGAATGCACTCATTCGCGTAGACCGCACGGCATTTGATATTGTTTGAACACTTTCTGAGTGGGCGATAGAATAACCAATTGTCAACTGTAGAAATCAATATTGAATTCCTGTAATCAACTGAAGTTTGGGTAGCAATATATTAGCCTTTCGTCTACTTTTACACTTAGTTGTCAATTAAAGTCATGACAATTGCAATGGATTTGATTTGAGTTTGTGCCAATAAATCTATTTCAGTTTTATCCAGCTACGTAATTCATAGAGTCAACCGCTAAACCTCCTCCTTTCACGCTTCCTAAATAAAAATCTCCGCGATCTGTCGGAGCGGACGAGTGCACTCTAAGCCTCAGTGGTGTACAGCAGCCTATTTTGTTTCAGATACAGGATGAGGTCGTTATTACTGTTGGTGGCCATGTGCTGCTTAGCACTGTCGGTTGTTGGAGGTCCGGTGTCGAGGGTGGAGGAAGAGAAGGCGGTCGCGCGGCAGGCTGCGCCGGCGGCGGCGGCCCCTGCTGCTGCGGCGACGGATGATGACGACGATGACGACGATGACGACGACGACGATGATGATGATGACGACGTCGACCTGGATGAGGCTCTGACAGGTGAAGAATTTATTGTACACTCGAAACATTCCACAGTTGGTGTATTAAGACAGCCGCTTCAATTTATTTTGAATTTCTTATAGTTTTTTTAATTGAGAATGGTGCTAAGTGTGGACGTCACAGATAACAAAATACGACGAAGAGAACAAACAAACAATAACATTTTGGAAAAAATACTGTATATTTTTTTGCATTAACCATAACGGTTGGCAACGATTATGTACAATATTAGCAACAAACAATAAGCAAATTTTTGCTTTTCGGAAAACACGAAAGCTCATCTTTGCTTGCCTTCACAACTAAGTTTTACCAACAAGTTACAGTTCTCACACTTATGTGTTACAATTTACAATAACCCAAATTGATCCAGTTCTGTATTTGAAGCACCGAGTAGAGTGACCTGTTGATAGACTGTACCGTTCCATTGGCAGGCAACGGTAGTTCTCACAAAACATCTCGGCAGATCAGCATTCATCGCGGACTAGCAATCTTTCCGCATTATCTAGACGCTACTGCATAAACGCTTGTATCAGGCGGTTACTCTTGAAACAAAACTTGAAAAGAGTTTTCAGCCTGTAATAATTTTCCTGCAAGTAACAACATAAGAATATAATGCTTGGTAGAATTCCACAGTTTTAATTTTTGTCAGTGGTTCTGCTTAGTATTCCAGTTTTATTTCTGTTTTACTTCGAATTTTAACTGGTGTTTGTAGTTAATTGGATAGTTAATTTAATGAATTGCTACTGCAGATTTCTTTGCTGTTAGGTGTTTAGTTTGTGCCAACGAGTTACCTTGAACCGAATTGTCTTTCGAATCAATCAGCAATTAGCAATTTTCCCACGATACAAATAGTGTCTAAATAGTGTATAAATAAGTAGTTTCCTTGACTTCTAATCGGCATTATAGAGCTAAAATATAGTTTTTAAATTGGAGTCCAAATTGGAATTTCGTTCAAGAGTAAAACCTTGGTTTTATTACGCACTTAACACTATAATTAAATTGCATTTTATTATGTTAATACGATGCACACATGATGGAAACTATTTTATGATTTATAGGTAGGTAGGTACTTATGTTCTTTTAAACATGTCTTATAATAACAGCCTATCTATTGATTCTTCAAATGGATGTTTGATATTGGTAGTAAATCATTTCAAAGAAAGCTTTCTCTTTTATCAAAAGGATTTATCAGTGAACCTCCAGTCTAATAAAGCAAGCCATTGAATAGTGATTAATGATTCATTAGTTTCTCTTTAAAGCGGGATTTGAGATTCAAATTAGTTATTGAATTGAATTCATCGTAAATTTCAATATAATTTCATTGAATACTAAGAATATTTCACTGCTTTCTCTATGCAACGTTATTGGCCGCCTCATTCCATACAAAATACAAGCAGCAGCTCGTTCCAAATTCTAGGTCACGATAATTAATTAAAAGTCAAGTTTACGCCCGTGAAAGTGTTACAAGTGCGTTCCGTAAATAAATACATAATATTATATTCTCGAAAAAGCAGGACGCAGGCGACGTGACGACGCGTAGCCTACAGAGACGGTACACTAGAAAGGGATTGGGGAACTAAGCAAATATTAGCGAATAGTTGTCTAAGTAATAGCGAAAAATAGGGTTTAAAATTCAGCATGCAGTTTGAAAGCTACTCGTAAGTGAATCCTTTGACTTCGACAGAAGCAAAAGTTTGAAATCATAGATTGACTTAGCTTTTCAGTGGACTGGCAGTTCTAACACTCAATTCGTGGAGCGATTTGTGGGTAGTTTAAGTCTTCAATTATGTCTCGGACATAACAAAATCAACTTATTTAAAAAGCATAGTAGAGATCTCGGAGAGCGCGCTCTCTACATTTCGACCCTAAAGTTTTCGATGGCAAACTCTGTTAGTAACAGCGCTTCGTTAGATAGATAGTCGGTTGTAAAGCTAGCGGAATGCGTTGCAGCACACGTCAGTCGCGCTGGCGATTTAATTAATGCAAACAGAACGGCTCAATCAGAGAAATTGACGCTCCCCTGGCTTTCTAGCGTACTCGCTGAGGAAAGTCTTGCGGCCACGTCACGCTACACTGAAGACTGATCGATTGAACGCCGCGCGGCTTCGTATCAGTTCCGACTGCATTAAGGTTCAATGAAAGTAGCGTGGCGGGAAATGCACATTATTCACAGTTTTTTTATTATTTTGTAGCTAAACTGAGCAATTTTTGAACCACGTTTTTTGTTTGACGGCAATAAAATTGTATTGTTTTCATTACTATAAACAAAAGAACATCAATAATTGAGCTTATAATGATATTGGCTCGAACTTATAGTTTTTTGGGCAGTACCACTGGTTTGTCGATCAGAAAAACAAATAAGCTTAATTATTTTTGTTCTGTTATTTAGAACAATGAAGAGAATACCATTTTAGTGTCGTGAAACAAAAAACCCGCCACGCTACTTTCATTGACCCTTAAGTTGACATTGACCCATTGTCGATGCGTACAACACTCCAAATGGCGTGGTAGCATTCCAAAATCCGCTCGCCAGTGTGGACCACGACATCAATTTTCCAGGGCATACGTCCGTCCGCCAGGACGCCTTCCATTTGGAAGCATCGTCAATGGGGGCCTTTATATGACTTTGGTACCGTCCGATCGGTTGTATGAAAACAAATTTTTATCTTGAAGATCCCCAAGCTAAGGTCTGCACTTTATGATTGATAAGCTCTATGTTTCTGAGAGAAGGCTTGTGTCCCGTAATAATTCCTTCTATCTTATGTTAATGTTATTCAACGTTTGTGTAACCACAATTTCATGATGCATCACATGAGAAAGTAACTCTTTAATCATCCCAAAAAAAAGTGCGCCCAACTTACGATCATGCTAGAATCGTTTATCCTAAAGCAAACCACAGGAGGCCGAAAAAGGACATTGATAGTCCTTTTAGTAGTTAGTGTAGAGTTATTTGTAAAGCTCTTATTTCATTGTTTCAGATGACGATGACGATGACGACGACGATGACGACGAGGAGGCCGATGACGACGAGGATGATGACTACCTCGAGAGGTTCTTCGATGACATCCTCGGTGGTAAGTTAACTAGACATGCTGTTTCCTTGAGTCAATAATACTGTCTCCACTCCCTTTATGGGGCTAATGTTCACGTTACTTGTGTCCAGGCGAAGATGACGATGACGACGACGACGACGCCTCGCCAGCCGTCGTCCAGCCCGTGATCGCACCCGCTGACACTGTCGCCGCCGCGCCCGCCGCCGCTGCTCCCGCAGCCGCCGCCTCCGAAGATGCCGCAGCCGTCGCCAACGCCGCCGAAGAAGGCGAGGCTGCCGAGGCCGAAGCCACAGAGGGCGAAGAGCCAGAGGCACAAAAGGAGCCCGCCAGCGCAGAAGTAGACGCCGTCCCTGCAGCCAGCTCAGAGGCTGTTGCCGCTGCTGACCCCGATGATGATGATGACGAAGAGGACGACATCGCCGACGCGCTCGACCCCGAGGATGACGACGACGATGACGATGACGACGACGACGACGAAGACGACGACGACGACGACGATGACGTCACCGACGTACTCGGCAGGACCCACGCCAAGCACTCACGTGAGTCAAAAAAGTTGAAAGCGAGCGTCGCGCACGCGAAAAAGTCCGGCAAAAAAGCAAACCACATCGCCAAAGTAAAGAAAACCAAAGCGACATCCGCCGCGGCAGCCGTCCCCGAGCACAAAAAGTTCAGATAGTGAGTAAACCCGGGGGAGCATTGTCCACCTGAGAGACCCTCGCGGTCCCCTCCTTTAGCCTAGCTATTTATTGACTATTTATTTATTCTATCTAATTTATTTTATTTATTAAGTGAGTGTGTCTGATGTGTGCAAGTGTATGATAAAGAGAGTCGAAGTTAAATTAATGTCTAGATCATGTCACACTGGTCTCGTGGCAATTTATTGGAAATAAATCTGTTGTTCTTAATTTACTGTTGTGTGAAATTTCTTACGAATACCTTTAGATTGATTTGTGCGTTTTCGCTCATAATGATCGCGACCACTGTAATTTCAGTTTCACATCAAGTAATCGGTCAGAACTCTAGTTTGCTAAAGCTTTAGTCATTCTCTGTCAGTTAATCGAGTGACATTATCTAGTGATATTAATTTAATTTTTGTTTGTTACAATAAACGTATACTAGTCAATATGTTCATGTATTTATAAATTATCCTCATAAACCCTTCATCCATAACTATTACATATTAGGTACCTATGTATCATATTTTGTGCATATAATGCTACATAATACACATATTGCTCTCTCAGGGCAGATATATAATTATTACAGTTTATGTAGAGACTAGCATTTTGACCGATTTATCTATGTAACTATGACGCACAAGCCAATTATAATTATCCCTAATCCCATTCCTTGAAGAGACCATCCTGTCCGTGGCTAAAGTGGTCAAGTGGAGAGATGCTGTTAAGAGCGGTGTTGGACTCGATGTGATAGCGATCTAGAAATGGGCAGGTCCACCGGCGGCGGCGGCGACGGCGGATGCTCGAAGGAGGAACTAGTTCTGTCGATGTGTGTTAAGGGGTCGGCGGAGCCCCACCGCGCCCGTGGTATGCGTCCGCTTACTTTCCCGTCCGGCGCTCGTCCAATGAACCCGATTTCTTCTACAGCCTTGACACTTTCTTTGACCTTGCTCCGGCCGCCACCTGGAGCGACCTTGACGCACGATCTCACTGTTTCGACATCGCCCCATCGATAGAAAGTAAATCGCATTGTTTACTCTCGCTGCGACGAAAATTCGACCGCAAAATTTGCATCACCAATCTCCGTATAAGTGAAAACGGACGTAATGAGATGCGAAAAGAGAAATTTCAAAATGTTTGCCGTCGTGAAACGCGGGGAGAGTCGCGAGGAGCCACACACGACCTAAATAAAACTCGTTCTCATCTGTTTGACTTCGAATGTGGACCCGACTTCCGTTTGCCTTCTTAGTTCTTTCTCGAAACGGTAGAGATTTCGCATTTCGCATAAGGAATTAATGCCGCAGCCGTTTTTAGCAATGCATCTCTATGAAATTCATACAAATTACGTAATTCCCAGTCATTAAAATGACGGTCGTAAACAGCATCGAAACCAGAATTTCCTTTGCAAACGCAAACAGAAAGTCGCCCAAAGTAAATATAGGTAACGAGCCAACAGTTACAAAGACTAGATTGGAATCGAAGCCGTATTTAGATTTCGTCGAGCACGAATCGGCACGCGGTTTCTTTTACGTGTGGAAAATAGAAAATCCACCGTTGAGTGGTCGTATTAATTGGAACCGGCTCTATTAGAATTCAAGTGGGACTAGCTGATACCGATATACTGTTAGGCGCTTGCGTGCGGATGCAACGCGATGCGATGCGAATGGCTTACAAGAGCATAAATTATGCGCTGCCCACGCCGCTAACGTGCGTGACATCATGAAACTGAAAACTCTACAAAACCAAATATTTAATTAAACGGTTGACGAGGACGTCATTGCCGATTGCTGGTTTGGTTGAAAGAGAAATTACATATTTGCGCTAAAATAAAGTTTCCCCTGGTGATGCAATAAGGATTTTAAATGAGCAAATTACTTCACGAATTTTATTGGCGTTTTAAAATACGAGTATAGTTCGTTCAACTTTTTTTTCAACATGAAAACGAAGTCGTAACTCTTATTTAGAAACGAGGTTGGCAATTAGGATAACGAAAGTTGTTGCGAAATACTCGAGATTAGTCATACTTTCTACAGAGAATTTGCATCAATGACAACTGTTTAAAGATTGTATAATCGCAGTCATCGGTGAAAATAGTGAGAGTTCTTTTAGACTTAGGCCCACATGAGGCATATTGAATATTGTTAAGGATGAATACAAATCACAATGGTTTAAGGGGTTGTGTCCAAACACAGAACTTGTCCAATGGTTAGCCTAATCTATGTCACTGGCTTTTGTAGAGAAGCTGTGATGTCAGATGGTAAGGTTGATAATTCGGTTGAGGCACTTGCCATGTGTATACTCGATGGTAAATTAAAAATATTGATACGCTAAGGGCTGTTTTCAACCCTTACACTCAACGCACTTATTTACGAAACTGGTTGCATGATTTGTTAGGGCTGTATTTCAAAATTACATACTTTTTGAATAGTTTTACTAAAGAATAACAACCGCTAAGCTTTAGGCTGTATAACTTCACGCTTTTTGGGTTTTGTTATGTGTGTTTGACCAAGTATACATAGTAATTCTTAAATAGCTTTATTCCTGAAACACGCCAACTTCTAAATATGATTTCCAACAACTTTTGTTATATGACTTTGTTGAAACAGCAATTTTATATTTCCATAAAAAAAATATTTTTTTTTTTTTTTTGCTAGCGGTGCGGAGTAACTGACGCTGGTAAGATGGTAGAGAGTGGAATGGTACAAAAGCAAACTTTAAAAGAATAAGAAACAAAGCTATTTGAAAAGTCGAAAAACAAAGTGTAATCAATAAAGCTATTCGAAAAGTCGTAGAGCAAAAAGTGGTTGGAAATCACATTTAGAAGTTGAAGAGTGTCATAAAGCTATTTAAAAATTACTGTGTAGTGCTAGTAGATACAGGGTGTTAAAAGACCGCCAACAGACCCGAAAGGCACGCATACTAGACACCAAAACAAAGTTCTTTTTCGATAAATTATTGCTGGGAAATAATTTTGGTTTTTTGGGTTATAATTTTGAAAAATATTTTATTACGCAATGGACGTGTAAAGCACAGAAGTCATATTGCGCAAGCGTAGGTATAAGTTTATGTTACTTTAGCTTGTAGTGCCGATGTTCAGAATACATTGCGGGTTGCAATTTTAACGTCGTTTTTTGTAAGAAATATTCATAATTTTGATATGGCTTCTTGAGAAGGTATGTTGAAAGGTTGAACACATTTTTGCAAAAAAAAAATTTTTGTAAAGTCCGACTTTGAACCTAATTATCTCGAAAACGGTTGATTTCCTAGGCATAGTTCCTTGGGCAAACATGTTACTTATGATGAGGACAATACGTGGTTGCCCGCTTTGTTGGCGGTCTTTTAACACCCTGTATAAGTTTAGGTACGATTAATAACTTGGACCTATACAAAGTAACATTGGACGAGGTTTGGGATCTGAAATTGCAATTTAAAAGCTTCCAGTTAAATTGACGCATCTACTGTTTGCTATCTTTTCATTCTTTACGACCGCCATACATTTTCACTCCTCTAGGTGCCCTAGAAGAAACCACAACAAATAAGCCCGCTGTTCCCGCAATCTATATTGTGAAATACAACCGCTTCGTTGACAATATCTTGGAGAAAATGAATGACATCCTGAGGAAATCATACGACCCCGTGAGCGTGAAACTGCAGCCAATCGATGCGACCAAAAAGACCACGAAACCCAAGAAGAATAAGACCAAATCGAACAAAAGGTAATAACCAATTCTCATAAAATTACTTAGCTAAACTCTCTATTTATATAGTTACTTATTTACTCTGTTTTTCATAGAAGATACTTACCTACTTTACCGGGATGCAATCAACGAATTATGTAGGACCTAAAATACGGTTAAGAAAAACGCGAATGATTAAGCAAGTTTCCCTGAATAATATTTTATATGTCTTGATACTTAGGTGCAAAGATCGACACACAAAGCAACTCTAGTATTGAATAAAAAATATAATGTGGGCCCAAGAAATGCAGTAAGCATAGGTATTCTTCATATGAAAAAATACGTCTTAATTCACAGGAAAACCTCTACAAAGAAGAAGAACGCGGCCCGAGGTGGCGTCGAAGAGAAAAACAAGACCAAACTCCCACAAGAAGAGCCTAAAAACGAGGTCAAACCCGAAGAGCTTCCTCCTAAAGACGAGAAAAACACCACCGTTGAACAGATAGTAAAATCTGAGGGTGTGTCCGAATCTAGAGCCCACAAGGATAAATCGGAGGCAGCCAAAGCTAAACCTACCACTGCCAAACCTAAACCTGCCAAAGCTCCAGCTAAAGCTCCAGTTAAAGCACCAGCCAAGCCAACCAAGGCTACCCCAACAAAAACTAAAGCCCCAGCAAAGACCACAACTAAGAAACCAGCAGTAACAAAGAATAAAGTTAAAACGACACAAGAGAAGAGCAAGCCTAGGGCAAAGGGGACCCTCTATGGATTATCTTCGCTAAGGAGGACCGGCGATGTGGCTGTGAACATCATGTCTGACCATACGACTGTCAAGAGTAATTTCGCCGTCGGACCGCTCATTTTGAGGGTTGAAAAGGAGGTAAGACCACCCGTCCTTTCTGTTAGTTGCATTGAACAAAGATAATAGTTACCTAAATAGATCTCATCGTCGCTAAAGTCAATAAATTATGTCACTTTTCTTGTTCTGAACTTTTTGATTTGATACCGAGTCTCATTTTTCTATAAAAAATTGTAAAAATCTTTATAAAATTTGTAATCTTAAAACCTAAAATTTGTAATATTACGATAAAACGAAATATTTTTTTTTACTGTTTGCGATTTTCATGGTTAGACTTAGAAATAAAAATTTCGCATTCTATATTGGAATGTAGATTATTGTAGATCCTTTCTCTATTATTTGCAAATTCTACAAAGACATCGGTTGTTTCTCGGCGGATAGAAACTCATCTGGCCTAGGCCTAATTTTTTAAGCTTTTCTCAACTCTTCTCCTCTCTACGCTAGGTTTGAAACTGGTTACGCATTTTCAGGTTGGCCGGGGCGGTAAAAAAGAGGTGAAATCCGCGACGGCGACCACGGCCGAGATGGTTGGCAAGCTGACGCTCCGAGTCAACAATCAGGGCGTCGCTACTCTGCATTCGATTAAAGTTTTACAGCCCAAACAGGTGCGTAATGATGATATTTAATTTAAATACCGTAGCGAATTTCACTGCTAATAAAATCGCAATTGATGTTTACAATTTTATTGCGTTGGTTATGAGCATGGATGAAGCGAAAGAGATATGTCAGGATCGTGGCAAGTGGCAAACTAGCGTCTCTGCCTAAAGTAAGACTTTTGTAGCTACGTAGATTATTAATATAGCGTCCAGTGGCACCTTCACTTACACTTCATGGGTGAAGTGACCAATTGGACGCTGCAGTGCCTGGGACATTGTTTTAGATGGAGTAGGCAGTCTCTGCCTACCCCTCCCGGAAACATGAGTTTATGCATAAAAATTCGGACTTCCTCGCTCAGCACGATTGTGAGCGACAGTTATCTTTAGGCCCAGTGTGGCTTTATGCTATCTGCCCCTCTACCCTTGACGCACTCTTTTCAATATGGCGGAATTTACAAAATTAAATATTTCACGAATTAAGACTCATTGTATATTGGTATTGTACAAAATCAAAGGATGACTAGGGGAAAGTGGCCAGGCTTCGTACAGAGGGAGCATTCGTACATTAGAAATATCTCCACTATAAAACACGTTGATGCGTTCGTAGTTGTATGCGTGACTCCCACTCATACGCATAGGCTAACCCCGGGGCGGGGTGGCAGTGCGGCGGCTAGCTTCATTGCAACGAGTCCCAATGTGTTTTCGCTCCGCGTAAGTAAATTTTTGTATCATATTTGAACCCGTTTTAATGTACAAAGTTTTGAGCAATCTGTGAAAGTGACTTAATGTGGATTATGTATTGGTACTCCACCTTCATATGTAAACATGCATTTTGGGATAGGTATTACCGGTAATTTTATATGATGTTAGTTTGTTGATTGTTTGGGTTGGGGTGCCTCCGTACAGTAATAAGTAGGGTAGATTCGTACGAGTGTACGAATGTACCCCGCTTAAGTTCAGAAAGTTTGTTCACCAATACCTAATGTTATTACCTATTTATTACATAACCATGCCACGAGTATAGTGAGGTAGATGAAGAAGCGATGCAGACTGCGATGAAAGAAGTGTTACAAAAATCATTGTCTATGAGAAAATCGGCAAAAAACATGGTGTCATAACAAGCACCCTGGAAAGTCGCAAATCAATCTACCGAAAAAAAGCTGCCGAACAGAAATAGATCCAAGCGCGCGTTTTTATATCCGAATTCAATTCAAACCAAGTTTTTACTGCTGAAGAAGAAACCTTGTTGAACAAGTACATCGTGTACTGCTCCAAAATGCACTAGATATGGCTTGAAAACATCTTAATATTATCTAAGATTTTATGTTCTTGTGTGCAATAAAGTATAAAGTATAACATCAAAAGTACGGTGACTTGCATACGAATTTGCTAAAGCAAATAAACTGCATTATCCTCCTACTTGGAATCATAATAAAATGGCGGGAAAAGATTGGCTAGACAGATTTCGGAGACAGACGGAATACCAATTCGAGTTTGAGGAATTCTGAAAACACCAGTGCAGCGATGTCATTCAGATTTAACAAGACGGCAGCGGTTCATGTATTTTTCGAAAACCTGAAAATTATTTTGAAAAAGTATAAACTCATAGCAGATAAGAGTTTATAATTTTGATAAGTCAGGTATATCCACAGTGATGAGCATGCCAAGGGTATTGGCTGAGAAAAAACAAAAACAGATTGGTCAACTTGTGCCCGCTGAAAGAGGTTGTTGCCTTTGGAGGTATCATTTCAGCAAGTCGCAACCAAATTCCTCCATTATTCATATGTCCCAGGGTACATTTTGAAGATTGTTTTATGGCGGGTACTCCAGAAGGCAGCCTAGGAGTTGTTACTAAGAGCGGCTGGATAAATTTCAGTATATTTTTGGACGTGCTGAAACATATCCAAAAGAAGATATCGTCCTCTAATGATCATCCTATCTTGCTCCTGTTCGATAACTACGAAAGCCACGTCACGATAGAAGCTGTGAACTATGCTCGTGATGTTTATCTATCGTTCCCACCCCACACATCACACCGTCTCCCACCCTTAGACGTGGGATATGTGGACAGTGTCAGGCAAAATTTAAAACCGCATTTTTTGATGATTGGCATGTAAATAACCCAGGAAAAACGCTCAATATATACAACATTCCGAAACTGGCATATTTTGAGTCATTCAACTGATTCAAATTGATCACAATAAACGTAATTATCTTTAGTTAATAGCGTTTTTATTACTATGTACGGAGGCTCCCCACTATGTACGAATGTGCCCCACACTATGTACGAAACTACCCCGCATGTGGGGTGCATTCGTACATTTTCCCTTTTTTTCTTTAAGTACCATATCTTGGTTATGCTGCTATTTATCAACACTAAACTACGTTATTATAACAGCTAGATAGATAGGCTAGACAGAGGCATCGATATTATATTAAAATAACTATTAGATTTTTTTCTAAAAATCTTAGAGTAAAAAGTGTACGAATGCTACCCACTTTCCCCTATGCCATGTAAAAAAGAAATAAATTATCAAAATTTGTAAATATTAACGCAATGGCGTCAAGGGTACACCCCCTGACTTGAATAGCTAAGCTAGTTATGATAACTGGTGTTTTTCATAATTATTTACTATGCCATAAAAAAACACCCAATCCTAGGTATGAAAAACTCAGCATTTCGTTTTGAATACTTTCTAAACTTAAGTATTCCAAACGAAACGCCTAAAATCTTTTGGTGAAATTAGCATAGATAATATAATAAGGCGATAGCTAGGAACTTTAAAATGACGTTGCAAATAACCTGTAGGTAGGTGGGCTACTTATATCTCATGCTAACCATGATGTTATTATACTGGTAGAGATGAGCCAAGTACATTTTCTGCCATAAGACGATTCTGTCGAAAGCCGATAATTAAGAATCTGCCGAAAACAGATTCTCCCGACGGAGGGCCAAAAACACAATGATTTTTAGGTTCTTACTAAGCTGGGGGGTTGTCCTTGACGCTATTTCGATCAAATTGAAAAAGTTTTAAAATTAATTTCTCTTTGAATTCGCATACTAATGCTTTGATTTTAAATACTATATAATGTTTATTTAAAGGTAAGGCTGTTTTATTTATTCAATAAAAACACAAAATTCTGAAAATGGTTTGCCAGAGATAAGAATGCATTTCGACAGTAGCATGCAACATAATAACAACACTCGTGGTTATGTAACCATTTCGTTAACGTAGACAATTAATTTATGAATGTAACAACTTTGTTTACTTCGCCAAACCTTTTTACGCTAACGAACTTTTTGCGGCAGTATTTTTTTCTTCAGAACAATATTATACTTATTTGTTTCTTTTTTCTTTTGCCAAGGTGCGTGTTGACAGCAATCATGAACGCACCAGGGAATTGGTGTGGCAGCGCAGTGCACGGATCGCGCACGTGGTTTCACAAAAGTTGATTTCTGCCTCCAAGCCTATGTTCAGTCACCATTCCGTGTCTGAGTAAAGGTGGACTTTATTGTGGTAGTTTTAAGGGTTAGTAATTATTGGTCGTCAGTATGACTGATTTAAAGAGTGGCATTCCCCATTTCTAATAAACAGTACTTACCCTTTTAATAACGCTGTTGCTAAACATCTTTTCATCAATTTCTATGTAAAAGAGACAGATCTACGCATATGCAACACTATAAATTAAAAATGTTTGGTTCTCTATCGAATATTGTTGTTACAGTTATCAAAAGATATAAAATTATTCATTGATTCAATACACTCCGTGATTGATGGTGGGTCTGTAAATTTAGAAAAGGGGAAGAAATGTCATTGTTTAGCTATCATATTGCAGAAAGGTTCTGACAATGGGATCATTTCTCATCAAACGAGCAATGATTATTTTAAAAAAACTTCTCAGTTGTTCCATAACATGATCTTTCTGCAATAAATTGTATATTATAGTTCCGTCGTAGGGAATGAAAGTTGAATATTGGTGCTAATAATTTACGTTTTAGATGACTGGAATATTTACTGTTGTGTTCACATCAAAATGAGATATTTATTACTTTTAATTAAGTTAGCCAGTCTTTAAAAGAATAGTTATGATACTCATTATGGTAATAGTTAGTCAGACATTGCATTTAATATGTTGTAATTTTATTGGTGCTAAGGAATTGACTACAATGCATTTATTAGGTTCTAGAATTCTCAATAATTATTTATTAAAATGTATTTCTTTATATTCCAGTTTTTATTTCATAAAAAAAGACCTAAGAGGATTTTGAGGAAATGATTAAAAGCCGTGAATTTGACTTTTGTGCAATTTTCTATTTGTCTTGCCGAATACTTGGCTGAACTAAAAACACAATACACTGGTAACACATTATATGAGCAACGTATGAAAAATAAATAAATTACAAAATCTAAGTACATTGAAGTCTCTCCTTATGTTATTAGCAATGGAAGTCATGGGGTAAAAGGTAGGCAACGAAACAGTGATTTCGTAATGGGGTTTCTAAACGGGCAATATTTTTCGGAAATATGTGACTGCGTATCATACAGTAAAAAAAAATTTTTATTTTGCGGCAATGTATATCTCGGCAATATTATGTGCAACACTGGCCCACATTGAGTATAAATGTCGTTGTGTCAACCTGTCAAAACAACAACAAGGCACAACTTCACGGCGAATTTATCAACAGAGAGTGGCTGAAACAACAATATAACATGCCGGCAACCTTTGAGAATGCATCGGCCATACCAAACATGTGTGCCCATACCTATGGCCGAGCCATAACTGCAATCTACAATATTGCATCGGCTGACAGGTATTGCAGTCAATGTTACGGGCCATTGTATTCCAGCCACACATTGCCGAAAAATATTGCCCGTTTGGACGCCCCTTAACAGAAAGAAAACTGGTTCGCCAAAAACTCTTCATTTTCACAAGCGACAATATTTTTCGATTAACGCTTAACGCTCAGCTTCAGGGACAAATAAGGTATCACCAAAATTCAACTCAATTTGACCCTTTTTCGAAAACAATTCTATGGTCGAATATCGCGAAATGCCGAAGAAAGGTTAAGACCTCGGTAAGCGAAAAGGACAATACAAACACGTATAGAGGAATAAGTCTTTTGCCAAGAAGTGTGTTTTGCATCTGTGAGGAACAAGAAGGACACCCAGTTCGTTCTGTTCGGGGTACTTTTTAGTTATTCTCTTAAAAGGATTACATAAATCGAACCGAACTATGATACCTAACAGAATTAACATGTTTTTTTTTAGATAAATACATGATTGTATACATTTCTCAAAAGTACCGGAAATCGAAACACGAGCGAAAATCATTACATTTTATAAAATGTCCTTGCTCCCAAGACCTCATAGATGCAAGACTCTTGCGGCAACAGATATAAATGAAGGACTTGTAGTCGACAGCACTAAAGTGCAATTAGATCTTTGGCTTATACTCCACTGGTACTAACTTAAACATGCCCATTCTGTAGGCACAAATCTTACATTCACGAAAATAGGTGCAAGGTAAAACAGACCTTTCATAAAACCCATCAAAGGCCATTTTACTTTGCACGTGTTTGACAATATGCTATTTTGTTATTAACAAACTGGCAATAAAATTACTAAGGTTACTTACTAAGTAGTTGGAAGTAGTTGAAGTTGAGAGCAATGTTGGAAAACTCTAAACTTAATACTAAATTCACCTAAGTTCACACAGAGTCAACCGATCACTTTGGCCCGTAAACAGTAGGTACTGGGGCTAATTTTCGGAAATCTCGCATTCGACAAAACTCGAAGGAAATATCTAATTTTACGGCAAATGTCATATCTCCTATTCTCACGAAGTCATCCTCCACACAAGGCGCGAGATTTCTGCGAGATGTTTGTCTTTTTCGCTCGACATGACTCGAGTGGTCGATAGCAGTCGCGTTCGAAATGACATGAGATTTTTCCTTCAAGATGTGTCGTATGTTTAGTACTGCTGTGATGTCTATTTAGAACAGTTCGATAGTTCGTATTACAATGCAATAAGGGCTCCTAGATTTCTTACAGATATCTACACTTGAGTATGGTTCTGTAATACGAGCTTTAGACTTGTCTCAATAAACTCTGTACGAACATAAGTTGGCTTATATTTATTTATAGTGAATTGGAACTCTCCATACACTTTGTTCAGGACACACTAGGATACGATACTGCATACAAAACATGGACCGAAACAATTTACACCAGGGCCTGAGATCTTCGTTGCCCCTTTTTATTTCACTACGTAAAACAAGATGGCGTATATGGGATAAATACGTATGACGCAATTTAGTTGTAGGATAGCTCAAATTCAAGCTATCTGTGAAAGCTAACCTTTAGCTCTAAGAGGCAGCCCATTGTTTATTTGCAGGTCTAAAATTATCCTTTCTGTTTCGGAGTTCTATTTTGTTTTTTTCTGTAACTATTCTGCTCTTTTATTATTATGTAAAAAGAATGAACTATTTTGTTATGTGAGCTGCCAGCTTCCCTATAAGATAAATAAAAAAAAAAAAAGGTTATTCCAGCAGAGATATTTAAAAAATCAGGCAAGTCGGCGGCAAGGATGGGATATTACATTTCAGAAGTCAATAATGACTGGAATAGCGGTGCATTCTGCATTACCCTTCATGGTTCTGCCGCTGATGTGATGAACATAGAGTTAAAGAGCATTTAAGAGAAAGAGAGAGACACAGAGAGAGAGAGAAAGAGAGAGGGGAGAGAAAAGAACATTATACCATATCCTGTTGCACTTATCCCAAAAATACAACGAAAATTCTCAGCCCTTTAGCAAATCGGTCCACGCTACACTACGCTATAGTACAACTACCTACACTGCAGCCGTCACGAGTCACTGACCTCTCGCGCGCCACCATTCCTTATGACCCCTCTGTTAGTAGTGTTAAGTAGCGGGGTGGAGTTCTGGTCGTCTGGTATAACGACCTCTATGACGTCATCTTCCATGGTCTGCAAGGAGTTGTAGGACGGTGGCGGTGTAACGTTCTTCTTGGACTCGGCGTTTGCGTTGCTTAGCAACGGCAGTGCCACTTGGCCGGTGAGATCTGGAAAAGAGGGGCTTGGTTAAGATTTGGTGGGTTATTTGATGCAACCGTACTGCTTACTGCGATCATTTTATCCCTTATCAGGGACATGCGGCTCGTACTGCGTTATGTGGTATTTTAAATCGAAAATGGAGTTCCGAGTATGTTCAACTCAAGTATTTTTAGAGGTAATCAGTTGCCAAGAAAAAGCGATACGAAAAAAACTTTCACGTGAACAACAACGGATCTGACCAATTAATTGCTGTATTCTAAATTGAGTATTTTACGAAGTAAATACTTAAGTATCGTTCTGTCACGTTCTTTTGTGGAAATCTGCAGACAGAACGATATAAGGCCCAGTAGTAGGCACAGCGTTGAGATTTTGCAGGAGAGTTTTTAGCAAAAAACGCATACAAAAAGAAGATATGTTTTTTTTTTTCATTGGCGGCGCTAAATGTGCCTACGGTGCTTGCTTAGCGAATTTCTCAATTCAGAAATCGGTAGTCTTTGTTATACCTTGCAAAGTGCCATCAAGTTCGCTAGAAGCTCGCACGACGACGACGCTCGAGCCAGCGCCGGTGAAGACCGAAGCCACACTCTCCCGCGTCGCTAGTAAAACTAAGGATTGGCCACGAGCTGACAGCGATCCGCTCAGTGCGCACAGCCCTTTAGCAGCTGTGAAGTCTGCGCCTGAAATTGACGGAGAAGAGTTTATTGTACGACTATACCAAGACGCACACCACTCTCAATCATATGTCAACGACATATCGTCGGTATAAAGGTAAAAGTCATTAAGTGACATTTTGGTCAAAAATCAGTTTTGTTTTTCGGTTCATTAAATACCAAAGACTGTTATCTATTAAAGGTTACACTCATTTAAATCCAGCAGCAAAATGCAGCAGGCAATGCTGGCATTTGAATGAGTGTTTCCTTTAATAGATAAGTCTTTGGTATTTAATGAACCGAAAAACTGATTTTTGACCAAAATGTCACTTAATGACTTTTACCTTTATACCGACGATATCTCAACTAATAAAGGTTTTTTTTAAGGTTAATAATAAAATAAAACTTTATAATCTTCCCTGACGGGTTAGTGCTTTAGAAAATACAAGAAGTGGTTAAACGTAATGGCAATATCAAATTCCTATGAGCATTTCGTCTGCAAAGATGAACACATTGGGTGGTGTAGATAAGGGCAAACTATCACACTAGATGGCAACCCATCGTCCGTAAGATGAATATTAATGAGGTTGACAAATTCGCATCGACAGTTACTTGACTCAGTAGCTCAATTGGTAGAGCGCCGGTACGGTATGCAAGAGGTTGCGGGTTCGAGTCCTGTCCCGAGCGAATCTTTTAACCTTATAAAAAAATCTTTGTAATCGCTAGCACTCGTTAGTGCTTTAGAAAATACAAAAAATATCTCAACTTTTCGGACACATAGCCCGTAGAGGACCTGATAGCCTGGAAAAACAAATTATGACGGGAAAGGTAGAGGGTAAGAGAGTTTGAGGCGCTAGATGGACGGATATTATGATCAAATCCACGCAAAAACACCTGCACGGACTGATCCACATCGCGAGTGATAGAGCGCAATGGAGAACTCTACTCTCCGCCACCTTCAAGGATGGTCACGATCCTCAGCATTGAGGGGACGACTGAATGGTTGGATACCAAGACTCGCAATACCTAATTTATTTGCAATATTTTTTGTAGACTGAACGTGTATCATCCCGGCGTTTATTACGCCGTTAACGTGCTGGACATTTGGTTCGCGAGAAATAACTCGTTTTACATCTTATTTTTATTTATTTCCTATAGAAGATTAACAGCCTTAGGATTATACAGGGTGGATTTACGAGACGGGGCAGTAAGGGTAGGTAACTTAACCGTTATAGTTACAGCAAAACGTTCCTAGTAGACCTTCCATAACTTTTTGAAATATTATGAACTGCATTCACAGATTTTAGAAAAAAAAATACGGTCAGCGAAAAAAATGCTAAAATAGCAAAAATTTTGTTTGATGCCATTCGATCCTCTTTTATGTAGGGATCAAAAGACTTTTAGGAGCCGACTGAGGTTTGAGTACTACCGCAACCACTTTTCGATTTTTTGGTTCAACAAAGATCACTATTAGTTTTTTGTACCTAGTACGTAACGGCAGTCAATGACGACCGGCATGCCGCGTGGTTGTTTCTTCGCGGCGCGCTCGACGAATTGCCGGATGAATTCTACGCCCGGGAAGTAGAGGCTGTTGCCAACGGTCACCAGGAGATAGCTGAAGCCGGAGGAGTTCTGTGGGCAGGAGAGCAAAAGGTGACATGAGAGAAACAATAAAGGAATCGCCACTGAATTGGTGGCACACGATGGTCATCGAAGTCGAGGCACTGACGAGACGGTCTCGGTAGAGTAGAGCAAGAGTAGCACATTCATTGCTACTCCGGCCAGAAATCCCAGCTCTAAGCCCATTGTAGAGCAGATTGCTTCTCATTGTTACAATCTCAGAATCCAGCTCAGAATCGCGCTTGGGTTTCTTGGGCGCTTAGGTTGACTGATATTGATAGTTTCGAGTTCTACGCTCATTATGAGGTCATATCGATCGGTCTCTTCTTACCGTAACAATCCTAGAATCCAGCTGAGATCACTTGCTTATGTACAGCAAGAGTAGCACATTGACTGCTACTCCGGCCAGAATTCCCAACTCTACGCTCACAGTGAGGTGTGGCGGGCTAGGCGCTGATCTTAAGAAAACTCTTGAGTCGTAATTATCAATTTTATTTACAATTTTCTCTTTGTACAATAGTGCCACAAGACGTATCAAAATCAGACTGAAGGTTCAGCCAAACAAAAGTATATAACAAACTATTCAATTTTAGAATTTCGAATTTTGCCCAAAAAGTTTCGTGCCCCACATTACCCCCCTTCAAGTGAAGCGTACGGCTCGACGAACTGTTCTGCCGGAGCGCGTAACGTAATCTTTCTTCCGTTTTTCTTCTTCTTGAGCAGAGGTAAAGGCACTCGGCGTGGTCAACTCTTCCTCAGGGCACATAAACGCTGGCTTCAGCCGATCTATGGATATCAGCGTAGTCCGTCTTGGATACTGAAGCTTGAAGAACTTTTCATGTTTCTCTAAAACTTCGTATGGCCCATCATACGGTGGCGTTAGTGGCTTTTTCGTAGCATCCACTCTAACGAAAACATGTGTGCACGTAGACAAATCCTTATGTAAAAACGTTGCACGTTGACTGTTGTTATTCTGATGCGCCGGCCTTATTGCTTCCATCGTATCGGTGAGGCGGCGTACGAACTCTGCATCGTTAGCATGCGGTTTCGTTGGCAACAACAAGTCTGCTGGCAGTCTTAGTGTAGTACCGTAGGCAAATAACGCAGGACTCATGTTTGACTCTCGCTGTAGAGCAACTCGTAGACCCAGTAGTACTGTAGGTAACTCTTCTGACCATCTCGTGCTTGAGCCTCTTGCCATTAACGCAGCTTTTAGTGTTCGATGCCATCTTTCAACCTGACCATTCGACTGAGGATGGTAGGCAGTGGTACGGATTCTAGTCACTCCGAGTACTTTCATCAGTTCTTGAAATAGCGACGACTCGAACTGCCTCCCTTGGTCGGTAGTTATTCGTAGCGGGCAACCGAAACGTACAATCCAGCCTTCGTAGAGTGCTTTGGCGACTGTTTCTGCGGTGATGTCTCGGACAGGAATTGCCTCTGGCCATCTTGTGCATCGGTCTATGATCGTGACTAGGTACCGGTAGTCATTGGATGGTGTCAACGGTCCTACAATGTCGATGTGGAGGTGCTCGAAACGGTTGGACTCTGGGAACTGTCCAAGTGGTGTGACGTTGTGACGGTGTATCTTGGCGCGCTGGCATCCTATGCAGCTCCTCGCCCATGATGTCACATCTCTGTTTATCGCCGGCCAGAAAAACTTGTCAGTCATCTGTCTTCTCGTACTTCGTATACCAGGATGGCTTATCTCGTGCAGTGCTTTGAAGGCTGCTTCACGGAATAACTTCGGTAGGTATGGCCTCGGCGTATTCGTTGATGCTTCACATACTATAGGTTTCTTCAGTCCAGGTAGAGTAACTTTTGTAAACTTCAAGTTGCTTTTCTTGTAGAGATCTTGTAACTCTTGATCTTTGTCTTGCTCTTCGGCCAGTGCTTCGTAATCGATCGAGCTAGGGCACTGAATCTCATTGATCCGAGATAAAGCGTCTGCCACAGGATTGTTCGCGCCTTCTACATAGGCGATCTTGTTGCAAAACTGGCTAATAAACTGTAGCTGTCTCTCTCTTCGTGGCGTATCACAGTTACTCGGCGGCTTCGTAAGCGCGTAGGTCAGTGGCTTGTGATCTGTGTAGATAGTCACATCAACTCCTTCTATATAACGTCGGAAGTGTTTAACGGCGGTGTACATGGCTAGTAGTTCGCGATCGTACACGCTGTACTTCTTCTGTGCCTCACTCAAGCTTTTAGAGTAGAAAGCGAGTGGCGTCCATCTTCCTGCAACTTTCTGTTGGAGCACGCCTCCCATACTTCGGTCACTTGCGTCTGTCATGATCGAGAGATCAGCACCGGGGATCGGATGAGACAATATCGTCGCTTCTTTGATGCTGTCACGACATTGTTCAAACGCGTCCTCTGCTTCCGGGCTCCAAGTGATCGGTGTCTTGTCTTTCTTCTTATTATGCAACATTTTATTCAGTTCTCTTTGTTTGTCAGCTTGATGGGGTAGACAGTCGCGATAAAAGTTTAGCATTCCAAGAAATCTTCGTAGCTCTTCAATCGTTGTAGGCTTCGGGTACGTAGATATTGCTGATACTCGGTCTTCTAGCGGTTGTATGCCGTTGGCTGATACTCGATAGCCAAGGAAATTCAGCTCTTCTTTTCCAAACTCGCATTTCTCCGCGTTGATGCTAACGCCGTACTCGTTCAAGCGTTCAAAGACACGTTGTAGGTGTGCTTTGTGCTCTTCTTCGTTCTCGGAGTAGATCAGTATGTCATCGACGTAGGCAAAAGCGATTTCATCTAGGCCTCGTAGTACTTCATGCATGAAACGCACGAAAGTTTGGCATGCGTTGCGCAGTCCGAAGGTCATGACTGTGAATTCAAACAAGCCGAACGGGGTTGTAACGGCTGTTTTCTGCGTATCTTCTTTACTTGCCATCGGTATCCAGTAGTACGCTTTCGTGATATCTAACTTTGAAAATATTTTCTTGCCATGCAGATGAAAAGTGAAGTCTTGCATTCTCGGTATGGGGTATCTATCTGGAATCGTCACAGCGTTTAAACGACGATAATCTCCGCAAACGCGTAGCTGTCCATTGCTCTTTCTTACGACATGAAGTGGACTAGCCCATGGGCTGTTAGATGGTTGGCATACACCCATTTCGACCATGCGTTCAAACTCTTTTTTCGCTTCCTTATACTTTTCAGGCGCTAGTGGGCGTGGTCGAGCAAAGAGTGGAGGTCCGGTAGTCTCGATCTGATGCGTTACATCGTGCTTAGGAGGTATCTTTGTAGACAGGGGCCTGTGTATGTCTGGGAACTTCTTCAGTAGCTCGCTGTACGGATGTGTTTCATTGACTAGATGGATCGCAGGTTCATTGTATGTTACTGCAGGCGCTTTGATAGATAGTTCTGTCACTGTGTCTACCAGTCTTCCTCTGTGAAGGTCTACCATAAGACGATGGTGTCGCAGGAAATCGGCTCCCAAGATAGATTTTTTCGTATCTGCGATGACGAACGTCCACGTAAAGTTTCTTCGTAGGCCCAAGTTGAGTTGTAGCGTTTTTTCTCCATACGTTGCTATAGTTGTCCCGTTCGCTGCATAGAGGTTGTATGAAGCTTGCACCGGTTTGCCCTTTTTCTTTACGGCTAGTACGGATATCTCCGCGCCAGTGTCCACGAGGAAGTGTTCACGACTTTGTCTGTCCGTGACACAAAGGCGGTTACTGGCTATAACATCGACGCCCGCCGCGGTCGATGTCTCTACTAGTTTTTTTCTAACGTCTTGTTTTTTCTTGCGCACGGGGACTCGCATCGACTCGCATTATCCCCATAGCGAAAATGAAAGCGACATTGCCAGTCAGGATCTTGAGGAGTTCGATGCTTCCTCGACGTCGAACGCGATCTTGCGCCGTTCCTTGAGTGAGATCGGTAGCGTCGGTTGAACGGACGACGGTGTCTGTAAGCGCTCCTTTCACGCAGCTCGGCAATCTCTAACGTTAGTTTTTCGACTAGCTTCGATAAAACTTCGACTTGCCTCATTTCATCAGTCGTGTGTAGCGATATTGTACCTATTTCAGCCTTCTGCAGCTTACTTGAACTTGGCTCCGACTTCCGTGGCTCCTCCGACTTCGATGGTTGCGGGTCGGGCATTTTCATAGATATTTTTCAGCGTGCGGGTGTCACCAGTTGTGGCGGGCTAGGCGCTGATCTTAAGAAAACTCTTGAGTCGTAATTATCAATTTTATTTACAATTTTCTCTTTGTACAATAGTGCCACAAGACGTATCAAAATCAGACTGAAGGTTCAGCCAAACAAAAGTATATAACAAACTATTCAATTTTAGAATTTCGAATTTTGCCCAAAAAGTTTCGTGCCCCACAGAGGTATAAACTTAACGCTTACCTGTAACAATCTCAGAATCCAGCTGAGCTTGTGCACTAGAGTGCAGCAAGAATAGCACATTCACTGCTACTCCGGCCAGAATTCCCAACTCTACGCCCACAGTGTTGGAACCATATTAACGCTTACCGTAACAATCTCAGAGTTCACCTGAGGTTGTGCATTAGCGTATACCAAGAGTAGCACATTGACTGCTACTCCGGCTAGGACTCCCAACTCTACGCCCACAGTGAGGGCACAATCTTAACGCTTACCGTAACAATCTCAGAATCCAGCTGAGGTCGTGCACTAGGGTACAGCAAGAGTAGCACATTGACTGCTACTCCGGCCAGAATTCCCAACTCTACGCCCACTGTGAGGCACAGGGCGAAGGTGGCGAAAGCTGGCACCAAGTCTGCGCGTCGGGACCGCCACATGGGCTTTACAACCTGCAACATAAGGTTTATTTTACCACTCACTCAACAAAATTAAATGGTAGTTTGTGAAAAATAAAGAATTTTGCAAGAGTGGCCGCAAGCGATAGTAATAGTAAGGAAGCCCACAATTAAATCATTTTTGGGTATTGCTAGCTGTTTTTTTTAATTTTTATATATTGTTTGCTTCAATGTCACCCTTGAGTCGGGAGTCACTTTACAAAACAACACAATGTATGTTAAAAGTATTTGAGCTTGTTTGATTGTAAGTTAAACATAATTTACGAATGTAAAATATGTCTGTACAAATATGAATTGAGCAACCAACAAACAAAAGTAAGATTAAGTATTTTGTTTAAATATTAATTAATGACCAACGATATATTATCAGCTGATGTTAATTATTTCAGCAGAATGCTGATGTCAATTGTTCTTGTTTGCTGTCAGAAAGGCCAAAAATGTGACCGTCTAGCAAAAATAAGTAAGCTGTATTTGTGTAAAAAAAAAAGCGTCAAGTTTCGATTACGATTTGTTAATGCTGTCGGTCTTTTTAGTGTTTTTGTAGATACAGCAAAGAATATACTGATTCTAAGTCTAGAGGATTAGCTTGCTGGTTGTAGGAGAAAAACGAGGTAACCCCGGTTTTGTCCTTTTACTAAGACGCCATCGACACGCCATTGCGTCACATACTTAAGCCCCTGTTATGGCTCTCACACACACTCGTTTAACCCATCTGTGGTTACCCTTTTAACCCATCTGTGGTCTTAAGAATGTGGTCTTAGCAAGAAAATAAATGTGTACAAATGGCTAACCTCGTATTCTATCATAAATATCACAGCACAAATGATGACGGCCGCTAGGGACGCCTTCGGAATGTAGTAAAAGTACGGAGTGAGCAAACTCAGCGCCAACACCACCAGCACACCTGAAATAATACAAACAATACAATGTTACTTCAAGTTCATCTATTTACCACACATAATAAGGATACGGAGAGAGTGTTCTCGTTTGGAGTTTCTTTACCCTGAAAGATCCAAGAAAGATCAGAGCTAGTGAAGCTGGAGAAAAAAAAATTATTATAAAAAAATATAAATAGTATTAGTATTAGATAGACATAAGTATTTGATTTATATACTTTTTTTGCTTTTGATAATATTTTGACGTTCAATGTAAATAATTTATTTATGGCACATACATATAATAAAAATCTTTGACTTTGACTTTTGTTACCAAAAGACACCGCCGCCCGTTTTCTAAATCGTTCTGTCTCGTTCCATTTTGAATAACCATTTTAGCTTCAAATAATAATAATATCTCATAAACAGCTGAACCAATTTTGATAAAACATATCTAAGAACACTTGCTACAAAACCTGCTTTCAAATAACAAAAAAACCGCATCCAAATCGCTTCGCCCATTTAAGAGCTACGGTGCAACAGACAGACACACATACAGACACTCGCTCACACATAGCGGTCAGACACTCCCTTACACATTGTGACCCCTCTTTTTTGGTCGGGGGTTAAAAAGCATGGAGAAAAATAAGGGGAGTCCGCAGACAAAAAACGTGTTTTTTTTTTGCTTTACCGTAAAAATGGTAACACAGACCGGCGTTAAACTTGATGGGGTTTATAAGGCTTACTTTATAGTATAACAACAAATAATAAAAAGCGACCATGGCGAGTCTGACTCACGCTCCGAGGGTCAGTATAGCCAGATTTTTTATAATCGTATGGCGGTAGGTAACCCTCAGAGCGCGAGTCCGACTCGCACTCGGCCGGTTTTTTAAGGCGCTGGGCATAGTGAATTAGCCCGCGCGCAAACAAAAATGCACAAAATCGATTCCTGTATCAAGTATCCTGTAACAAAATATTGCAAGATATTTTGTTTGAAAAAAAGTGCGCCGCTTATTTTTTTCATCCAAAATATCTTCAAAACGTTTATGAATCTCAACACAAAACTGGCTGTGTTAGATAGGTCTCACCTAATTCTAGGGTATGTGAACATTTTAGATTTGTTTAGTGTTTTTGATACAGGAATGTAATTTGCGCATTTTTCTTTGCGCGCGGGCCATTCCCTATGCACGGCGCCTTAACCTCTGTACTGACCTGTGTAAACGCTCCCGAACTGCGTCGCGACGCCACTCGCGTGGTTGACGGCGCTGCGCGAGAAAGAGCCAGTGATAGGCATCGCGCTAACGAACGAGCCCAATATGTTGGAAAGGGACAGCGTAATCAGCTCCTGGGTCGCGTCCACCGATTCGCCGCTGGCTGGCGAGAAAAGAAAAATAAGTCGCATGATGAAAAGCTGTATTGTATGAGGGCCATTATAAAAAAAATATATAGACTCGTTTAAAATGTGCTATGACTAGGCTAAGACTCTTTTTTTACAAAAAGATTGGAACTGCATGATGGACCTAATAATGCAGCCACATTATATATATGTATAAGCTGCCTAGCTACAATAAAAAAAAGAAGTATACACGTTAAAATGCGCTATACTTTTTCATATTGTATGAGTTCCATCAAAAATAATTTAATAGCTAAGTACGTTTAAAATGTGCTTCACTTTTTCGTACAGAAATACATTGACAAAAGTGGTTTTCCAATAACACACACATAGTTTTATTTTTCGTTACGTTTGTTTCATATTTCAATGACATTCAACATTGTTTTAGTTTGTAGCTTGGTAGAGCAACGTAAAGCGAGGTTTCAAATGTATAAGAAACAAGGGCGTCGCCAGCCGATGGCGCAGGGGGGGGCAAGTTGACTTTACCTACTACAATTCATACTTTTCTCATTCTCTATGAATGAGAAAAGTAGGTATGAATTGTAGGTAAAGTCGACAGCACATGAAGCTTTTCACTTGTACTACGAGCCTTACATCTACTGCCAGAGCGTAGTTGAGCGTACGGAATATTAGGAGTGGAATTGGTGAATCCATTCGAGTTTCGACGTACGGGAATGATTGTTCAAGGCTTGAACTTCAAGCAAATTAACTCAAAGACTTAGGACTTTGGTTGCATTATATTTGGCAACTTTTTTAGAATCTCTAGGGGGGGGCAGCTGCCCCTCCCTGCCCCCCCTTGGCGACGCCCTTGATAAGAAAACAGATCTCTCTGCCCTCCTCCATTTTAATGGATTGAGCTGCCTAAATTTCGAACTCACCAAAAGCCTTAGCAATGGCAACGTTGCCCAGCACACCGATGATTGGCACTAAAACTATGGAGGAGCCGAGTTCCGAGCACATTTCTACGAAGGTGACGTTTCTATCGCCCAGTATCGTGCCGAAAGGAGGCAGCTTGAATGGCGGGAGACCGGCTCTGAAAATAAAAATAAATTGGCTTATTACAAAGAAGCCATATCACCAATCAGGTTAAAACGTCATAGTGTAGTACTGAAGAGTGAGTGACATCACAGTTTTCAGTTTCCAGTTACATAACATTTGTTAGTTGTAGGATTGTTTTATATTAGACTTTGTACAGCTTGATTGGTCTTTTGAACTACCCACCGCTATTAACCATTGAAGACGAACAACTTTTTCGTTTTAATTCAAACCTAAAGGCATTTCGGAACTTTTTCTTTGATTTTGAGCCAGTGAAATGCTTGTGAAATGATGTTGTGTATTTTATTTTAGGAATTGTTATGCTGGCCACTTGAACTACACCGAACGCCATTAGCCACTGATTAAGAAGAAAAACTTTTTCTTTTAAATTCAAACCTAAAGGAATTTAATTTTCAGTTCTTTTTTTTCCGGATTCCAGCCAGTGAGTTTTCCACTATTGAGGTTTTGGTACGATGTTAAGGCTGGAAGATAGTAGTGTGGCGGGAAATTCAAAATTTTCACAGTTTTTTACATTTTGTAGCTAAACTGAGCTATTTTTGTTCAGCGATTTTTCGTTCGCGAGAATAAAACCGTATTTTTTTCATTATTGTAAACAACAGAACAACAATAATTCAGCCGATTATGTGTTCTGGTCTACGACAAGTTTTTTGGGCAGTACCACTGCTTCGTAGACCAGAACACATAATCGGCTGAATTATTGTTGTTCTGTTGTTTACAATAATGAAAAGAATACGGTTTTATTCTCGCGAACGAAAAATCGCTGAACAAAAATATTTCAGTTTAGCTACAAAATGTAAAAGTCTGTGAAAATTTTGAATTTCCCGCCACCTTGCTATCGTCTACCCTTAATTAAAACAAAAAACATTCGTGCTGGGTAGGTAATCGTATAAGTTAGTGGCCACCACTGGCGTCAGAGTTATTAGGCCGCCCAAAGTGCCTCTGACATGGCCGAGACCAACGGTTTAACGTGCCTTCCGAAGCACGGAAGCGCTCAGATATTATTGCCACTAGCGGTCACCCATCAATGGCCTGACCGCGGCCGTTGTTGCTTAACTTTGCCAATCGATTAAGAACGGCTAGTCCAACTAGGCTGTGAGCGTGCTATCTTGTGAACCTACTAAAACACAACACCTCCTTTTGGGCAAAGCGGCACCAAAAGCTGATATTACTAACCTCACTGAACCAGTCAGTTTAAAAGGCGTTCCACTTTCAGTCTCCAAGAAGAACGCGATCAAAGAGCATAGTATGACTACTATCGCGTTTCGTGAGGTAGAGAGCAGCCAAAGAGCTTTCTTCAGACCCTTTTGGCTTGTCGGCAGTCTTATGTCTTTCATTTTCTGTGAACAAACACGGAGTTATTAAATAAGAAAGAGATAGGTCCCTTCTGAAAATGTAGAGTCTAGTCTACCTCCATAGTAGAAAATTTATATAAAGACTAGTAGGTATCTAGAATGTCTGGGTACGAGAAAGAAAGTGAGTTGTGACGTCACTAATGCGCGAACTAAAGGTAAATTTTGAAACGGATCTTACCGCTGTAAAATTATTTACAAAAGATTTGGACCATTTCTGTTAGATTGAAATAACAGGCACTGCATTTAATCAGATTAAAGTATATTGCCATTCTTAAGGCGCACCAGAGGACAAGATTTGCTGCTGCCGTGTGTAGCGTTATTTGTCAAGGACGTGACTCGTGTTTATATGCCTGTTTTAGTTTGTGGGTGGACTAGTTACCTGTGTATCTCTTACTAGCGACCCGCCTCAGCTTCGTACGGGAGAAATTTAGAAAAAAAGTGCGATTTAAATACTTAAACCTCCATTGAAAAAATATCTTACCGATGATGAAAACCGCATCAAAATCAGTTTTGTAGTTTAGGAGGAGTTAGCGGAAATACAGACAGACGCGAAAGGCAACTTTGTTTTATAATTTTGTAGAGATAGAGGTATCAACTCGCTCTGATTTTGTACATGACATGCATGCTGATTTATTTAGCTATTTGAATGAATGTTAGATTTAGTGACAAACCAAAATTACGACACTTTAAAATCTTTAATATCTAGCTCTGGCCACCTTGGTGAGCCATGTTGGGTTTATGTGATTAAAACTAATAATTAAAATTGACGATTTCAATTTTAATAAAAGTAATAAATGTATTTTATAATGTTTCCATCGGATATCGTGAGCATAGTAATTATGTTTAATGTTAGGTTCCGATGGTTATTATTTTATTACTTTTAACGCAATAAAGAATTGTGGCTTGGATAATTAAAATGCAATAGAAAATGCCAACGCTAACCTTCGATTTTATGAAGGTAAGGAACTAGGTTTGCCCCCAGCTTTACTTGTAGAATAATATTTTATGGACATATTTTCTACGAATGCAGGCCATGCTGACAGGCGATATTAAGCCTACCTGCAATGATTTTTGTCCGAATAAACTAAAATAAATTAAAATCTATTGAAATACAATTTCTTCCAACTCCAGTTTTTCGACTTTGATCGCGAATTACTTGAATAAAAGTCCCATAAACTGACAGGTTTTTTGTACTATTCTGAGCACTAAAGCTTTGGGGAAGTTTTTTAAATTAAAAGAAAATCCTTCAGCTACTTAATTTGTTCTCCATACTAACTATTTTAGTGATGATTTCTCGAAAACAACATTTTTGGAGTTTGGATCAAAATTAAGGTAATTTCTAGAAGTCCATAGGTGATCATGATTTTTTTGGTAATAGATAAATTATCAGAGACCCTAAAAAATAAAGAATATCTCTGAATAGTCGAAATAAAAAAAAGTTGAAAAATAAAATGCAATGCTACGTAATTTTTTTCAAAAAAACCTTAAAAGCCCCATAACTTCTAAACGACAAAAAATGGCTGAACATACATGGGGGTGATTCGGGTAGCCCTCGGTGTCAGCTATCTAGATTTTCTCGCTTGACATCTATGTTTGGGCCACCCTGTATGATGGTCTGCCACCTTCGCTCACACGTTTATCTCATCTAGTTTTATTACCTACACATCAGCCACACTACACAGTGCATCTGTTGCTACTTGCTACTGTGTTTTCGCTCTCAGTCCTGTCCATCCAATGGTTGACTGGAAGAAATCGCATTTAGCGATAAGACCGCCATTTGTACTTTTATTGAACTAATAATTTGTGTAGAATGATGTCTGTTGTACAATAACGAGTTACTCATTCACTCACTCACTCACTCACTAAGTCACTCGTACAGTTTTGTACTTACTCACTACAATAATTATCCACGCCTTATAAGACGATTGTAATCTACTTTGAAATTAAACTCACCCGCATGAGTAACAGAATCACAATACAGGATATTCCCAAACAACTGTCCGCCATCTTTGCGTTTGGCATATTTGTCACAACCTGAAACAAAAGAAAATTCGATTATTATCTTAAGAAAAAAAGAATACTATTCCCAAATATGTACATGTAAAATGGCTACTTATAACTCTCTCTTGTATAGAAGAGAATATTTGCACAAATCTATGTCTAAATTGCTCGAGTTTAGGCAAGGTTAAGAACCGACAAAAACATAATGAAATTAGTTGAGCTAAATTCAGGAATTCCACCGAATTAGGTGGGCGTTCAGACTAAATACCTAGAAGGGCAACCGTCTGCCTTTGTAGTCAACAGTAATAAACAGTAACAAGGTTTCAATCCTAATCAGACGGAAGGCTTTGTTCGGACAAGGCTTGAGACGAGACTGCCGTAAGACGTAAATGGACGTGAAGACAGAAGATTGGGCCAAAGGGTATAGTCGTAGTTAACTAACTAGTGATAGATCTAGTATCTTTGAGTGTGAATTAAGCAGTAATAAAAATATATTTTTTGACGCAAAATGCATTTTTCAGTTTTCGGACTTCTTCCTTTACTTGTGCTATAAGACACTGCTTCTCGCCAAATTTCATGATTATAGGTCAACGGGAATTATTATTACCCTGTAGGTTTTGATTCCCTTGTAACTGCGACGAAAGGTGCATAAATGGATGTAGGTATCTTTTGATTGCGTAAATGTTGAAGCTTGATTTTTTCACAGCTCCAAGGGACTAGATACCTCAACTACAGGGTGCACTCGAATTCGATAGCGAAACTTTAAGGGGACATTCCAATCATGATTATGAAACCCACAGTAGTGGTCTTAAAGCATCCCGGTGAGATGACTTTTTTTTTTTCTGATACCAAAAATTACCTTAGTCAATCATAAAGAAACCATATCAGTACTAAAAGCTACAAAAATCGCATCAAAAAATATTTAAAATAAAACGCATATTAACTAACCCCATTATGAACGCGACTGTACTACGCGTATAGCTCTTATCACCACGCGCTTTGACCTGCGGTGACCTGACCAAATGGCCTACAATCACGGGCGAGCGAGAGACGCGCCGCATGCAAGAGTGTTCCCTTGACGAAACTCTTATTACAATGTAATAGGGACTATTTTTGTTCATCCAAGGGAATTATTTCGTGAAACGCACACTGTAGGCACTTAAATCAAAAGTCCCCAGTGTTGCCATGTGGCGCCGTTATTACATTTTAAAATCCGTATGTAGGTATGTAATGTATTGTTATTTAAAGTGAATTATAAATTCCATATAAAAGTGAATTAAATCGTCTTTGAAACGCCTCAACGGAGCCAGGGTGTGTTTTGTTCTTCGTCCATATTTTCAGGCTTATCTGGGGCTTATCCGGGCCTATCGGCGTGCCTTACATAGGTAGGTACGTTCGGCCACAATCTCAGATACCCTATGGCAGCTCTTACCGCGCGCGGCATAATAGCGCCAATCGAACAAAAAGGGGTATCTGAGACTGTGGCCGATTGTACCTATATTCTACGCTTTTGGCTAAAATCGAACACATACTTAAGTCCTCAGTACTGGACTACCTACGATAACGATCGAAGTTACATCTACGAAAATACGGGTTTAAATTAGGTAGGTATCTTAAAAAAGACTGCAAGTCCGTATAAAAATACTTACTTAATAAGCTAATTTTAAATTTACATTAAATTAATACATTAAAGACTACCCAAATCCGTACAAATACGGAAAAACCTATATTTGTGGCAACACTGGAGGTCATTCGTCCTTCTCTTACCTTTCGGCGCTCGCGCTTTTAGCTTTGAATACGTAGGGAGGGATGGATCGTCCTTCGGTCTTTGTAATAGGGGTGATTTTTAAAAAGCATGCATTGCATTACTCTTGCGAATTTTTGCTCGGAATTTACCTACAGGGGCCTGCAGACAGTGCGTATTTTATAATTTTGGATCTTATGTTGATGTCTTTAGGAGTGGTTTCTCTTTTGGTCGATTATTGCATTTCCAACTTGTCGACCGGAAAGGTGAACATATGATCGAAAGCGTGTCGTTGCGTTGAAAAGTGATTTATTTAAATTTAATCGATTAATTCTGAATATTTTTTTATATGATTTTTGTAGCTTTTAGTACTGATATCGTTTCTTTATGATTGACTATGGTAGTTTTTGGTATCAGAAAAAAATAAAAAGTCATCTCACCGGGATGCTTTAAGACCACTACTGTGGTTTTCATAATCATGATTGGAATGTCCCCTTAAAGTTTCGCTATTGAATTCGAGTGCACCCTGTAGATACCTCCACGCGTTCTTGAGAAACTGAATTGGGCGCACTTATTGTTAGGTGCACCTTTATTAATGAGCATGTTGAGTGAAGAAAAATAGAAGTTAAAAAGTAAAATCCGACTACTAAAAGGCTTAAAACAAGACCTGCTTATCCTTAAAATAGACTCATAATAAAATTAATCGTAGTCGGTGGCCATCGGTTTATTAAATGCGAATGCGGTGTCCTCCGACTACGATTAATTTTATTATGAGTCTATTTTAAGGATAAGCAGGTTTAGTAGTCGGGTTTTAGTTTTTAACTTCTATTTTTTTTGAGCTATTTAGAAAGTCATTGTGGACGATCACCCAGAAAAGAACCAAGAAGAACAAAAAAAAAACACATTTTGATATTTTTTGTTCCATTTGTTATGTTGACGCTACATGTGTTATACATTTTTGAAAAGGTCTTTTAAAGCCCTTTCATTTGATACCCATGACGATGGTATCCGATAATTATTATTTTTAGGTCCACCACTTTAGGGCGCAGCACAGCCGCCATCTTAGTTTTGTTCGAAATTAAACTATCCTATGTTACCTGGGTGATTAAGACGAATCCAACGACACTTCATTTGTTGAAATCGGCCCAGTAGTTTAGGCTCTGCGATGGAGCAGATGAGCACACAAACATACAAACATACATACCTACGCTGCTAAAATCATAACCCTCCTTTTTGCTTCGCGTAGTCGGGTAAAAATAGCAAAATCGTTCACTCAATATCACTCAATTTGTATGGCGTTTTGACTCATCCGTTCTGTCAGCGATTGTGATTTAAAACTTAGGCAATCCCATTCTAAACTCTAATTTTTAATTCGAGTCCACGGAATGACAGTTGCTAGTATGTTCCTGACAGATAAAGCCTTTGTAACAACTGTCATTCCGTGGACTCGAATTAAAAATTAGAGTTTAAAGTCGCAATCACAATCATAGTCCCCGATACTTTTGTAAGGGATCGCGATAGATTCAAACGTTAGACAATTAAGCCCCTGGTATCCTTTGGTTGCGGAGGCCAAGATCCACTTTGGGTGGCTGAGCCAGCCTCAATGAATGAATTTTATGTCTAAGTCTGCGCGGTCGAAGTCGCGGGCAAAATGGCTATCAGTGGCGGATCCAGGATAAGGTTTTCAAGATAAAATTTTTGTTTTATTCACTGTCTCAGATGCTTTTGGGGGGGCTTGAGCCCCTTAGCCCCCCCTAAATCGGCTACTGCTGGCTATGGTATAATGATTAAAATCTGACCTTTCGAATAGTGTCCATGAAGTCTCCAGACTTGAACTGCAGCCCGAGTAGCCCCTTGAGCTGCGACACGGCGATGATGACGGACGTGGCCGAGGTGAACCCCACCGTCACCGGCACCGATATGAAGTCTATTAGGACACCTGGGAGAGGACAAGAGGTTAAACACCGTGCTATTTTAGTGGTTTTAAAGCCGAAGGTATTTTGATGCACTGGTGATTCTGAGCCAAATTCCAAAATTTTACTCCAAAATGAGCGAAAAAAAAAAACACTTCAAAATACAAATTAATGTCTATCGCCAATCGACACCATTTGTATGGAGAAGTGATTTTTTTTGCGCCTTTTGGAATAAAATTTTGTAATTTGGCTCAGAATCACCAGTGCAACAAAATACCTTCGGCTTTAAAACCACTAAAATAGCACGGTGTAGTTTTGGTTCTTATGGCCGGCTATAATGGACACTCCGAGAAATCGAAAAGGGAAAAATAGACGCTCTGGAAATGTGGTGCTGGAGAAAAATGCTTGGACTAGGTATCGTGGACGGAATTCAGAACCAACGACTCCATCCTTAGAGAACTCGGCATCAAACAGCGCCTGCCAAGTACTGTACACATGACAGCACGTCAGACTGTTCACTTTTGTTGTAAAGTCGCCCGTAACGTAACTGAGTAGAGTACTAGCGTGTAAGAGTCGACGTGCTGTCGTGTGTACAAAGTCGCATCTTGAGATTTTTTAGCCATGTCTCCCGACAAGATAACTACTTCATTGAGCGGATTGTAATGCGGGGAAGGGTGGAGGGCACTAGGACTCCGGGAAAACCACCGATGCGATGAACTGACCAAATCAAGACCACTGTGGGCAAAACACTGTGAGAGAAATGGCGTGGCAACGTAAGGCGCGCAACATCAGCCACTGATGATGATACTACATGTGGACCATGACCGCTCTGACCATTGCAACGACGAAGAAGAAGATAATGGTCAACCTACTGAGCTTGTCAACCTACAAATCTCTATGCTATGCCATCATCCAAAGATTTTGCCAATGTCCAGTTATTACGATCAGAGTTGTGTATAACCATTCACAGAGCCAAAAACTTTGTATTTGGAGCATTTGTTTTTGTGTTTTTATTATCATGTAATCATATTATTTATTTTTCCCTTGTATCAAATTTATTATAACGATATAACGCTTTAAGTTTTTCTTAACTGCAAGAATACTGTTACATGAATAGTGACTCAGGCCCGGTTTCTGAGTTGAGAATTTTACTAAGCACATACTTACGTATCGCTCTGTCACGCTCTTTTGTGAGAAATCTGCAGAGACAGGACGATACTTACCCACAGCCTTCTTTATCTTTACCCATTTGCTTAGCAAAATTCTCAACTCAGAAACCGGGCCTCAGTCTTGGATTGTAAACACATCCATTTTGTCATTTATTCAATAGCCACTAAGTATAGAATGAAAGGCGTGGCTTATTGTATTCGATTCGTTACTGTAAGTGGAAATATTTTTGTAATGATGCTGTATCTAAATTTAGGTCACCTATTATGCAGAAAATGTAGGTACAGTCGTCATCACATTGAACTTTAGGATGAGGCTACACCAAATAGCGACACGATCTGTCTGACACGCAAGCGCACCCAACAAATAGTACAAATTCACATTTGCGGCTACACTAGTCGCCAAATATTGCTAGAAACAAGTTTATTTTGCTCTTCCTGTCGCATCGCAGATCGCTGTCAGGGTGTGACCACAGCCTTAGCTACTCGGTAACGTTACGCGATTTTAAAACAAAACTGATGACGTCTAGCGAGCCGTCGACTGTACCGTAACTGTGTTTCTCGAGTGGATCGGTGGGCAGTCTGTTGAGTTTGTTGAGGCATTGAGTTGTTTCTGTCTTCCATAATGTCCTTAAACTCCTTAACCATCAATTGCCTACCTAGGTATACTTGTGAGTAAAACAATCCTTCAAGATAAACTTAACTATAAGAAAGACCTCTACGATACAATATTATAAATTGAAGGACATTGAGTGAACATATTTCAGATTCCGTTTAATATCCTAACGATAGCTAGCTGCTGCTTGGATCAAATAAATGCGGGTTGCATTGCAGTTTGTCAACACCCTTCAAGTTTCCAATTGAAAGAGACTGTGATAGAAGTTCGAGATACACAATTGCGGATGAAGTGTTTATCTTGTTGAATTATAAAGTTTATCTTTTACAGCGCGTGGTCTAATAAAATTAATACATCTGAGTACCTTTGAACTAAGTCATAATATGATGCACCTTTTGAACTTCAGTCATAGTCTTAAGCCATAATCTTCAATGCACACAGTCAATGAGCAAGATTAGGCTTAGGAGAAAAATATAATAATCATTAGCAAAACATTGATTTAAATCACAGCTTGATACTTTTTGCAGTAAATCTTCATGCAATAAAACTTTCGAATCTGCAATCCTAGTTCTTTATTTTCTAATGATGAAAAGCACTCGTCACGATCTCATTGCGCGCATTGAGATAGTTACAAGCAATGGCGCGAGCACCAATATTCGGACATGAAAATGGTTTCCAAATGAAGTCCGAAATTAGTTGGCTATCGTTTGGTCAATGACAATGACATTCCAATACAAATGGACAAACTGTTCCGTACAATAACCAAGTCGAAACATTGCACACGCTAATTTCACCCTATTATGCTTCGACTGACTTTTTGTTTCTACATTGCTGCTGACACTTCAAGCCCTCAAAATGTATTGTGTCACTAAGCGGAAATGTAAATCAATCACGCAGTTTGAAGCTACGTAAGTTGATTTTTGAAGTTTATTTGAATAAAGATAGCAGTGGAGTAGCAATAGCCTATTTTAATTCGTTTTTTGTTATGGGAAAAAAAAACTGTTGCGGATATTATTTTAAACAGTTTATATTCAAAACTATGAAAAATAGTATACCTAATTAAGTATAATTTGTAAATAGCTTTTTTTCTGAAACATGTCAACTCCTAAATGTGATTTCCAACAAATGTTGTTCTACGACTTTTCGAATAGCTCGATAGCTTCTAGGAAAATAATAACAGCGAAGTTTAAAAAACCAGGTGATACAAATCTACTTATCTATCCAGCCCATAAATAAAGCCCACTGCTGGGCATAGGCCTCTTCCTTTTCACGCCAACCCCCTCGGTCTATTGCCAATCTCGTCCATTGTCCTCCCGCTGTTTTGACAATGTCATCGAGCTTTCGGTCTACACACCGACCCTCGACCCATTCTAGGCCACCATTCCGTGACGCCCTAGTCCATCGTTGGTACTCCCGCCTAGCCAGATATCTTCGACTTTGGTCTTCTGCCGAATGAAGAGGTTGAAGTATTTGTGTATCAGTGTGGCGGGGCCTGGGGCCTGCGTCTGTAACTGTAACGCAACGGTGCCAAAAAGGGCTCCCAGTCGACGGCATCAATTACGATTTATTCATGCTGTGTCGGTCCTTTTTTTTTTGTTGTAAGTACAGGAAATATTATTCTGATTCTAATTCTAGCTAGAGGATTAGTTCGCTGGTTGTAGGAGAAAAACGAGGAAACCCCTGTTTTGTCCTTCTACTTATACTGGGATGCCATCGACATGCCATTGTGTTACAGACTTAATTAAGCCCCTGGTAGTTATATTATTTTAACTAAAGCCTATCCCATCATCTTACTCAGTAAACTGGCAGGTCGAACTGTCATGTTAGTGAAAATGCCTGTCCCTTTTCAACTGACTAAGGATAGAGCAAGAACTGTGCGAAAAATGTTAGTCCTTAGAATCTTTACTTTACAAAAGGAGTCTCCATTGTTTTCTTTTCTGACTATGTTCTTGAAACATAATTTTGTCTATCTCTTTCCGACCCGCGGGAGAGAAAGAAACAGGAACATTTGTTTACAATCAATGGTTTTTATTGAAAATTTAATAGATTCCTCTTAATATTTGTACCTTTTCTCCTGTTATCATATGTAAATAATATTAATTAACCGATGGTAGGTCACACCATCTTTATTTCGCATCGTCAAGGTGTTATTTCGGTACTTTTTTGTACCACATTTTGGCATGTTGTCAGCTGCGTAGTCATCAAACGTCTAATGAAAATATTGTGCTTACACTGAATTTAAGCACAATTTTGCAGTTACCTTTTTCGAGCGCCTATGAGTTGTCCATTTGTATTAGAATGTCATTGGTCAATGATAATAATATCGATTCGATTCGCTGTACATTGCGTAGCCGGTAAGTGTGTTATTGATCTTTTCGCACCATTTTGTTATTGGCTACACAACGTAAGTTTTATCCCACCAAAAACATTCTGTAAAAACTAGCCAGGTCTCGATGGATCTGCTTGTTTATCTCTAAAAAAGTAATGAAATCTAGACAAAGTCGTGCCAAGTCTAAGGTTCCTTACTGCGATTTCTTTATTATTATAGTTAATGTTGTGAGACTTGTCCGTTGAAGGGTACACAAGCGGTTCTGGCGACAGATTGGTGCAATGGTGTCATGGAGCACCTGGTTTTGTACCCTTGTGTACCCTTCAACAGCCAAGTCTCACAACATTAACTATAATAATAAAGAAATCGCAGTAAGGAACCTTAGACTTGGCACGACTTTGTCTAGATTTCATTACTTTTTTAGAGATAAACAAGCAGATCCATCGAGACCTGGCTAGTTTTTACAGAATGTTTTTGGTGGGATTTCACTTCTTTTTGAAGAAACGAGGGCCTATTGATTAATTTTATTAGATTTTCTTATTTGACACAGTTTTTAAATTTGTGTAATGTTCGAGTAGAATAAAGTTAATCGTCCGACTATTTCTTGTTGAACGAGCGAGCGAAGTCCTCCAAGTCTGCTGGAACAATCCGGCGTTTGTATTTATGTATGTTTGTATGTATGAATGTTTGTTCGACGATAACTTGAGTAAATTTGGTCGGTTCGTTATGAAATTTGATAGGCGGGTAAACTAAATTAAAAGAATTTTTAAATTCGAACATGAGCCAAATCGGTCGATGGGTTGCCGAGATATGGGGTTGTATAGTTTAAATGCAAAGCGCGCGCGCTCCTGCGCGAATGGCGTAAGCAAAGTTATACATCTGTAACTGAGGTCGCGAGTTCATAGTTCGGAGCGAACCACTAGTGGGACGCTATAGGCTAGATTAAATGAAGATGTGTCCCACTACGCTGGATTTTTGCAATGACAGTCGATTTTTTTATGTACCAATAGTAAAAGGGGCATTACCATAATATCTCTAATAAAGCTGATACCAGCTGAGGGTTCTTCATCAGATACTTCAGACCTATGATTTTTGACATCAAATAAAGCGGCCCACCAAGTTGAATATTTTTTGTAAGGGCGGTATATGTCGATCTATAATAGTTTGGTTGGGCTCTTGTGTTTTCTAATCAGGGTCACCAGGTACTCCAGATCTTCGATTATCCTAGTTTTTATAGTTGTCCCTTTATGTGCCCATTAAACCCTAACTCTGTACCAAATTTCAGCTCTCTGAGTTTATGGGAAGTACTAGTTCTATTAGGGCTCTTGTGTTTTCTAATGAGGGTCACCAGGTACTCCAGATCTTCGATTATCCTAGTTTTTATAGTTGTCCCTTTATGTGCCCATTAAACCCTAACTCTGTACCAAAATTCAGCTCTCTGAGTTTATGGGAAGTACTAGTTCTATAAGGGCTCTTGTGTTTTCTAATCAGGGTCACCAGGTACTCCAGATCTTCGATTATCCTAGTTTTTATAGTTGTCCCTTTATGTGCCAATTAAACCCTAACTCTGTACCAAATTTCAGCTCTCTGAGTTTATGGGAAGTACTAGTTCTATTAGGGCTCTTGTGTTTTCTAATCAGGGTCACCAGGTACTCCAGATCTTCGATTATCCTAGTTTTTATAGTTTTCCCTTTATGTGGCCATTCAACCCTAACTTTGTACCAAATTTCAGCTCTCTGAGTTTATGGGAAGTACTAGTTCTATTAGGGCTCTTGTGTTTTCTAATCAGGGTCAACAGGTACTCCAGATCTTCGATTATCCTAGTTTTTATAGTTTTCCCTTTATGTGCCCATTAAACCCTAACTCTGTACCAAATTTCAGCTCTCTGAGTTTATGGGAAGTACTAGTTCTATTAGGGCTCTTGTGTTTTCTAATCAGGGTCACCAGGTACTCCAGATCTTCGATTATCCTAGTTTTTATAGTTTTCCCTTTATGTGGCCATTCAACCCTAACTCTGTACCAAATTTCAGCTCTCTGAGTTTATGGGAAGTACTAGTTCTATTATGATGATCATGAGTGAGTGAGTGAGTGAGTGAGTGAGTGAGTGAGTGTGTGTCATAAATGCGAAACTTTGCTTTCGCTTAACTTCGGAACTAAATGACCTACAGACTTGAAATTTTGGATTTTAAGTATGTGATTATAGCTTACTAGATGACGAAAATTTCTGCGTTCTGGTCTTATCCAGAGGTTCTCAAATAGGGGCCTGAAAATGCGGCGAAATGGTTCCAGTAAAGGATGGTACGGCAGTGTTTGCTTCGCGCTCGACCTGGCGGGGGCACTGCCGTGCCCCCAGATGTAGCCCGGCCCAGCAGTCAGTGATGATCAGTACACACAAACTACTAACTAAGGCCTTTGAATCTACGTAATGAGATGATTTATACAGCGTCCAGTGGCACCTTCAAACCATACTAGATGGGTGAAGAGGGCACTCGGACGCTGCAGTGCCTGAGACATTGTTTTAGATGGAGGCTTGCCCGCACTTATACCATCCTGACAGCTTAATCGGCCTAGCCCGCGGGAAAGACAATACATGCGGAGCCAACTATTCCACGGGTTTCCTCACGATGTTTTCCTTCACAGTTAGCGAGTGGTATTGCTACTACAAATTCACAAATGCATGTTTTGATTTGAACTTTGAATTTTGAAATCTGTGTTAGTTTCGCTTGAGCTTCGGCTCAAGGGGCACTACTACCTTTTCTCGAAGCGCTTCATCGTTTTTTGTTTGACCCCTCATAACTTGGGTTTGGATTATAGCAGATCAACAAAATTCTCGGGAAATTATGTCTATAGTGGACTCATTAAACGTAAAAAGTTTCATATACATATTTTGACTAAGGCGTAGAGTTTGTTAAGTTAGGGCTTGTAGAGTTAGAAGCTAGGCTCTACATGAGATCTGATAGCTTTCTGACAGTGCGAGGTGTATGGTCTCGTCTTGGCAATTTTTTTTACATGAAAACCTTTTTGGTGGGATTTGAGTTTTGAAAACGAGACACAAACCACTTACCTAAATGCAGCAACCCCATAAGTAATTGCACTACCCCAGTCAGGAAGCACAACAGCACGGCATAGTCCGTATTCCTTCCCTGGATCTGCTGCCACGTCATGAGGGCCAGCAAGGCAGTGGGCCCAAGAGTTATGTCCTTGCACGACCCGAAAACTATGTAGATGAAGCACCCCACAAAGGATGAGTACAGGCCATACTGCGGACGACAAAAAAAAATCAATAAAGAGTTTGCATGCTTTTAAACTTGTTTGGTTGTTTATGAATGGTTAGGTCATGGGTATTTGAAAAAAGAACACGCATTATTTTGGCCAGGTTCACGCCTATGGGATCTCTATTTATGGTGTTAGACGTCATTCTGCGGACGAAAGATAAAGCAAAGAGGTTGCGTTCTTTGAAACCTGTTTGTTTATAATACTGTCATATTATGTCATGGGTGTTTGAGAAAAGAACGCGCATTATTTTGGGCAGGTTCATGCTTTGGTATGGGACCACGCACCCACGACACTCATGCTTGCTCTATGGGTAGGTAAAAAAAACCTGGTTATCTTTACGGAAAAATAATAGTCTTCTTTTCCCGTGCTAGGGAAGATTATAAAGCTTTTTATAAGGTTAAAAAATTCGCTCGGGACAGGACTTGAACCCGCAACATCTTGCATACCGTGCAGGCGCTCTACCAATTATTATCTGAATGAATTTATCGGTATGCAAGAGGTTGCCGGTTCAAGTCCTGTCCTCTTTTGTAAAAAGCTTTCTAATAATAGTCTTGTTTGCTTTTGATTTATTTCCATGGTACTCGAAATTTTCGTGGTCGCGTAAAAATTAGATAACATTGATTATGAAATAAAATATTTCACTTTAAGTACCTTTATGTATACTGCCTTGGGTGTACTTGTTAAACATGAAAATTATACAAAGGTAGACTGAATTAGCTATCGGGGCAATCCTATTCTGACGTCTACCTAACTGGGCCAGTCATTTCACAGTAACTTCAGCAAGTAATGAATATGCATATAGCTTATCTTCACGAATTCCCCTCGGCACTAAATGTCCACATCAGAAGGTTAAACTTAATCGCATACGTATTGAATAAACACACATACTTCCATCTGTTCTTGGACATTTTTGTTTTTTCTAAAAACGCGAAACTCTCATTCTTACTCAGGCAAGGTCGGGTAAAATCCCTAGACCAAGGGTTGACTGTAAGAGATTTCTGAAATAAGTTCGCTACGTGCATTGTTATTTTCCTTATGGCTTTATTTTTTCATTATAAAATTATTAGGTATGTGCAATATTTAGCTCATCATAAATTCATCGCAAAAATCGCCAACCCGCATTGAGCACGCGTGGTGATTAAGCTCGAACTCTCTCTATGAGAGAAGGCCTTCGCCCAGCTAGTGGGACATGTACAATTGTACAGGCTACATCTTACATCTTACTTACATTAATTCATTACAAACGAACAATAATTTACCCTGAATTCACCAAAAAAAATATACAATCAAGTCTACAAGACCTTTGTAAGTCCAAAACCTATCGATCATCAAAAGAAAAACATGTTGAACTGCAATAAACAACGCATTTTCACGAATGTAGGGGAAGCAAACTAAAACTATGTAAACTTTATGTAGGTGAAGACGGCACTGGCCTCTGTATGAATAATTTCATTAAGTAGATGCAAAGGCCTATGATTCTTTTTATACTCGTATGTAGAAATGTTAACTTATATTACGGAGTCGGCCATCTGTAGAAAATGTTTCGAAGCCTCCGGTTTCAGTAGTAAGGTTGTTAATAGTTATGATTTTCGAACTCGAGAGATACCTACGTTGCTGTTGGTTCAAGTGTGGGTCGAGTGAATTTGCCTTGACGCAGAACTTGTAGAATGCTAATAGATTCTGAAATTACCTATTTCAGCTAATTGGCCGTAATCCACGCTAACGCAATAAAATTATGTGTGAGTTAATCTGTCTGTATGTTAAAGCCTTGTAAAAGCGCATTGTTGTTGCTACTTATTTTATTTTTAAATTTTATCCGGCACCCACAATACAGGCCTAGCCTAACTGATTGCAGGAGTATCGTTCAGTTTGTTTCCGCCTTTTCGGCAGAACTTTTTTCTTGTTCTTTTACTCTTTACCTGAGGTTCCAATCCAGCCAGCGTCGCGTAGGCCAAGGCCTGCGGTATGACGGTGAGCCCGACCGTGATGCCCGCAATGAGATCCGCCAAGGCCTTATCCGAGTTATACTCGGGCAGCCATCTTGTTATAGGCACTCTTTTGCGGAGAAACCGTCTGTACCAGTACTGTCTCTTGAGTCTGTGTTTTGAAGGTGAGGACATTGTGCTGGGCTACCTGCAGGCAAAGGAAAAGTGGAATTGAGTTATCTCTACATCTCTACATAGTATTAAACAAAGTCACTTTCCGCGTCCGTCTGTACCTATACAGGGCGTCCCACGGCTATGCCACATGGAGGGAAAGTACCTTAAATATTGTAGATGGAACATTTTACTGAAAGAAGACATTATTTTAATTTAAAAAACAATTTAAACTGAATTCATAGATATTGAAATAATTACATGGCTGAACCGGGAATCGAACCCGTTACATGAGAAAAATTATTACCCTGTAGTTTTATCATACCGATCTAAAGGCTTCATCATAAGGATTATTTTTTGCTAAATAACATAGTGTCAGAAATAAAAGGAAGACCATGAATTTTAACATTTTTAATACCACATTAATCAATTTATTAATGAAAATCACAGTAACAAAAGAATAAAAGTATGAAAATGAAACACATTTTTGAATTATTTCTTTATAATTAGCCAGCCGCATTGCGATGGACAAAATTTTACGCGTCTTTCGGCTCAGGATACGGCTCGAGTTGTTGCATACTGCCAGGTAAATGTTAAAATTCATGGTCTTCCTTTTATTTCTGACACTATGTTATTTAGCAAAAAAATATTCTTATCATGAAGCCTTTCAATCGATATGATAAAACTACAGGGTAATTATTTTTGTCATGTAACGGGTTCGATTCCCGGATCAACCATGTAATTGTTTCAATATCTATGAATGCTGTTTAAATTGTTTTTAAAATTAAAATAATGTCTTCTTTCAGTAAAATGTTCTATCTGCAATATTTAAGGTACTTTCCCTCCATGTGGCATAGCCGTGGGACGCCCTGTATATTCTCTAACTCCTAACGTTCGCAATGAATTTTGATGCGGTTTTCTTTCATCATCGTTTAGGTATTTTTACGGAAGGTTTATACAAGCTTACAATACAAATAGGGTACTCCTTTGATTCCCTAATTTAACACCTAACACCTAAATGTACAACAAGAAAGCTGAATAAACATTATTAAATCCTAATAAAGTGTACTTACTATTTTACAGGGGCGGGTCGCTAGTCATCGAGGAAGGAAAAGGTCTTGTGAGGATCTGTCCTCTGTGTCAAGGTAAAGAGGTCAATTCATTAAACATTGCGAACTGTAAGTGTAAACCACTGAATTTGAATAAAAGTTCCTGCGAAATATTATATCCGTTGTCTCACTCAAATATAAAAAAAGGTAAACATGGTTTACAATTTACATAGTCCGCTGTACCTATTCATGTTCAAATCTTGAAGCCACGCGGTAGCATTGCCATCCAAAGACACACACACAATATGTTCCTTCCTATCTAAACTCATAATAGCGGTTGATTGTACAAAATGCTCCAGCAATATTCGTTGTTACGTTAACGAAAGCCAGCTATCACAACGACCGTATTGGAATTTCATGCAGATATTCTCGAAGCGTGGTATTGTGTCTACAACCGACGCACGGCTGGCGGCCCAATCTAACTACTGCGCACAATATAGCCACCCATTTATGCGATTGGTTTCAATTTCAATTCACTGACCGCACGAGCCGACTGCACCCAGTTAACAGAACGATGCCGGCGACAGCCCGGCAGCAGCGCCGCACTCGAAGAAAATAAACCATCAGCGTCTCTGATTGAGATTAATACAAAAGTAGACGACGACAGCGCAATATCAAAGTTATGACTTCCACAAAACATGACTCAACAATAAATTACACGGCAACAGTTCACCAACATTTCCGCCGTTTCTTTATTTTTCGCTCTAGTTTGGAAAGCGAACTTTTATTTTTCCAACGAAATGAGCGGGCGGGTTTTGAAATAAGTTCCCGCTAGTTAATTTACTCGGATATGAGCGCTGAAAGTTTTCGAAACAAAGAAACGTGTTCCTCGTGGAAATGTCGACGAATGCGTTAGGAAAGCCGGGGTCAGGAGGGGTAATTCCACATTTGTGTGCTGCTGGACCATAGCCGCCCGATATGGAGTCGTTTGGGGTGGCGCTAGTCCAACTAATGCGCCCACCTTCCCACCGCGTCCCTACAAAGCCCACCAGGAGGGAATATTGAGGTAGTTGATTTAATTTAAGTTCCTTTGTGTCGCACACTTCCAATTTCCTAATAAACGCTCTGTCGCTAAGCACGGCGGCCAGAGAACAAAGGCGCCAGCCAATCCTAGCGGAATGAAAGGACCACAATAATCGATGCTCCTCATCCTGTATATTTTATTGTTCCATGATAAATATGGCGCGTTTATTACGCTGCTCACCACGCCCACTATTTATAAAGAGCCCCGCAAAACAAAAGGAATGAAATTATAAATTAAATTGTCGGATAATAGGTCCGACTGTAGTGAGCGATGGCACAGAGAGATCATTACGGTTTTATTTAATAAAATTCTCTAGTATTGACACAGATTGGGATTGACGAAATCCAATCACGGCTGTCTGGCAAAAGGAAAATTGTCGGTCCGACACAATAGAAATCCTATTAGATTTTTTTCTCACTCTGCGAATGAAATTCGCCGCGTGGGGGCAATTAGGAGGAACAAATCAATTACTGTCAAATCTTCTCGTGCTCTCGGAATATCGGTTAGTATTGGTAGAAAATAACCAATCAAGGTGGAGTGCGCTTCGCCAAACAGGTCCCTGTGTCAGGCTCTCGACTGTATATTTGTGGTTGGGTGTTAATTTGGGATGGTCTGTGTAACATTGGCTGATTGCTTATAAACCTTTGCAGAACAATGTTGGGGTGGTTTGTGTAGGATCACAGGACCCTGGAACACTGCCATTACTTAGCGTATATTTGTTATCACTGATGTCCTTAATTTATAGGGGGTTTGTAGATATATCCTGGATATCCCAACGATATACGTGTTTGAATAATAAAGATTGTTTAATATGTAATCGTGATGTAGCCTCGGTACTTAAATTATTACGCTATTCTAATGCGCATACCGTGGCCTTCTGTCGATTATAGTGAAAACGACTTGTTATAGGTAGCAACACGGCGATATAAGTGCGGATATCGAGCTAAAAGTAAGTAAGTATTATCTTCGGGTACTATACTACTGACATACTACAGACTATACTTGCAATTAAATAAATACCACACAAACGGTTATTTTTAGCTATAGGCCGTTATTCAAATATTGTTTACTTGCTGATGCAGTCAAACCTGATAGTAATATATGGGTATAAAGGCCTGATGTCCATGACCCAAGGCTACGAGATAAACGAGCAATTTACGTAAGTTATGCGTTTTATTGATCTATCGGATCGCTAAACGGTTATGTTATGAGTGATTATGTTGTGTTGATGACTAAAGTTTGAGTGTGAATTCCGTACTATTTTGGTTGAATTCGGAATGGCTGGATGCTGGATGGATAACATAAAGAGTGGTGAATAACGGCCGACAATACATGGATTAAATAATATTACTTAGACAGGGGCCCTGAAAATCTCGTTAGCTCTTCAAGGTCACGAGAAGAATTTTAGCGAATGGAAACAAATATGTCTCACCGGCGAGCCAGGAGCCTCCTCCACGGCTTAGTCGCGAGTCAAGCCACGAACCTCTCTCTCTCTCTCTCTCTCTCTCTCTCTCTTTCTAAGAGAAGCCAAAATATGGGTCTAATCAGGTCTACCTTGACACTACAAAGCAAATTCGTCTCGACAGTCGCATTTCACTTCCAATAAACGTAATAATATCACCAACTTTAACTTATGTTCTTGTTAGACACTTGATGCGTCATTCGGAACACATGGGGCTACAACTTTTCGTCTGACACAAAAGAGCGGAGGCGTAAACTCGATTACCCTTTGCGAAGGAAGTTGCAGCGTCTATCTATCATTCTGGAGCTACGGGAGGTCTAATGCTGCGAGTACAAGTACGCTTGGTACAGTCAGCGACACACAAGGGTAGCCCTTTTTGATTGATTGACGCACTTATGTCGTGCGAGATAAGAGCTACTATGGGGTATTCTAACGTGTGGCCGTATGTAGAGATTATGGGTACGTACACTCTGGTATTGAAACGATATTATGCACCTGGTTCGGTGAATACCCCCGTATGCTGCGTTTGGTATGATCTATAATCCACTAATTTTATAAATCCGTTTGTGAGTGTGCGTGTTTATTAAGTACTCTTTCATGTTGAAACGACTAGACGGATTTAGATGAAACGTTTAATGCATAATGCACATAGGGCCAGAGTGACGCAGGCTATAATTAATAAAGAATGAAAAAGTCAAAATAGAAGCTACTTTAAAAAGTCAAAGTTGATCAAATTCTGCGCTGGAGAAGTTTCGGACAAAGGTGGTATTGAATAATAATAAAAATTGTAGGGTTATATGCGGCTAATATGCCGCCTCCTAAACCTAATATAGATCGTTGCGGGAAGGGTCAGTAATGTGGGACAATAATAGCAAGCGGGTCCATCTAAAACTTTCACTTCATTAGGACATTTCTTCCCTGTGAATTTCGGCAGCTGCTTAGCTGAGAACCATGTCTTTGAGGTAAATACAGACTGGCTCACGTAAACCAGATGCACCCGGGTAGAATAGAGTACAACGGCATAGTAGCACGATAAAGTTTTTTTTTGTCGATAACTACGCTAATAGGTAGGTAGTTAATGAACTTAGCTCCCATTTTTTAATTTATGTTTTTGATGGGATATCATTACTTTTTGTAAATAAATTATTATTAAGGGTGGACGATAGCAAAGTGGCGAGAAATTAAAAAAATTCACAGTTTTTTACATTTTGTAGCTAAACTGAGCTATTTTGTAGCTAAACAATAACTCACCCGATTATGTGTTCTGGTCTACGAAGCAGTTGCACTGCCCAAAAAACTTGTCGTAGACCAGGACACATAATCGGCGGAATTATTGTCGTTCTGTTGTTTACAATAATTAAAAGAATACTATGTTATTGCCGCGAACGAAAAATCGCTGAACAAAAATAGCTCAGTTTAGCTACAAAATGTGAAAAACTGTGAAAATTTTGAATTTCCCGCCACGCTGCTATCTTCCAGCCTTAATCATCATTCATTCATTAGAAAAACCTAAACCCTTTTACCCTTTAAGCTCCTGGCATTCGTGATATCGGGGCACACACTAGAAAAAAATCTAACTAACATATCAGGCACTAAGGTCCTCATAACGATGGCAGCGTTTCCCTGCTGGAGGGAGATCCTCTGTATCAAATTATGATCCAGAGAGATAGACAAAGCTATGGTTTCTCATAAGGCCTGTAAACCCTAAATCCCTGTGACCCTTTAGTCCCCTGGCAATCGTGATATTGGGCCAGACACAAGGTGACATGTTCAGCCTTGTTTCTGAACCTAATCGTGTAGGTCTACCGTAGATGTGTACCGACTATAAAGGAGCAATCAATCCGACGACCTGTCGCCACCAAGTTAACCGATCACTCAACGTCCTAATATCGGACGTGAGGTTCAAACTGACAGTAACGAAATTCGGGGGAAACATTCTACTCTTTCGTCCGACAGCAGTGACTGAGATCACAGTAGAGGCAGTATTTTATCTTCATTGAAACGCCCGAAGCGTCTTACACCTACGCGCCTTGAAGTGCCTCGAACATCGAGGCGATTTTGGCGATATTTTATCTCTCCTCCTCCTTGATGTGATGTTGTGAGATTTGCATCGACCAAAATCTCACGTTCGATTTCTCAAAACGTCCCGCGAGGGGCTACTGTGCGTTCTCATAACCGCGATAAATATTAATATTTAGTTTAAGTATATCCATATTTTTGTGGAGACATTGGTACTTCTTGGATCGCAGGTAGGTACCTAATGTAGACGATTGGACGGTCGTAGGTATAATCCGCGTGTTCCGTTTAACCGAACGGGCGTAGGTAGGCAATTGGAATTGAAATTGAAATTGAAATTTATTTATTGACACAAAAAACAAAATCAAAGGTAATACAATAACAAACATATTTGATACAAATTCGGTGGCTGATTATTGGTAGGTACATAAATAGATGAAAGGGAAGGTGTGCGGAGCTAATGCACAAATGGAACTTTGGATCGGATCCGAGTTGCATGTGCGGGGGGGTTCAGACGATGTCCCACATCACTGACGACTGCCCACTGTTCGCCATCCAAGGCGGCGTCGCTAAGGTGCACGAGGCTGACACAGACGTAACGACGTGGTTGGACGGCTTACCTTTCACCGTATAGCATTTTCAGCACAATGCCATTCGCAAAATAAATAATGGTAGGTAGGTAATCGTATGAGGTAGTGGCCACTCCTGGTGTCAGAGTTTTTAGGCCACCCAAAGGGTCTCTGACATGGCTTAACGATTGTTATTAATGAACAACAACCGAGACGATACCTACCCTGTCTCCTAAACTAGGTTGCCCTGTATTTTAGGAGTCCAGTGAACACAAATTAATAATCTATTTCAGCCTTTAGTTAGTGATTGACATTATGAATTAAATTGTAAATTAAAGTTGTTTAAATTATTTTAAGGAAACGGCTGAGTTATCCTGCTTGTCTATTCCTGTTGCGCTGAGGTATCGGTAAATTTGCAGGTACATTGCGGGAACTTTTAGAATGTTACGGGAAAAGTTACACGCCCAGGAGAGCAATTGTCTAACTTCATCATCAATCACATATATCACGATCCCATAGAATTCGACATTTGAAGAACTTCAGGCCGTAAATATCAAGAAGAAGTTTGCACACTAACGCAATGAAAAAACTGAATGTGGTATTTTTAGGGTTCCATACCCGAAGGGTGCCAAACGGGAGCTTATTCTCTGCCTCCGCTGTCTGTCTGTCTGTCCTAACTTTTCCTAACGGGCTATATCTTTGGAACCGTAATAGGTAGTCGGTTAAAATTTTCACAGAATATGTGTTATCATGGCGGATTACTCAACCAATAATACAAAATAATAGAAAATAAGGGGGTCCCCATACAACAAACGTGTTTTTATACTTTTTGCTCCATCACAAAAACGGTAATACATCATGGCATCAAACTTCATATTATTATGATTATAGGGTTTACTTTATAGTTCCTCTATTACAAGAAATAATAAAAAAAAAACGGTAAATCGCGAGTCGGACTCACGCGCGGAGGGTCCGTTCGTACAACCAGTTTTTAATTGTATGGTGGTACGGAACCCTCAGTGCAAGTCCGACTTACACGCCGGTTTTTAATAATAAAAAACGTACCGTCAGTTTCTCAACCCTAGTCTTAAAAATTTTAGGAACTAAATCCCAGATCCTAAATGAATAAAACCAGCTCAAGCCAAAAGTGGCCGTTGTTTATTGTGCAGGTTTTACTCATAGGATTTAGGATCCCTTCGCTCGTGTAAAGTTGAACGTAAAGTACGGGAATGTAGAGTTTAGATTATGTTTAAAATAATTATTGTCATAATTATGCAGTACTTATAGCGTTTGAAAGATAGTTGGTACTATATTACAATAAATGTTTTGTTTTGAATAAAAAAAACATTCGCGGATAGAGTCCGTAAAATTAAATTATTCAAGTTAAATATTGTTTTGGGAGTATAAAGCGGTTTCTGAAGACCGAACTTTGTTTGAAGTCTTTGGAATGTTCAACCAAAATAGTTTGCTGTCATTTAAAGGTAAAATGTTATAGGATCAGAAAATAATTTTGACATGTAAGTAGTAAAATGCCTTTTCAATGTAGAGTCAGATTTTTATGATAATTAATTTATGATTCGATTCGGTAAAAGATTTTTTACTATTTTTGGGATCACTATATCGTTAATGTGAGGTTTCTATAACTAAATGTATTTCTTTGATAACAGCAGGCGTAGCATAATGCTGGGTTACAGCGTATCCATGGGTTTATAACTCTAGCTATCCCGCTCTACGTCAAACTAAAAAGTGAGATAGTTATAACCCCCTTATGTACTGCGTAACCCAGGCTCATGCTAAGCAAGCTGTATTACCTACACATAAAATAACCTACTACATCACTATTAAATGAATATAACTAACAGTTGACACTCTGTTACGTTATGTCACAGACCCGCGCAAAATTATGCAATAATCGACGATGTATTGAATTCCATAAAGCCACACAAAGAAACGATGACGCAATATGTATTGTTTGAAGCAGTTCGCAGCATTAGTTGCATCTATAGATATCTGTATACCACATGAAAAACAGGCATGCTCAGTATTGACTTGCCTAGTGATTCATCAACATCCATCAACATTAACATTTGGCAGGTATTCACAGTACGATACGCAATTCAAATCATAGTTATTATACAGGGTGTTAAAAGACCGCCAACAAAGCGGGAAACCACGTATTGTCCTCATCATAAGAAACATTTTTGGCCAAGGAACTATGCCTGGGAAATCAACGGTTTCAGAGATAATGAGGTTCAAAGTCGGACTTTTCAAAACTTTTTTTTTGCAGATATGTATTCAGTATCTAGTTTTTAACATACCTTCTCAAGAAGCCATATCAAAATTATGAATATTTCTTACAAAAAACGACGTCAAAATTGTAACCCGCAATGTATTCTAATTATTGGCACTTCAAGCTTAAGTAACATAAACTTATACCTACGCTTGCGCAATATAACTTCTGTGCGTTACACGTCCATTGCGTGATAAAATATTTTTAAAAATTATAACCTAAAAAACCAAATTTAATTCCCAGCAATAATTTATCGAAAAAGTACTTTGTTTTGGTGTCTAGTATGCGTGGCTTTCGGGTCTGTTGGCGGTCTTTTAACACCCTGTATTTTGAGAGTGAAATTGTTACCGGTGCACCAGTTGCTATCCACGCTCAAACATTCCTTTTAAACTATGAATGAATTAATGATAACTATTACTAATTAAGTACCTACCCTGCGCAATTGTTATGCATATAATAATTATTACGTGCATTTTTTTGCGGTTGTCCAAATAACCAAACAACTTGAGTCCTGTACCGTATTAGATTTATAAGTTGGATACCAGTGTGGCCATTCTTCTTACAATTCAATCGGTCCCGTAGTTTCGAAGGCTGTGCCAGACGGACAGACACAGACGCACGAGTGATCCTATAATGGTTCCATTTTCTCTTTTTGAGGTACTGAACCCTAAAAACCATGTCTAAAATGTGTTCGAAAACACTTATTTGTTCCGAGGCCGCGTCTTGCTCGGGTCGGACACGTACACTCGTTAATACCCACCCGCGCAAGCCGTAAGATGTTCAACACGCGATTTACAAGTCCATACAGAGAAAGGGAGAGAAAAACTTATGGCCCTAGCGCCGAAATGTATTATGGATGTCCAACTTAACTTTCAAAGAAGCAATCACTTGGAAAAAACGTCTATGAAAGTTCAAATTGGGCGAAACGTGCGTGGGCATTCTTTTGACGAAACTTTTCACAAGGTTTTGAAAAGATAAGGTTTTCGGAGTCGCGCTATCTATTTTTAGGTAGCCCAAATTCTGGATAACTAACAACCTCTGTGACTCTACTATTCATCATTTGGAGACGTTAGTTAGGTGGACCTGTACCTGAGTTTTTTGCAATACCCCTCAAATAAGCTGCTACTGTACGTAGATATAAAATAACACAAATACAAAAAAAAACATCCACGTCACATTTTCAAAGGAAATAACGAAAAACACCGAAATACATTGATTCTCTATAACTTCACCTCATAAGTGGAATAACAATAATTTAGTTCACACTATGTCTGGGACAAGAAATAGGTATGGATTTTTACTAACATTTAGAAACCGTAAGAAAGCGTCCTACTCACCCATTCAAAACTGCGACTACAAACAGCTATGTAAATATTGTAAAATGTAAATCGGCACCCCTTGCCTCTCTGGGGTGCTGCGTCCGTGAACAAATCGCGGGATCAGTGTTATTTCGCCGATTACAAGTCGAAGATTAATCAGGGCGGCGCCCGGAGCCCCCGCACGTACTAGCCCCATCAATTCACCCCGTCCGGGGCCCGATCACTCAACGCTATCGGCACCACCAGCCTTACCATCAACGCCGATATTAATTCCGTGCCCGGAGAAAAGGCCGCGTCACTTAGATTGAGAAGAAAGTAACAAGTTTCGCAGCTACGATGTGAGCCATCTTGTAATTCGTCAAAGCTCGAAGTGTGTGGTAGATTTGCTTAGACGGGACATAGTGTGGCTCTTGGTTTCACCAAAGTGGGTTGAAATTATGCTGGAAAGAAGCGACAAAGGAAGTTTGACGTGAAAGGCCCATGGCTGGATGGATAAATAAATAGGAAAGGCCACGCCGAGAATGCCTCAAGAGTCGACGGGAGTGAAATAAAACTAAATAAGCAATCCCGCAGCAATATAGGATGCGACACAAGTCATAAATTCGTGATAGTTTTTGGTGAAATTCGACGGAAGATTGCGTCGAACGACCCCCAAACGTATTGGGGGTTTCATCTGCGTAAGGGCCCGTACACATTGCGAATTTTCACGTAATTTTAACCCCCGACCTAAAAAAGAGGTGTTGTAAGTTTAACGTATTCGTGTGTATCTGTGTTCTGTCCGTTATTTTTGTTCTTGCATCTAGAGCTCGCGCCAAGAAAGAAGGCCTGCATGGTGAAGAATTTTGGTTCTTATTGCGTCAGATTTAAGGATTTGCTGAGGGACTTGATGATGCGAGCTCTAGGTAGCGATTTCTTCGCTGTAATGAGATGAAAAGTTTTGTGTTTCGTACGGCTGCGAAATTATTGGCGTCTCGTGCCTGTGAATCCCTCACTACGCTCAGATTTATCTTTGAAGCTTCAATACAAACATTCGCACTAAACAATACTTTTGCATCCTAAGTATTGCCAATAAGTCAGCCCGTTGTAGTGTTTTGAAGCGACCTCTTCACTTGCCTACCCAGTTTATTCAGTGACATTGTGTGTCCGCTTTTTATTTTTTTTATTTTATTAAATAGATGTGCCTGGTACAGAGAAAATAAAAATAATATCAAGGTGATGACCAGTGCTTTTACGAGTATCAATAAAGTAGCTGCAGTTAGTAGAGCTTTCATCAAAGTGCTAGAATTTTGAATATATTTTACACTTGTACCTATATTTAACAATATAAAAGCTGTCTATTGATCTCGGCAAAGTACCTAGACTTGTTTTAGACCAGTCTGTGTAATATATAATATGAACTTGGGAATATCGTGTCTCTCTTACTTTGTACACTTTATGGCCTCAAGTTGCGATCTTCACGTGGATAGAAAGCGGCTTATGAAGCTGGGAGCAATCTTCACTCGGTGGCTGATTGGATTTTCTTATTTGACATGTGTTACTTTGTAAGCCCGAGTTTGTTATTACGAATTCCTTGTAGCCGAGGTACGTGACCGTGGATCTAGGTATATGTAGGTATTTCGTTCTCGCTAGCCGATATTGGTAGTCTCAAGATCTTTTACGTATTTTTCCTCTGGATTATTACGATTCTAATGACCACCTATTTTGTTCAAACCAGGCTAGGTTTAAGGGATCAAGTAAAAAACCGCATAAAAGACGTTACCTACCGCAGAATTTGAACCATTCCGCGAGCTTTTGGAGCCATATTGTCACTCTTCTCTTCTTCTTTTGATGCCATCTCCTATCGAAGGTCGGCTATCATTAAGGCCACTTTGGCCCGTGGTGTTGCGGCTCAGAAGCGTTGTGTGTGGCTTGTGTTGAACCATTCTGCGAGATTTTGGAGCCATGATGTTTTTGGGCGTCCAGGTCTTCGGCGACCCTGTATTTTCCCTTGCAGAAGGTTATATTTATGACGTCACTATCCAAACCGAACTTTTCCGAGCCGCAACGTCACGGGGTGGTGGTCGTAATGACAGCCGACCTCCGATAGGAGATGACATCCAAAGCTAGAACTAGAACCTGCTAGTGATTTGATAGTATTTTATTGGAGATGAGACGAGATGCACGAAAAAAAAAACGAGTCTGACATTTTCTTATTTTCAGCGACCAAAATTCGTGCGGTATTATTTTTTGCTTGCGGCTAAGACCGAATTGTCATGCTAACCGAGTGGCAAACTTCGTTTATTACTCGCCAAAAGGGAGAGGTGGCTTTACTGGAGTTTTTTTAAAGTCCAACCCACCACGCTGTGTGCAGTGTGCAAAAGCCTTATCACGTTTTGCGGAACTCGTAAAACAGGCTGAGTGACTGTCACACAAAACAAACGCAAGAGAAGAACAGTCGCTGTAGAATGTTTGATTGATGTTCAAGTTAGAGCAACCGCAGATTGGGCCACCAGCGGCGACCACTAGTGTTTAGTCAGGCCACTAGATGCGGCTATTATTCGCAGCCACTAGTGACCGAGGCGAGCGACAAAACATAGGTATTACAAAAATATTTAAAAAAAAACCGCCTTCAAATTCGCACTAACTGCACTTCAGTCAAAATAAGTGGATTGGCCATTTCGCTACCGTCATATGGGCTAAAGGTGAAAAATATATTCACTGTTATTACTTTTTTGTTATTACAAGTTCTTTTAGTAACGAAACGGCCAAGCCAAATATTTTGACTAAGGTGTAGAGTTTGTGAAGTTAGGGCTTTTAGATTTAGGGTTAGGGAGTGTAGAGTTAGAAGCTTGGCTCTTCATGAGATCTGATAGCTTTTTGACAGTGTGAGGTGTATGGTCTCGTCTTGGCAACATTTTGACATGAAAATGCTTTTGGTGGGATAGTTTATTTGCTGAAAGCATTCTTCTGCTCAGTTTATTCTGTGCCATAAGTTTCACGATAACCATCTTGGGGAGTTCACATGACTCGATTAAGAAAGTTATAGGTATCATGTTACCAATTTTTATTATATCCCGCAAGATCTACAGCAAATGTTTTAGGGTTTCGAAGTCCAAAAAAACCGGCCATGCGCGTGTCGGACTCGCACACCGAGGGTTCCGTACAAACTTAACTTGTAAGGAGGAAATGGTACTTTTTTTTGTTTCGTCGTAAATCTAAAACTATACATCGTAACATTAATTTATAATATGTTTAGCTAATGAAGCCCTACTTTCATACGATACCCCACACGATAGGGTCGTCCTTTTTTTGTGACATAACTTGACATAAGTAATAAAAATTTTGCGGTTTTCGGATTTCTTCCTTTACTTGTGCTAAAAAACACTGCTTCTTGTCAAATTTCATGATTCTCGGTTACCTGGATGTTTTGACCTGGATGTTTTATCCTGTAGGTTTTGACCGGCCCATCGAAGACGTTGCGACTTACAGACCCTGATGATGGGTTCTCGCTCTATAAGCGCATCCAGCTCATGGTTCATACGGGAGCGGTATGTTCCATCTGGTTCTCTCACAGGACCAAAGATTTTCCTCAACACTTTGCGCTCAAAGATGGAAAGTTTCTGTTCTTACTGGTCTTATAATGGTGCGGTAGATGGCGAGCTTGAATCTTCTGCTAAGCAGTTTCGAGCCTAGTAGCTTACTACACGAGTAGAAGCACCGGTTTCCTGCTAGTATCCTCGCCTTTATCTCCTCGTCAGTCTTGTTCTGGGCCTAAGTATTTGATATTAATTTCAACTATCTAAATCCACGCATTGTTGAGAAAAGGGTCTTGACAGACGGACAAAAAAGTCATCCTATAGGTAATGAGTCCGTTTTCCTTTTGAGGTATGAAAACCTAAAAAAGTATAAAATATCGTATTTTGCAGGTTGCAGATTTTTTAATGCACTGTTAACTCAATCAAGAGCCAAGGGGAACCACGCATATTAGTCAACATAAAACAAAGAGACAGCTGTAAACCTCACTTTAAAGACCATCATATCCATACATTACCCTGCATATATATCTTTAAAATATGTGAATTTATTTATAAACATCCTAACTTCTACACTAAACGAAAAGACATACAAACACAATACTTTTTAAGAAACAGAGACAAACTCTACCTACATCTACATTAGAATTACACTCGGCTAGCCCTTTTGCAATGTCTATCTGGGGGCACGGCAGTGCCCCCGCCAGGTCGAGCGCGAAGCAAACACTGCCGTACCATCCTTTACTGGAACCATTTCGCCGCATTTTCAGGCCCCTATTTGAGAACCTCTGGATAAGACCAGAACGCAGAAATTTTCTTCATCTAGTAAGCTATAATCACATACTTAAAATCCAAAATTTCAAGTCTGTAGGTCATTTAGTTCCGAAGTTAAGCGAAAGCAAAGTTTCGCATTTATGACACACACTCACTCACTCACTCACTCACTCATGATCATCATAATAGAACTAGTACTTCCCATAAACTCAGAGAGCTGAAATTTGGTACAGAGTTAGGGTTTAATGGCCACATAAAGGGAAAACTATAAAAACTAGGATAATCGAAGATCTGGAGTACCTGGTGACCCTGATTAGAAAACACAAGAGCCCTAATAGAACTAGTACTTCCCATAAACTCAGAGAGCTGAAATTTGGTACAGAGTTAGGGTTTAATGAACACATAAAGGGAAAACTATAAAAACTAGGATAATCGAAGATCTGGAGTACCTGGTGACCCTGATTAGAAAACACAAGAGCCCTAATAGGACTAGTACTTCCCATAAACTCAGAGAGCTGAAATTTGGTACAGAGTTAGGGTTTAATGAACACATAAAGGGAAAACTATAAAAAACTAGGATAATCGAATATCTGGAGTACCTGGTGACCCTGATTAGAAAACACAAGAGCCCTAATAGAACTAGTACTTCCCATAAACTCAGAGAGCTGAAATTTGGTACAGAGTTAGGGTTTAATGGCCACATAAAGGGAAAACTATAAAAACTAGGATAATCGAAGATCTGGAGTACCTGGTGACCCTGATTAGAAAACACAAGAGCCCTAATAGAACTAGTACTTCCCATAAATTCAGAGAGCTGAAATTTGGTACAGAGTTAGGGTTTAATGGCCACATAAAGGGAAAACTATAAAAACTAGGATAATCGAAGATCTGGAGTACCTGGTGACCCTGATTAGAAAACACAAGAGCCCTAATAGAACTAGTACTTCCCATAAACTCAGAGAGCTGAAATTTGGTACAGAGTTAGGGTTTAATGGCCACATAAAGGGAAAACTATAAAAACTAGGATAACCGAAGATCTGGAGTACCTGGTGACCCTGATTAGAAAGCACAAGAGCCCAACCAAACTAATATAGATCGACATATACCGCCCTTACAAAAAATATTCAACTTGGTGGGCCGCTTCATTTGATGTCAAAAATCGAAGGTCTGAAGTATCTGATGAAGAACCCTCAGCTGGTCTCAGCTGTATAAGAGATTATGGTAATGCCCCCTTCTACTATTGGTACATAAAAATATCGACTGTCATTGCAGAAATCCAGCGTAGTGGGATACATCTTCTAATTTAATCTAGCCTATAGCGTCCTACTGCTGGGCGAATGCCTCCCCTTCAGCTTTTAATACGCATATAAATAAAATTAAAGGAAATCTCTGGATAAGAGAGACTGGCTTTTATACTTATACTTAGAATTTAACAAGAAGAAATAGTCGAACGATTAACTTTATTCTACTCGAACATTACACAAATTAAAAAAATGTTTCCAATAAGAAAATCTAATGAAATAAATCAATATGCCCACGTTTCTACAAAAAGAAGTGAAATCCCACCAAAAACATTCTGTAAAAAACTAGCCAGGTCTCGATGGATCTGCTTGTTTATCTCTAAAAAAGTAATGAAATCTAGACAAAGTCGTGCCAAGTCTAAGGTTCCTTACTGCCATTTCTTTAGTATTATAGTTAATGTTGTGTGACTTGGCCGTTGAAGGGTATACAAGGGTACAAAACCAGGTGCTCCATGACACCATTGCACCAATCTGACGCCAGAACCGCTTGTGTACCCTTCAACGGCCAAGTCACACAACATTAACTATAATACTAAAGAAATGGCAGTAAGGAACCTTAGACTTGGCACGACTTTGTCTAGATTTCATTACTTTTTTCGAGATAAACAAGCAGATCCATCGAGACCTGGCTAGTTTTTTACAGAATGTTTTTGGTGGGATCAAAATTTACAACAAATTACCAAGAACTTTAAGAAATAACACAAATAAAAAAAAAAATTTAATAGACCTTAAACATCTATTAATCTCAAAAAGTTATTATAGTATTAATGAATATTTAGAAAGTAGCATAAAATAATACATTGTTTAATTTTGTGTGTAAAATTAGGACTAACTTTTGTTATTTATCTAAAATTGTAGGTTTTAAAATAAAAATAACAAAATGATATCTAATATTTATAGTAGATAAGAAAAAATAAATAACAAAATGTTCCTAGTTATTAAATACCAGCCTAGTTTTAAGATAAAAGATCTCCAAAAGGTTACCTATATGTATATTTCTTTTACCTAGCTTTTAAGTTTTGCTGTGCCCGACAGGGTCCTCACATGTAACAATGATACTTAAGATCTTATACACTTATGTTGCAATAAAGTATTAAGTATTGGGCTTATTCTGTAAAGAAAAAAAACGCACAGTTGCTAGTCCTCAAAACCGGTTTACTTTCGGGAAAATATAAGTAAAAATATTTTTTTCTACAAATAATACGTATTAATTGTCGAATAAACGGATTGTTTATTTTGATAAGAGTAATTTTTCCGCAATTAAACTGGTTTTGAGCACTAGCAACTGTGCGGTTTTTTTTTTACAGAATAAGCACACTGGCCTGCTACCACAATGACAAAGCTTGACATACAGAGGCATTAGCCTGTAACGCAATGGTGCCAAAATGGGCTCCCAGTTGACGGCTTCAATTACGATTTAATAATACTGTCGGTCCTTTCAATGTTTTTTAGTACAGCAAAGAATATTCTGATTCTAATTCTAGAGTATTAGTTCTCTGGTTGTAGGAGAAAAATGAGAAATCCCCGGTTCTGGGGCCTTAGCCTGTAACACAATGGCGTATCAATGGCGTCCCAGGTAGAAGGACAAAACCGGGATTTTTTCGTTGTTCTCCTACAACCAGCGAACTAATCCTACATAATAGACTCATAATATTCTTGCTGTACTACAAAAACATTAAAAGGACCGACAGCATTAATAAATCGTAATTGAAACCGTCAACCGGGAGCCCATTTTGGCACCATTGCGTTACAGGCTAAGGCCCCTGTCCTTCTGCTGGGACGCCATCGACACGCAATTGCGTTACAGGCTAAGGCCCCTGCCTGCGCCTGGCCTAAAGTGAGATGATCATAATTATCAAAGTAAGATGATCATATCGTGTGCCTATTTAACATCGATTTTTATCTGTTGCAAATTGGTTGCAAATGAGAAATGTTGTTTTGAAATAAACGTAGCTCGTAGCACAATAGCAAATTGTAAAACCATGTAATGCCAACCACAAAAGAGGGATCGCCTCGCAACATAAAATGACGGATGATTCGCAATGACCCTCCATCATAATTTCATTAATCCGTGCCTATCAATTTGCCAATTGCGGTGTAAAGGCACGCAATACAATGGAAAATCTGTACCGAGTGAAGGTTGTTCCAGAAGCTTAGTTAATGGCCATATAAATAGCTACCAACTGCCGATAATAAACAGTACTTATCCGCTTTTCAATTTCAACAAAGGGATATTTATTAAATTGGTCACAGATGTTTGCTTCCGTTAATTGAATTAATTTAATAGGTTAAGTTGATTATATTCTGACATTTACAATTCAGTCTTATTTTATTAAACCAGAATTCAATTTGACATACCATCTTAGCATCAGACATAATGGAAATATTTTGTAAATACTATAATGAATTTAATAATTTATTTGCGCTAATGATTTGTATGCCTATAAGGCAAAACATGCTGGAACAAAATATTTATTTAAGACCTTTTATGTACACGCATGTTTGACAAATAAATATACTTTACTTTACTTTACTTTACTATTGAATCGATCGTGGTTTCGTCTTTTGATGGCGATCTGCGCAGAAGATGGACTCATACAAGGCAATTATTAAATCGCTTTTGTCCTCATGATTGAGGACATAATGATGATTGATTTATTTATTTATTTTGCGAATGGCATTGTACTAAAAAATGCTATACGGTGAAAGGTAAGCCGTCCAACCACATCGTTACGTCTGTGTCGGCCTCGTGCACCTTAGCGACGCCGCCTTGGATGGCGAACAGTGGGCAGTCGTCGGTGATGTGGGACATCGTCTGAACCCCCCCGCACATGCAACTCGGATCCGACCCAAAGTTCCATTTGTGCATTAGCTCCGCACACCTTCCCTGTGAGACCCGGAATCTATTAATTTGGAATTTAAATTCTTAATGATGATTGATGGGGATGATTGATTGGATTGATATCCAACCTCTAAATGTGATTTCCAACAACTTTTTTATAATTTGCTGTCCTACAAATAGGAAGCATGAGGGGCTGGAATGGTGGTAGACAGTGGAGGGGCGCGAAAGCGCACCACAGGCAGAACATGAATGGTAGAAATTCACACTTTAAAAAAATAATAAATGTTCAATGAATAAAAAGTATCAACCTTTTCGAAAAGTCGTAGAACAAAAGTTGTTGGAAATAGCATTCAGAAGTTAACGTGTTTCAGGAAAAAAGCTATTTAAAAATTGCCCTGTATACTTACTCAGCATCAAAAAAATCGCACCTTTTTGAAAAATTCTTCAAATAATTTTGTTCCTATTTGAAACCGATTAGGTGTCAATAGAAAACACATTTATTTAAGGACCTTAAAAATAAACAATCTGATGACATTTATCAGTCATTTCATAAACAAAACAAACCTCTCGGTACGCGAAGTTGAATAAAGTATTGGTAAAGTCATGAAAGCAGTCATAAGGTGCGATTTTTCTAATGCTAAGTGTACTTATTTGGAACTACAAATTCACAAAATATCTTCAAGTACACCCAATTGGGTCATTCGACTCAACTTGATAGAGCCTATTGTTTACAGCACGTTAACCTTTAAAATCAAGTAGCTTAATCAGTCATAATAATTAATAATGTTGCTAGCGGGAATAAAACCTACGACCTCTCGGATGACAAGCCGTCGCTCTACCCAATTCGGAAGGCAAAGTTTTTTGTTCGAAAGTCCGTTATTGGCTTAATCTTATCTTTAGACAATATTGAGAAACTTATTTCAATATTTTTTATTTTGGTTCAGTAGTTTGGATTTTACAACGTTTCAAAGATACGGTTTTATGACGTCACGCGACGGTCTGCATACTGTTGGCGGTCATAGGAACAAAACATTTTAGCGCATAAAAACAAAACTACTGGACCAAAATAAAAAAAAATATTTAAATTAGTTTATCAATATTGTCTAAAGATAAGATTAAGCCAATAACGGAATTTCGAACAAAAAACTTTGCCTTCCGAATTGCTATCGCCTCTATTTTGATTACTAAACTCACTAATATAATGTTTATGAATAAATCAACAGGGCATCAACCGGTCGATCGCCCAAACCTACTAGTTCTTTATCCTATTTTTATCCGGAACAGCTCTGCTGCCGTGTGAGTGTGACCTCCGATACTCCATTATTATCAGCCCAAGAACTACTAAAGGTTTGTTTCAGTTCACTGTTCCGCAAAGGAAAGCAAAAAAAAAAAAAAAACTGGCAAAAAGTGACATGGATATTTGCACAAGTTTGTTTTTTATTTGTAAATGTACATTAGTTAAAGAACCATAAAATGACACATAGTATAGTATCTATAGTATAGTATTTTGTACAAAGAGCTCTCTATTTATTAGTACAACAGATATTATTATATTATTATACAGCAGATATAAGTTTGTTACGAATGTGTTCTTGTTGTATTTGGGTGGTGAGCTGAACGTAATAATGCACGTTATAGGAAACATGTCAGTAATTCTTGTGGACTCATGTTATAAAATATTGTGTGAGTGGACTATAAGATTTATTGAATTACGAGCATACTTCTTACATACGCTAAGATTAGCATCAACTTACATACGCTGAACTATAAATACCTTACAGCCGATTTTTTTTAAATTATTTACAATTAGATACTTACTGCACTCTTCAAATAGCATACCAAAAAAACCACGAAATCCATATAAATGGGCCTTCCGTAGACGACTCCATCATTAATATCATACAATGTAGAGTCATGTTTACGGTAGAAAGTATAGCAAATTACAATTAATGCCAAATGATACAAAAATGTTTTTATTTTGTATTACAGGTACGTATTTTGATCGGGGTGTTTACTTCTGCGGAAAACTGAAATGGTGTAAGTTTAGTAGACAATTGGCTGGGTCGATGACCACGCAAACCACTCCCGTGGTTTTTAATCAGCAGTTAAATGTTCACTGAACCACTTATCTCCCTTTTTATAGTTTTCCGAATTCTTCGTTATTTTATGAATGTATAAGTAATTAATTGGGGAAAAAGAAGATCGCTATGCTATGCCATAGTGAGCGACAATCAATGGTTACCTTCTGATTGAATATTTTAGTCATGATATTGTGGGACAAAAAGCTTACTGGAAAACGAATCCAGAAACAGTTGGCTGAAAAAAAAAAACGGCAAACAAGTACCTATTTGTTTTAATATTCACCACATAAGTGAGACAAACTCTTTTTGATGGCCCAATTTTAGTCGTTTTTATGAAAGAAAGCAACAAACGGGCCAAATAAAAAGGTACATTTATATTCATAGAGGCACATACCAAATACAAACAACGAGTCTGATTAAAAGGGGTTAACTCTTTCAATCGTGGAAGTGTTGCTTTCCGAAATTTAAACCAAACATACGCTTTATTAAACGAAAGCAAATGTTTCGGAAATGTAGCGAGATAAAACATTAGAACAGCCGCACGATAATGGTCTCAATTCGATATTGTTTTTAACTCACGATGTCGAAAAGCACGGTGGTTAAAGTATGTATACATAGGTAGAACATAATTTTATGCAGATACCTGTATCTCTCGTATTGTTCTAATTTCAGTGCGGTATTTTTTGTTCTCAGCTGACTTAATATATTATCCGAATTTTGAATTTCTTAATTGGTTTAGAATTTCATAGGCATAAACGAAGTAATTTATAAAAAGGACAAGTTATTCAGAGATTTTGTGGATTTCATTATTATAAGAAACTATCATGCTTACATCGATAACAGTTCATGAGTTCACGCATAGAATCAGAATTTTATTGGCATAACTACTGAAACGTGCTAAAAACGAAGAAATACAAATAGTTTTAACACCGTTACGTTTGAGTTGTGTGTGTGTGATTTGTGAATAGAAGATACCTACTACCGAATTTAAGAAGGTTTTAACTGCGAAAGTTCTGACCCGCTATTTCGTTGTATGGCTGCGAGTTTCGACCTAGCCTGGCCGAAACGATAATGCTTATTCTATGTTAGATAAAAACAGATTATACATCTTAGGTTGAAAATCCACTAAATAATTTACGTCTTGCATATTTATTGCCGAATTCCTGGTGTTTAACATTAACCTGTTTCGAGTGGGTCCTTAAACTTGCGAAAAGCTAATATTACAACGGTCGTTTATGTTTATGTTGGTACCATTCACATAGCTAATCGCACAAAAAGGATTACAGAATGAATCTCAGAAAAAAAAAAATATGAATTCCGATATCAATAGGTTTTTTTTAAATAAAAATTTTCGTAACACACCGTGACTCTATCTACCTACCTCTACCTACTTGTTCTGAAAAACATTCTGGCATTGGCTCTACATTGAACAAACAAAACACTGAGAACTCCTATTGGGAACGGTCCATAGTGCATAAGTTACACACACGCATGAAATCTTAAATTGTGAATATAGACATTTTCGAAACTTTTGTTTTATCCAAGCAGTATCCAAGTTTAAAAGCGGTATGTATTTAGGGCAGTTTTAAACCTCGGAACGGCACATTGACTTTAGTTCCCTTTTATTTATTTGTCTATTTTATTTTATTTAAGTACACTACATCCGCACTACATAGTTTTTTTTCCACTATTCTACGTATAATAGTAGGTAGGTAGGCCTTTAAAGTCTCAGCAATTATAGCTACACCTGAAATCATTGTGTAACTTTTCGACCTATGTACTGCTTTAACTTTATAATTTTTTTTCGGCTTGTTATATTTTATCGCGAATTTTACGATTATATCTAAGCGTCACGTTTGTAGCACCGATCGATCGATAAGTTAGTAGGTATAATAAGTTCAGTGCTATGGTCAGTAGTAGTGTAGTGCCAGATTATTTCGTCTTCCTGTTTGATTATGTTATCTTCGCGATCACTTTTTAGCTAAGTAACCTACTTACTTTTTTTTTCTCAGAAGTTATGTTTAAAACGCGATAAACATCACGAATATAAAAATGCACTCACACGAAACAACTATTAAAATATTAACTGACAAATACAAAAAGTAAATAAACTGGCACTCTTAAACGTCCAAACTTTTAAACTATGTCACCACTTACTAAAATTAAACTCACCGGTGACTGAAAAAACTTCCGACCGAAAATTGAACAGGTAGCTAGCGAACAATTCCGAGCTTTGTTTTCGAAAAGACACAATGTATTTTTCTCTGGCATGTAGTTATTCCAGTAAAACAAGTGTCACTTGAGACGATCGAAGTTCGACTGCGCGCGCGTCGTTTACGCCATAGAGTCCTCCGTTCAATTGATCAAATACCAACATTTTTCAACGCGTGAATTTGTGAATATCGTCCGAATCACACTGCGAAGTTCGACTGCGCGCGCGTCTTTTACGCCATAGAGTCCTCCGTTCAATTGATCAAATACCAACATTAATTCAACGCGTGAATTTGTGAATATCGTCCGTATCACACTGTCTTTAAGGTCCTATTACTGATGCAAAGTATTGTGAAAAACTATTTTGACATGCGGGCTTTAATTATTGGAATGCTATGCGACCCCCCGCGGTTTTACATGTGATTTTTGGGGTCATAGTTTTTTGACAAGTTGTGAAGCAAACACTAATATTTATTCCAACTATTGTATTCTGCTTGGGGCTCAGATTACTTAAGTTAGCTGGACTTTACAGACAAGCACTAGGCCAGTCAACATCAACATCCAGACCGCAAACCCGCATGTATCGACGATTTTTGTATGTGTTGTTAGGACCCTTAAGAATAGCTGTTTATTCCGAAATTTGCAACTCCGACAACCCTGTGCTTCTACGTGGTCTCGAAATTCTGGCAACCTGGCCATTCCATTTTTTCAAAAAACTAAACGGCGTTGATTTTGTGAAGTTAGGGCTCATAGAGTTAGAAGCTTGGCTCTACATGAGATCTGATAGCTTTTTGACAATGCAAGGTGTATGGTCTCTTCTTGGCAACAAATTTTACATGGAAATGTTTTTGGTGGGATTCAGTTTAAGGGAATGACTGGATGTATGAAGATGAAGAGGTTGTATACCTTTATAGTAATCCTTTTACAATGTTACAATATTATTATGGTGGCAGCTAGGTAGGTACTAGATGCCCCTAAGATCTTATAATCATGAGAGGACACCTCCAGATGCAAACAGTCAATTTTTATCTATTGACTATGATTGAATTGTAATTTTGGGCACTCTCATTTTTATTGGTCAAGATTTATCCGGTAGAAGCCATCTGCTAGAATCTAGCAGCTACATTTTTTTGGTCTGAAGAGCCATCTTCTTCTGAGTTCGACATGGGCTTTGGCGAAGTCGCTCCCTGATCAACTTGATGCTGGCTAAAGTTATAACAGAGCAAGGACGGTCACTTCTCCGGCGGTTATCAAGTGAACAAGTCTTCCTGTACTGCTTCAATGTGTAGTAGATAAAATTACGGCTTGCACAAAAAAATTATATTTGATTGAAAATCTCCATAGAATTTTTCCCAGCTTTTTGTAGGTAACTTTAGTAGAATGCAAATCTTTCGTTCCCACCATTTCGACAAATAATGGACAAAAGACGATCAAAACTTATTTAATTTACAGTTCATGTTCCAAATTCAAAATTATAAGCAATCAAAGAAAAGTGGCCAGTACTACAGAGATATAAAACTTGTCTCAAAACTTATGAACACACGGGGTATAGTCCGTAAAAAAAAACAATAGATTAAATCTATGCAAAAGCACTAGTACGAGCTTATCGATATAGCAAGAGAGATAAAGTTTGAAGACACCTGCTATCTACTACCTTTTAGAGTTGGTCACAATCCTCAGAATTGAGAGAATGACTTAGCTCCTAGCCGAGGAAGAGTCAAACCATTTAACCAGTAGGTAAATAAATTTTTAAAGCTTTGGGCAGAAACTTTGAAATCAATGCTGCAGTTTCAAGCTCTATATTTATTCTGGGATTTAGTGGGGTCAAATTTGAATTGGACTCAGTTAGGTAACCATTCGACCTAGTTAACTAGACAGATCAAATAGCAGAAATGGAAATCTAGAATGAAACAGGTCAATCTGTGTTTGAGAAATAAAGTCAGAGCCTACCTGGACAGTGCATTAGTCGGTTCAATGAAGAATTATTGATAGATTCTTTAGTAAAACCATAAATGTACAGAGTATTACTTACATATGTCGCGATCGTTAGCTCCTAACGCCAACCACTACTTAAATAATTGCCGACGTTGCATAATTTTGTGTTATTGAATCGATAACATTGACTGGGGTATTTAAAATAATAAGAGAAAGTGAAAATAAACACAACAAATTGAATAGATTCTGTTGCTGTCATCCACAGCTGTCATCTGTCATAATTGACAGCAGCGAAGCGCGTTTCAAAATGTAGTGTGCAAGACGCGGAACTAATCACCTTTGTTTTAGGGACAGCCAACAATAAAATTTGTCATAAATAAAAGGCGCACGGTTGAAAAGGGAAAACAAAGTTTTAAATGATTTTAAATAAATGGTATCTTAAATCGTTTTAAAATGAAATGTTTAATTTAAAGGTTCATGGGTTGAGACGTGATTTTGACACGCAATATTTACGTTCCGTTTTACGCAAATTTGAAAGAAATGTCAAAAGTAACACCTCTTTTTTGTAAGAAGTTTAGGTGTTTATCCTTGATCGAAGGTTTACAATCAATCAAGCCTTAGTTACCTCTCTAATCATTGTTTAGAAGTAAAAATTGCTGCCAGTCAATGTAAAATCTATCCTTTTTTAGCAACTACCTGAAAACCTGCGTACCTGCGCCTATTGCCTACAGATGCTGTGCAGCGATAGAGAACACTCTTAAATCATTGCTCACTTTTAATAAACAGGCGCTACCCATATCAAAATGTTCGAACTCAAAGTAACAAAGCGAAAAAAAAACGAAAAGCGGGTCACACAATGCCCCAGCGGCGCTGCGGTCACCAGGCGGTCACCCATTCGTTAAAATACATCCACGGACACACCAACATACATTTATGTATGGGTTCCCCATCTCATGCGGGATAAATCACGACAGCAGGCATTTTATGCAATAACTCATGGGCTCTCGGGTCGACTTGACATCAGCGAGGTCTTATTCCTTATTTTAGGGACGTTTTAAGGTTCAAAACAGAGTGAATATCGCCGTTTAAAGTGCATCATATTACGTGCGTTGTACGTCCAAGCTTCACTGGGTGGTTTACACACTGTTGAGGTCCATTGTATTTCAGGGGAATTGGGCTGTCTCGGTTCATCCTCAGTCCCTACCGAGATTGTCCCGGCGAAAGGTTATCAGTGGGACCTAATTTAATTCATTATGCTCTGCCTTGTTCGACCCTTCCGTGGGTCGAAATGTCCGGTACCTAGGTAGATATAGGTACCTACCTAAATGTAAAATCTTCCATTGCCGGGGACAGGGGGTCTAAAATCTGGAACGTTCAAGTATTTTGATTTAATTTGCGTATTTTAGGGGTTTTGTTGGTGGTTTTTGGTCAGAAAAAACTCTTATACATATTGTTCCAAATTTTATTGTATTCGAAACGGGTCGAATCGCGATTGGTTTTTAGGCAAATTAATTACCTTATTTATCCCGACGTTTCGGCCGCGTTACAGCTGCCGTGGTCGCGGGTAGACTGGAGCGGAGAGTGTTTTAATTATTGTGGTGACAGTTGGGAAACTACCCTCTCATCACTATTGTCATTTGCAGTTGGCCGGCACACAACACTCACAGTATCGGCGGATATGTCCGAAGATAAATCGCGTGACTTAAATTTATGTAACACTGGATTCCACGTTGATGATAGTTTGAAACCATCCTCCCGATTGAAATTTTTATGCTTTTTGATCTCGATCGCCTCCCGTACCATTCTACGGTAGTAGTGTCGATCGGTGGAGAGGATACAATAATTCGAATACAATAATGTTTAAATATCGCGAATCATTAAAAGTGAATATTGTTCCAAATTTTATTAAAAAATATATATGCGTCCAGTGGCACCTTCACTCACACTAGATGGGTGAAGTGGCCACTCGTCGGTAGAAGTGTCACAATGGTATCCTATGCCAACTACCTATCCTTCTATACAGGGTGTTAAAAGACCGCCAACAGACCCGAAAGCCACGCATACTAGACCCCTTTTTTGTGTCTACCAAAACTAAGTACTTTTTCGATAAATTATTGCTGGGAAATGATTTTGGTTTTTTAGGTTATAATTTTGAAAAATATTTTATCACGTAATGGACGTGTAACGCACACAAGTCATATTGCGCAAACCAAAGAGCATATCGCAAACGTACCTACTTATAAGTTTATGTTACTTAACCTTGAAGTGCCGATGTTTAGAATACATTGCGGGTTGCAAGTTTCACGTCGTTTTTTTGTAAGAAATATTCATAATTTTGATATGGCTTCTTGAGAAGGTATGTTAAGAACTAGATACTGAATACATTTGTGAAAAAAAAAAAGTTTTGAAAAGTCAGACTTTGAACCTCATTGGCCCGGTTTCTGAGTTGAGAATTTTGCTAAGCAAATGGGTAAGTATCGTCCTGTCTCTGCAGATTTCTCATAAAAGAGCGTGACAGAGCGATACGTAAGAATGTGCTTAGTAAAATTCTCAACTCAGAAACCGGGCCATTATCTCGGAAACCGTTGATCTCCCAGGCATAGTTCCTTGGGCAAAAATGTTCATTATGATAAAGACAATACGTGGTTTCCCGCTTTGTTGGCGGTCTTTTAACACCCTGTATGTATTTATTGATTGAGAGGTAAGTACAGGATACGGTAAGTTTAGGAGGTACACACGACAGCACGTCGACCCTTACACGCTTGCACTCTACTCGGGCGACTATACAACAAAAGTGTACACTCTGGCGTGCTGTCTTGTACTTAACATTTATGACAGACAATGGAACTAAAAAGGATATCCTCTAAGAAGTATATGTATAGGTAGATAGGTAGTGGAATGTCCTCCAGCTATATCCATCTGATGATCCCTCGCTCGTGAAAGTTCACTTATCGGCAAATGTCATACTACCTACCTACTAGCCAGCCTCAAGAGCTTTTATAACTCACTTTATATCCGGGGAGAATATTGCCATTTAAAAGTTTAATAGCCACCTAGCACAGGAACATTCAGCTGCTAGGTACCTAGAGACCTACATCTAAGTACACACACATACCTATACACGTAACTTTACAAATCTTTTTTTAAGAAAATAATATAATACGTATTAAGTACTGTCTAAAAAAGATTTTAAGTTATATTTTCCCCTAAATAAATAATTGGTTTTGAGGATTAGCAAGTGTGCGGTTTTTTACAGAATAAGACAAACTGAATTTTTTAAATCCGTGTTATCGCTAAAATCTCTCCCAGACAAACTTTGGATGGACAGGCAGGTCTGAAAGCGGAAACACATACAAAATAAGAAAAATATCTACTTACGTACACACGACAGCACGTCGAGGCTTACACGCTAGCACTCTACTCGGTTACGTTACGGGCGACTTTGGAACAAAAGTGTACACTCTGACGTAATGTCCTGTGTACGATAACTTATGGGTTTTCTTACTGCTTCACGTGGCCGAATTCGAGACACGTGAAAAAAGTTCAGTCGGCCTCCAAACGGCTCTTAACTTCAGTTTATAAATAAATGAAACAAACTGGAAAAGTTGCTCCTGAAACGAAACTAGCAATTTCGAGAAGTTCACGGCGAGAAGAGAATTTACGAACGAACATCGTTTCTCTGACTTTCTCCGAGGCGGAAGTGAACTAAAGTTAGTTAACGATAAAATAACTTGATACTCATACAGGGTGTTGTTTTGGTTAGTGACAACCGGTCGTCGTAGCCAATCGTAGAACAAAGTTGTTGGAAATCGCATTTTAAAGTTGACGTGTTTCAGGAAAAATATTCAAAAAATACCCTGTATATGTGTATATCCACTAACTCCTCCTGCGCGAAGTTTTCAGCTCTTTATCTGTCATTTTTCATGGAAGGTGTATGTGTAGCGCACCTTTTTTTTTAATTTCCACGCGTGTGAAGCCGGAGGGCGAGTCGCTAGTTTTAATTAACAGAATGTGCACCAGTAAAATTAAAACGTTTAAACTGATGTGATGCTGCTGCCGCGGCGTCATTATGCATTATCCGCTTACAGCTAGTATTAGTGCCTACAATGGTTAGTGTAAAAGAACAAAATGCCAACTCTATTTTCCTGCTTGCAAGGACTAACTTCAATCACGGGGGTTGATAGAGAGAAGTTCTTTGTGTTTTGTCTCGGCAAACGAATGCGTACTGCAGACGGCGGCGGTACGCATTCGTGAGATAGAGAAAGATAAGAGATCGCTCTTAGCGATGCATGTATCATCGCTAAGAGCGATCTCTTCCAGACAACTCTTAGTTGGATGGATGGACAGGGAAAGTGAATAAAACCGACATTGAAATAGATATAGGTACCTACAAATCGTGTGATGCCTAGCTGCTGTGGTATAATAATTTCTACTGTAGATGGAAAAGGTCGCAAATTCAGAACGACTACAGCGGATCGTTCCATCATTGTATTGAAACGCTTCAAACGCTGCTACCTGTAGACAACTCAATGTAAGTCTATAGTTACCTACGTTTACGTTTGTAAAATGTGTTCGTTTGTGCAATAAAGAGTTACTTACTTACTTACTTACTTACTTACTTTAATAGCTGAGTGTGTACTATCACCAAAATAAAACAACTTTATGGGTCCTTTTTCTTTGCAGCACCCAGTGACTACCTTGACTTTGCCTGGTTTGGTCCACCAAGCACAAAAATAGATTGGTAATCACCAGTCCACCAAGCACAAACACCATGGTATTGTGGGGCACGAAACTTTTTGGGCAAAATTCGAAATTCTAAAATTGAATAGTTTGTTATATACTTTTGTTTGGCTCAACCTTCAGTCTGATTTTGATACGTCTTGTGGCACTATTGTACAAAGAGAAAATTGTAAATAAAATTGATAATTTCGACACGATGCAATGCTTTCAGGAAAACTGTCAATTATGACAGTTTTCCTGAAAGCATTGCATAGCCCGCCACAACTGGTGACACCCGCACGCTGAAAAATATCTATGAAAATGCCCGACCCGCAACCATCGAAGTCGGAGGAGCCACGGAAGTCGGAGCCAAGTTCAAGTAAGCTGCTGAAGGCTGAAATAGCTACAATATAGCTACACACGACTGATGAAATGAGGCAAGTCGAAGTTTTATCGAAGCTAGTCGAAAAACTAACGTTAGAGATTGCCGAGCTGCGTGAAAGGAGCGCTTACAGACACCGTCGTCCGTTCAACCGACGCTACCGATCTCACTCAAGGAACGGCGCAAGATCGCGTTCGACGTCGAGGAAGCATCGAACTCCTCAAGATCCTGACTGGCAATGTCGCTTTCATTTTCGCTATGGGGATAATGCGAGTCGATGCGAGTCCCCGTGCGCAAGAAAAAACAAGACGTTAGAAAAAAACTAGTAGAGACATCGACCGCGGCGGGCGTCGATGTTATAGCCAGTAACCGCCTTTGTGTCACGGACAGACAAAGTCGTGAACACTTCCTCGTGGACACTGGCGCGGAGATATCAGTACTAGCCGTTAAGAAAAAGGGCAAACCGGTGCAAGCTTCATACAACCTCTATGCAGCGAACGGGACCATTATAGCAACGTATGGAGAAAAAACTCTACAACTCAACTTGGGCCTACGACGAAACTTTACGTGGACGTTCGTCATCGCAGACACGAAAAAGTCAATCTTGGGAGCCGATTTCCTGCGACACCATCGTCTCATGGTAGACCTTCACAGAGGAAGACTAGTAGATACAGTGACAGAACTATCTATCAAAGCGCCTGCAGTAACATACAATGAACCTTCGATCCATCTAGTCAATGAAACACATCCGTACAGCGAGTTACTGAAGAAGTTCCCAGACATACACAGGCCCCTATCAACAAAGATACCTCCTAAACACGATGTAACGCATCAGATCGAGACTACGGGACCTCCACTCTTTGCTCGACCACGCTCACTAGCGCCTGAAAAGTACAAAGAAGCGAAGAAAGAGTTTGAACGCATGGTCGAAATGGGTGTATGCCAACCATCTAACAGCCCATGGGCTAGTCCACTTCATGTCGTAAGAAAGAGCAATGGACAGCTACGCGTATGCGGAGATTATCGTCGTTTAAACGCTGTGACGATTCCAGATAGATACCCTATACCGAGAATGCAAGACTTCACTTTTCATCTGCATGGCAAGAAAATATTTTCAAAGTTAGATATCACGAAAGCGTACTACTGGATACCGATGGCAAGTAAAGAAGATACGCAGAAAACAGCCGTTACAACCCCGTTCGGCTTGTTTGAATTCACAGTCATGACCTTCGGACTGCGCAACGCATGCCAAACTTTCGTGCGTTTCATGCATGAAGTGCTACGAGGCTTAGATGAAATCGCTTTTGCCTACGTTGACGATATACTGATCTACTCCGAGAACGAAGAAGAGCACAAAGCACACCTACAACGTGTCTTTGAACGCTTGAACGAGTACGGCGTTAGCATCAACGCGGAGAAATGCGAGTTTGGAAAAGAAGAGCTGAATTTCCTTGGCTATCGAGTATCAGCCAACGGCATACAACCGCTAGAAGACCGAGTATCAGCAATATCTACGTACCCGAAGCCTACAACGATTGAAGAGCTACGAAGATTTCTTGGAATGTTAAACTTTTATCGCGACTGTCTACCCCGTCAAGCAGACAAACAAAGAGAACTGAATAAAATGTTGCATAATACGAAGAAGAAAGACAAGACACCGATCACTTGGAGCCCGGAAGCAGAGGACGCGTTTGAACAATGTCGTGACAGCATCAAAGAAGCGACGATATTGTCTCACCCGATCCCCGGTGCTGATCTCTCGATCATGACAGACGCAAGTGACCGAAGTATGGGAGGCGTGCTCCAACAGAAAGTTGCAGGAAGATGGACGCCACTCGCTTTCTACTCTAAAAGCTTGAGTGAGGCACAGAAGAAGTACAGCGTGTACGATCGCGAACTACTAGCCATGTACACCGCCGTTAAACACTTCCGACGTTACATAGAAGGAGTTGATGTGACTATCTACACAGATCACAAGCCACTGACCTACGCGCTTACGAAGCCGCCGAGTAACTGCGACACGCCACGAAGAGAGAGACAGCTACAGTTTATTAGCCAGTTTTGCAACAAGATCGCCTATGTAGAAGGCGCGAACAATCCTGTGGCAGACGCTTTATCTCGGATCAATGAGATTCAGTGCCCTAGCTCGATCGATTACGAAGCACTGGCCGAAGAGCAAGACAAAGATCAAGAGTTACAAGATCTCTACAAGAAAAGCAACTTGAAGTTTACAAAAGTTACTCTACCTGGACTGAAGAAACCTATAGTATGTGAAGCATCAACGAATACGCCGAGGCCATACCTACCGATGTTATTCCGTGAAGCAGCCTTCAAAGCACTGCACGAGATAAGCCATCCTGGTATACGAAGTACGAGACGACAGATGCCTGACAAGTTTTTCTGGCCGGCGATAAACAGAGATGTGACATCATGGGCGAGGAGCTGCATAGGATGCCAGCGCGCCAAGATACACCGTCACAACGTCACACCGCTTGGGCAGTTCCCAGAGTCCAACCGTTTCGAGCACCTCCACATCGACATTGTGGGACCGTTGACACCATCCAATGACTACCGGTACCTGGTCACGATCATAGACCGATGCACAAGATGGCCAGAGGCAATTCCTGTCCGAGACATCACCGCAGAAACAGTCGCCAAAGCACTCTACGAAGGCTGGATTGTACGTTTTGGTTGCCCGCTACGAATAACTACCGACCAAGGGAGGCAGTTCGAGTCGTCGCTATTTCAAGAGCTGATGAAAGTACTCGGAGTGACAAGAATTCGTACCACTGCCTACCATCCTCAGTCAAATGGTCAAGTTGAAAGATGGCATCGAACACTAAAAGCTGCATTAATGGCAAAAGGCTCAAGCACGAGATGGTCAGAAGAGTTACCTACAGTACTACTGGGTCTACGAGTTGCTCTACAGCGAGAGTCAAACATGAGTCCTGCGTTATTTACCTACGGTACTACACTAAAACTGCCAGCAGACTTGTTGTTGCCAACGAAACCGCATGCTAACGATGCAGAGTTCGTACGCCGCCTCACCGATACGATGGAAGCAATAAGGCCGGCGCATCAGAATAACAACAGTCAACGTGCAACGTTTTTACATAAGGATTTGTCTACGTGCACACATGTTTTCGTTAGAGTGGATGCTACGAAAAAGCCACTAACGCCACCGTATGATGGGCCATACGAAGTTTTAGAGAAACATGAAAAGTTCTTCAAGCTTCAGTATCCAAGACGGACTACGCTGATATCCATAGATCGGCTGAAGCCAGCGTTTATGTGCCCTGAGGAAGAGTTGACCACGCCGAGTGCCTCTACCGCCACTCAAGAAGAAAAGCTGAAGAAAGATTACGTGACGCGCTCCGGCAGAACAGTTCGTCGAGCCGTACGCTTCACTTGAAGGGGGGTAATGTGGGGCACGAAACTTTTTGGGCAAAATTCGAAATTCTAAAATTGAATAGTTTGTTATATACTTTTGTTTGGCTCAACCTTCAGTCTGATTTTGATACGTCTTGTGGCACTATTGTACAAAGAGAAAATTGTAAATAAAATTGATAATTTCGACACGAGAGTTTTCCTGAAAGCATTGCATAGCCCGCCACAGTATCAACTCATAATAAAAATTGCATTCACAAGAAAGGACCCTTGGTAAGCTATTACGATTCTAACGTGCAAGGTAAAGAGTTCAAAAAGTTATTCAGCGAAGCCTTTGCTGATGGTACCTGGGCCTTTAGCCTGTAACACAATGGTGCCAAAATGGGCTTCCGGTTGACGGTTTTAATTACGATTTATTGATGCTGTTGGTCCAGTGTCGGTCCTTTTAATGTTATTGTAGTACAGCAAATAATATTATGAGTCTAATCCTAGAGGATTAGTTCGCTGGTTGTAGGAGAGCAACGACAAAAACCCGGTTTTGTCCTTCTACCTAGGATGACATTGATACGCCATTGTGTTACAGGCCAAGGCCCCTGCGCTTAAACTACTTACCACGTCCGCCGCCCCGTTCCGAATTCGCGGGCTTAGTATGAAACTGTCCCTACCAGTCCCTCTGTGTCTGTACTTACCCTACAACCGTGGCTTACCAGTAAACCTCACGTCTAATAGGCTTTCGGCTGCCGCCGCCACTTCCATTACACTGTCACAACACATGAGGCGTCGGCGACACGTACGCGAATTGTTGCTGAGGGCCGAGGAGACGCTTCGCAGCCACTTAGATAGTTTGTGAGCTGATAACGTGAAAAGTGCTGCTGCAGCGATGTGGGAGGCAGGTATTAGCAGCCGGAAGATGCGCGGTCGAAGATTGTAGCGCACTTTTACCGTGCTCACTCACATAGTTACATACAAACAGAAATAACTTCCAAATTAAAAATTTACAGTACCTGCCTACCCCCGACATTTTAGCTTCAAATTAGCATAAGTTATCGACGGCTGAACTGATTTTGATAAAATATATAAGAACACTAGCTAGAAAACCTGCTTTATAATACCGATTTCAAATTCAAGAACCGCATCCAAATCGGTTCACCCCCTACGGTGTCACAGACAGACACACACATAAACACACACACATATAATATCGGTCAAACTTATAGCACCCCTCTTTTTTCGGGTCGGGGGTTAAAAAGGTTTGGCTACTCATAAATATCAGGTATCCCTTTTCATTGATTTTTGTGACAATCGTTTTCGTAGATTTTAATCTATGAAGAGACGCTTCGCTGCCACTTAGATAGTTTGCGGACTGGTAACGGGTGTTAAAGTACTGCTGCAGGCTATGTGGGTGGTATTGGCAGGCGAAAGATTCGCGGGCGAAGATTGTAGCGAACTTACTTGTACGGACATTTTGCCCTGATTACGAATTTAGTTACAGTGCGTTTCACGAAAGAATTCCCTTGGGTTGAACAAAAATAGTCCCTATTACATAGTATTAAGAGTTTCGTCAAGGGAACTCTTTCTCGAAACGCACTCTACACAACAGCACGTCGATCCTTACACGCTAGCACTCTACTCGGTTACGTTACGGGCGACATTGAAACAAAAGTGTACAGTCTGACGTGCTGTCGTGTGTACATTACCAGCGAGTGCAGTTGTAGCCCAATATGGTAAAGAAGCATATTTTCAGAACACTTGTACTTTGATTAGGGAGTGCTTACGAAAGTTTAAAAAATCATAAAAACATTTTTCAAAAATAGTTGTGCATAGAAACTCAAAACTGACTCAAAACGCGGCGTTAGAACTTATTGTTGCCTACACAACCTACAATTTACCTACTCATATAATTATACATAAAGGCCTTTTGCATCTACGTAATGAGATAATTTATATTCAAATTAATTAAATACAGATTTTATGTTTCATCATATTTTAATGGCGACTTAACATACAGTAATACAGATTATAGCTAAGAACATAAATGCATAATCATGTGGCTTACTTTAAAAATAACTCGTCTTTAATAACCATTGGGTGTTTTTATATTTATCTAAGAATAAAGTTTGCTTAGCTTTGTTTTTTTTAACAGGTTAGTAACTAACATTGTATACGTCATGTGCTAGCTAAATATGTTACGTTATTATAATTTCTATACAAACGATTCGTAAAGATAATGTTTCACTATTTTGACATTTCCCTCTTACATCCAAATGCACGATAATATAACGGTACAGAAACTCGAAGTCATCTATCAATCATCCTCCTTTACTGTAAGGCTGTGCTAAAATTAATTGCACATGTACCGACTGCCCGGTATATTGCATTGCAAAGGTATCGATAACAAATTGCTTCTCTCTCCTCTGATAGATAGCTGAAGCTCAGTTCATATCCTATTACTTACCGCTATTCACTAGGCGTTGCCCAAGTCTAGGTCGGCAAACATATTGATATCAAACGTAGCCGAGCCGCCTGCAGCGTTCATTTTATTAATATCTTCAAGGTTTTTGACGAAATTCATGTAGTGCTTCTGATAATCAGCGTCATCTTTGTATTTCTTGTCGTAGTCTACAATAAATTTCTGGAAGAGTTCTGGTGCCTTGCTCAGATCGTATATTATAGTCTCTGTCGCTGTCTCTGTGGATCTTTTCTTCAAATGATGCTTGTCACCTGATTCTTCTGAAGAGTCGCAGTCATCTTCTGAGCTACTATCCCAGTGATGCCACTCAGGGCCGTGATGATGGTCGTCTTTAGACCCATGGTAGTGAGGGTATTTACTACCCTGATGGTGGACATCGTGGTGCCCATGGTAGTAGCCATGGTCTTTAGATCCATGGGCGTAAGAATCCATTGCTCCATGATGATAACCATGGTATTGAGAATTATGAGGATATGAATCCTTATGTCCTTGATGATAATCATGTCCGTGGTGATATCCATGGTAATGTCCATGAAAATCAAAGCCGTCATCTCCGTGTCCATGGTGCCAATATTTATGTTCATGTGTCGGATTCGTTTTGATCACTTCCTTTTTTTCTTCCTGAACAACAAGGGTAACTGCGGGTATTTGAACTTCGGCTGCAGCATCCTCTTGAACTACTGCGACATTCCCACCATCCACTTGGACAACTTCTTCTTCTTTAATAGGTGTCACGGCAGCTTCTGTCACTTGTACTATTTCCTCACCATGTTCTATTTTGTACCCAACACTACCTTTTTCTTCGAAGTGTTTATCGCAATGATGTTCTTCTTCAGGCTTATTTACGTGCGCTAACTCCCCTGTGTGCACTATAGCGAGATCACCTCCACCTGCTTCCTTAACTTCTTCTTCCGAAATAGAAGTCACAGCAGGAGCTTCAACCTCTGCTACCGCACCCTTGTTTTCTACTGTCACCTGTCCGTCACCCGATTCTACGACTTTTTTTTCTTTTTCATAAACATATTTATCTTGTTTATCAATTTGTTGGCAACCATGTTTAGCCCCATGGTCAAAACCTTCTTTAGCACCCTTATGGTAGCCATCTTTAAATCCTTGATTGTACCCATTTTCAAATTCCGTCTTCATTCCTTGATTAAATTTTAGACCACCATCAGCAGACCCTATTTTTAGAGGGACTAGATTTTTTTCTGTGAGAGAAGTTACACTGTCATCATTTATAAGACTAATAGCAGGAAGAACTGTTTCTTGTTCCTTAGTTTCACCAGCGGGTGGCTCCTGAGAACTAGTAAATACAGATGCACTTGGTTGCACATTTTCCTGGTTTATACTTGCAGCACACGTAGTGCATCCTTCAAATCCTTCATTAACTTGTGGATCAAAGGCAGGAAATAATCCAGTATTTTCGTTTGGTAAGGAGCTTTCTTGTTGCACTTCACCACCGGTTTGTACTTCTTGTTGAGGCAGAGGTGGTTCAGTAGTGGCCCATGTTGATCCTTGTTCATTATTTATAATTGGTTTACCACCAATCATCACGTTACGATCCTCTTGATCCTGATGTTTTGCAATGATACCGGCCATAGTTCCTTGATCTAGATTGAACTTTACATTAGCACCGTCAATTTCTATTAAATCTCCTTGGTTTTCAGTGGGTGCTTGGCGGCGAAATCGTTGTTGTTGATTTCTACCTGGCATCCTTGCGTTTAAACTAGGAAATACTCCATTGTTTTGGCCACCATTACTTTCTTGATCTAAGCCCGGAAAAATAGCAGGGCTTAATTGTTCGTTAACTCTAACTGCGCCACCATCTGTAATAGGTACACCGGAACCTGAGATAGGTTGCTGCCCTGGTGGGTTCCACTGAATTCCTGAATCTTGACTCTCGGGCTGTCCTTGTCCGCCAGTTCCAAACACTTGTTGTACATCTTGCTGTAACGTCGACTCTACTCCTTTCTCCCATACAGGTTTAACATCGTCGAATCTAGGCTCAGTGTACTGCCATTTCGATGATCCTTGATTTTGTTCAACTTCACCTCCAGCGCCATGTGTCTTTTTGATTTCCTTCTTGAAACCATGTTTACTTCCTTCATAGCTTGGGTAATGATGCTCTTTATCAAAGCCGTGTTTCACTTCATCGCTGTCGTAGTCTTCATCCGAATCGTCAGAATCAACGTACTCATAACATCTTGAAAGGCCGATGCAAATGGTTACAAGTAGCAATATCATGTGCGGATTCTTCATGTTTGTAATGTAAACAAAACTCGCTTTGTTCGAACGATACACTAGACCGTCTGTCTGGCTAAGTTAAAATTGTACTGGACACATCCGACCTCGTCTAACCAGTTTCAAAATATCAGAGGTCACGTAATTGAGTTTAAAACATGTTTCAAACAAACTATCGATGCAATTGATCGTCCAGTTTCGGTATAAAAACGCGTTGAAACGATAATACGAGTGCGCGATACAAGGTCTCGTCGAATCAAGACATAGTTTAGTACTAAACCACAAATAGCCCTGCTTCATCTTTATATTGTACTCAAGGAAAAAAACCCCAAGCCTCGCTGGGTTATACCAGTTTTGCGAGGAAAATACGTACACTTTATAAGCTCTTTACGGCGACGCATCCCACAGCAGCCAAACAGGTTAGAGCAAAATTCCCGTCAATGCCCTAAGACCGAGAGAAGCCTTTGTATTTCAAAATATTATAGCAGTGAGCAGTGGTCCGCGGTGAAATGTTTGACCTTGAAGCGAGAGGTCCCAGTTTCCAATGCCGACTTGTACCAATGACTTTGTTTTGAACTTATAGAGCAACAATAGCATACCACACTGCACGAACACTGTACTTGTTTTAATATAAACTAGCTTTTGCCCGCGACTTCGTCCACGCAGACTTTTTTTTTCTCGTGAGTTTTTGCGTTTTTTTTATGGTTATTCTGCTATTCGGGGCGGAAAGAAATCCAAAAAATCAAAAATCATAAAAATCGGTCCACCCGTTCTCGAGTTATCAATGGTGTAACTACTTAACACGACGTTGTTTTATATATTAAGATTTACCTACACACAAACTGAAGAGAAAAGTTGAGTTAAAATTATTTTAACATTCAATAATAAGTAGCAGGTGTTTACGAGTTGAAAGATGAGTATGAAATCTGTCAAAAAATGATGGATGGGTGATGATGATGCACCACTCGTTTTAGCAAAACGACTAGATACTTAGTGAGAAAACCTGAGCGTCTGTGGTATATATTACCTCTCAACGCGGAAATAGCAAACCCGCTGTGAGCATCATTTAGCCTGAACTAATTAAATTTCTTACGGTCAAACAGGTTACAGCAAAAAACCTTCCGATACCCTAAGGCTGAGTGGAGTCTTTTGTGTTCCAAAAAATATTATCTCTATCATTTATTAAAGTAACGCCTACGAATATAGGTCAAACAAGGAACAATGGGCGGACCTTTGTTTTAATCTAGATACCCAACCCCTTCTTTCAAAAGTTAAACCGCGGAAAATTGTAACATTAATCTCAACATTAAGCAGATGTCAAGTGGAAGAGAGAGGCAATTGTTATTTCGACCGGGGTCGTCGGGATGTTTTTAATTTAGAACTGCGAACCAAGCATGGGGCGAGATAAGCGAACAACAAAGCTTTATCAGCTCTGCGACTGTAAGCATGTTGTAGTGCAAACAATGGGCCCAGTTCTATTAACTTTACCACGGTTTGCGACCCACAGTTACCGCTTACTTACCGCAGCGTCCCAATGAACTCTTTAAGAGTAGAAAAAACTGTAAAAATAAATTCCTTCTCGGCGTTTCCTGCTATAAGGAGTTAGCAAAATGAGGGTCCAGTTGAATTACGTTGCGGCGTCGAGGCAGGGCACGCCTTGGCTCGGTCTTATCTGTCAACAAAACAGCCACCTGAAACGAGCACCTTGGCTGACCAACAGGATGCTCTATTTTAGTAGAGATAGTTCGTTTTGTTATTGCGGCTCCTTACGACGGGTTAAAAAATTCGCTCGAGACAGGACTTGAATTGAAACTTAGCTTGGAAAAAAAGTTTGAAAAACTTGGGGAAACAAAAATATAAAGTAGTTCATGCCTCTAATTCGGAAATATGGTCAGAGCGTTTTCATTAGTATTGCCTTCTCCTATCGGAGGTTGGCAATCAATTTGACTATAGCGCATCCCGCAGCATTATTTGTGTGCAAAGATGTAAAGGAATTAATTCGCGCGAGCAAAATGCTTTACAAACAACATTCTTCGAATTATGTCCGTCTGATTTCGAACTAATATTTTACAACATAAACTTTCGTAAGCACTGCACATTTTTATATTTATTTTAGAGTTTAGATTAGATTTAGTGTAGATTTTATTATAATAATATTATGTAGCTAAATCTAAATAATAGCAAAATAAATGGCTTGTCTTGGCGAGTACAAAATCTGTGAATTAGGGGTATATCATAGAACGGAATATTGATTTGAACTCTAATTTACATTTTCTTTTCAGAGCCACCTGTACATATGCTGAAAACAACCTGTGTTGGTATCTCCTTTATTATATTACCGGAAGGCGCCTAAAGGTATTGTGAAACGGAGATGTAAAAATAAATCAGCCATTTTCCTCATGATTACGAAGGAAATATATTCAGGAAGTAAGTAGGTAAGTTGGGGACCCAGTGGGATTTGTTACTGGCAAATTGAGAGGATTTTATGGATTGTATCATTTTTTGTTCACGAGTAGATATACAACGCTTACTATGACTTCATCGTTCATATTTTGTACCTATAATAACTGTTGTCGTCAGACCAAGTTATACTTTCTGCATATTTTGGGTAAGCGATACTTTTGATACGAGTACATTATTCCCGGACCAAACCAAATCTGTTTGTTCCGATAAGTAGTAATAATAAAATAAAATATTTATTTCAGACATTTAGGTATATACAAAGAGATTAGAAATATTAGAAGATATATAATATTGAGACATTTTTAGAAATGGGATAAATAAACTTTTTCACCTTCGCATTCAAGTCCGAACATTTTTATTGGCTCGCCCAAGAATAACACATAGTTGACATTAAGGCACGTGTAACGGCACCGTCCGTCTATATAGCTCAAGTTGACAAATAAATTACACACACAGCCTCTCTCGTGCCCGGAGATAAGTGGAAAAGACAAAGGATTACCTAGTTTCGGGACAGTCGCGGCGGAAACTCGTCGAATAAATCTTCCAGCTCCTTATTTCACTTATTGCTATCGGGTGGCATCGCGTGTAGAATCCCAACTATCCTTCTCTTTTTTATGGCTCAGAGAAGGACGGCGACTATATATCGAGTATATGGGTGGAAGTTCTTCAACAGTAGAGACACGTAGGTAGCACCCGGTCACGTCAGCTTGTCCACACAAAATTAAGTTGAGCTAGCTAGCTTTATAGCGGGGAAAAAACTACGTACAACCGACCCAGTGTCCCTCGACTGGCAGCTGTTATCGAGCGTATGAATTATAGATTAGTTCGATGCTGAAGAAAATGTTTGTAAAGAGAGATCGCGCTTTGCAGAAGGAGGAAAAGGTTTTTGTTTCATTCTGTCCTCATTCTACTTGCGTTGCGCCTGCAGGGGTTTGTGTCTAAGGGGTTTCTAAGGGCTTGCAACCAACGCTGTATATTTAAAAGCATTAAAACATCTGTTTTAATGGAAGCGTGATAATTTAAGTCCTTTAAAACTCGCAGTCGTCCTAAGTAGATATGTTATTTCTCCATTGAAAGGGTATTCAACTTAGACAGGTCCAATTCAATTTACTATCTAGAAAATGTAGTTGCCCGAAGTGGATTTAACAATATCGCGAAGGTATCTAGTTTGTAAATTAAATTCTAGCCAGTCTTCTGGCAATCCTGTGCAGTGTCATTGTCTCTGAGGAATATTTGATTATCTTGTAAGAAGTTTCGCTGCTGAGTACCGAGCTACTAGCGTCTGAGGATTGGAAAATAAATACAAGGGGTGTCGCTGTCCTTTCTCAGGGAGTTAGTTGCTTTTGGCGAACACATGCGCTTAATGTAGAGCTCTGCTGTATTGCATGTGTAATAATGTTCTCTAGCTACACAAGCAGAATAGCTCCATTTTGCGGCTCGCTGCCGCAGCGTCCACGGGCAAACAATATATTGAGTGACAAACGTCTCGTCTTCCACTTTATCCCGGGTCATCCTTGAACCGAATAAATTGCGAGCAATTTTCGGGGTCGTTTACCACGCTCCGGGACGCCAATGATACGCTTCTCAAACTTTCCTACGTTTCCCCAAGTTGTATTACACCCATTGATATACAACTTCGCTCGCGCCTAACTACTTATGCTGGTGGCGTATCGGTGAGTTAAAATTCCAATTTAATTCGGCGGCAGATCGGCGGGAGGTCTAATTGCGGTTGTAAGGCTGGGTGGTTTTGTAGTGTTTTCATCAACATCGGCGTCCCGGTCGGTTGCTTAATCATGAATGACACGTTTACGTATTCAGGAGGATCGCTCCTCCCGCTAACGAGAAGACGAGATAAGTTAACAAATGTCGTCGTCTTGAATTCCCGACGGCATTCAGTCCCCGCGTTGATTGTCCGGGATTTGAAATTAACATAACAGAAACGTTCCGCTCCTTGTTCGGTTGACTGTAGATACGGTTGTAAGACGCGGCGGTGTACCTACGTGTTTGTTTGTATAGAGGATTGAGCTGTGATGTCTTCCTCTCACGGCAGCCTCATAAACAATGGGCGTCTTGTCTCGCTCCGCGCGATTGTTGTTTGCGTTCCGAGCGAGAATAGCAGCGGAGGACGCTGCCGCTGCGTTCCGCGCCGCGCAAGGCTTCATTAACATTAAAGCCTTCGTTATCCTTCAAACAAAAATGAAGAAAATAGGGCCCGCCTCAAATTTACACGTGCCTGCTTCAATTTGCAATTTAATCCACTTTTAATCCTCCCTGCTTGGCATCGGATTGGGTGGTGGTTTCGGGTAAACACTCAAACTCTTAACCTTACGGGCTTGTAATGTATAATTTCGTCAAATAAAACTTTTTTCCTGTTTCATCGAATTATGACGGGTGCCAAGGGATCCGGGTAGCACCACAAAATCGTAGTTTATTGCTCGAGGTCTGTTTTCTTTTTTAGACCATTTACATTATTTTATTGAACGAGCGAGCGAAGCGAGCGAAGTTCTCCGAGTCTACTGGAACAATCCGGCGTTTGTATGTTTGTATGTATGTTTGTATGTATGTATGAATGTTCGTTCGACGATAACTTGAGTAAATTAAGTCGGATCGTCATGAAATTTGGTAGGCAGGTAAATGAGAATTTTTAAGTTCGAACATGAGCCAAATCGGTCGAGGGGTTGCTGAGATATGGGGTCGCGAGTTCATAGTTCGGGGCGAACCACTAGTTATTTTCATTTGAATTATGCATTTAGTGTCTTCTTAGGTTGCTGAGCGAACCTACGAATTACATTGAAATTTTCCTATTCTACAGATTTAGATAACAGATCTGACCAAACCGTGCTAGCAATAACGGGTCTACTATTTACTTTCATCCCAATTGCTGACCTTCATCAATAACAGGAGTGTAAAAGCGTGTGTGTCGTCATATTTTACCATTCGTAACAAAATGTATACAAGGTGTTACAAAAAGGTCCTGTAACACTCCAGGGGATGGTTATGGTTAACTCATCAATATATCAATATTTACTATGGGACCAAGTGTAAAGCGGAAAAAAAAATTTGCTGTTCCTTAAAAAAAAATATACCCACCTACTGCATCAAATGTACACACGACAGTACGTCAGCCCTTATACGCTAGCACTCTACTCGATTATGTTACGGGCGACTTTACAACAAAAGTTTACAGTCTGACGTGCTGTCGTGTCCTATGAAACAACTAAGATTTTTTTCGGAATTTCGCACTTGGCTGCATACTAAAGTTTGCTTGTATTGAGGAGTTAAGCAACTCCTTTCAGTGATACAGGACCTTTCTGTAACACCCGGTATAAACCATACCCGTGGTGGCATCGCGTCAAGGCGGGCAAATGAATCATTAGTCCTAAACTAATATTAACCCTGTGTTGTGCAAACAGCAAGTTTCGGTGTAACATCACCCGCAGTAGCCCGCGAGGGCAGTGTTGCCATGTCTACGGATTTTTACGGATTTGGGAAGATTGTCTATTTGTACGGATTTGGGAAGCCCAATATGGATTTATATACCTACTAGCGACCCTCCCCAGCTTCCCACGGCTTTTTTTATATTTCCTGAAATAAAACATGCATGTAATTATATATACTGAAAACCGCATCAAAATCCGTTGCGTACTTAAATAGATCCAATTAGCGATGGGCAACTCGGTTAAAATTACAACTCGCTCGAAAAATTTGTCAAATCGGTTTGGAACCGATTCAAACTGTCGATTCAAAATCCGATTTGAAATTGAAATCAATTTAGATCGAATGGTTCAGTTTTTTAATTTTTGGTTCATTTAAAATATTTTTTTAATAATTAAAAGATATGATTCGTCATAAGTTGCGGGAATATAGAGATAAGTACTGACGGAGAAAACTTCGGTCGTTCGTTTTCCGCCATCGGTCGCTTTCCGCCATAAACAGCAGAGTTTAGTGATGCCCTAGCTAAGATCCTGGTCTTGTGCCCTACCTAGCCCCTAGGTTACCTAAGTCTTAAACTAGCTACTACCAAAATTACGGACCTTATTGTGTTCAATTTTGGAAAAATCATAAAAATCATTCATATCATATTAGCACGGATTTTTTTAAGGATAAAACCTATTTCATGCAATCTCTATAATATGGCAACACTACCGAGGGTGGGCTTCTCTTGTTTCGAACGAGGCAAACATTCTTTCATTTTCTAATGGATCTCCTCTACTCTACTTGTTGGCAAACTTTCGCCAGACATATATATTTACATAACAAAGGAAAGGGGTAAGGGATTCCGATTGTCCCTGAAATGCTTATTCTTGTCAGGAACACGGGCTTCGTAAAGGATTTCTCGGTCAATTTCGCGTCAGTACGTTTTTTTTGTACTAAATCTTGCGCATAATCAGGCCCAATCTGCCTTCATAAGGCGCCGAGTTTTTTTCACGCTAGAAAAGATTCTTCCAGGAAATGTTGCGAGGAAAATAACTAACGATAAGCAAGTATTATGCTAAAACTTCGGTTGTATTTAATTAGCAACTCTTTTGTTTTGGTATTGTTTTAATTAAGCTCTCTCGCATTAGTTTGCAACAGTCGTAATTGAGGCACGTACGAAGAGTAATTAGGTATATTTTCTCGGATAGTTTCTCAAATTGAATCACGTTTAAGCAACAATTCAGTCATAAAACCACATTTTTCCTGTTGGCGAATTAATTAAAATATCTAGAAGAGCAACCTACACATAATGTATGTTTATGGTAGGTATCATTCGTTTAGATTAACTTATTGATGAATGGAAATAGTATACCGTACTTAGATATATCCTTAACGGGTTCAGGTACGGAATTCTAAAAAGTATAACGTCAGGGAAAAGTGACATTCCAGCTCTACTTTCTTCTTTTGTGGTTTGTTTTGTTGCCAGTCGTATTTTTGTAGAGACACGATAACATTTTCAAAGGCTCCGCAGCTTCCCTTGGGGCTGTGCGATGACAAGAAACTTCACCCGAGCAACTACTCGTAAGATTTATAAGATAAAAATCCCATTGGTTCATAGGCTGGATACTTGAATAGATTCTTTTGGCCTCTAAATATTGGTGACCCTATGGCTTTTTGACTAAACTTTATCCTCAGATTCCTCAGTTTTAAACCAGGCTTCGAACGCATCGGTTGTTATTTAATTTCACAAGTACTTTAAACCTCCAGTAGGTTTAAAATACTTACTACTAACAAGATGACCTTTCTGAAAAAAAAAAAAAAAATTATAATCTCAAAATTGGATTTTTTTTTAAAGTTTTTTCTTTTTGGTTTTAGTAAAAATTCAAACCCATGATGTTTAGGTTTGCGTAAACTCCTGTAATATGCCGGACACTGAGTGCTGGCGATTTTGTAAAAAAAAATGGAAAAAAATATATTAACCCACAAAGTTCACCTTCTTTTGATATCGACTTTTTTTTTAATACGATAAAGATCCTGAATGCTGAAAGGGTTCACCTACCTAATTCTGCACTGATACACTACAATCTGGGGGCACGGCAGTGCCCCCGCCAGGTCGAGCGCGAAGCAAACACTGCCGTACCATCCTTTACTGGAACCATTTCGCCGCATTTTCAGGCCCCTATTTGAGAACCTCCGGATAAGACCAGAACGCAGAAATTTTCGTCATCTAGTAAGCTATAATCACATACTTAAAATCCAAAATTTCAAGTCTGTAGGTCATTTAGTTCCGAAGTTAAGCGAAAGCAAAGTTTCGCATTTATGACACACACTCACTCACTCACTCACTCATGATCATCATAATAGAACTAGTACTTCCCATTAACTCAGAGAGCTGAAATTTGGTACAGAGTTAGGGTTGAATGGCCACATAAAGGAAAAACTATAAAAACTAGGATAATCGAAGATCTGGAGTACCTGGTGACCCTGATTAGAAAACACAAGAGCCCTAATAGAACTAGTACTTCCCATAAACTCAGAGAGCTGAAATTTGGTACAAAGTTAGGGTTTAATGGGCACATAAAGGGAAAACTATAAAAACTAGGATAATCGAAGATCTGGAGTACCTGGTGACCCTGATTAGAAAACACAAGAGCCCTAATAGAACTAGTACTTCCCATAAACTCAGAGAGCTGAAATTTGGTACAAAGTTAGGGTTTAATGGGCACATAAAGGGAAAACTATAAAAACTAGGATAATCGAAGATCTGGAGTACCTGGTGACCCTGATTAGAAAACACAAGAGCCCTAATAGAACTAGTACTTCCCATAAACTCAGAGAGCTGAAATTTGGTACAGAGTTAGGGTTTAATGGCCACATAAAGGGAAAACTATAAAAACTAGGATAATCGAAGATCTGGAGTACCTGGTGACCCTGATTAGAAAACACAAAAGCCCTAATAGAACTAGTACTTCCCATAAACTCAGAGAGCTGAAATTTGGTACAGAGTTAGGGTTTAATGGCCACATAAAGGAAAAACTATAAAAACTAGGATAATCGAAGATCTGGAGTACCTGGTGACCCTGATTAGAAAACACAAGAGCCCTAATAGAACTAGTACTTCCCATAAACTCAGAGGGCTGAAATTTGGTACAGAGTTAGGGTTTAATGGGCATATAAAGGGAAAACTATAAAAACTAGGATAATCGAAGATCTGGAGTACCTGGTGACCCTGATTAGAAAACACAAGAGCCCTAATAGAACTAGTACTTCCCATAAACTCAGAGAGCTGAAATTTGGTACAGACTTAGGGTTTAATGGCCGCATAAAGGGAAAACTATAAAAATTAGGATAATCGAGAATCTGGAGTACCTGGTGACCCTGATTAGAAAACACAAGAGCCCTAATAGAACTAGTACTTCCCATAAACTCAGAGAGCTGAAATTTGGTACAGAGTTAGGGTTTAATGGCCACATAAAGGGAAAACTATAAAAACTAGGATAATCGAAGATCTGGAGTACCTGGTGACCCTGATTAGAAAACACAAGAGCCCAACCAAACTATTATAGATCGACATATACCGCCCTTACAAAAAATATTCAACTTGGTGGGCCGCTTCATTTGATGTCAAAAATCGAAGGTCTGAAGTATCTGATGAAGAACCCTTAACTGGTCTCAGCTGTATTAGAGCCCCCTTCTACTATTAGTACATAAAAATATCGACTGTCATTGCAGAAATCCAGCGTAGTGGGACACATCTTCTAATTTAATCTAGCCTATAGCGTCCTACTGCTGGGCGAATGCCTCCCCTTCTGCTTATAATACGCATATAAATAAAATTAAAGGAAACTCTGGATAAGACTAGATTGGCTTTTATACTTATACTTACAATTCAACAAGAAGAAATAGTTGAACGATTAACTTTATTCTACTCGAACATTACACAAATTAAAAAACTGTTTCCAATAAGAAAATCTAATGAAATAAATCAACATGCCCACGTTTCTACAAAAAGAAGTGAAATCCCACCAAAAACATTCTGTAAAAAACTAGCCAGGTCTCGATGGAGCTGCTTGTTTATCTCTAAAAAGTAATGAAATCTAGACAAAGTCGTGCCAAGTCTAAGGTTCCTTACTGCGATTTCATTATTATTATAGTTAATGTTGTGTGACTTGGCCGTTGAAGGGTATACAAGGGTACAAAACCAGGTGCTCCATGACACCATTGCACCAATCTGACGCCAGAACCGCTTGTGTACCCTTCAACGGCCAAGTCACACAACATTAACTATAATAATAAAGAAATCGCAGTAAGGAACCTTAGACTTGGCACGACTTTGTCTAGATTTCATTACTTTTTAGAGATAAACAAGCAGCTCCATCGAGACCTGGCTAGTTTTTTACAGAATGTTTTTGGTGGGATTTTTGTTTACTTCTTCACTTACGTCAACGTTACAGTCAACCTCATTTCGTAACAAACAATTAATTCTATCTACAACAAACTACAGTCGGCGACAAAAGTACTTAGTTTTGGTACCATTTTGTGTAGGCAACATTTTAAGTGACAGGCTTACTAACTCAGCAGTAATTGCACAAAGTAAGATTACACAGAAGGACATAATTTTGATGCCGCTCTCAGGATTCGGAGGCCAATTTCTGTAAATGATAAAAACGCATTCATCGAAAGAAAGTGACGTTTTGTAGTAGGAACTGGGTGTCATTTAGTGTCAATTAATACTTAATTAGCGAATAGACAGCGTTCATAGTTACGTATCAGCTGGCGCGCACAGCCTAGTTGGACTAGCTAATCTTAATCGATTGGCAAAGTTAAGCAACATCGGCCGCGGTCAGTCCATGGATTGGTAGTGTCAATAATATCCCGGTTGTTGTTGATTAATAACAATCGTTAAGCCATGTCAGAGGCCCTTTGGGCGGCTTTAAAACTCTGATACCAGGGGTGGCCACTACCTCATACGAACCTACCTACCAGCTGATCTATCACACGAATGGGACATATTTTTGGGTTTGTAATATATCTATCGCACTATTTTGGTCTATATAGAGTGGGATAGATTAGTATTTCAGTTGTAAGTATTATACGGAATGACTGGTAATATCTTTATAACCGCTTAGCACGAATACATCCTATTTTTTATGATGGACGGTTACAGGTAGGTACCCTACGGGTGTAGGTAACTGTTTCAACTGCACGGACGTGTTCTTCTACCGTTCTATTCCTACACTGTGCTCAGGCAGTTCCCGCGTAAGTAAGTACTTGCATTATCTACACGCCTCAGTTTAGCGAAAGTAACTCGAATTTCAAAACGATGTTCAACTCCTGTTGGAAGTTGGAAGCTCCAAATGCCGTCGGCCCCGGCGCCCTCAAAAGTTAACATAACACTTTTTGCATATCCACACATTTCTGCCACTCAGGTTAAGAAGTGTGCTTTTGCCTTCGACTTTGGCTGTACTTTTGTGCAACTTACTGCTACGATTGGTGCCACTGGTAGCTCAAGATTGCTAGTAAAGTAACCAGCAGAGGAGGCATAATGAAATATTTATCTCTTAACAGATGCACTATGCTCAGTTCTGTTTTGAAAATTATTCTTGCTCATTATTGTAAATTCTTGTACCTAAAAAATATTTGGTATTCTGTAGCTCTACCATGGTTTTGCACCGTCTGGATTTGCAGTTTGGAAGACCATAAATTTTATGGCCTAAAAGAAAATCATCGCAGTAGCATCAAACATCGTTGCGCAGCTTCTCAAGGCAAGATGACTAACCTCCGATTGAAAATATCGCTTCAAGAAGAACAAAGCGTAAAATGGTATTGTGCGTGAACAAACAAACAGCTTTCCACTTTTGCACCCACAAGTACACTGTTAAGGTGAAGAATTATTATTCATACTCCGTTGTACATTTATGATAATGACAGTACTGCCCCAAATAAACAGAGCAAACTTCACGGGGCGCGAGGGTGGGCGGAGCAGCACCCCGTTGTTTTCGCACTACTTACTTCACAAGACTCCTTCGCCTATGAGTTACTTTTGAAATATTGTAGGTCGCGCGAAATGCGACAAGTGAAATAGAGCCTTGCGATGAAATACGAAGCTGTTCTATTTGGTATTCCAGCAGACAATACAATAAACAGAATAGCCTAGCCGAGTTCTGACTAATGAATAGCTCTTTTTGTCTGAAAAAGTTAAGTAATATTTTCTTCTTTATATCAGTGTAGTGGATTAAAGTTTTATTTCTTGCGTATTATTTTACACGGCCCAAACTTATTTGGTATAAAGTAATGCAAAATTAACAAATTTAATAAAAAAACCGACTTCATTGGTGATAGATAAGGTACGAAGTCAAAGTCAAAGTCAAAATTATTTATTCAATATGCCATAAATAAATTATTTACATTGAACGTCAAAATAGGTATTATCAAAAGTAAAAAAAGTATGTAAATCAAATATTAATTACTATCTAATACTACGTAAGTACCTATCTAGCTACTTTTTTTTCTCCAGCTTCAATAGCTCTGAATCTCTGATACACTGGTACATTGTTAATTAAGTTATTGCACTGATTCCAAATGATTTGCTGCTGTCCGTTGAGGAGTTCCATTCTCCATCTCCGAAGTTCTTCGCGTAGCGTAAGGAAACATTTTCAAGTTTTGATTTGGTGATTCAAGTAGCAGCTGAAGGAAAATTGTGAATAGAAATTAATCATTACGGGATTTACTCACCTCACTAGGCCAATGTTTGTGCATTCCCAATTTCTACGCACTGACCTTTTACTTCACCTTGTTTGGACCAATTAGGTCCAAATACGACGTGAAGACAACACTGTTGCCAAATTTGCAAGTCCGAACAATTGAATCAGACTGCAATGCTCTTAGACAGGCAAAATATACCGCTGCATCACTAGGAATAGAGTTGAAATCACATAGATAGCGTAAAACAGAGTGCAATAATAATTTATTTATTACGGGATATTCGTGTTACGGAATCCAATTATTATAGGAGGTATATTAACGAGTAGTTTATTCGAAACAAATTAAATGAATCAAATTATAAGCAAACTAAAACTAAATTTAAACTGAGCTAGGAACTAGACTAGATATACCTACATATTTACAGGTAAAAGACCTGCCCCAGGTCGCTCTGTCCCGCGGCAATGAGCCCAGCGCCTCTACTATCTAAAAAAGCCACTAAACTTTTGAGCTTCAAAACACTCAAAAATAGCCCGTATTGAAATTAACAATCTTATTTTTGACATTTATTTAAAAACGGTTATTTTTACGGTGGATATTTTAGAGAATACAGGGGCTGAACGCTGGCCACGTTGCCTCTTTGGATGTCCAGGTATCCTCTGACCGAGGTCCAGCCCTCTGGTCTCCCTCTCCTCTCCTAGGTAAATTAATAATTATTACAACAAAATGGGATTCTCACCACGTGGCATAATGTCTCAAAACCAAAAAGTTTAAAACAGGCGCAGTTATTCTTTAAATAATCATGCATTAATCTCGCCCTGCCTACCGCACCAAATTTCACCCTTTTATTACTTTAATTGCTATCTTATTACTTACCACAAGATACGTACGTAGGAACCTAATCATTGCGTGGAAGTCCAAGGTGGAAGTGGATCTTGGCCTCGGAACTAGAATGCTTTATTTTATATCTTTTCTATCCTGCGCTGCCACCCTTCAATCTACCACCAGAAAATCAAGTCTGAAAGGTTGTTGTTTTATCGATAGGATAAAAGTTCTAAAATAAGCAATGTTCATTGCGCGCACTCAAAAGCGAGGCAATTTTATTCGTCGAGCGAGAGCAATTTACATAATGGAAACAGCCTTTTTTTATAACATTCATTCTATCAAAGTTCTTCTTCAGCATTTATCTGTCCAATGGAGGATGTAAACTCCTTCAAATATATTCTATCCCACCCGTTCAGTGGTACCTAGTCCAGGATATGCCTACTGCGACCTTTATGTCATTAAGCCATCATGCAGCTGGTCTGCACACACTTCGTGTCCATGCAAGGCCTTGCATGCATCCTAACGAACTACAAACACACCTTAGAGACTTGAAGCTCTGAAACACAGAATATTTTAAAGCTGGTTTAGCTTTTAAGCGCCATATCTAAAAGGATACAATATCTCTATAGATTCCACTTTAGAGCGGTAAAATCTTGAAAAGGTGGCTCATGGAATAGAAGTAGTGTTTCTTATGTAGCTAGACCTAGACCCAGATATTTTTAATCAGAAATGTTTGTTTCACGGCAATAATAGTTATTTGTTATGCAAGAATGCAAAATTATTGTTTGCGGCGAGTGCTTGTATTGAAAACCGAGCTAGCGAAGGTTTCTAAAATTGAGCCACGAGCGTAGCGAGTGGTTCAAAAAAGAAACCTGAGCGTAGCGAGGTATTCAGAAGCACGAGACGCAAATAATATTGCATTCGTGCGAAACACAAAACTTTTCATCTCACAGAAGCGAGGAAATGACTTTGTTAGCCAAGCGGGACAAACTCTATAGACAACTACTTACAGGCAAAACAGGTGAGTCAAATAAGTTCCTTTTAAAAGCATATTTTACTGTAGTTACGGCTGCCGCACTAAAGTTTTGAGCTTCGTTGGTATTAAAACCATTCGTTTTATTAATAATTTCCTGAAGTTTATTTATCCAGACACAAAAATAATGTAAATAAAAGAATGTTTTTTTTTCCGGGTGCATTCTGAACTTATACCATATAAATTAAAAATTTGTAGGAGATAAAAAATGAAATTAGTAATATCGTTTGAAAAAATGTATTTAACAAACCAAAACATAATTATCTATTTGATAAAACAGAAGCGCAGCATTTTTTTTATTTACTGGTATTTAAAAATAAATATGTGTACAAAATATTGAAAAGACTATAAGAAGAAACCGCGTTTCTGAATGTTCTATTCCGTGACTTTACCTTTTTAAAAGATGCTTATGCACCATTTACATTCACAGTTTTGTATAGAGAATGGGCACGAACAATCGCTTTCGCTGAAATACGCGTTTAAACGAACTATGAATGAGGTTTTATTTTCCATCAGGATCTGGCATCTACTTAACCCGGCGTGAATGAGGTCGGGTATATCATACCCGAGAAGTTTTTGAACGCAGATTATTTAACGTTACTGTTGCCATGCGAGTCTGGCCGTTGCAGTAGCTGGAGGTAAGGGGCCAAGGGGCGAAGTAAAGCGTCGAGTTCAGTGTTGCGCCGGCGGCGACAGGAGATACACGTGCGCAAACGTGGCTGGGGTACGTCACACCCGACCTCGTAGTCGATGTTATATTTTTATGTTTACTGCAAGGCTATGTTTTATGATATATTGTGATTTATTTTTAGGTTTTTCAAGATGTCTCATGAGGAACATGAACGGCGTTTACAAGATTTATTAGAAAACTGCTCAAATGCTAGTTCCTGTTACTCCGAGAGCCAAGAAGAAGTCGACATCGTTTCTCAGAGAAGTGAAGAGAGTGATTCCGAACAAGAGGGTATTTTAGATTATTTGGAAGAGCCTGAACATGTATCGGAGGCTACTAGCCAGTCGTCTGAGGTACGTGAGACTTTCTATACGTCCAAAGATGGCTGCTGTTCAAAATGTGAGAAGCCAATATGTATGGAACACGCGATTTTCATGTGCGCAGATTGTGCTGATAACTATGTGTAACTTGAGGGGTGTGTTACATGATCTCGTAAGACTATTCAGATTTTATTTTTGTTTATTTATAAAGAATATATGATGTTTCTGTTGATTTACCAAAGAAATTGGAATTATGTTAGATTTTCATGCGTCAAGAAGTTAAAATAACTAAATTTGTATGTTTTTGAAGAAAATTTAGAGTCTTTATTAGGTGAATAAAAAATTGTGCTTTTTCTCCTTATGTCTGGTATTTTATTTAGTGATATTGTTGGATAGGTACTATTATTAATATATGTTACTCAAAAAATGCAAATTAAACAATTATAGTACTAAAATTTTACATCAAAGTTTCGGGTATCTCATACCCACCTCATAGCTGGTGTAACAATATTTCACCTCATTCACGCCGGGTTAAACGGCCAGTGTTTTTTTCTTTTTCAAAACCATAGGGCGCGGGACAGACTGTCCCGGCGTCGCGTTCAAATTTCGAAGCGCACAAAAGTTCAGATAGTTTAAATCCGGCCTTTACACGATCGTAAATTACTAGTAACAGCAAACTTTCCGAGCGTGGGAGATGAAAATAGTATTCTTTTCATTATTCTAAACAACAGACAATTTAGCTACAACATTGAAAAAACTGTGAAAATTGTGCATTTCCCGCCACGCTACTATCGTTAAACCTCAGCAAAGGGCAATTCTTTACAAACCTTGTTTATTTTGATCCATATTGGAAAGTTACTTTGATTCCATCTACTTTTAAAATAAACTCCAATACCGTCATTTGAATGGAAAATCGACCTTACTGTCGACTCATAACAACACAACATCAACCCAAACTTGCGAACGCAATATCTATACTTATAATAAAACTCTAGCGAAGTCAATTCTGTACATTGAATATTTTTAGAAAAAAACTAGCAGGGGTTACTAAGTAAACTATACTGAATCCAAAAATGCAAAAAAAACGGTTTATGTCTGTCTGTCTGTCTGTCTGTCTGTCTGTCTGTCTGTCTGTCTGTCTGTCTGTATGAACACGATAAACGCGAACACCGCTGAATAGTTTTCAACCAAACTTAACATGGTCGTAACTCACGTTTCTGGGAGTAACTTAGGCTATCCGATGTTTAGAATACATTGCGGGTTGCAATTTTAACTTTGTTTTTTGTAAGAAATATTCATAATTTGGATATGGCTTCTTGAGAAGGTATGTTAAGAACGTGATACTGAACATATTTCTGCAAAAAAAAAAAAACCGACTTTGAACCACATTCTCTCGAAAACCTACATTGCGGGTTGCAATTTTAACTTGATTTTTTGTAAGAAATATCCATAATTTTGATATGGCTTCTTAAGAAGGTATGTTAAGAACGTGATACTGAACACATTTTTGAAAAAAAAAATTTAATGTTCGACTTTATTATCTCGGAAACCGTTGATTTTCCAGGCATAGTTCCTTGGGCAAAAATGTTTGTTATGATGAGGAGTATACGTATACGTGGTCTCCCGCTTTGTTGGCGGTCTTTTAACACTCTGTATAATAGCACGCTACGACTTTTGGCATTTAGGGCGCATATTGTAAATGAAAAATCGGCATTTTTTTGTTTTTATTTTATTTTGGCGGAAAATGTTAGTTATACAAGCGTAGCATAAGGCCGGGTTAGAGCGTATCTATGGGTTTAAAACAATAGGTATCGCACTCTTTTGTTTGACGTAGAGCGGGATGGACAGAGCCATAGATACGCTCTAACCCAGCCTTATGATGCTTGCTGGAGGGAATTGTGAGTGGTTTTCGGTGGAGGTCGGACAAAGTTTATCGATGTTAGAAATGTAGTACTGTTGCGTCGCGGTCGAAATGTTTTGGGTTTGAACCCACGTGAGGTTGACATTTTTTTTTGTGCCTTTTTTTAAATATTTACTTTACTGAGCCCAACTTGATATTAAAAAAAAATATTTTGTTTGCCGTAGAGCGGGATAGACAGAGTTATTTGCGGTAGATACGCTCTAACCCAACCTTATGCTTTGCTTGCTGGCTTAGCATGAGAATGGGTAAGACCTTATCTATGGGCTTATAACTTTATCTATCCCACTCTACGTCGAGGGAGATACATAATAAACCCCCAACTTCCCAGGCAATTCTTATGCTAAGCTTCCTGGTATCTTACACGGGCGATACCTAATCTAAACAAAACATCTTTTATCATAAATGTATTGTTTAGATTAGGGCACACACACACAGACAGACACACAGACAGGCACACCCTCATAAACACATAAACAGACACACACAAAGCTATCAAACTTATGACACGCCTCTTTGTTGGTCGGGGGTTAAAAAAAACCTTCCTTTTGAGTTTTCCTCCACAGTCGAATTTAAATTAAATGTCAAATGTGTAAAAACGCATACGAAGTCGCGGGCACAACTAGTTGTAAATAAGTAAGTAAGAACCTTTTTGCGGCCACTTCCAATGCATTATCGGAAAATAGTATAATCGTAAAACAAAAGAACAGTAAAAACATTGATGGCCGAATGGTCTCTAATCCCATGGGTACAGCAGATATAGCGGCAGTGAATAATGGATTGGGTGATCTTATCCAGGCCCGAAAACTGCTCAAGTATAATATTGCTGGACACAAGAGACTTCAAACTTCCATCTGAGGGTGGATGATACGTATTTTGCGACAAGCCTATTAGCTTTGCATTACCTACGGCTTGTTCACACGCTGATGAGTGCAAATGGCAAGAAAAGGATGAAATTAATGGTAGAGCAATAAAGCACCAACACCAACAGATTTAGCACTAAACAGCATTAAATTGAATAAGCACTAGTTTGCCCCGAACTGTGAACTCGCAATATATGTTACAACTCTAATCTCGGCAACCTCTTGACCGACTTGGCTCATGTTCGATGAAAAAAAAAAAAACGCTTTGTCTCATTTACTCAACTTCAAAATTGTTATGACTGCACGATCAACGATACTCGAGTTATGCTCGAATAAACATTCATAATATTATTAGCTTCGCTCGGTCGTTCAATAACTCACTTTGCACCTGCATTATTTGAAGACCGTCGTTTCAAAAGGCAACTTGTCCAAAAAGCTTTTGCTTGTTTTTTAGTTTCACTTTAATACGTACAACACAGTTGCTGCATTACTATCATTTTGAAACCAACATCGTTTTTGACATGATCTTTTCTAAGCATTTAAAGCGTTTTGAAGCAAATGGGCTGTTGTAAAGTACTATATCTAAGGAGTACGAAATCGTGGCAAATTGAAAATAATCCGTGATGTGACCACTGGGGCAATCCATGGTGCCAAAATGGGCTCCCGGTTGACGACTTCAATTTCGGTTTATTAACCGCTTGATTGGCGTAAAAAAATTTCCAGTACCCTCATGGCGTCTATGAGCCGAAGTAATACCAATTGGTTAAAGTTGTCGGTCCATTTAATATTTTTGTGCAGTTTACAGAAAATAATATTCTGATTCTAATTCTAGAGGATTAGTTCGCTGGTTGTAGGAGAAAAACGAGGAAATCCCGGTTTTGTGCTTCTGCTGGGTCACCATCGATACGCCGTTGCGTTACAGGCTAAGGCACCTGGCGTTTTGAAACGACGCTCTTCATTTGGCGTGTAAACAGCGCTTTGGTGTGAGTTGGCAACTTGGCAGTAGCGACAAGTCGCAGGACGTGACTCGGCGGCACGACAATACAGGGTGTTGTTTTGGTCAGTGACACCTGACTCAGGGATGATAGTTTGAGTAACGCTTGAAACTAAAAATAAATTTATAAAAAAAAACACCTTGTATAATACGATATCCAGACGTTTCTATCCAGTAGAACCATCTTCCCTTATTGTAGTAAAATAAAGCAAGATAGAGCTATTCGATAATCACGCCCTAAACCAGCCCCTCTACCCTTGACGCATTTTTTCAATACGGCCGCAATATGGCGCAATTTACAAAATGTAATATTTTACAAATTAAGACGCATTTCGTGTTTTTATTGAATAAAACAGCATTTCCTTTGAATAAACATTACAAAGTATTTAAAATCAAAGCATTTACTATGCGAATTTAAAAATAAATTTATTTTTAAACTTTTTCAATTTGATCGCAATAGCGTCAAGGATAGTACTCGAGTAGAGTTAGCAGTAGAGTAGCACGGTAGAGGAATAACTTGGAACGCTACAAACTATACCAATCTCGGCAGTGTGCTTATTCTTAAAAAAAAAAGTTTATTAGCGGGAAAATTGTTATAATTGAAATAAATAATCTTTTTCAAAATAAGTAATACGTATTCTTTGTCGAAAAAAATATTTTTATTCATATTTTTCTTCAAATAAACCGGTGTTGACGACTAGCGACTGTGGGGATTTACGGAATAAGCACACTGTTTGGGTAGAAAAAACTTGGTAGAGTAGAGTAGGAAACTTAGGGTGGTATTAATAGTCGTCTGAGATCACCTACTTGAGCTCGATCTCAAGTAGGTGAACTCAGAAAAGTCAAATGCTAATGTCAAGCCTTGAGTAGCTGTCAGCATATTAATAGACACTATCTGGAGAAAAAATTAAGTACAGGTAAGATAGAAATAAACATTAAATAGAAATAAGACTCACCTAATAAATTATGTAAAAACTTACCTACTATTTACTAATAAAACACCTGCCCCAGATCAGTGCCCCGCGGTATGGAGCCCAGAATGCTGGCGACGACGTTCCCTCGCTGTATGGCCAGACTTAGTCTCTGGCCGAGGTACGCGCCAGCCCTCCGGTCCCCCGTCGAGTCGGTGAGGCGGCTGCAAGCTCCTTGAGATTGATATTGTCTTTAGCCAAGGCTTGACATTAGCATTTGACTTTTCTGAGATTACCTACTTGAGTTCGATCTTGAGTCGATGACTATTAATGCCACCCTAACACTGTCTACATTGCTATAGTAGTTACTACCATAGTTAGTACTCTACCGCTAACTCTACTAGTGTACCCCAGGTTTTAGAGGTGAAACAACAAAGGCATCAAAGGTCAAAGGTTCACAATTTACGAAGCTCACTTTTGAGCAAACGTTCAAGAAATGTTTCTTTATCACGTCCTTTTTTGAGGCTCATTTATTCATCGATCGTAAACACCCTGAGTGACTGACCTTATGCGGCCTTAGGGCGTACTTGTTTGCGGCTTTTTACTTCTTTTACGGGCCCAAAAGGTCTTGTTGAAGCTTCAACTTTATTTAATTTTAAAAATGCTTGGCCGGTCACCAAATAACGCCCGCTGTTTTGTAAAATTAAGCAGTATCCCAGGTAAAAACTCAACTCTAATAGATGGAGAAAAAGGTTAAAAAAAAATATTGAAACCTGTCATGTGTGGTTATGTCAGTGATTGATTAGGTTAAAAAACGTGTTACAAAACATCCTAACTCTTTTTACAGTACCTAACCAATGACACTACAATACAAAGTCAGGGTGTAACCTACTGCGGTCAAAGGATGTCAATTCTGTAAACAAAACTTGAAAAAAACAATTTGAATTGAATGATACAAACCATAAAACGCAAAGTGTCACGTCGATACCCAATACCTACCAGTCGATATGATAACTTCACAATAGCTCGCGTAGCGTGAGGCGGTGTTAGAGAGTAGGTATCTATGGGTTTAAAACTATATGTATCTCACTCGTTCGTTTGACGTAGAGCGGGATGGACAGAGTTTTAAACCCATAGATACTCTCTAACACCGCCTCAGGCTACGCAAGCAGGTTTTATTACTGCCAATTTACCCCTTCTCTATACTATTTGAGATCTGCAGACCAGTCTGAACCCAATACATTAAAACGTCGCATTCCAAACTGTTATTATTACACCCCGATTGGTGGTCGGTACAAAAGACACTCCAGCTCGCCTTCAAAGAGCTCTCTACAGTTTGGACCTACTCGCAGCAGAAATAATCAAATGTCTGAAACGTTCTGCTGCTATGCAACTTTGGCGAACAGTACGTAATTGCGGGGCTGCGGGCTCGAAAGGAATGTAGCAGAATGGCGCGGCGGAATTTATCACTCACCGGTTACTCTCTAGAGGTAAATGACGACTCAAAACTTGCGCTTGCCATCACCGCTGCTACGCTACAATTATTGCTAAGGAGGTGTAGGCTGGAAACTGTAGGTGTTTTCGAGACTTCGTCCTGAAAGTTGACGAACTGAACGGTTAATGAGCTCTACACATTTTTGTTGGAAATACGGATATACGAGTAACTAAGTATGTAGACCAGTGGTTCTTAACCTATGGTCCGCGGACCACTGGTGGTCCGCGAGGGCCTCTCTAGTGGTCCGCGGGAGGGTCCTGCAGTCCAGCGCACATAGCGATAGTTGTCAATAAATTTTAATGTTGATTTTGAAAGTCATGTTTGAATAAGTTCCCAATGAATAAAATAACTGAAATTTTCGTGCGCGCTGGCGCGCACTCTTACTCCTTATTGGAAAATATTTTTAACCTCGAAAGATCCGCGTGACTGCAGATCGCGCCAAGGAATTACCGAATGCGCCAGATTTTGACAGGATAATACAATAAATAGCCTATACGTAACCTGCGGCAGGCTCCGATGTAAAGTTGCGGTCTTCAGTTCAATACGCAAAAAATAATAAATTGTATTAGAATAAAACCCTTAAAAATCGAGTAGTCAGTGCTCACTCATAGTATAATGTCGTTAGCCCATGTCAAACCGCACGTAGACAATATTTAGGTTAAAATCAGTGAATTTTCAAATGCGCTACGCGCGTGTCTTCTATTCAAAACAAAGGAATTCGGTACGCAAAGTTTTTTGTTCGAAAGTCCGTTATTAGCTTAATCTTATCTTTAGACAATATTGAGAAACTAATTTCATTATTTTTTATTTTGGTTCAGTAGTTTGGATTTTACAACGTTTCAAAGATACGATTTTATGACCTTCACGCGACGGTCTGCATACTGTTGGCGGTCATAGGAACAAAACATTTTAGCGCATAAAAACAAAACTACTGGACCAAAATAAAAAATATTTAAATTAGTTTCTCAATATTGTCTAAAGATAAGTTTAAGCCAATAACGGACTTTCGAGCAAAAAACTTTGCCTTCCGAATTCTCCATTATGAAAAATCTAAGAATTAAATAAGTAAATTTTCAGCCGCGATGGGTGCGTTTGTTCAAATAATAGCTAAATAAATCTTCATCATATTATAATTAAAAGGGGAAAAAACTGTGAATTTTCGGGCGCGCTGCGCGCGCATTTTTCACGCACCTACCACACGTCCTGAGGAAAACTTGATTTTTAAGAGTGAAATCGTAAATTTTTCGGGCGCGCTGCGCGCGCTTTTACAAACAAATGAAATCTTGATGATATTGACGGAGGATTATCCGGCCATCTTGCGGCTTAAAAAGGGTAAAATCGGTGAATTTTCGGGCGCGCTGCGCGCGCATTGCTATCGCCTACCATTTAAATCTCCATAATAATTTTAGTAAAATTGGTGAATTTTCGCGTGTACGTTCCATTGTCCCAAAACCGACTCATATTAATTTCCTGTGAAACACGATGTACACACGACAGCACGTCAGACTGTACACTTTTGTTGTAAAGTCGCCCGTAACGTAACCGAGTAGAGTGCTAGCGTGTAAAGGTCGACGTGCTGTCGTGTGTACCTTGGATCTGGTGGTCCGCACTAAGAAAAAAATTATCAAAGTGGTCCGTGGTCCAAAAAAGGTTAAGAACCACTGATGTAGACGAAACAATCAGCGGCGTAAAGGCTGGCGTCCACTAGGCGGATCGGGCCGGGGCGCATCGCAACGCAAAAATCCGCCTGCCTGTATTTATATGAAATAGCGTCCACTAGCGGCGGGCTATTGCGCTGTGGCCCGCCCCGCCCCGATCCGCCGGTAGAGGACGCTGTTTCATATAAATATAGGCTGGCGGATTTTTAAGTTGCGGCTCGCCCCGATTCATGGCTGATGGACGCCTAGCTTTAGATAGAGTCATGATCACGACTTTCAAAAGGAATTCAAAGCCAAAGTATCAAATTACATGAATATTTTTATACATTGAAATAATTTGACAGGCGCAAACGTTTGTGGAGCTACAGTAAAGTTCATCCAAGCTTGCGCTTGTCGCCAGCTAACGTTCTCGAGTTTGCGTTTTTTGAGCTATCGTTCATTCGAGTAAGTAAGTAAGTAAGTAAGTAACTTTTTATTGCACAAACGAAAACATTTTACAAATAAAATTTTAAAAATAACAGTACAAATGGTGGTCTTATCGCTAAAAGCGATTTCTTCCTGACAACCTTTGGATGGACAGGTTCCGTTTCTCAACCTATCTCTAGGACTAGAGTCGATGGATAGAGCCTGACTAGGTATTGCCGCCTCGCACAACAAAGAGCTAAACTTGCAGACACTCACAGTTACAGTGAAATAAAGTGATTCTGCACCCTCAGTGGGCGTTAATGCCATTAGTTAGAGGACCGAGTTGCTGTTTCTATGGTCCTAAGAAATATTGTACTTATTAAAGTAGAACCAACTTTCTGTACCATTCCTTAGACTCACTTTGGACTCTACAAATTTTTGCCCAGGCTTATCACAATATCCTAGTAATAGAATACACATTTTCATATCTTGATTTAAACCAACCTTTTGAGTTTAAAACTGTGATTGGTATACTCGTTTTACCGGGAAGATAAAATAGCTATCATGTAATAAGTAACATTTGGTTAATTAATTTACTAATTTAATTAATGTTACAATAATTATTGGTGCATGAATCTCGTTACGGTATCGCACCAATCAAGCGTATTTGTAAACATAACTCGACAACTCTTTATGTTAGATTCCCATACTGATATTTATTGAATACTAGCTTTTGCCCGCGACTTCGTCCGCGGCCGCAGACTTATTTTTTTTCTCGTGAGTTTTTCCGTTGTTTTAATGGTTATTCTGCTATTCGGGGCGGGGAGAAATACAACAAATCAAAAATCATAAAAATCGGTCCACCCGCTCTCGAGTTATAAATGGTGTAACTAACACGACTTTGTTTTATATATTAAGATATAAAAATAAACAGTCTGCAATAGTCTGCATTGTTCGCATACCGGACGCGATGCGATGACGACTCAAAGGCGTGGCGACAATCTTTGTACTTGCAATGGGGCGACAGAAGTTTTTTCGGTGTAGGTACTCCTCGCTGAAAATATATGTAATTTTTCATCTAAGCTTGCGTGGACAAAGTCGTGGGCAACACTAGTAGTTAAGTAGGTTCCATTCGATTTAGTGCAGCACCACGCCTTTGAGCCGTCATCGCATCGCGTCGGGTATGCAAACAATCAGTCGCACAGGCACCAACCCAACCATATGCCGACATTGATTTCATGAAATAAGGCTTTAGTGGAACCGCTCGCTCGCAATGAAAACCTTGCTTTGAGTCCAAACAAACACCGGTCATGTCAACAAGCGTTGTTTGATTTAGGGCGTGCGAACCAAACGCGGGAACTTTCCAATATTTATGATGACCCTCGTATATAACAGAAAGTTGCGAGATGTGTATAAGCTATTGTTTTCCATCTGGAGAGGGATGTGCCGCTAAATATCATAACTCTTTATTTACGACCCCCAGACGGAGTCCTTGTAATCATATTCTGAGCGGATAAAGTGATAAAGTCAATATCGAAGATGCCTACTACTTTACTGGAACCACGCGGAAGTTTCTCAAGGTTATCCTTAGTTAGGTTGGATATACACTACTTCCCAGGGAAATTATCTTCTTCTTCTTAGATTTCTTTACTTCTCCGTGGAGTCTGGGGCTGACACAAGGGCTTTCCATCCATCTCTGTTCATGGCTAGCGTAGGAGGGTAGCTCTGGCCAAGTCGCTCCCATCAATTTCGTCTCAAAAAGAACGGATCTCTTCCACGTCTGGGACGTTCTTCCAGGTCGTCGTGGGCCTCCGGCGGGTTTCCAGTCGAGAGCCACCTTCGGGATGTGGTGATCGGGTGTTCTCAGGGTATGTCCCAGCCAACGCCATATGCATTCCCTGATGTCTTGGGCTAAGGGATTTTGTTTGGTGATCTGCCACAGTTCAGCATTTGAGATGGTGTTGGGCCATTGTCTTCGTAAGATGGGAAATTATAGTTTTTCTTAAATATTCTGCTCCATCTGCATGATAATGTGTTTACAAGGGGGTCTACCGGCTAAGACGAAACCGATTATCATTGGTGAAAATCGAAGTTCGATTTATAAAAAATGCACTGCCACCCAATTCATTTAGCTGCCACCCAGTTAATTTTTCATAAATCGAACTTCGATTTTCGCCAATGGCAATCGGCTTCGTTTTAGCCGGAGAGGAGACCCCCAGAGCGCTAAGTCTGGCATCACGCAGATATAGGCAGGAGTGAACGAGGGGCACTAATTTGCTTAGCCACATCTGCATGACGCCAGTTGGTAGTTCAGCAGTAGCATTACAATCATAGGGCATAGATAATAAATGTTACAAATAAATGACCAACTAGTTTCGGGTACTATTTAAAAGGACTTAAGTAATAACGGAAAGAGATAAATTAGTTGAAATAAATAAAATAAAAAGATATAGCCCATCACTGCGTTTGATTTTTCATCAAACCGTGTCCTTTCAGAGATTTTCAGAAGACAAACAGAAAAACAACCCGAAAACCGAGAACAACATTAAACAAACATAATTTGCATGGATATCAATGGCTAGACACCGTGACTGAAATCCTCAACAGCTCATTAGCCCTAAAACAACACCAAGTTGCGACTGTTTAAACAGGGACCCACTCGAAATGGGTTGTGCCACCTAAATCCAAAAGTCCTATATTTTCGGTAGCGGAAAAGTTATGGATTTATTTGGTAAGGTTTTTTTAATAGAAATAATTATAATCCATGGAAATTATTGTGTGTGTATAATAAAGTGTGTGTATTCATTTATTAGAAAAATTAAAAATTACAGAGATGTCAAAACTAAACACACACACACACACTCAATACAAAACGTCATTATAAAATGTCAAACGGCTACAATAAAAAAGAAATCATAATATAAAACAATAATATATATTTTTTCTAAATAAAGCTATCAATACAATATGTATTAGTGTCGAAAAGGGAATAATATATTGATGTTGAAAAAAAAACTTTTAAGGCTTCACTTTTTACACAAAACCTATTTCTAATTAATTGTTTAACACTCGTCCAAATAACTCCAAAAGTAAAAATATTAAATCATAACACCATAAAAGTGCGGTGGTGTCCTAGTGGTAGAACAAAAATGGACTTGGAAGCGGGAGACCCAGGTTCGATTCCCGGTGCAGGCATGACTTTGTTTATTTTCAAAATTACGTAGGTACAAAAATGTGAACTTGTAGAAGCAATACCACTCGCTAAAGGTGAAGGAAAAATCGTGAGGAAATCTGAGGGTCTGAGGCATAATACCCTCATCGCGAAAACGCCAATCTCTAACTCTCTCTCTCTCTGAGAAAAGACATTTGCACAGCTAGTGCGGCAGGTACATTTTGTACAGGCTACATTTCTGTTTTGTTTCAATGTTTTTCCTAGTAAGACTTTAATCACTGTCAGAAACTTTTTTTAACCCCCGACCAAAAAATAGGGATGTTATAAGTTTGACCGCTATGTGTGTCTGTTTGTGTCTGTCTGTGGCACCGTAGCTCTTAAACGGGTAAACCTATTTGGATGCGGTTTTTTAATTTGAAAGTAGGTTTTCTAGCGATTGTTCTTAGATATGTTTTATCAAAATCGGTTAAGCCGTTTATGAGATATGCTTATTTGAAGCTAAAATGTCGGGGTATTTTAAATTTTTAATTTAATATTGTATCATAAAACCATCGATGCGCTGTTAACTCTCTCTACCAAAACTGTTTTATGCATGTACAGTCGGCCACCCGCTAGGATACCCCTTTTTGTTCGATTATGCCGCGCGCGGTAAGAGCTGCCATGGGGTATCTGTGACTGTGGCCGACCGTACATAAGTGAGTTTAGTGAGTACCTACCTAGTTGTGAGTAAAATTTTAATGTTTTAAAAACTGCTAGTATTTTGGAGTTAAGTGGCACAACCCTTCGAAATCAGTGGAAATTCTCGTCCTACACTATTAAACATTCGGAAAGTTGCCTCGGTAGCGGAAGCCTCTCTGAAATGAGAATAGAGGAAGTCCCGAGTGCTCCTGGACATTTTCCACGAAAGGGAACGCCGATAACACTTTACGCTCGCTTTACAAACATTCTGTCTTAGTAATTGTGAGGTTCAAAATGTTTATTGCTGTAGTTAGCAGTTAGCTGCACAAATCACTTCGAATAGGTACCTTTTGGATAAGGCCAAGACTTTCTAGAAGGAAATGAAAATGCTATATTTGATCAAAACTGGTGGTTTCGAACGGAAAAGTGGTAGTTATGTAGGAATCTCTCTGGTTTTTACCCGACTACGCGAAGCAAAAAGGAGGGTTATGATTTTAGCAGCGTATGTATGTATGTATGTATTTATGTATGTATGTATGTATGTATGTATGTATGTATGTATGTTTGTGTGTTCATCTGTTCCCTCGCAGAGCCTAAACTACTCGGCCGATTTCAACAAATGAGGTGTCGTTGGATTCGTCTTAATCACCCAGGTAACATAGGATAGTTTAATTTTGAGAAAACCAAGATGGCGGCTGTGCTGCGCCCTAAAGTGGTGGACCTAAAAATAAAAATTATCGGATACCATCGTCATGGGTATCAAATAAAAGGGCTTTAAAAGACCTTTTCAAAAATGTATAACACATGTAGCGTCAACATAACAAATAGAACAAAAAATTCCAAAATGTGTTTTTTTTTCCCTTCTTGGTTCTATTCTGGGTGATCGTCTAAAATGACTTAGTAAAAAGCTCAAAAAAAAATAGAAGTTAAAAACTAAAACCCGACTACTAAAAGGCTTAAAACAAGACCTGTTTATCCTTAAAATACACTCATAGATAATTAATCGTAGTCGGAGGACACCACATTCGCATTTGATAAACCGATGGCCTCCGACTACGATTAATTATCTATGAGTCTATTTTAAGGATAAACAGGTCTTGTTTTAAGCCTTTTAGTAGTCGGGTTTTAGTTTTTAACTTCAATTTTTTTTTTCTGTTATCCCAAGTAATGGTACAAATACTTGTCACTGTAGTATAATTATATCATCAGCTTTCATCACGGTTTGCAAATCTACATTTTCGTCGCTAAGCATTTTATATGGAATAAAAAACTTTAAATTTAGACGATTTGAAACAAAAAGGTCTATGCAAAGATGCGGGCAGATAATTTTATTGGAGCTCGATTAAGTACCATGTTATCTTCGTCAAACAGTTTCAATAGATTCAGTCTTCGCATTTTCCATGGGCTGCAGCACTTTTGCACTGAAATTAGAGAAAAGAGACTTGATCGTAACATTTCGCAGTGAGAAGAAAGTTGCTAGAGTTCTCAATTAACTTTTACTCCGACATTCAATATCTTACTTAATTGAAAAGTTTTAATTACACCCGCGGAGAGAAGAAAAATGTTGCAATACCAACTGGTTAGGTAATTAGGTGAGAGTTCTGATCAAACTCAAAAATCTGTTTATTCTTAGCCAGATAGCTTCCAGGATGAGGTATACTCATTGCTGCTGGGAAAGTCTACCTACCTGCTCAATCTAAACCAGTGGTTCTAACCTATGGTATAACTAGTTTAATGCGCGCAGGATGAGAATGGGATGGAACCTTGTCAAAGTCAATCAAAAACGTCATACTCTATTTTACTTTGACAAGGTTGCATCGACGCGATTCGAGTTTGCTTACCGCGCGCGTCTCAGTTCCAAAAGGTCGTTGTCGCATCCCATTCTCATCCCGCGCGGATTATAACGAAACATACATTATGATTAAACGGATTATTACACCATCTAGTTGTGCCCGCGACTTCGTATGCGTTTTTACACATTTGACATTTAATTTAAATTCGACTGTGGAGGAAAACTCAAAAGGAAGGTTTTTTTTTAACCCCCGACCAACAAAGAGGGGTGTCATAAGTTTGATAGCTTTGTGTGTGTGTCTGTTTATGTGTTTATGAGGGTGTGCCTGCCTGTGTGTCTGTATGTGTGTGTCTGTCTGTGTGTGTGTGCCCTAATCTAAACAATACATTTATGATAAAATATGTTTTGTTTAGATTAGGTATCGCCCGTGTAACATACCAGGAAGCTTAGCATAAGAATTGCCTGGGAAGTATGGGGGTTTATTATGTATCTCCCTCGACGTAGAGTGGGATAGATAAAGTTATAAGCCCATAGATAAGGTCTTACCCATTCTCATGCTAAGCCAGCAAGCAAAGCATAAGGTTGGGTTAGAGCGTATCTACCGCAAATAACTCTGTCTATCCCGCTCTACGGCAAACAAAATATACTTTTTAATATCAAGTTGGGCTCAGTAGAGTAAATATTTAAAAAAAGGCACAAAAAAAAATTTCAACCTCGCGTGGGTTCAAATCCAGAACATTTCGACCGCGACGCAACAGTACTACATTTCTAACATCGATAAACTTTGTCCGACCTCCACCGAAAACCACTCACAATTCCCTCCAGCAAGCATCATAAGGCTGGGTTAGAGCGTATCTATGGCTCTGTCCATCCCGCTCTACGTCAAACAAAAGAGTGAGATACCTATTGTTTTAAACCCATAGATACGCTCTAACCCAGCCTTATGCTACGCTTGTAGAACTAACATTTTCCGCCAAAATAAAATAAAAACAAATGCCGATTCATCATTTACAATATGCGCCCCAAATGCCAAAAGTCGTAGCGTGCTATTATACAGAGTGTTAAAAGACCGCCAACAAAGCGGGAGACCACGTATACGTAATATACGTATAGTCCTCATCATAACGAACATTTTTGCCCAAGGAACTATGCCTGGGAAATCAACGGTTTCCGAGATAATAAAGTCGGACTTAATTTTTTTTTTTCAGAAATGTGTTCAGTATCATGTTCTTAATATACCTTCTCAAGAAGCCATATCAAAATTATGGATATTTCTTACAAAAAATCAATTTAAAATTGCAACCCGCAATGTAGGTTTTCGAGAGAATGTCGTTCAAAGTCGGACTTTAAAATATTTTTTTTTGCAGAAATATGTTCAGTATCACGTTCTTAACATACCTTCTCAAGAAGCCATATCCAAATTATGAATATTTCATACAAAAAACGAAGTTAAAATTGCAACCCGCAATGTATTCTAAACATCGGATAGCCTAAGTTACTCCCAGAAACGTGAGTTACGACCATGTTAAGTTTGGTTGAAAACTATTCAGCGGTGTTCGCGTTTATCGTGTTCATACAGACAGACAGACAGACAGACAGACAGACAGACAGACAGATAGACAGACAGACATGAACCGTTTTTTTTGCATTTTTGGATTCAGTATAGTTTACTTATTAACCCCTGCTAGTTTTTTCTAAAAATATTCAATGTACAGAATTGACTTCGCTAGAGTTTTATTATAAGTATAGATTATTATTAGCACTATGGACAAAGTCATGGACAAATATTAGCAATAAAAATAGCAGATGTTACAAAATCTTGTCACGTATGTCAATTACTTTTCAATTAGTTGTGTGTGTGACATAGCAAGTCACCACAAGCGCTCCACTTAGTTAAAGAGGATTATTATGGACACAGAAGTAATACACATACTTGTGGTAAGTATCATAAATTCTCAAAAATCTGAAAATCGCGCTGAAGCTATGCGACCTATTCGACATCAGTAATGTTTCATTGGGGATTCCTACAACTAAAATTCGCTAACTAGTCGCCTAGGTAAGTGTTCTAAGAGTAAAACTTTTTTCCTCATGGCTAAAAAAAAGTTTAAAAAGCAAAAAGTTAAAAAAAAAAGGTTTGTCCATAGGAAGGCCACTGTATAAAAACGAAGCAATCTTACGGATGTTTCTCCTGGAATCGACTCGGAACTAAGAAGCAGTTAGACTCGCGGTACATGATGTCACGTTTCTTATTGCAGGGCCATGCTAGACTCCACGCGTCGTTCTGGAAAGATAGGGTATGTTACTGAGCTTTTAAAAGATAAATCTAAGGTTGAAAATTCGCTCGAGCGAGACAGGACTTGAATCCGCAACCTCAAGCAAACCATGCCGGCGTACTAACCAGTTGAGTTACTCGTATCCCTCAACGGTCACGCAACTCACGCATGGTCAGACTATGGACGTGTGACAGTGAGTGACAGGTGACCGCTAGTATCATAATGAGTGCTTCCGTGATTTACAATTGTTCCTTCCAAATGAGAGCACAGGTCAATTGATTCCAAATTGAGATTTTGTATTCGTTCCCTTCCACACAATGGATCGGGGTCACAAGAAATCCATGTACATTTAAACATCAACAAAACAAAACCACGTCCTTAAAACGCAAAAAAGGCTGTTCATGGCGTATTTATATAAAATGAGAGTGATAAATGGCCAATTAATTTTGGTTTAATTGTGAGAATTACCGTTTTTGCGCCGTTGAATTTCTTGTGTATCTTTTTTGCTTTCTCCTCGTCGCGCCGTTTGGTCTCCCGTAATTGCTCAGCCTGTGTTACCGGAAAAAGTGTATTAATTACAGGGATTCCGAAAGGAATAAATTGTAGGGTTACAAGGGAGCGAGCTTCGAATTTACCACGGTTCATCGGCGCACGATTGTCCGAATCACGTTTCGCCGACAGTTATTATTCGCCGATAAACCTTACAATGGCTGGGCTTCAAACTAGTCATTCGATGTCAAACGAAGGTTCACGTTTTCGGAGACAAAATCTCGCTTCCCTGTGAACAATTACACCCAGTTTCACCCCCCTCAAATGATGAATTCTTCAGGAAGTATTTCTGTGTGCACCTCTACACTACAGTAAACTGTGTTCCCGTACAACAACAATTCAACAAGCTACTCGTATTAACGATTGACAGTGGCTACTTTGGCATCAGTTTTAAAAAAACAACCGTCAACAGTTTTTCAACATCTAATCTTACAGAAAACTAGGAGGATAGTGTACCTCCGAGAGAAAAACTTCTATAGGTTCAGTAAAGTCACACATGCCACACACATTTATACACAACACACCCTCTGACTGATATAATTAATATGTAGTAGGTAGGTACTTAAGATTTTATATAAATTACTAGTTGTGCCCGCGACTTCGTATGCGTTTTTACACATTTTCAATTTAATTTAAATTCGACTGTGGAGGAAAAGTCAAACCCCCGACCAAAAAAGAGGGGTGTTATAAGTTTGACAGCTTTGTGAGTGTGTCTGTATAAGTGTATATGACGGTGTGTCTGACTGTGGCACCGTAGCTCTTAAATGGGTGAACGATTTGGAAGTTTTAGGTTTATTTTTTATTTGAAAGCAGGTTTTCTAGCGAATGTTCTTAGTTATGTTTTGTCAAAATTGGTTCAGCTATTTATTACATATGCTTATTCGAAGCTAAAATGTCGGGAGTATTTTAATAGTTATTATTTCTAAACTTGCGGTAGCAGGGCTCAAAAGAAAGCAATAGAATAAAATAGAATAAAAACCCTAATCTAAACAATTCATTTATAAATTTAATAATAAATATATATTGTTTACATTAAGGTATCGGCCGTGATAAGATACCAGGAAGCTTAGCATAAGAATTGCTTAGGAAGTAAAAGGGTTTATATGTATCTCCCTCGACGTAGAGTGGGATAGATAAAGTTATAAGCCCATAGATAAGGTCTTACTCATTCTCATGCTAAGCCAGCAAGTAAAGCATACGGCTAATAACTCTGTCTATCCAGCTCAACGGTAAACAATAGTTATTTGTTATGCAAGAATGCAAAATTATTGTTTGCGGCGAGTGCTTGTATTGAATACCGAGCGGTGTTAAAAGACCGCCAACAAAGTGAGAGACCACATACAGGGTGTTAAAAGACCGCCAACAAAGCGGGAAACCACGTATTGTCCTCATCATAAGGAACATTTTTGCCCAAGGAACTATGCCTGGGAAATCAACGGTTTCCGAGATAATGAGGTTCAAAGTCGGATTTTTCAAAACTTTTTTATTGCAGAAATTTATTCAGTATCTAGTTCTTAAGAATCCCCTGAAGCTCTGCAGCCCTCTCGCTCGCACTTTTCAACATTTTAATTTATTGTAAGAGAATGATTCAAATTTGGACGATAAAATATAGTTGCAGACATAGATAATAAAGCTATAGACATGTGGACACACTTTTGATTTCATATTCCTACTAATAAAAAAATATCACAGAACTTCGGTTAAAAGTAGTAGTTCAGTAATATTTATTTTTTAAACTATAAATGTGAAATTTAAAGAATGTCTACATGTCGATAGCTTTATTATCTATGTCTGCAACTATATTTTATCGTCCAAAGTTGAATCATTCTCTTACAATAAATTAAAATATTGAAAAGTGCGAGCGAGAGGGCTGCAGAGCTTCAGGGGATTCTTAACATACATTTTCAAGAAGCCATATCAAAATTATAAATATTTCTTTCAAAAAAACGACGTTAAAGTTGCAACCCGCAATGTATTCTAAACATCGGCACTTCAAGCTTAAGTAACATAATCTGATACCTACGCTTGCACAATATGACTTTTGTGCGTTACACGTCCATTGCGTGAAAAAATATTTTTCAAAATTATAACCTAAATAACCAAAATCATTTCCCAACAATAATTTATCGAAAAAGTACTTTGTTTTGGTGTCTAGTGGCTTTCGGGTCTGTTGGCGGTCTTTTAACACCCTGTATAGTCCTCATCATAACGATCATTTTTGCCCAAGGAACTATGCCTAGGAAATCAACGGTTTCCGAGATAATGAGGTTCCAAGTCGGATATTTTTTTCCGGAAATGCAATTTTTTTTTTCGGAAATGTGTTCAGTATCACGTTATCAACATATCTTCTCAAGAAGCTATATCAAAATTATGAATATTTCTTACAAAAAATGAAGTTAAAATTGCAACCCGCAATGTATTCAGAACATTGGATAGCCTAGATTGTGCCCAGAACCAGGACTTATCACGGTCCTAAATTTGACTGAAAACTATTCAGCGGTATTCGCGTGATGAGGTAACACACAGACAGACAGACAGATAGACAGACAGACAGACAGACAGACAGACAGACAGACAGACAGACAGACAGACATAGACCGATTTTTTTGCAATTTTGTATTCAGTATAGTTTACTTAGTAACCCCTGCTAGTTTTTTTCTTAAAATATTCAATGTACAGAATTGACTTCGCTAGAGTTTTATTATAAGTATAGATTATGTTACAGGTTAAATTCGTTTTAAATTTAATTTCAAATACAATTATTTTATATTGTGAATGAATTAATAAAATGAAATGAAAAATTATACATAGTTTATTATAGAATGAAAGAATGGTAGTGGTGATGGGGTCAAACTTACAATTTCATCCTGGTATACGAAGTACGTAGTCTCCTCAACATCTGGCCTGTAATCAACATTACGTTTTTGAAGCGATTGTCTCCAAGTTAAACTACATTTGCGAGATACAGCAGAAAGGCTGAACATAATTATTTCTATCCTATTCTTATACACAAAATTATGTTTATTATTATAGTAAAAAATAAATAAAAACGGACTTCGCTGGTGAAAACTACTTCAAAAAACTACAGCTACTCGTATTGCACTGATTCCAAGTGATTTGCTGCTGTCCGTTGAGGAGTTCCGTTCTCCATCTCCGAAGTTCTTCATCAGATCTTTACCATTTATGAGACCACACGGGAAAAAACCTAACAAAAAAAAACTAACCTTTCAAACAAAAAAATAATAATCAAAAGCGGTTGGCGTAGAAAAAAGTTCTGTGTTAACAAACACAAAAAAAAAATAAGGGATAAATTGAGTACCTCCCCCTTTTTTTAAAGTCGGTCAAAAAGGTAACCGACCATTTATTCAATTATAAGCTGATAATAATTATAAGCTGTCCGTAGGCTCTTTCTTTTAGCTTCCAATATGGTCCCAAATAATTTTCTGTTATTTATGTCTAAAAGCAAACCAGTTTGGATACCTCCTATAGTAGATATCGCTCTTCTAGAAGCTTTTATTCAGTGACGCATCCTTTGTGAAAGTTTTTCTTTTGCAACGTCGTAGTAATAGTTGGAGAGCTGGTGACCAATCGAGATATTTTTTCGTACAAGGCTGGGAGCTAGTAGGCTGATAGAGTAGACTTCGCTGAGTCTGGGAAAAATATTTTTTTGGTCCGGTCGCGGTTGAAAGTTAGATTTTTTCGACTTTGAAAGTTTAAATGTATGGGTGGAGTCATTTCTTTTTTGTCTACAAGGCTGGGAGTTTTAAGGCTGCCTTTTTAGTCTCCGCTGATCACGAAATCACTATTTATTACTAACCAAACGCGGTATAAATATTGTTTTTTATAACCTAGAAAGTGTGAATTTTTGGGTTATAAAAATCAAACTTTCAACCACGCTCGGCCAAAAAAACAAATATTTTCTTGTTCAACGGAGTCTCGACCACTAACCTAGAAGTTTCTAGTCTTGTACGACAAAAAAAATATACTGAACCCATACATTTAAACTTTCAAAGTCGAAAAAAATCTAACTTTCAACCGCGACCGTGCCAAAAAAATATTTTTCCCAGACTCAGCGAAGTCTACTCTGTCAGCCTACCAACTCCTAGCCTTGTACGAAAAAATATCTCGATTGGTCACCAGCTCTCTAACTATAACTCGAGACTGCAAGAGCGTCTGACAGAATATTGGCTTAAAATTAGTGAAGCTATTATGGACTTTGCAGTGTCTTCTAGCGGAGGCGAATGCAAAAGTTCAAAACAAAGGGCGTCATCACACTAGCAGTTTGTGAGCGAGCGCGCAGGGCGCAGGTCGCGTGTTCGCAAGGATGTCGCCTCACGTTGTGAATAAAAATGTAAGTGCATGTACATCCTTACTTTATTCTGATAAGGGAAAAAGGAAGTCTTATAAGGTAGGTGGTTACCTTTGATATGAAGAACGTCTGAATTAAACAAAAAACGGACTTGTTCTGTGACGCCACATGTCATTGGACGCCACTGATCAATAGGCTGGCTTGCGCACTTTCGTTGTCTGACAGCACTATCTATCTATTCATAGTCCAAACTAAATAGACACCTGCGGTAGTCCATCAGGCCGATTTGATTGAATGGCTTGATTTTGGGGCCGTCAAAGACAAAACTTCATATACACGGGCTAACTTTTTAGTTACCCCTAGGAGAAGGACTGCAAAGTTTGGCCGGTAACTAAATAGTCAACCGGTATTTTAGACACTTACGCTGACACTGAGAGCTTTATCTCCAAGCCAGACTCGACGATCATGTCGTGAGCTTGCTCAAGAGTGATCGTGGATGAGTCTATCCCATTGATCAACCGCAGGACGTCCCCGGGTTTGATCCCGGCATGATCGGCGCGACTGCCTTCCTTTACCTGGGAAAAGAAGTCTTGTTATGAAACTTTTAGTCTTTGTATGTTGTAAAGGATCACGGTAGTGCGAACATTTACAATCTGTCGTCCCCTTAATGCTGAGGATTGTGACCATCATTGAAGGTGGCGGAGAATAGAGTTCTCCATTGCGCTCTATCACTCGCGATGTGGATCAGTTCGTGCAGGTGTTTTTGCGTGGCTTTGGTCATAATATCCTTCCATATAGCGGGTGGTCTACCTCGAGCTCTCTATCCCTCCACCTTTCCCGTGGTGGACCAAAGTAAAGGCCTCTACATGTTCATGGTGTTGTCTCAGCGCCACTTCACACCGTACACTTTTCTATACAAAATGACCCTAGCGAAAGACGCAAAAACACAATCGAAACTCAATATTTCACACACTCAAATTCCACGGGACCTCAAAGCATGAATGTGTAGGCCCTTGTGGGCCTTTTTCTGTAGAGCACTGAGTCGTTTGCTCGCGCTTACCCCTCAATAGAATGTACGATCGTACGAATTCCATACCTACTAATTTTTGATGTCATCATAATCATCATCAGCACACCTCTGCTCACTGTTGGGTGTAGGATGTTTTCCCCTCGCGCCATCTTTCAATTTTCGATGTAAAGTAAGATGCAGCCTGTACAATTGTACATGTCCCACTAGCTGGGCAAAGGCCTTCTCTCAGAGAGAGAGTTCGAGCTTAATCACTACGCGGGCTCAGTGCGGGTTGGCAATTTTTGCGTTGAGGGTATAATGTCTCATAAGCTCAGGTTTCCTTACGATGTTTTCCTTCACCGTCAGCGAGTGGTATTGCTACTACAAATTCACAAATGTACGTAACTTTGAAATTAAACAAAGTCATAGATACATGCCCGCACCGGGAATCGAACCTAGGACCTTTCGCTTCAGAGTCCCCTGTTCTACCCACTAGACCACCACCGCCTCGATGTACCAAAGTATTTTTAAATTCCAGGCTAAATGGAAACTAATAAAGTTCGGTGATGTGTTTTTTTCGGTTTTTACAAGCTGACGTAAACACAAAGCTTTTTATAAAGTACCTAAATCCTGTTAACATTTAATTTCTGGTGTACAATAAAGTGTTCTCTATCTATCTATCTATCTATCTATGCGTAACGTTTGACCAATTCAAACTATTGATGAAATACCAACGCAAAAAGCTCTACCATACTGCCTCTGTATTCTGTATCGCTTTTAAAATTAACAGTTTTTTATCAATCGCTGCGCTCGTGTCATGCATGAAATAGCCTTGTTTCAAGTACCACTTGGTGCGAGCACAAGCGGTGCACGCAAAAACACTGCAGCAGTCAGTAGGCGTATAAACAAAACTCAATTAAAAACCAGCCAAGTGCGAGCCGGACTCGCGCACCGAGGGTCCTGTACCATTCTAGTACCAGGGAAGAAAAATCATTTTTTACATTTGCGTAAGTCTTATTCGCACTTGGCCGTTAAAAAAATTTTATACTTTAGAGGAAGTATTATTTTAAAATGCGAATATTATTATGCATTAGGGTTATTAAGATAGAGCAAAAACAAAAAGACAGCGAGACTACGAACGTAAACTTCAATTTAGCTATACCGCTAAAAGTAAGCGTCAAGATGGTATTAAATGGGCATTAAAACTGCCCATTTATCACTGGAGGAAGGTATTGGTACTCACGCTCACGACACAAGTTTTTTGCCTAAAGTGAGTGTCATGTCGCACAACAAATTTATGTTGTATTTTTGGAACCAATTAATGAATTTATTTTCGTTTCAGATATTGTTTTTTGTAGAACCCCTTTAATTTATATTTTTTTTATCATTTGGCAAGTAATTCGTCATAATGGCGGATTCGCCATAATAACAAATACTTAAATATTCTGTGTACACACGACAGCACGTCGACCCTTACACGCACTCTACTCGGTTACGTTACCGGCGACTTTACAACAAATGTGTACAGTCTGACGTGCTGTCGTGTGTGCAACTGTCTACCGATTACGGTTCCAAATAACGAACGGACAGAGTAGGTAGAGTAAAAAGGGTCCCGTTTGGCACTTTCGGGCATGGATCCCTAAAAATGTTCAATAACCAAATGGGACAACGGCTCGTCTGTCTGTATGCCACTCGTTGGGCCTGTCAAAACGTAGATTGTGCGCGCGCCGGCTTGACCCAGAAAGCAGAATTCGGAATGACGTTTCGCGTTCGCAGGTACACACGACAGCACGTCAGAGTGTACACTTTTGTTGTAAAGTAGCCCGTAACGTAACCGAGTAGAGTCCTAGCGTATAAGGGTCGACGTGCTGTCGTGTGTACAGTCAACCGCTAACCAGAGTAAGATTTTTCGTTCCCCATATTGAAATAAAACCTGAAAAGTTGAGCTATAAATATAAATCGGTAAAGGTGTACTCAAATTCAAGCGCCGAACTCTGTAAAAAATGCAGCCATCATTAAAATTTGCTTAGCGACAATTAATCAAAACTTGACTTACTCGTAAGTACCTACTACAAAAATATTAGTCAACAAAAAAATTATAATTGATGGATTCATGGTGTTTTTTTAGCCGTTTTAAGCGTTTTTTTTATAATTTACCTACTAAACTAATCGCGATTCGAGTTTTTCAAACCAACATTAGAGTATTTTTTTGTTGACTAATATTTTTGCAGTACCAAAGTAAATTGTTTAATTGTTGCTAAGCAAATGATGGCTGCGTTTTTGTACAGAGTTTGGCGCTTGAATTTGAGAGCGCCTTTACCCAATTTTTACTTTACCTTTTGATTTCTAGTTTTCAAAAAGATATTTTCACCACACGGCATAACTTTACTTTGGCGAACTTTTTACAGTGCGTTCACTCTGTCTATGCCTACCTACCTACTGAAATCGCGACGCTAATCTCATAAATATTTCTCGGTTATTACGGGGTGAAATTAATCACTTCTCAAGGGGGTCTCCTTTCATAAACGAGAAAGACGTATCCCGTTTCATTTTCGTGATAATTATTACTGTTGGGTAACTAAAGCACGTCGTTAAAGGTCAAATTTGAGTGCTAACGCACAATTTATTACAGCTTTGTTAACTGAAGCTGCGACGTAAAATATTGTTTGGTTTTATGACAAGTTCAAAGGTGCATCTACAACACTATTGAATATAGATTGATTTTTAGTGATTTTATGATAATACTTATGATTTTCACGTACCTACTGCAAAATCACGCTCCAGCAGATACTGAATTTCAAACTAAGTGCACTGTTATCAGGTATTTTCAATAATGTTTTACTATTACAAAATTAAATGTCAATTTAATCAGCTTTGTTTAAAATTTCCTGAAATATTATGTATACTGCGGCATAATTGTGTATTTGGTTATATTATACCTATATGTGTAGTTAGTTGTGTGTATGCCATAAAATATACTATTGTCCGTGCATGTTATTTTAACCGACCACGAAACAATTCACTCCGTGTATCATTTGAACGTTCTCAGCGCGGGACTGCCAACACTAAAAACGCAAGGTAAAGCGCATAGTTATAGCCCCAGGGCAGAGCTAAAACGTATAGTAACAAAGCCGGCACAATAGTCGGTGCAGCAATGCGCCGCTGGACTCTTAAACTGTGTGAATAACCTCCAAGCATCGTCTTTGTAGCCCTGCAGCAATAGGACGGTGCAGAGATATCAGTCTGTGGAAGGCTGCTGGCTTAGCTCAAGAGTCAAATCTACATGGATACGATTATATCTCTTCCACTCTTTGATCTACATAGAGCTGTGTCGAGACTGCCAAGAAAAATGAAGCGATAAAAACCATACAAATAATTATAGAAAAAGTAGAGAAATCTAGTAGGTAATAGATACTCGGGCTCTAGCTACGCGGATAAAAACCCATATTTTTATACGCCCAACATTTGCAAAAATTGTTTTGGAAAACAACACGGTATTGAGACAGAAAACGGTCCTTGAACTGTACACTAAATCGTCTACCTGCACTACAGAGGATGTCTTGACGGTCACAGACTCTGAAATACGCGTCCTATAGTTTTAATTCCACGCTGAAACGGCTGGGCAGATTTAGATGATTTTTTCCGGCGACTTCGTCCGCGCTGACATCGATAACGGGAAAATATTGATTTTTTTATAGTCAACGATAGATGGGCACATGTACAAGGACCTAGCGGCGCGTCTAATCAAAGCATTCGGGAGACAGGGCTGACGAGTACCTCGACCAGAGGATAAGCCTGGCCATCCAAATAGGCAACGTCGCCAGCGTTCTGGGCTCAATCCCGCGGGACAGCGGTAAAAGCCCTGGGGCAGGTGTTTTACTTGTAAATATATTATATGTAGTCCCTAGCTTAGTTTAATTTTAGTTTTAGTTTACATAAAATTACAGTACTTTTACGTTCGTAAGTCAGTGCGAACAAAGCCCTACTCGTAACCTAATCACTATAATCAGGCAAAAGCGAGTTTCTGTTTCATCCTACTCTGTGAATGCTCCACGATCGACTCCCAAGAGTGTCACTTTGGTGGAAAACGACGTCGCCTTGCAAGTCACACTACCGACGACATCTCGTCTAACTTTGTCAAACTGGCGACCCCTAGTTCCACACTAGTTGTTCGAAGACAAGACAACCAGTAACGAAGTATTACATTATTGTAAAACTACTAGACTATAACAAGATACTGTACACTGAGGATGGAAAATAAGATGAAGTTTTTGTAAAATATTCAGGAGGTTGAATTAACTTTGTCTGTAAGCATAGACAAGGGTTGGGTGAAAGAACTTGAAATTGATTTAATTAGCTGTCCAGACTGATTTGATTATGAAAAATTAATTACTTTCTTAAGACGTTATTTAGCCGTAATTAGTTGCTAGAGAACCTTGTCTATCTATACTTATAATAAAACTCTAGCGAAGTCAATTCTGTACATTGAATATTTTTAGAAAAAAACTAGCAGGGGTTACTAAGTAAACTATACTGAATCCAAAAATGCAAAAAAAACGGTTTATGTCTGTCTGTCTGTCTGTCTGTCTGTCTGTCTGTCTGTCTGTCTGTATGAACACGATAAACGCGAACACCGCTGAATAGTTTTCAACCAAACTTAACATGGTCGTAACTCACGTTTCTGGGAGTAACTTAGGCTATCCGATGTTTAGAATACATTGCGGGTTGCAATTTTAACTTCGTTTTTTGTAAGAAATATTCATAATTTGGATATGGCTTCTTGAGAAGGTATGTTAAGAACGTGATACTGAACATATTTCTGCAAAAAAAAAAAAAAGTCCTACTTTGAACCACATTTTCTCGAAAACCTACATTGCGGGTTGCAATTTTAACTTGATTTTTTGTAAGAAATATCTATAATTTTGATATGGCTTCTTGAGAATGTATGTTAAGAACGTGATACTGAAAATATTTCTGAAAAAAAAAAAAAAAAAAGTTCGACTTTATTATCACGGAAACCGTTGATTTCCCAGGCATAGTTCCTTGGGCAAAAATGTTCGTTATGATGAGGACAATACGTACGTATACGTGGTCTCCCGCTTTGTTGGCGGTCTTTTATTTATTTATTTATTTATTTTAACACTCTGTATAATAGCACGCTACGACTTTTGGCATTTGGGGCGCATATTGTAAATGAAAAATCGGCATTTGTTTTTATTTTATTTTGGCGGAAAATGTTAGTTCTACAAGCGTAGCATAAGGCCGGTTTAGAGCGTATATATGGGTTTAAAATAATAGGTATCTCACTCTTTTGTTTGACGTAGAGCGGGATGGACAGAGCCATAGATACGCTCTAACCCAGCCTTATGATGCTTGCTGGAGGGAATTGTGAGTGGTTTTCGGTGGAGGTCGGACAAAGTTTATCGATGTTAGAAATGTAGTACTGTTGCGTCGCGGTCGAAATGTTCTGGATTAGAACCCACGCGAGGTTGAAATTTTTTTTGTGCCTTTTTTTAAATATTTACTCTACTGAGCCCAACTTGATATTAAAAAAATATATTTTGTTTGCCGTAGAGCGGGATAGACAGAGTTATTTGCGGTAGATACGCTCTAACCCAACCTTATACTTTGCTTGCTGGCTTAGCATGAGAATGGGTAAGACCTTATCTATGGGCTTATAACTTTATCTATCCCACTCTACGTCGAGGGAGATACATAATAAACCCCCATACTTCCCAGGCAATTCTTATGCTAAGCTTCCTGGTATCTTACACGGGCGATACCTAATCTAAACAAAACATATTTTATCATAAATTTATTGTTTAGATTAGGGCACACACACACACAGACAGACACACAGGCAGGCACACCCTCATAAACACATAAACAGACACACACACAAAGCTATCAAACTTATGACACCCCTCTTTGTTGGTCGGGGGTTAAAAAAAACCTTCCTTTTGAGTTTTCCTCCAAAGTCGATTTAAAATTAAATGTCACATGTGTAAAAACGCATACGAAGTCGCGGGCACAGCTAGTTACTAAATAAAAATAGACAGAAAATATTCTTCACAATTTTACTGTTTTCGTTTATAACCGCGTATTTTTCTTACAAAGTCATGTAAAGAGCACATCTAGGTCATTTCAGAGTCCAAAGGCAGCTGAAGCCAAAAGCTTTACGAATTTTTTAAAAGGTTGACTGTGAAGGAAAATAAAACTGCATGGTAAAAATACTTGGCCAGGGTAATGTTTGAGATTTAGGATTCTTACTGCGAGTCGAGTCTTGCTCTTCCTATGGGATTAACAAAGTGGGAGAAAAACCTATGACTTTGATATAAAATTATACTAAGGTATCTCTACGTACATAGTTGTTTATGCGCATTTTTCGTAGGGTTTTTTCACGACGCAAACAAAAAATCTATAGAAATGTAATTTTTATACAGAAATTTATTGGTTTATACCTTCTTTATTTTGCTTTCCCTAGAAATTACAACATAAAACAAAATTAAAACAGGGTGATACCTAGCAGAAGTAAAGATAGGTGGTCGTGGGCAAATAAGTGGAATTCTTTTGTCAGTTGTAGGTATGGAAGTAATTGGAAGTGCCACCATATTGATGTAGATCAGCATTGATAGAGCTTTGACGAAATATTGTATTGACTGCCTTCAACAGTACTATGTTTTACTGTACTCAAAGATTCCAGCTGCCATAGCTCTTTACACCTTTATTTGTATTGTATAAATTATGTAGATCAAAATAATGGGAAAGATATTGTATCCATGTACCTACATATAGCTTTGCTACATAGTAAGAACCAGTGTGCTTATCCTGTAAAAAAAAATCCACAGTTGCTAGTCCTTAAATACCGGTTTATTTGCGGAAAAATAGCTCTTATCGAAAAAAAACTATAAAGGAAATAATTTTATTTATATTTTCCCGCAAATTTTCCCGTTTTGATGACTAGCAACCGTGTGTTTTTTTTTTAACAGAATAAGCACACAGTTTACTAGCTGATACTCCGTCCTTTAATGGGTCACTATCGTTCGCTTGGGGGTGGCTAGAAATAGATGCTTCCCTACACCTCATTTTCCGGGGCCGATCACTAATCAGCTGATAAAATAATGTAACAAATAATGAAATTGAGCGAGTTTCCCTGTAAGTTTGTGTAAAGGGTCTAATAGATAGAGTCTTCACGATTACATTTATCACGATGTTTTTCATCATCATACTACAAATTCACAAATAAGTCATAGGTTTGTACGTTTGTATTGAGAAACTCTACTGTGAAGTGGAGAGTCACTCCGAAAATTCGAATCTGTGCCCTTAGCCCCTTACGCATGAGGATCCAATGTTCTACCACTAGACTAGCAGGCTAGCATAAAAAGTTAGGTAGCGTTATGGACCGTGCGAATATGTACGAATAAAGGGTATAACCCGTGTCATTAAAGAAACTTCAAAACACTCGCCCTCTCGTTCTAATTAATACAGTCAAAGCGATACAACGCTAGGTTTTTAACTCCATCTTAAAAGTTTTCTTTAATGACACGGGTTATACCACATACCCTACAATACAGTTAGTTAACTCCATGTTAACTCACGAAAGTGACTCTTAGCGGGGTGTTGTAGTAGGCGCCCCCGGCCAAGTGGAAGCCCCAGATGGTGTCATCAAAGTTGACTCGCTCATGGACCCCCACGTTGGAAGACTCCCATGTGGGCCTCGCCTGCGCTTTGCGGATCTCGTCCTCGATTGATTTGGGGAGTTTCAGCTGGAAATGAAACATACGTTACTGCTACAACTACCCGGGTGCATGTTTTTGCTAGCTAGTTTTATTATAGTGGCCCGTAGAAGGACACTACTGCCAGTTACGGTAGGTCTTTCTGCCTTTACTTGTTCTTAGGTAATCAAGCGAGGGTGCAATCTACCATGGTGGCATTAAAATTCGATAAAGGAACTTTCTTCTGATCAATCAATACAAACAAAACAAAATCTTTACTATGGGGCCAAATAAAATGGGCAAAGGACCATGGGCACATTGGGCCCACTGACAGTTGACACTTGATGAAACATTTTACATTGTCCGACCTCAATAAAATTCATGTCAAATGAAAGCCCTTGAAGAGTACTTTAATTTATTCTATGGCAGCTTAGTCAAAATCGAGCGCGAAAATGGTGTTTTGGGCATATTTGTCCCATTTTATGAAGATTGTTCGACCTCAATAAAACTCATGTCAAATGAAAGCTCTTGAAGAGTACATCAATTTATTCTATGGCAGCTTAGTCGAAATCGAGCGCGAAAGTGGTGTTTTGGGGATGGGCATATTGGGCCCACTGACGGTTGACATTTTACATTGTCCTACCTCAATAAACTTTATGTCAAATGAAAGCTCTTGAAGAGTAGGTACTTTAATTTAATCTTTGACAGCTTAGTCAAAATCGAGCGCGTAAATGGTGTTTTGGGCATATCTGTCCCATTTTATGAAGATTGTCCGACCTCAATTAAACTCATGTCAAATGAAAGCTCTTGAAGCGTACTTCAATTTATTCTATGGCAGCTTTATCCATTTTATTTATTAGTTAGAGTGCACCCTGTAGTACTCGGTATGAGTGAACCAGTCGATCAAAAAGGGGTAACCTACCGTATCGCTGGCTGTGCATAGACAGAAAAAAATGCTATAGACAAGTATGAGTCGAGAGTCGATCTACATTTTGTAAACATGAGCGCGATGAGTACCTACAAAAAAAAATCGATGGAAGAGAGCATTTGTAATACTTTTGTAACCCCTGGCAAGTGCCATGATGCGGTAACGCAATAGGACTTAGATTAAATCCCTAGGTCGACCCAGTAGCTCCCTGGTGAGACAGCCTCTTTGGTGCACTAAATCAGCGAGATTGAAATGTCAAAGTTGGTAGAGGTTGCAACCTCCTTTTAGTAAATCAAAGAGACGTCAGACGTGCTTTGGTAACGAAATGAGGTTGGGAGAATTTTTGTTCAGGAATTCGGAAAACGCAAGTGAAGACCGCCAAATGCACGGTTCCAATTTTGAAAACCACCGCAATCACAATTTTTTTTGTTTGTTTGAAACAAGGTTGGAACTCATTGCAATAATTATTAAAAAGTGCGATTTATGAAAAAGAAACAAATGAGGGCAGGACAACATTGTTCATATTTCGAAAACCAAGTACACTTACTTTTTTAATTTTCTCATCCATTTTTCTAGGAAAGACTGGCAGCTAGAGAAGTTTCGAATACACTTATTATATTAGTGTTCAAACTCGCGCTACGCAAACAGTTTTTTACGTCGACGTCTACGGTCCTTATGAATAATGGATTTGCGCTGCCATCACTCTAGTTCATTAATAAAATATTATGTGTATAGGTCGATGCAGAAAGTGAAGAGTCGAGTCCTAATTGGACAGTATTAATACACTAACACTAGAGCGGATGAATGCGTGATTGAATACCGGGCAAGTGTGAATGCCTGTCAGCGATCAGCTATTTTGTAAGCTATACATTAAAGGTTTCGAATTATCTTTTGAAATCATCGCACTAGAGTTAATAAATACATTTTTATTGCTATTATAAGAATTTAATCAGTGTGCATTTTCAAAAGTGGTTCAGTAACATCGGTAGTCTGCCATTGCGTTCTGTCCAGGGCCCTTAGCCTGTAACACAATGGTGCCAAAATGGGCTGTCAGGTGACGACTTCAATTACGATTTGCTAATGCTGTCTGTCCTTTTAATGTTTTTGTAGTACAGCAAAGAATATTTTGATTCTAATTCTAGAGGATTAGTTCTCTGGTTGTAGGAGAAAAACGAGGAGAGCCCGGTTTTGTCTTTCTGCCGGGATGCCATTGACCCGCCATTGCGTTACAGGCTAAGGGCCCAGCAGCTAAAAACCGTACTGTCCAACTGGGTGTAGGTACTGAGGTTGCCGTATCAGTGGCAGATGTGCCATGTATTTACAAAAAAACACACTGGTTGAAAGAAAACCCAGTGCGTGAGTCCGACTAGCACTTGACCACATTTTTTGTATTTTATAAACTTATAGAGTGGGTAAGTTTGGCGTTTATACATAGTACAATTTTAACGGTAGAACAGAAAAAATAAGCAACTTTAGGGTCCCATTTGGAACCCTTTGGGAGCCAAACACTCGGTAAAAAAGGGCCTCAAAATATCAAACCTCGCTGATTTTTCGATGTTTATTTCGTTCGTGTCGCCATGGAATAACATAGGTCGCTAATGAAACGGTTGCAAAAATGTAAACAGCGATTCTTTTTATTAGATATTTCAATTTTCCAGTTGGAGGCGAGCGGTTTTAATTAGGAAAATATTTTTAATTCATTCCGAACGTATCCAGGATTGTACGTAAACAGAAACATCAACGTGGAGGAATTATACAAAAAGCTTTCGAATTTAGTTGCTGAAACAATGAAACGTGGTTGAATAAAACAACCGCCTGCATTACAGTTATTGAACGAGCGAGCGAAGCAAAAGAAGTTCTCCGAGTCTACTGGAGCGATGCGGCGTTTCTATGTATGTATGTTTGTATGAACTTTTTTCTAAAGGGACCGATTTTGATGATTCTTGCTTTGTTTGAAAGGGTAATTTTCGTGTAGTCCTATAATGAGATGGAGAACTTCGTGACGATCCGACCAAATTTACTCAAGTTATCTTCGAACGAACATTCATACATACATTCTTACAACATACAAACGCCGGATTGTTCCAGTACACTCTGAGAACTTCTCTCGCTTCGCTCGCTCGTTCAAAAATCTTCACACCCATTATCTTCTCCCGGGAGGTGAGCGGTGCAAAGTGGCAGTACGCGGCGCGTGCGGCAGTCATGACGATGATGAGATCCGACCAACTCAAGGTTTTCGTCGAACGAACTGTAGATATACAAACACTAGCTTTTGCCCGCGACTTCGTCCGCGTGGACCACAGAAAAAGGATATAATTATGCTTTACTTTGCTACCAAGTGTAAAAGCGTGATAATATGTAGCCTATGTGTTATTCTGATGTCTAAGCTATCTCTATTCCAAATTTCATCCAAATCCGTTCAGCCGTTTCAGCCATCCATCCATCCATACTTACAAACTTTCGCAAGTAGGATAGTAGGAATTAGGATCGTGGGATAGTAGGAAGTAGGATAGGATAGGATAGGATTAGTAGGAAGTAGGATAGTAGGATACAAACGCCGGTTTGTTCCAGTAGACTCGGAGAACTTCGCTCGCTCGTTCAATGAGCACCGAATTAGTGACTTGGCTTCATCTATCAATAGATGTCGTTCGTGTATGTTGACACCTTGTCTGCTGTGATTGGCAGCGAGCAAAATATATGGGCGGGCGGGGATGCGCGGCATCTCTGTGAGAACTCGACGACAGTCGACAAACCGTCAGAGAATTATACAGGGTGTTTAGAGGACGTTGACGTAGCGGGAAATAAAATTAGCGAATCGGTGACAATACTGTCGCTTACTTGCAAAACACTCTACAATTTTTATTTTAAGCAAATTCACGGACACCTCAAAAGTATAATGGGTTTTGTCAAATTTTACATAATTTAAACACAATTTTTAACGGATTTAATAGTCGTACATAAATTAAAATCTTTTAATTAAAGATTTTACCAGAGTAGCTACCACGAGTGTGAAAAAGCCGTGCCGGACGTCTTTCATGTATCCTAATACTATAGTAGTAAGGTTGTTTATCCAACTTATCACTTACAGTGACAGTGACAATAAGCACTCTTGGTTGCTGCTCTGTATAGACGAATAACAAAAAAATGTCCCAAAGAACCATGGTAATAATTTTCGATAAGTTAATGATTTTCCGATAGCCTATAAGGCCCCATCAGATTCACCACAATACAGAAAATGACCATCACCAATTTGGATCCAAGTAGGTACAGCAGCACTATAGTGGCATCTAGTAATAAAATCCAATATCGAAAGTGATTCCATCAGATTAAAGCACGGATTAGAATTAAATGAACAAGAGTCAGTGAATTGAAAAATCATAAGACCGGAGGCGCTTTTCTACCTGATTGAACAGCTAGTCCAAGATCCCGTATAGCTGCAGGTTAGAGATTATATCAAGTAACCTAACCGGCCATGGAGGACCTTTTTAACTGATTCAAAAAAGGAATAGATACTCAAATCGACTGATGTTTTTTTTTTGTTTGAATTATTTGACAGAGTGTACGTCCCATATGGTCCCATTCCCATAAAAAAATGGTGAAGATCTGATGAAGGCCTTCGGATCTTCAAAAATGATGAAGAACTCATGGAGAGATGGAGAAAGGAACTCCTCAAAGGACAGCCGCAGATCACTCGGAATCAGAGCCGTAGCTTGATAACAGTGTAACTTTTCACCAGTGAAGTCGGTTTTTTATTTTTTGATAATTTTCTATTACGAGTACTTTAATAGTAAGTAAGATGTTATGCAGCCTGCATGAGTATACATCTTCCACTAGCTAGAAAAAGGCCATATTTGCATCGGAGAGTAACTTATTTAAAACTTCCTCGTCTTTTCATCTATGCTACCACGTTTAGCATAATGGCCTGTCATTTTTCATTCTAATTTTCACAGTTATAATAGAGACTAAGCTTTAATTAAGCAGATTGGAAGAGAATTGGTCGATTTGCAGAAAAGTGATCATGAACCGGGCTATGGCTGAGCTGTAGAGCGACTTTTTATTTCATATTGTTTTTTGAGGCATAATAATAAATACCATTTCTGTAAAAAAATAAAAAAAGGTTAAGTAATTTAAAGGTAGACAGACAGACGGACAGACGCGTAGGCAGATTTCGTTTACCACCCTTCGAGGCCGGAACCCAAAAAACTAAAAGCCGATTAGTTGATAATCTGTCCAGACCCAGTTTGGCTAGAAAGCAAAAATCCACATAAATGGCTGAGCAGATTCAGAAGCGTGTGTAGGTATTGGTGAAATAAAACCCAGACAACGTGCGTGGCTGCGGCGAGAGGTGTGACAGTGATTGGCACGGCACAGACTGTTGGCGCTGATTAACGAATATCCCACATAGCTTCGGCACAAACTGTGCGCTTAACAGAAGCATGACTTTTTAAGGCGAAATGTAGGTACAACTAGCGTCCCGCCAATGAAAAAAAAAACATATCTTCTTTTTGGATGCGTTTTTTGCTAAAAACTCTCTCCTGCAAGTTCTCAACGCGGGGCTTAACAATTTTCAGGACCTAAGGTTTAGATTCCAACTTTTGGCAATAAATGATTGCATTCTAGGATCTGGAATCTAAACCTTAGGTCCTAAAAATAGTTACCTAAGAACTTGAGAACTTGGTTGAGAACTTGCAGGAGAAAAACGCATCCAAAAAGAAGTTAGGTTTTTTTTTTATTGGCGGGCGCTAGTTGTGCCTACTTCTGGGACTGCCTCTCCATATTCGAGTCGCGAAGCTCCGCGAAAATTGTTTTACAAACAAAACTATATTCGAACCGTTACATAAAAAAAAAACTTTTTGAGGTGCTTTGCGACGTGAATGTGGAAGCCTTTAGGGTTCCGTACCCGAAAGGTGCCATACTTGAACCCAATCCGGACCCTGCTATATGTTCATCTGTCTCTCTATCATATCATATGAAAATTTCAGAGCACTTGTCGAGTGAGTCGCCTCAAGTCCTCGTGGCGCTGATCGGTCACCCACCAGTGATACGTGGAAAGTTGGTCTTGACTGGAACGACCTCGAATCAGCTGCGCAAGATCGTCTGAAGTGGAGATAGTTTCATTGAGGCCTATGGATGGATACTGAGGGATAACAGGAGTGACCACTCGACTGCGACCCTCTCCTGCTTCACACGGGTGAAATTTAGAGACAGAAAAAGTACACTTAATTAGGATGTACCTACCTATTGCACATTATGGTAGTACGGAGCCATCGAACTTGGCTAGTTTTTTATTTATTTCTAAACAGTTCAGTGTTTTTTACTACCATAATTGTATGAGAGTTGCGTAGAACATGACTTCTGTAAGTAACTATTTCATAGCGACACGGTACAATCACCAACGCAACATGCCCCGGAGAATTTCATTTAATCTTTTATAGCTTTTCCGGCATAGATGGTGTTTTGTTTTGGTTTAAAAAAAAAAAAAAACATATTGAGGCTGGTAGGTTTTAGTTTTTGAGCAATAACAGGGCCTTTTCATCATAAGAATTAAAAATAAAATACACCGACAAAATATTAGTGAGTAAAACCCGTGATTTAATAGAAAAATAAAAATAACATTAATAGAAAAATAAAAATAACAAAAATTGTGCTGGCGTTTGAAAACAACCCTCAGTTGTGCACTGCTGTATCACAACATTGTTATAAAAAAGTACATCGTATAAACAGAACAAAACTTGTATCATTCCCCAGCATGGGTTTGTGTTTTAAAATAAACTTATCAAGTAAGTAGTTATTGGATATTAATGTGTTATTGAGAAATATAGTGTTATTATTGGTTCATGCTCTGTAATTATTACCTATCCAAATGTTAGGTAGCCCTTACCTTACACTGAAGTGGGCTTAAAGCAACACTTAGTCCAAATGGTCTGACTGAAGCAATTAAGCTAGAACCAAAAGTTTCAAACTACTTAGGAACAAATCTTAACTGACTTTATTCATTAGGTTTACTTACGTCGTTACTTGGCGTAGCACATAAAGAATGCTGAGATTAACTTGAATTCAAAACTTTGTGGTTAGAGGAATTTCCTTGTAAGGTAAGTACCTAACGGTTATTATATTTATTCATTGTTTATTCTTTATTCATTATTATTTATTCATTATTTATTCATTGTTTAACCGCCTCGCTCGGTAAATATATTTTTTGTACAACAGAAAAAAGACTCAATGCCCTTCTAAATGACCAAATAAATATTAATTTCGTCATTGATATGGGTATGAACTCCCAATAAGTCGAATGTCTGAGAGTGAAATTGCCATTAACAATAAATTGACATTTTGTTGCCAGTCACAATTTACAGTGCAAAAAAAAATGGATATCAGTAGTCAATTCGATCTTTATAGAAGCCGAGGGATAAAGATTTTTTTACACGCCCAAACTTTCCCAATTACGTGATAGAACTTCACAGGAAATTTCATAAAACGACTCTCTTATCATCATGAATAACTCTAAAGAGTCTAAAGACCCACAATTTGTGATTCAAACAGGCTTATTTTATTACTTGCTGTAACTTTCTGTGAGGTTTCTCTGATCAGAGGATAATATTAAAAATTAATGTACCTAGGTAGGTACTTGAACAAACTTTCTTCGATTGTTTTGTCTGAACTTTTGGCCTTGTGAATAAAATATGCGGTTCTCTATTAATCTTATTTAGCTTGACTTAATAAGTAAGAGTTGGGCGTTTGATCTTATGGTCTGCAGCCAGAAAATCCCCAGGATCCTCCGCAGGCATTTGTTGACAAACATCTGTAGCCACTGGGACAGGTCTTTTCTGACGAATCACGTCTCGCAAACGGGTCCGGTACGTAGTAGCGAATGACGCTGGAGCGACAAACGCTGTGGCGAAAAACTTTCAGCTTGGTACGCTGGGGCGAAGAATCATTGAAGCGAAACACGTTGTGGCGAAAAACTTTCAGAGCGTGGTACGCTGGGGCGAAGGCTTGGGTGACAACTCGCACGCAAAAAATCTCGCACTAGTGTGAGTTGACACTCCGGAAAAGCACTAGGGATCGACTCTACATTGATTGAATCGACTCTATATTGACTCTATCACTGTCTACATTGACTGAATCAACTCTACATTGACTCTATCACTCTCTACATTAATTGAATCGACTCTACATTGGTTTAATCGACTCTACATTGATTGAATCGACTCTACATTGATTGATAGAGTCCATGTAGATAGATAGATAGAGATTGATAGAGATTTTTTGCGTGCGAGTTGTCACCCAAGCCTTCGCCCCAGCGTACCACGTTCTGAAAGTTTTTGCCACAACGTGTTTCGCTTCAATGATTCTTCGCCCCAGCGTACCAAGCTGAAAGTTTTTCGCCACAGCGTTTGTCGCTCCAGCGTCATTCGCCACTACGTACCGGACCCCTCGCAAACATACATCAAGATTGACTCTGGAGGCTGACCAAGCAGAAGGCGGTTAATGAAGAAATCCTCCTTAGAAAGTTAGGTTCGTTCGGGGACACACTGAGGAGACACGACACCTTCCAAGCAGGTGCTATTCTGGCTGCCCGACGGCAAATAGATATAGTAGATAAAAATCTATAAAAAACGCGAAACTGCGAAATCGGATAATAAGTATTTAGCGGCAGCTCCCGGCGCTCCCTTCACAATTCACAAACGAGTCTTACATAGTAGGTATAAAACAAAGTCGCTTTCCGGATCCTTATGAAGGTTTTACCGTTAATTAAATGTTTATTCGCGGAATGTTTATAATAATTATGTAGCGCACCCGTGCGAAACCGGGGCGCGTCGCTAGTTGCATAAATCATACATACCTACCAATTGAACGCAATTATTTGAATCATCTTCTCCATGAAGCTAAGTGAGTTTGGTAAAGTTCTGTTCAAGGACTGTGTAATGTTCACATCAGAGACGGAGAGAGTTACTAATTAGATCAAGCCTGTACCTAAGATAATTCTGCTTCTAAACACATAAATCTCAGTAAAAACAGTTGAACTATGAACAAAATGTACCTATGTTTCTTGTAAACTTAGCTCCGCGCCCGACGAAAGGAAAAATCATTTTGAAACTCTCGTGTCTGCGCGTACCTTTTTTATGGCGCAGATGAATTATGATATAAAATATTTATCTCCTTTCAGGGATATGTAACGCTTTTGCTTCTTTCTTGATGATATCCACATTTTTACAGCAGAAAATCATTTTAACGTTGTGGATTTTTAGGTTTTTTTTTAAATCGTGATTTTTTTGAAATAAAGGCTGTCGCAATATTACCATGAAATCTAACGACCCAAAAAATTCCTTTCCTTTCTTTGGATACAAATTGGTATAATAAATTAGCTGCGGGTACTGGTATTTCCTGAGTGCTAGATCAAGTAACATAATTGTCAATTATTATTCACCTATATGGTGTGAAATGAAGCGCCAATTATTGTGATGTAAAACCACTACAAGGGTTATTAATTTAAAAAGTTTCAGACTCACTGTACAAAATCAATTCTAATGCGCCATTACTGTTTAGGGGTGCGATTGTCATTTGTTTTCTTATTAGATGACAGTATTATAATTCCAACAATAACACAAATTGAAGTAATACCGTTGAATTTAAGGAGCCCATTTTCAGTTAACATTTATTGGGTGTACGTAGAGCGCTCACGTGTATTTTTTCAGCGACGAGAAAATAACACAATGTTTTAGCAGCGACTGAAATGAATTGCAGGTCATCTGCTACGGCATTTGTCATCGCGTCAGTAATTTGTGGAAATGCGTGGTTTTCTTCATATTTCGTCGGGGCAATTCCCCCAGTGTGATTTGTCACAGTTTTGGAGCGTGGGGGGAGTGTAACTTCACTCTTAGCCATGGACCTGTATAAGCACTTTGCACATTATTTTTATGCCCGAGTTGGGCAAAAGTTTGACAAGCTCGTGGGACGCCTACGATTTATCGAGTGGTTAAAATAACTCAGGAATATAAAACTTTATGTCATGTCTATTTACAGAAAATTTATTTAAGTAAAATTCAAAAAATGTATGTTGCTACATGTGTCTGGAAGATGGGTTATTTTAGCCATTCAAGGCTTCTACGGGGACGATCGATGTTTTTAGCCTATTACTAACTCGGCAGACTCTATCTATTCTTAGACCTATGTAGGTAGGTACCCAAACAGCATGTCTCATTGGTTGTCCTAACCATGAACTATAAACTAAAGCAATAGGTGCCACCAACCGAATTCTAACCTGGGACCTGAAGCTGCGAGAAAGGTATCTAATAGGTGTTGCGACAGCCTGCTTCGTCTAAACTTAAGTCCAGGCACTGTGATATTTGGTGTAGAAGGTTGACCAAAAACCAATAACCCTCCTTTTGGGCAGTTAGGTCAAAAAGATAAAGATAAAATATAAAAGAAGGTGATCAGAGTGCTTATTCTGTAAAAAAACGCATAGTTTCTAGTCCGCAAAACCGGTTTATTTGCGGGAAAATAAGTATAAATAAAAATGGTTTTTTATACAAATAATACAAAATAGTTGTCGAAAACATTTTTTGTAAACTATAGGAGCAATTTTTCCGCCAATAAACGGCTTTTGAGGACTAGCGATACTGTGCGGTTTTTTTTACAGAATAAGCACACAGTACGCACTAATTAGATAGACTAATATAGAGACTAGTTTAAAAATTGCAAATTGTACCAGCCTGGTCTATTAGGTACGAGAGACGTACGTCTCTCGTACCTAATAGAGTAAGAGCTTTATCTGTTTTCGGTCCATTTGTAGTTGAGAGCCTTGACCAGTGTAAGCCGCTGACTGGTCGCCTAAGTGGGCGTGGCCAACGACTCGTGAAAATTGGTCGGTGATTTATCACGTTAACTCGCCCGGAGGAGAAATTACAGTTTTTTATTCTTACACCATTTTTTCTTTAAGTGGGAATCGAACGAGGTACAGTGAGCAACAGATATTTAGGGCAGGGAGTTGGCGTCGGGGTATATATGCATGGGGATTCGGGATCTTTTTTGCTCCCTAGGGCCTACCAAATCCGTTGCCGGTAAAAAAAACGTTATTAACATTTTTGGTGAAGTTCTCGGCCCATAGATTCAGATTCAGATTCAAATGTTTTATTCAATATGCCATAAAAAAAATTATTTACATTGAACGTCAAAGAATTATCTTAAGTAAAAAAAATATATAAATCAGATACTTATTACTATCTAATACTAAGTATCTAGCTACTTTTTTTTCTCCACCTTCACTAGCTCTGATCGTTCTTGGAGAAGAAGCATGGTAAAGGAACTCCAAGGATCTCGTGCTTAAAAAAATCATACATTTTGTAATGCAGGTACTCAAAAATAACACATTGGTAAGTGTGGTGATCGTGCGCTGAACTGGTTTAGTGCCAGACTTCTTTGTCATTTAGATAATCATCTATTCTGTAATAGGCCTTTTGGCACAGCGTGTGCCTTACACATTTTTTTTATCGGACCTCTGGTCTAGAGCCATAGAGCCCTAACTCTACACCCCAACCCACATGCGGCTTCCCGCCATGTCTAGCTGGTTTAGAGCTTTCTCGTAGCAAGGAAAAGGTTTGGTTTTAGCGCCACGTGTGCAGATTGGCAATTTTTGCGTTGATGGTACTAGAATAGAATAGAAGATGTAGATGCTATTTCCAAAGATGCTCAAGTTTCCTCACGGCGATCCCGATCACGGTGGTGGCTTTGGTTTATTTCATAGCTACGATGTGAAGGGAAACATAGTGAGCTGGTTCTACTCCCGATAGAGCGCCACGCGGCACCAAAACTGCTTAGCCCGCGTAATTTGAAACCGCCCGCTTTAGATATTTTTAGAACCAGGCCAGGCACTTACGGTTAAAAAGCTAGAGGATTACCTATTTAAAAGAAATGCCAAACCGTTTTTGTGTTTTTTTTTAGCATCAGCCTATACTAGTACCAGCCTGGCGCATGTCATTGCGACATAATCTATAAGCTTAGACATAACTTTACTATAAGCGCGGAAATTACGCGCTGGAAATTCTTCGCGTGTAATGTGTTGAAAGAATACGTTGGCACCGAATAGCCGCCGAACTTACACCCGACCGATGTTCGGCTGTACGCTATAACGCGTACACAAAACCGATCGTACGAGCAAACACGGCGACGACGGTGACTTATGGATGGACTTGCGTCAGTGCGGCACAATCGTGAACTGCCTGCAAAGAAAAAAAACTGGCTAGCTTAGCCAATCTTTGTAAATATTCTTCCTAGAAAAGTCGGTTAAAATGTATTATTTATCAAGTTCACCTTGTGCCGCATATAAATATACACGGTTTCCGGTCCGCTTGCTCCACCCAGGGTTACCCAGTTAACTCTGAGTTAACGTCAAAAAATGTATGGAAATGTCAAGTTAACTCAGAGTTAGTTTGCTAACCCTGAGTGACGCAAACCCGCCTAAACTAGCATCTTTGAATAGGTAGCGTATATCCAGGAAAAATATTTTTAGGGAAGGTACCTACCATTTATTTTATATCGAGGTAAGAATATACATACGTATACATAAGAAGAAATTGTTATGTGATATTGCATGATTTGTTTTTACAAAACCTTTCGCGATGACATCGGATAATAATATGATGTTTTTCCTCCATGAAAAGCCAAAGACATAAATCAAGGAATTTATGGAAAATATTTCCCGTTAGTTTCCATAGGTAATTTTATTTCCTGTAGTCACATGACTTGTCAGGACTCATAGGAATGCAATTTGCCAAATAATGTAGGTCCCAATCATTAAGTTTGAAATTGATATCGCCATTCTGTCGTGCAAAAAGTAAGGACATACCGCCCGGAGTCCTGCGTTCCGCGTTCAGAGTTCTGCGTTGCGCGTTCTTTCTAATGTATGGGGTTGCTTGGAACCATTCACACTGAAGCGGTCAGAACGCGGAGTTCTCATGAAGCAAATCTGTGAACTCTGAACTCGGAACGCGGAACTCCGGGGCAGTGTGTCCGGGCGCTTAATACATTTTCGAAACTCATAGCCGTCCAGTCTAAGGGGTTCGTACAAGGCTTTATAAAATTATCGCATAATATAGAAACGATTTATGCTAGAAACATCCGTTTAACCAATGGGCATTGATCAGTGAGGCATCAACTGTCGTAAATTGAAATCCATTTCGAGGAATAGGGATACTGATTACTATTAGGGGTTTTTTTTTTACGTAGCCTGTTGGGTGTCCCACTGCTGGGCAAAGGCCTCCCCCCTTTCAGACCAGGTCTTTCGGTCCTGAGCAACCTCTAACCATTCCGGCAGATATTGGTCGAGTTCGTCCCGCCATCGTCTTTTTGGGCGACCTCGGCTGCGGCGACCGCCACGTGGTATCCACTCGGTGGCGAGTTTCGCCCACCTATCCGGTTGCATGCGGCGGACATGTCCGGCCCAGCTCCATTTAAGCGTTGCCGTTAGGGGTTTAAATAAGTAAAATTGAAACGGATTATTAATATTTATCGCCAAAAATGTTTACTTCATTTTTCTTTCGATGACGTCATCATAGCCTCTAATGCGGTAGTTCCATTGCCTACAAATATTTAAAAAAATACATTCGTCAACAACAACTGTCAAAAGTGTCAAACGTCAACATATTTTTATTTTTTAAAAGCATGAATGAATGCAATGAACTTAGTACATAATGCCAGTGGTGACTTCATACACAAAACTTTTAGAAATAAATAATTAACAAAAATAATTTACATAAAAAATTAAGAAAATATTCAAATTAGTTTCTTATATTTGTCTATATTTTCGATTTATAGAATAAAAAATAGGATTTGACGATGCCCATTGGTATTAATTCGGCTCATAGGCGCCCTGAGGGTATTGGAAAAAAAAGTATACCAACCGAGCCTAAAAGCTTCTAATAATTCGTCGTATAGAAATAAGTTTTATGTGTGGGCAGGACTTTTAAAACATCAAGTCAGGGTGGCATTAATAGTCGTCGACTCAAGATCGAACTCAAGTAAGTGATCACAGAAAAGTCAAATGCTAATGTCATAATGACGTCGCATTGGCTAATGTCAATTATATCTCAAGATAGTGTCTATTAATATGCTGACCACTACACAAGCTTGACATTGGCCAAGGCTTGACATTAGCATTTGACTTTTCTGAGTTCACCTACTTGAAATCGAGCTCAAGAAGGTGATCTCAGACGACTATTAAATCCATTAAATCCAAGCAATTATAAAAAACGATCACCCAGGGTTACCAGGGTTAATTGGTGCTTTTAGGCTTTATGCTATCGCATGATAAGAAGATTTTGATACCTACGCGAAATTGTTTTTGTCATATACGATATAGGTAAAATCCGCATCTGCTCACACTCGCGTAAAAACGGTCCCAGCTTTATCTGACGCATTTCTAAAAAATTTAAGTGGCCTTAGGGGCTGGTTGTGTTGTTTGCTAAAGTCGGTTAAGACCATCACCGTTCAAACTACGACGATATAGGTTGAGAGCTGGTGACCAATCGAGATATTTTTTCGTACAAGGCTGGGAGTTGGTAGGCTGATAGAGCAGACTTCGCTGAGTCTGAGAAAAATATTTTTTTGGCCCGGTCGCGGTTGAAAATTTATTTTTTTCGATTTTGAAAGTGTAAATGTATGGGTTCAGTATATTTTTTTGTCGTACAAGGCTGGGAACTTCTAGGTTAGTTGTTGAGACTCCGTTGATCAAGAAAATACTCTTTTTTTGGCCGAGCGTGGTTCAAAGTTCATTCTTTATAACCCAAAAATTAACACTTTCTAGGTTCCTCACATTCTGCACCAGCGTCTACACTGTGGAACTTTGGTGCTCACACACAGTAGAGGCGATGCGGCGCATGGGCGTCGCATACAACAACGCATGGCGCGCGCTGCACCGCCTGCCACCTTGGTGCAGCGCGAGCGGCATGTTCGCGATGGGCTGCGTGCCCGGCTGGCCGGCGCTACTGCGCCTGCGCTCGGCGGGCGCGCGCGAGCGCATCGCCTGCTCCACCAACCCGATACTGATGGCTGCGAGACAGTTGGCTGGGAGCCCACTGCACCGAGTCTGGGATGACTTCCAGGTACCTTATCGTGACTAATAGTGACCTTGATGTGATAATAAATGAAAATAAATACATATCATAGTGGGTAGTAAGAGTGTTTTTCTCGCATTTAATAATAATTTATCAAATTATACGGTACTGTTTTAATAAATTTTAGTTTAGAATAATTTTAGTTAAAAGTACATGTTTTTCTTTATTTTATTTTATTAATGTAGGTACTGATTTATTTAATTATTTTTAATTGATTTAATTCTGTTGTTATTGACCTAGCCCGAATAAATGTAATCTAAATCGAATTTTAAGATTTAATTAAAGTAATTTATAAATTGAATTGTTAATTAAATGTTTTATAGAATTTATAATGAATTAATTTTTAATATTATGTGACCTTTTTAAATCATACTCATACATACATGCATGAGCACTAATAATAATTCTACTCGAGGTTGATATTGAATTTTGAAAATTGCTACCTGTTATAATATTTTATCTAGTTAAGTTATTTTATATTTTATGTTATTTTATTTTATTTAAGTATATCGCACCCCCCGGCGAATAAACCCGTAACATCAAAAACGTAATTGTTCAGGAAAAAATAAAAACTGTTTTTTCGTCACAACTCACTAAGTACCTATGGTAAAAAAGTCATTTAGGTATCAATTTACAGGTTTTTTTTTTGCTCACTACATATTGAAATATTATTAATCTATAGATAAAACTACGGAAGTTATTAAACAAAATGTATGATACCAATATTAAAATCTTGTTTTATTACTGCAAAGTGATATTACGGTTTTATTCGTTGTAAAATCGAAATCGAACATTTACAGCATCATAGTATTATAGGAATATTCGCTGATATTTTGCATAGATACTATTTTCGGTAAGAGCACATTATGGCTTTATTCTCGGCATATGTAAAGTGACTGTGTTAGATAATGGCTCATTATCTTTTTATTCTGGTACATATTTCTAAGAATATGAAATGTAAGTGTACATTACAATTTTTCATATACATTTTAATTCTCCATAAGTGCCCCTTGTAGCAATGACTTGTATATAATAAAGTAGGTAAAGGAGTCCAGGAAATTTTGAATACCTACCCAAAGTAGTTAACGATACAAATCGTATTAAAAATCGACAGTATAATGGAAGAAAAACACAATGAAATTAAAAACTTCCAAAAACAAAGGCAAAAAAGTTAGCAAAAAGTGAATTTTTCAACTTTTTATGCCTTTGTTTTTGGAAGTGTTTGAATCACTAAATAACAATTTAATTCGAAATTTCTTCTTCTTCTGGTGCCTCTCCACTATTGGAGGTTGGCAGTCGGCTGTTCATTATGTCATTCTGTCCTTAGCTAGACTAAAGATATCTTTTATGGTGACCACTCCTGTTCATTTTTTGATGTTTTTCAGCAAACTTTTTCTTCTTCTGCCGACGCTTTTTCCTTCCTCAATCTTTGCCTATCAGGATAATTGGAGAAGTCTATCGTATCTAATCACATTAATTACTTATCTATTTCTATTGGGTGTTTTAAATGAGTTCTCTTTTGTATGACATAATTATCCTTATCCTTATACTTAAGATAACACTACTTTTCGAAAGCTTCAATTTTCCTATTTATTTGATCTTTACGATCCATTGTTCATATACATTCACAACCGTCGTACATTTCTATAGGCTAGATGTAACATTGAAGCCTCCTGATCTGGATCTGGAGGTTATGATCGCATAGCAAATGGATAGAAGATAAACCTTTATTTGCTTCATAAACAAACGTAGGAAAAAACCAAAGTCAACTTAAACCTTATTAAAACAGAAGAAAAATACAAACTTGGTTACCTTAGAGCCTGTGAGTTTTACCAGTTTGAGTGGCTTCTACACAGACGATTATCACCGTGTTAGTCTGGCTCCAGTAAAGGTTCTGAATTATTCGCTTATCTCTGCTATCAATTCTAACGTCTTGTAGACGACGCATTAGTACCTATAACTGGGCTTAGCATGATCAAAGGCCTTCTTGTATTCAATCAAGCAAATTAATACGTCAGTTTGCAAGTCTCTGGACTTGTGGTCTAGGTAGGTGCAAAGAAGACTTATTTGGTTCTTAGCCCTGACCTGAAACTGAAATAGCTATTGGCAATACCTATGCTCATTGGACTTCACTCTGATCCTCTCATGAAGAATGAAGAGAAACATACCTGGCTTAATAAACTTATTGTGCGGTATTCGCAGTATTTCTTCGTGTCAGTAGAGTGACAAAGGTTGAAATTTAAAAAATTTTTGGTCATATCCCAGTGCTGTAAAAGGTTTTGAAAGACCTGGAGAGCGCATAATTATTAGAGTATGTTTTTATGGGCTTGAATTAATCTGGTCTTAGTGATTTACCAGTTTTGGCTCTTTTTAGAGCCTTAACTAGTTACTTTTGATCAAAGAATTGAAGGACCAGTTTCATAGATCAGTATATTGGCAAACAGCGTTTTCACGCGGATTTTTATACTTCCTGCATACAGAATTAAATGTATGCAGAAACCTTGGTGTTACTTAAGCCTTATGAGATCATTTATACACCGTCTAGTGGCAATTACTTACAAAGGCGTTACTAAGTTCATTCAAGTACCTAGGTTTTACGGTAACTGATCCAAACACCCGAGAAGCCGAGATAGAGATCAGAATTAAAAATGCGTTCCGATACTCCGCGGCTCTCCACAAAGTGATCACGTCCAAGCACCTAACAAGAAGAACGAAAATACGCATTTATAAGAACCATCTTTATGTACGGATGTGAAACTTAGACACTGACGCAAAAAGAAAAGATCAAACTTCTGGTCGCGGAAAGGAAAAATCCTGTGAAAAATATTTGGACCCACCAAATTCAAGGGAGAAGACGGCACCTTTAGGATCCGGTAAAATGCCGGACACATGGCCGAGCCCAAAATAATCGGAGAGATTAAAACTGCAAGACTCCGCTGGCTTGGTCACGTATAAAGAATGGTAGAGGATCGGGCAGCTAAAACAGTATACGAACGGCAACCTTCAGCACGTCTACCAGTTGGACGTCCCAAGTATCGCTGTATTGACGAAGTCTCAAAGGACTTGCGCGAACTCCAAGTGGTAGATTAGAAAGAAGTGATGCAGGACGGAGAGAGATGGCGTCTTTTGGTTGCGGAGGCCAAGATCCAGTTCGAGTCGCTGAGCTAGCGTAGTAAGGAAGTGGCAAATTCACTTACACCACATGGGTGCAGTGACCACTTGCTGCAGTGACTGGGAAATCAGTTAATGAATTCCGGTTTTATCCTTTACGCAACCCAGCCATCTCCTTTATCTCCAAATTCCATATCATGGTTGTTCCATTCTTTATAGAACTTCGAGCCGACAACTCGTATTTTACACAATTTTTTTTTCTTGTACAATATTGTCCGGTTGTGAGAGTTTGTGTAGCCGTTTTCTCTCCATAAGGTTTACTACATTATACGAGACATAAATTTAAGACATCTTCGTCTATCCATAGCTGTTTTTTGTTCTTTATTCCTCGCAAAATCGTCCTTTCATAGTGACTACCACATCGATGACATGTTGTTAAATTTATTATTACATCATTACTGGAATAAATATATAACAACAAAAAGCTAAACGGTTTTACAGATATAGCAAAACCGGTTCCTATTTTGTAAACATGCATTACAGTCATGGTGATCAAAATATTTCACGAGAATAAAGCCGTAAAGGGTTTTGTAATTTCTGCATACAATAAATGTATCAGTAAGGGATGACTGCGGTTTTATTCTTCGTTCAAATTGTTGAGTATGGTCAGACGAATAAAGCCATATTTTTAAATATCTCCTTAAATATGGTATTTCAGGGTCTGAAAAAAATTACACTTATGTATTCGGCATCGGAGATGACGTTTCTGCAATAACAATAAAAAAGCCGTAATAGCACTTTACGGGTTTATTCTGCGGGGGGTGCGATATCTTTTAAATTTAAATTTAAAAGTTTGTAATGGATTGAATTATCTGGAATAAAGAATTATTATTATTATGTTGGTATACTTTTCAGATTCACGGGTCCATGGGGACCCGGTCCTTTGAGGCTTGCGTGGGGCCGAAGCCAACAGCACAGAGACTTTTAAATACCATTTACTCTAAATGTGATAGGTGTATCTGCCGGATCTTATCTCTGGATAAATACAAGAATCTACCCAGAGACAATCTCCGTCAGATACAAGGACTATTGCAAAATAACAGAAAAGAAAAATCTGGGCTATGGGAGAGTCAGGATAAATGGATTGGGTGCCGGGTTATGTTAGGTTGAGACTACTATTTACGTCTGCCACGGAAAATGTCTCAAGGGGTTCATCATTGGCAGACGTATGACTTGCCGCTCACTAAATGGGCCACCTAAATATGCCGCCGCTTATGGACCTAGCCCTGGACAGCAAGGCGGCAACATCGTTGTGAGCAGCTCAGGGTGTCGAGAGGTATGCGCCGCTTTCTACCCAGTGACTGAAGTGTGGTAGCCACAGTCACAGTGCCAACTCGCGTCTTATGCATCTTTCACTTCCACCCTGCGAGCATATAGCTCTAACGCCCCACTCTGGACGGCCGGCTAAGGCAAGCCAGAGGTGAGAGTCCTGCGGCCCCTCTTGAAGTCCACTTCGGCCAACCAGTAAAGGTAAGCCGAAGACGAGGGGCCTGATCGACTCTCCGAGGATCTCAGGTTCGTGGTGTCGCTATTATATTATTATGTTGGTATACTTTTCAGATTCACGGGTCCATGGGGACCCGGTCCTTTGAGGCTTGCGTGGGGCCGAAGCCAACAGCACAGAGGCCTTTTAAATACCATTTACTCTAAATGTGATGGGTGTATCTGCCAGATCTTATCTCTGGATAAATACAAGAATCTACCCAGAGATAATCTCCGTCAGATACAAGGACTATTGGAAAATAACACTAAGAAAAGAAAAATCTGGGCTATGGGAAGGCAAGGGGAAATGGATTGGGGTACCGGGTTATTGTTTGAGACTACTATTGACGTCTGCCACGGAAAATGTCTCAAGGGGTTCATCATTGGCAGACGTATGACTTGCCGCTCACTAAATGGGCCACCTAAATAAGCCGCCGCTTATGGGCCTAGCCCTGGACAGCAAGGCGGCAACATGGTTTTTTATTATAAATATTATATTATTATTATTATGGTATTATTATTATTATAAAAAACCAACTATCAACCAGGCCCGGCCTAAAAAAAATTATCTTCTTGATCTGCGAAGTCTACTCTATCAGCCTACCAACTCCCAGCCTTGTACAAAAAATATCTCGATTGGTCACCAGCTCTCAACCGAATAGATCAAACCGCGCATTTTGTATGAGAATTAATCGTCTGATAGAGTTTTTTAGGAATTCTCCTCCAGGCGTAGGTAAGCAACAATTCGGAAGGCAAAGTTTTTTGTTCGAAAGTCCGTTATTGGCTTAATCTTATCTTTAGACAATATTGAGAAACTAATTTAAATATTTTTTATTTTGGTCCAGTAGTTTTGTTTTTATGCGCTAAAATGTTTTGTTCCTATGACCGCCAACAGTATGCAGACCGTCGCGTGACGTCATACAACCGTATCTTTGAAACGTTGTAAAATCCAAACTACTGAACCAAAATAAAAAATATTGAAATTAGTTTCTCAATATTGTCTAAAGATAAGATTAAGCCAATAACGGACTTTCGAACAAAAAACTTTGCCTTCCGAATTCCTTGGAAAATATCTCCAGTCGGGCAAAAAATCAGACCGTCAATGACCGTGTGTCTACGTTTAGTTAGAGGCTCAACCTTGTTATATTCTATTTGTGAACCTCCTATTGTTTACGTCATACACCAATTGGATTTAAGGATTATGTCGAGTTGGGTCGGACCCTCTCAGCGGTTCGTACGGATTACGGTGTCAATGTAAACAAGATCAGTGGAAATATTTTTCATGCTGCCGCCTGGAATGGCTGCTATTCCATCATGCCGCCCTATCTCTTGTCTCGTTGTGACATTTATTTCACTCGGCTACGTTTCATTGTTTTGCTGTTACTTTGGGTCTCTACTCTTTAAAACTTGGGTGGACTCCGAGTACCTAATGGGTCGTGGTCACTGAGCTGAAATATTTACATCGACCGCTCCCTGGTATTTCAGTCTTATACCTATTACCTATTACAAACAACACGGGGCTTACTTGATGTGTTTATTGGTACAGTTTTAAGGTAGGTAATAAGTATGATTTCAATGTAAGTAAATTATTTTTGACGTTTGCATTAACTAACTTTGAGAGCTAAATTCGGACCTTACCCGACAGTGGCGCCAACTAGTGTTAGTATACGGTAGGCCTCATTAACGCAAAATGTCATAGACCTAAAGAGCTTTATGAAGGATTTTTTGCTCAATACCCTAAAAATGCATGGAAAATTTATACTAATAAAAAAATATATATTACCATTTGGAGTTATAATTAAAATAATTTAAAATGGTGTATGTATGAAAACTAAGATAACCTTTTTTATTTCGTTTAATAATCTTCCTGATAGCTATTTATTAATTTATTACCTAATTCTGAACAATCTTATGGCTGGTTTTGCAATAATAATCAAATTACAATTTATGTAAGAACCACGAAAACTGCACGACAAAAGCAAAACCCATGCCAAGACAACCAAAAGTCTACATTGTTCGTAAGAGTCGATATTTTGTGTAAGTATTAAAAGCTATCCCAAGTTGCCCCCCGTTACATTCAAAGAGCAATTTCGCGTTAGAATATTATTATTGTGTTATTGTAGCTTAATAAAACGCGCAATGGTCCATTCAGTTCTCTCATGCCAAACAAATAACTACAGAAGCACCTATATCGTATGAAAATCGGCGTCGCCATAAAATTTCATGGGAGAAGGTGTCGAGACAATTGGAACTTACTCGAATAACACATTGAGTCTTAAGGCGCTGGGTATAGTGAATTAGCCCGCGCGCAAAGAAAAATGCACAAAATCGATTCCTGTATCAAATACACTAAAAAAACGAAAATGTTCACATATCAAACCCTAGAATTAGGTAAGACCTAACTAACACAGCCAATTTTGTGTTGAGATTCATAAACTTTTTAAAGATAATATTTTGGATGAAAAAAAAAATAGGCGGCGCGTTTTTTTTCAGACAAAATATCTTGCAATCTGTTATGGATATCAACACAATACTGGCTGTTTTAGATAGCTCTCACCTAATTCTAGGGTTTGATATGTAAACATTTTAGTTTTTTTTAGTGTATTTGATACATGAATCGATTTTATGCATTTTTATTTGCGCGCGGGCTAATTCACTATGCCCAGCGCCTTAAATTGAAATAATGTAAAAAGGGTCAATACATTTTGCAAAAATATTTCCGTAATCAAAACAAAATAGTTCATGTCGTCAATGAGTACGTAGAGCCGTAGAGAGGCCTATTAATATCGCAGTTATAATACAAATTAAATACGTTAATTATTTCACAGCGTAAAAATAACTTACAGCACATCAATCCCTGAAATTGCTACAAAATTATTGACAAAATCAGCAAGCCGTCATGGTATGTAACTTACATCATATTCTCAGAAATGGAACCGCCCAGTTTAGATGGTCTTTCATTGTATTAAGTTTGTGCCCGGGATGGTATGTAAAAGTTTTACGACCCAAAGTCGGGGGTGCGAGTTAGGCTAAAACAGAATTTCGACGAAATTGCCCGAGTTTAGTCAGAATTCTACAACTTGTATTGTGTGTGCAACAACTACCGAATGTTTGGTTTAAAAAAATATTTGTAGAAATGCCAATTTCCCACTTTTTTCCCTACTTCGAATTTTACTATTTATTTTATTTTGAGAATTATTGTGAAATCAATGCGTTGCTTATAAAAAGTTTTACTTCTCTACAAAATATGTATTCCGTACTGGATATCGAACTTCATTTAATTTTGGTCGATGAACATAATATTATCGAAAACACCATTGGTTCATTTGATACTGATCTAAAACACCTTGAAGCAGTGTGACCCCAACTTTTTCATGCACCTTTTTTTCCCTCAAAAAGGAATCCTCCTCTTCTGTTCCTTTTTGTTTTTGTTCCTTGTTAAAATTAGTTTTCAATTCTAATAAGCAAAAGGATTATTAGTTTTAAGACAAAACCAGGACAAAACTCGTCGCAGCAACAAAACAACTATCACTTCGATAGGTGCTTGGAAATAATAATACTAAATTCCAAAATATATCAGTCTGTAGGCTTGTGAAGAAGCCCTATGTAATTAGGTTAGTTAATTAGGTCAGTAAGTAAAATAAAATTACAATCTTACGAGAAACCGAATATTTTACTATATTTTACTAAAACGTGAGAAAGTTTCAACCAAGGTAACATCGTCGTTTCATATTTCATCAGGCGGATCTAATCACGTTCTTAATTTAGCAATGTTTTAATCGGAGTTGTCCAATTATTTTTTGTTGCCGACCGCGACAAGCGGCCCCAATCGATTAAAATTTCATGTTTTCAGTCAGTTCCAAATACGAAGAAGCGATTTTGCACCCTATGTCTAAGCGGTTAGGTGTTAATACCTACCGCGGTATATTTGTAAATTAGATCATCAGTTTCGGTCGTCCCGAGGGCCGAGGAACGGGCCCCGTGTTCCATCAAACCAATTACTGGGCGACTACCTTATCTGTGGACCTGATCGAAATATTTACAGTTTAAAATCCATATTGCATCATAGCTGAAACCCCAATCACAGGTCAAAGTTTTTGTTGGTTTATTTTGAAACTGTAAACGATATTAGACTTAATTCAATCAAGCCCTAATTCATTAAGAAATTCGTTGACATGTCTGCAGTGATATCGGTCAGGTGGTTCGCTTATTTTCTTTCTTTTTATTATCGACTGCGAAGCGCGGTTGGTCAGCGAATTTCCCAATAACGATCCCCTATGAATATTGGTTTCGTTACGGGCAAGAGCAGAGGGCAAATAAATAATTTGCGGCCACAGTCGCGTAAGCATTTTTAAAAACGCAGACTTAAGCACGTTCGCGGTCCGCCGCTGTCCGCGTTGAGTAACAAAACAGTTTTTAATGATTAACATTTTTGTAGGTGAAATTCTGTTACGAAAAAGGGAGGAAATGTAAATTTACGATACGATGCCCTATTATTCTCCGGGCCGCAAAGTATAAAGGAGCGGCGGTTCTAAGACCGTTAAAAATTCACTACATTACCATTTTTATTAGAAAATATACTTACTTAGTGAGTTATGTTAAGACGAGTCGCACCGCGAATAAATTGGGCGACATTCGCGCGGGCATTTGTCAGGGCTGCCCTTGGAGCTTGTGAAATTGTGCTCATATTGTAAGGGCTAATCCTGGAGGCGAATTCGTCAGTTCCAGTGAGGCCATTATCAAGGCGCGAGGGGCCGGCTAAAGCTTGGTTTACACTTGCATGTTTTTACGCCCCGACAGACAATGAAATATGTCTATTAGATTAGAGTTTTTACGCCAGGCGCAATTTTATCTTCACTGTGACAAGAAGTGCGCGAGCATGTTTAGTGCTTACTCCTTGCTATTTTCATACATCGCATTGTTTACACAAGGACAGTTAATTAAAATGAATTATAAATAACTGTATTGAGTGTAGGTACGCAAGCTTAATGTAGAATTCACTTGGGTTGCAAGTCCCAGGCGCTTCTCCTGAAACCCCTCCCAAAAATGCGATGGACTCGGCACCCGCACGGTGAATCCATGGAACACCAAAAATATCGTCTCATTTACGGTCATCGCAATCATGCGCGACTATTGTAGGCTAGTGTAAACTATGCTTAACATAAGCTACGGGTACTTTTTGTAAGCCATTACTAACGCCCTTTTGGGGATCAGCCTAATTGAGTCAATCACTGATGCATTCGCCGCCTGGTCGTGTCGTTTTTTTGCTCGTTAAAAACTAAAAAGAACACAAGGTAAACTAAAATCTATAATGTATGGGGTTGCTTGGAACAGTTCACACTGAAGCTGTCAATATGCGGAGTTCTCGTGAAGCAACTCTGAGATCTCTGAACGCGGAACGCGGAACTCCGGGCTAGTGTGTCCGGCACCTAATTTTTAACCCGTTACGTGTTCGTCTTATGGTTTCAATTCTGAAATAGTTAGGTACAACTTTATTGCTTGTAGTTGTCACTGATAAAGTCAAAATTACGGTCGGTAACGCTGCAATAGCTGATTAATGTTTTACGTTGTAGGTTTGGTATAAAAAAATTAAATAGTTGGTGACAAGCAGGATCTTTTACTATTCTGGGTTAAATTATTAGGCCTTGTTATGTTAGATGACAACAACTCTACAACACATGGGTTAGTCACCATTCGGAAGAGTGCCTGAGATTTTTTCTTTATAGTGCACTGCACAGGGAAGACAAGGTCAATACGGATGGAGCCAACTAAGTTTAGGCAAACACCTTAGGTCCGCGAGTTTTTAAATATGACCAAATAAATGAGGACTTTGATTGAAAGAAAAAGTAGCAGCACAAAGATCCTATGAAAGGAAATTCATCTTAAGGACCAGTAGGACGCACAACACAGTAGGACGTTCTTTTTGGATGCGTTTTTGAATCGATTCTCGCTGAAGAGTGGCTATTTTTGGCGAGAATCGATTGCATTCTTAAGTTCTAGGATCTGGAATCCAAACCTTAGGTCCTAAAAATAGTTAAGCCTCGCGTTGAGATTTAGCAGGAGAGTTTCTAGCAAAAAACGCATCAAAAAAGAAGATAATTATGATTTTTTTTTCATTGGAGGCGGTAGTTGTGCGTCATATTGTGCCTTAAGCAGATGTTTGAGTACGGTTCGAGGCGATCTACTAACGATCCGTACAATATTTACGTGTTAGCAACAAAGTCCCTATTAAAATTTGGTACTTTGCAGCTCCGCAGTATTCAGGTCAAACTACACAAGCTATAGACGCCGCTGGATAAACAAGGCAAAGTTGTTAACACAAAAACTTATTAAAATTCTGCCCATAACCAATGTAAGTGGAGCCCTTAATTAACCAAAGGAAGTCTGTACAGTCAACATAATATTCAAACTCTCAAACTCAAGTAAAAGTCACGATTGAAATTGAATTAATATTAGGTACTAGTTGTGCCCGCGACTTCGTATGCGTTTTTACACATTTGACATTTAATTTAAATTCGACTGTGGAGGAAAACTCAAAAGGAAGGTTTTTTTTAACCCCCGACCAAAAAAGAGGGGTGTTATAAGTTTGACAGCTTTGTGTGTGTGTCTGTATAGGTATGTGTTTATGAGGGTGTGTCTGTCTGTGGCACCGTAGCTCTTAAATGGGTGAACGATTTGGAAGCTTTAGGTTTTTTTTTTAAATTAGAAAGCAGGTTTTCTAGCGAATGTTCTTAGTTATATTTTGTCAAAATTGGTTCAGCTATTTATTAAATATGCTTATTTGAAGCTAAAATGTCGGGGGTATTTTAATTTAATAGTTATTATTTCTTAACTTGCGGTAGCAGGGCTCAAAAGAAAGCAATAGAATAAAATAGAATAAAAACCCTAATCTAAACAATACATTTATAAATTTAATAATAAATATGTATTGTTTACATTAAGGTATCGCCCGTGATAAGATACCAGCTAGGGGAGCACAATGTCACGATAAAAGTTTTATCCCATTATCGGCTATCGCCATCTTGCTTTATTTCACCGCGTGAAGCGAGATGCCGCTACCCGATAGTGGGATAAAACTTTTATCTCGAAGTTGTGCTTCCCCAGCAGGAAGCTTAGCATAAGAATTGCTTAGGAAGTAAAGGGGTTTATATGTATCTCCCTCTACGTAGAGTGGGATAGATAAAGTTATAAGCCCATAGATAAGGTGTTACTCATTCTTATGCCAAACCAGCAAGCAAAGCATACGGTTAATAACTCTGTATATCCCGCTCAATGGTAAACAATAGTTATTTGTTATGCAAGAATGCAAAATTATTTTTTGCGGCGAGTGCTTGTATTGAATACCGAGCGGTGTTAAAAGACCGCCAACAAAGTGGGAGACCACATATAGTCCTCATCATAACGAACATTTTTGCCCAAGGAACTATGCCTAGGAAATCAACGGTTTCCGAGATAATGAGGTTCCAAGTCGGAGTTTTTTTTTTTCGGTTTTTTTTCTTCAGAAATGTGTTTAGTATCACGTTATTAACATATCTTCTCAAGAAGCTATATCAAAATTATGAATATTTCTTACAAAAAACGAAGTTAAAATTGCAACCCGCAATGTATTCTGAACATCGGATAGCCTAGATTGTGCCCAGAATCAGGACTTATCACGGTCTTAAATTTGACTGAAAACTATTCAGCGGTATTCGCGTGATGAGGTAACACACAGACAGACAGACAGACACACAGACAGACATAGACCGATTTTTTTGCATTTTTGTTTTCAGTATAGTTTACTTAGTAACCCCTGCTAGTTTTTTTCTAAAAATATTCAATGTACAGAATTGACTTCGCTAGAGTTTTATTATAAGTATAGATTATCTACCTACTACGTTTGTCCAGCACCTATTAGTTTAGGCAGTCTAGCCCACGGGGAATACAAAGTCTATACTTCACAGATAGCGTATAGTATTTGTACTCTAGTATTGTGATTGCATTTTCAACTCATGCTTTTAATAATTTACTAAAAGGTCAAACAAACGTTACCGAGCAGAACCAATGTTAACATAGCATAGCACTTTAAAAGTCAACAGCGAGATATTGTTGCAGTGTTTTCATTATCCTGCTTTTCCATTAAACCAAAAGATTAAATAGCTACTGTGGTGCCTTCACACTAAATATAATAACGTCATAACTCGAAGTTTGAAGGATTTTGCAACTTCTGTAGTCCGTGCTAAAGTTGTGAATTGTTTGTAAGCGTTGTTCCTCTTGAGGTGTAGCGCTGACAGTTGAACAGTTGGGGACATAGACTTGGACTAGGTTGGTAGATGCACAAAATGCCTGAGGGACATAGATTTGAACTATGTTGATATGTGACAAAATGCCTGATAATACCGCCCCTTAACGCCCATACATTACGTTTCTTACGAAAATGATTTGCACCTACTAAACTGTAGAATCTTTTGATTTTAGTCTCAAACGTTTCCGTAATCTAAAGATGGATATGTTGCATTCCAGACTGCTTAATAGACATAAATTACCAATACTGACAAAAGTTATAATTTTTATTGAAGTCAGTACGTTTTTAAACGATGATGATTATTAAAAAAACATTATGATCTCTACTATTATATTAAGTAAATCTCTATTGTGTGTTGTTAATACACTTTGACGTTTTTTTTTCTATTTTCTCTCATGGTCCCAATGTATATCGGGCCAACAAGGAGCCTACTTTGTACCTATATATCTTGCCGGAGGTGGGTGCGCTCTACATCCACGGTAGCGCTATAAAAGGTTTAAGGTGGGACGATAGCAACGTGGCGGAAAATTCAAAATTTTCACAGTTTTTTACATTTTGTAGCTAAATTCAGCAATTTTTCGTTCGCGGCAATAAAACTGTATTATTTTCATCATTGTAAACAACAGAACAACAATAATTCAGCCAATTATGTGTTCTGGTCTACGAAGTAGTGGCACGGCCCACAAAACTTGTTGATGACCAGAACACAATAATCAGCTAAATTATCGTTGTTCTGTTGTTTACAATAATCAAAAGAATATTATGCTATTGCCGCGAACGAAAAATCGCTAAACAAAAATAGCTTAGTTTAGCTACAAAATGTAAAAAACTGTGAACATTTTGAATTTTCTGCCTCGTTGGTATCGTCCAACCATGAGACGTTGGATGTGTAGCAGTTAATGAGTCAACTTGGGGCGATAATGCTCGTGTACTCTTCGTTTATGGGCCAAGATGGCAACAATGTTTTCGGCCGTTAAAAAGTATGGTTTATTATCACGTACCTATAGACATAAAAAAACTAATTATTCTACGAAATATTACGGCCCTGAAAGCTTCGTCAAGATGTTACCTACCTTTTGTAATTATTGTTATTAAAAAGTTAAGCAAGTTATGCACAATCACAAAGTCATGTAAGATGTAGCCTGTACAATTGTACATGTCCCACTAGCTGGGCAAAGGCCTTCTCTCAGAGAGAGAGAGAGATCGAAGTTAATCACCACGCGTGCTCAATGCGGGTCATGAACAAAGTCATGAATGTGAATAAAAAAACATTACACTCATCGTAGAGAGAAATTAATTTTTCATCTCCCACGCTCGGAAAGTTTGCTGTTACTAGTAACTTACGATCGTGTAAAGGCCGGATTTAAACTATCTGAATTTTTATGCGCTTCGAAATTTGAACGCGACGCCGGAACAGTCTTTCCCGCGCCCTATGGTGTTGAAAAAGAAAAAAACACTGGCCGTTTAAGTAGATGCCAGATCCCGACGGAAAATAAAACCTCATTCATAGTTCGTTTACACGCGTATTTCAGCGAAAGCGATTGTTCGTGCCCATTCTCTATACAAAACTGTGAATGTAAATGGTGCATAAGCATCTTTTAAAAAGGTAAAGTCACGGAATAGAACATTCAGAAACGCGGTTTCTTCTTATAGCCTTTTCAATATTTTGTACACATATTTATTTTATAATACCAGTAAATAAAAAAAATGCTTCGCTTCTGTTTTATCAAATAGATAATTATGTTTTGGTTTGTTAAATACATTTTTTCAAACGATATTACTAATTTCATTTTTTATCTCCTAGAAATTTTTAATTTATATGGTTAAAGTTCAGAATGCACCCGGAAAAAAACAAACATTCTTTTATTTACATTATTTTTGTGTCTGGATAAATAAACTTCAGGAAATTATTAATAAAACGAATGGTTTTAATACCAACGAAGCTCAAAACTTTAGTGCGGCAGCCGTAACTACAGTAACATATGCTTTTAAAAGGAACTTACTTGACTCACCTGTTTTGCCTGTAAGTAGTTGTATAGAGAGTTTTTCCCGCTTGGCTAACAAAGTCATTTCCTCGCTTCTGTGAGATGAAAAGTTTTGTGTTTCGCACGAATGCAATATTATTTGCGTCTCGTGCTTCTGAATACCTCGCTACGCTCAGGTTTCTTTTTTTGAACCACTCGCTACGCTCGTGGCTCAATTTTAGAAACCTTCGCTAGCTCGGTTTTCAATACAAGCACTCGCCGCAAACAATAATTTTGCATTCTTGCATAACAAATAACTATTTCATCTCCCACGCTCGGAAAGTTTGCTGTTACTAGTAACTTACGATCGTGTAAAGGCCGGATTTAAACTATCTGCATTTTTGTGCGCTTCGAAATTTGAACGCGACGACGGGAAAGTCTTTCCCGCGCCCTATGGTGTTGAAAAAGAAAAAAACACTGTCCGTTTAAATAGATGCCAGATCCCGACCGAAAAAAGATCCTCATTCATAGTTCGTTTACACGCGTATTTCAGCGAAAGTGATTGTTCGTGCCCATTCTCTATACAAAACTGTGAATGTAAATGGGGCATAAGGATCTTTTAAAAAGATTAAGTCACGGAATAGAACATTCAGAAACTAGGATTCTTCTTTCAGGTTTTTTCAATATTTTGTACACTATATTTATTTTAATACCAGTAAATAAAAAAAAATGCTTCGCTTCTGTTTTATCAAATAGATAATTATGTTTTCGTTTGTTGAATACATTTTTTCAAACGATATTACTAATTTCATTTTTTATCTCCTACAAATTTTTAATCTAAATGGTATAAGTTCAGAATGCACCCGGAAAAAAAACATTCTTTTATTTACATAATTTTTGTGTCTGGATAAATAAACTTCAGGAAATTATTAATAAAACGAATGGTTTGAATACCAACGAAGCTGAAAACTTTTGTGCGGCTTTTAAAAGGATCTTATTCGACTCACCTGTTTTGCCTGTAAGTAGTTGTCTATAGAGTTTTTCCCGCTTGGCTAACAAAATCATTTCCTCGCTTCTGTGAGATGAAAAGTTTTGTGTTTCGCACGAATGCAATATTATTTGCGTTTCGTGCTTCTGAATACCTCCCTACGCTCAGGTTTCTTTTTTTGAACCACTCGCTACGCTCGTGGCTCAATTTTAGAAACCTTCGCTAGCTCGGTATTCAATGCAAGCACTCGCCGCAAACAATAATTTTGCATTCTTGCATAACAAATAACTATTGTGTTAAAGTCATTCTTAATTGTATTGATCGAATCTTTTCCTAGCCCATAGGCCCTTTAATAAAAGAGAACGAATAAAGAACAATGGCGAAAAGGACATCGCCCATCGCGTAGAACAAACAAAAATGCCACAGTGTAGAGTTTTACAACTTTATGGGCCTAAACACCAGACAAAAAAGGGCTTAATAAAAAAATCTTGTCACGGCACGGGAGCAAGATACGGCGGCGCTCCGTAAACCGAATGCAGAGACACGTATACGGTATACGTCGCGCGATAAGAGCGGGTCGTAAAGAAATCTTCAGCCGCGTAAGCAAGGCTAAGACGCAGTAGAAATAGAGCAGTAGCGAAACCTTCCATTCGACTAGGCAGACTAACTGCCGATTTCTGATTTGAGAATTTTGCTAAGCAAATACTTAACTTTCGTTCTGTCACGCTCTTTTGTGAGAAATCTGCAGAGACAGGACGATACTTACCCATTTGCTTAGCGAATTTCTCAATGGGCATCGTCAAATAATATTTTTTATTCTATAAATCGAAAATATAGACAAATATAAGAAACTAATTTGAATATTTTCTTAATTGTTCATGTAAATATTTTTTTATTAATTATTTAAAAGTTTTGTGTATGACGTCACCACAGGCATTATGTACTGAGTTCATTGCATTCATTCATGCTTTTAAAAAATAAAAATATGTAGACGTTTGACAAATGTCAGTGTCAAATCAACAAGAAGGTTATTTTCTCAGTTATTTGACACTTTTGACAGTTGTAGTTGACGAATGTATTTTTTTAAATACCTATTTGTAGGCAATGGCATACCGCATTAGAGGCTATGATTACGTCATCGAAAGAAAATGAAGTTTTAACATTTTTGGCGGAAATATTAATAATCCGTTTTAATTTTACTTATTTAAACCCCTAATAGTAATCAGTATGCCTATTCCTCGAAATGGTTTTCAATTTGCGACAATCGATGCCTCACTGATCAATGCCCATTCAGAAACCGGCAGTCAGACGACTATACAACGTGTTACAAAAGGTCCTAACACTTTTTGAAGGGTGTACAACCTACTGTTAAACATGGTGACATTCCTGTAAATATTTGCAAATTTATTTTATTTTAAACCGTATTTTTTTTTGTCTTTGTATTTATTTCAAAACACACGATTGTGTGCGTTGGTGCATTTACATAGTTTTAAGTTGATGAAACATGGTGAAACACAATGGAAACCATATTTTAAAAAATACCTTTCTCCCGCCACAGCGCTAACATTTTATTAATTTAAAAATCAACGGAACGTCAAAAAAATATTGTACAGTCAGCCACACGCTGGGATACCCATGCCGCGCGCGGTAAGATCTACCATGGGGTATCATTGACTGTGGCCGACCGTACAAGCTACGACTTACTTCGGATCAAATGGCTTGTGAAACCACTCGTTTAGTTTTACTTCAGTGTAAGTAAGGCTAAGGGGCATTTCGTTGCGCACGTCGTCACTGAGCCTTACAAATTATTGTGTACATTACCTTAGCTTAGGCGGGTTGCTACTGTACGTCCTTAAAAGATAAGGCCTTTATTCTCCTCCCCTTTCTCTAACAGTAAGATGTAGCCAGTGCAAGTATACAATATCCCACAAGCTGGGTAAAGGCCTTCTTGCGGATTTGCGATTTTCGTGTTGCGGGTATTGCGCCTCAGACGCCCAGGTTTCCTCACGATATGTTCCTTTACAGTTAGCGGGTATTCTTACTACAAAGTTAATCACAAATACGAACGAGTTTTGTCGCGATGTTTTTTATCACTGAGTACAGCGGGGGGAGCATGACTTTTATCGAGGCGGATTTATCCAACAAAATGGCGGTTTATCAGCATTTTTGACGTCTATAGTGGATTATATATCGCTCTCGACGATATATAACTCCGCCGGATAAATCCGTCTCGATAAAAGTCGTGCTACGAGGACTGGTCTCTTGACCTATCAGTGTCAGTTTCTCGAATGTTTCTATAAAATATCTTGCTTCATTATTTTGCATTTCGTAAACGGTTAAACTTACGTGACAGAAATACAAGTAAGCTTAACAGTTTACGAAATACAAAATGTGCAGTGCTTACGAAAGTGTCAGAAAAATCTGAAAATTTAAGGTCAATTTTTTTATATCTTTATTCCTGAAACCAATCAAAATCTAAATGTCATTTCCAACAACTTTTTTTCTACAAAGATAATGGTAAAAACAATCCCTTCATTAAATTTAACAAAAAAGCATAATAGGGTGAACAATACTGTAACAAACGAGACGAAACCTCAACACCGTCAACATTTTATTACACAACATTACACTGAGACATTGTCGACAGTATCTAGAGGTACGTCGGAGGCCGATTACTGATGATGAGGTAACGTGAGACAGAACAGTGGAGCGGCGCGCGGAGTTTATCATATTATTTCTCCAGTTACACGAGTACTACATAAAACATTAACTTTAAACTCTTTACTTGTCTAAAACAATTATACAATGTGTTACAATAAAGTCCTGCCATACTGGAGGATCTTTCAACTCATTAACCCCATCCAGAATACAGGGTGGATTTTTGAGACGGGCAGTAAGGGCAGGTACCTTAACCGTTAACAGTTAACAGTTACAGGAAAACGTTCTTAGGAGACCTTCCATAACTTTTTGAGGTATTATAAACTACTTTTGACTTGTGCAAATTTTATTCATAGGTTTTAAGATCTGGGATCTAGACCGATTGGTCCTAAACATAATTATTAAGCTTAAGGATTCTCATTTCACGGCACGTTTTTAGCAAAAAACTCATTTAGATCTCAATTGTTTTGTCGGTGAAATCGATAACCACGCATAGTATACTTGAACTTGGCTCCAAAATTTTCACATATTTATGTTTTTGGTGGGATAAAAATATTTACATAACCACTTTGTCAACTTGATATTTTAACTTGTCGTCTCCCCTTTTATGTAATGCTGTCGCCGGAAACATAAAGGAAAGGAGAGTGTGAAGAAAAAAAATAATAGCAAGCACCCTTGTTATTTATGTTTCCACTTCACGTCTGACTCGTTCGAATTGTAGCCGGCGAAGTGTGAGTCGAGATCTTTTAAAACTGAAACTTCCCTCGTTATCTTGAAGAATATCCTTTAGAATGAGATCGAAATGAATTTGTTTTATTACTCTTTTTTTTCTTTCGAGAACAAGACATCGTGGCTGCCATAAAAAGCCCATTAAAAGTATTTATAAACCAAGTTATAGGAGACTAGCTTTTCGCCCGCGACTTCGTCCGCGAAGACTTATAAGAAGTTGCCTGGGTACATCTTTCACCATTATCAAATTAGCATGAATAGAGTCATGGGTGTGTATTTTTGTAAGCTACTCGTATCTCTATTCCAAAAGTCATCCAAATCCGTCGTGCAGTTTCAGCGTGGAAGTGTATGTGTTGTGTATGTGTGTGACCAAATTGGTAAAGATCAAATGAATCCAACAAAAAAAAAACATACTTTGAACCTTTTTGGCCGATTTAGGTTTATCATTATTATTGTTTTCTTCATGCTTAGTAGATTTGCTATAAAACGCAACTGTAGTTAAATGTTCATTGAATAGTTGCAGCTTTAATGGTTCCGGCATTGTTATTGATACTAAATCAGGAAAACTCTTAAAATGTTTCCACCCTTTTTGATGCTGAAACATGTGTTTAATTATTATTTCTGATTTAATACACGACTACTTAGTTTCAAGTTAATCTGAATCCAATAAAATGATAATTTCATACAAATTTTGAACCCCGTTTTGGCCGTTTTAGAGTTAACATTATTACTTTTTTCTTCATGGTTGGTAGTTTTGCTATAAAACGCAACTGTAGTTTTTCAAAGTTGTAACTTGAATGGGTTGGGCCCAGCATTGCTACTACATCAGGGAAAAATATTCAACGTTTCCACCCATTTTAACCCTTCATTCGCTGAAATGAGAAAAATGCTGAAACATGTGTTTGATTATTTCTGATTTAGCATACGAATACTTAGTTTCAAGTAGGTATATCAGACAAAAAAATGTATTTCATACAAACTTTTAACCCCAGTTTGGGCATTTCAAGGGTTAACATTGTTACTTTTTTCGTCATGGTTGGTAGTTTTGCTATAAAACGCAACAGTAGTTCAAATTTCAAAGTTGTAACTTAAATGGTTTGGACCCAGCATTGCTACTATATCAGAGAAAAATCTTCAACGTTTCCACCCATTTTAACCCTTCATTCGCTGAAATGAGAAAAATGCTGAAACACGTGTTTAATTATTTCTGATTTAGTATACAAATACTTAGTTTCAAGTAAATCGGACAAAAAAAAATATTTTATTTCATACAAACTTTGAACCCCGGTTTGGGCATTTGAAGGGTTAAAATTATATTCTTTTTTTCATGGTAGGTAGTTTTGCCACAAAACACTACTGCAGTTTCAATTTCATAGTTGTAGCTTTAATGGTTTAGGCCTGGCATTGATACTACATCAGGAAAAATCTTCAAACTTTTCTACCCCTTTTAAGCCTTTTATGGACAGAATTTTGAAAAACGCTGAAACACGTGTTTAATTGTTTCTTATTTAATATACAAATACTAAGTTTCAAGTTAATCGGACCAAAAATAAATTTTATTTCATACAAACTTTGAACCCCGGTTTGGGCATTTGAAGGGTTAAAATTATATTTTTTTCTTGATGGTGGGTAGTAATGCTATGAAATGCAACTGCACATTCAATTTGAAAGTTGTAGCTTCAATGGTTTGGGCTCAGCATTGCTACTACATCAGGAAAAAAACTTCAACGTTTCCACCCATTTTAACCCTTCATTGGCTGAAATGAGAAAAACGCTGAAACACGAGTTTAATTTTTTCTGATTTAGTATACTAATACTTAATTTCAAGTAAATCGGACCAAAAAAAAATTTTATTTCATACAAACTTTGAACCCTGGTTTGGGCATTTGAAGGGTTAAAATTATATTTTTTTCTTCATGGTAGGTAGTTTTGCCACAAAACACTACTGCAGTTTCAATTTCTTAATTATAGCTTTAATGGTTTAGGCCTGGCATTGATACTACTTCAGGAAAAATCTTCAAACTTTTCTACCCCTTTTAACCCTTTAGTGGGCAGAATTTTGAAAAACGCTGAAACACGTGTTTAATTGTTTCTTATTTAATATACAAATACTAAGTTTCAAGTTAATCGGACCAAAAAAAAATTTTATTTCATACAAACTTTGAACCCCGGTTTGGGCATTTGAAGGGTTAAAATTATATTTTTTTCTTGATGGTGGGTAGTAATGCTATGAAATGCAACTGCACATTCAATTTGAAAGTTGTAGCTTCTATGGTTTGGGCCCAGCATTGCTACTACATCAGGAAAAAAACTTCAACGTTTCCACCCATTTTAACCCTTCATTGGCTGAAATGAGAAAAACGCTGAAACATGTGTTCAATTTTTTCTGATTTAGTATACTAATACTTAATTTCAAGTAAATCGGACCAAAAAAAAAATTTATTTTATACAAACTTTGAACCCTGGTTTGGGCATTTGAAGGGTTAAAATTATATTTTTTTCTTCATGGTAGGTAGTTTTGCCACAAAACACTACTGCAGTTTCAATTTCATAATTGTAGCTTTAATGGTTTAGGCCTGGCATTGATACTAAATCAGGAAAAATCTTCAAACTTTTCTACCCCTTTTAACCCTTTAGTGGGCAGAATTTTGAAAAACGCTGAAACACGTGTTTAATTGTTTCTTATTTAATATACAAATACTAAGTTTCAAGTTAATCGGACCAAAAAAAAATTTTATTTCATACAAACTTTGAACCCCAGTTTGGGCATTTGAAGGGTTAAAATTATATTTTTTTCTTCATGGTGGGTAGTTTTGCTACAAAACGCTACTGCAGTTTCAATTTCATAGTTGTAGCTTAAACGGTTTGGGCCCGACGTTGACACTACATCACGAAAAATATTCATACATTTCAACCTCGTTTAACCCTTAAACTGCTAAAATTAGAAAAAAGCTAAAACAGGTGTTAAATTATTTTTGATTTAATATACGAATTCTTAGTTGCAAGTAAATCCGGACAAAAAAATTTTTTTTTTTCATACAAATTTTGGACCCCGTTTTTACCGCCTTAAGGGTTAAACTTGACGTAAATCTATCTTAACCCGTAGCGTGTCCACAAATTACAACTATTGTCAAATTTTCATTGTTTTGGCATTAGCGGTTTTGTTCCAGCATCGATCGTAACTGGTGAAAAAAATCGAAAAATTTTGGCACCCATTTTAACCCTTAAGAACATAGAAATGAGAAAAAATCTGAAATAGGTGTCAAGTCATTTTAAAAAAAAAGTACAAAAAATCAAGATTTAAGAACAAAAGACCAAAAAAAAATTTTTTCCCATACACACTTTCAGCCCTATTTTGACCCACTAAAGGGTTAAATAAAAAAAAATCGCTTCTTAAATGAACCCTCCACCATATAACGCAACTTTTGTCCAAATTTCATACTTATAGGTTCAGCCGTTTGGGCTGTAGCGTGATGAGTCAGTCAACCTAAGCCTTTTATATATATAGATTATTTCTCGTCGCCCGTCGTCGTGGTTTCTAGAGGGTGTTTTTTGGTTAATGACACCCGACCCAGGGAAGATAGTTTGATAAATGGTTTGGGCCCGACGTTGACACTACATCACGAAAAATATTCAAACGTTTCAACCTCGTTTAACCCTTAAACGGGTAAAATTAGAAAAAAGCTAAAACAGGTGTTAAATTATTTTTGATTTAATATACGAATTCTTAGTTGCAAGTAAATCCGGACAAAAAAAATATTTTTTTCATACTAACTTTGGACCCTATTTTTACCGCCTTAAGGGTTAAACTTAAAGTAAATCTGTCTTAACCCGTAGCGTGTCCACAAATTACAACTATTGTCAAATTTTCACTGTTGTGGCATTAGCGGTTTTGTTCCAGCATCGATCGTAACTGGTGAAAAAAATCGAAAAACTTTGGCACCCATTTTAACCCTTAAGAACAAAGAAATGTGAAAAAATCTGAAATAGGTGTCAAGTCATTTTAAAAAAAAAGTACAAAAAATCAAGATTTAAGAACAAAAGACCAAAAAAAAATTTTTTCCCATAAACACTTTCAGCCCTATTTTGACCCACTTAAGGGTTAAATAAAAAAAAATCGCTTCTTAAATGAACCCTCCACCATATAACGCAACTTTTGTCCAAATTTCATACTTATAGGTTCAGCCGTTTGGGCTGTAGCGTGATGAGTCAGTCACCCTAAGCCTTTTATATATATAGATAGATAGATTTGTGGTCTTCGGCTAAACTAATCTTGCTACGTCAAGAAAAATATATATATTAATACCTACATAGAAAAGAGAGTTATGCCCGATTTCCCCAACTATACTTAATTTCTAAGAACTTCTTTAACTTTTTTAAGAAGTCCAAGCGTAATAATTATGTTTGCAAAAATTACGCTAAGGACTTCTTAAAAAAGTTCGGGCATTAGAGGTATAAGCTAGGTGGATGTCGGGATGCAACACTTGGATACTCATATCGCGCGCGACATAAAAACTTCAACAGAAAAAAATATTCTACCGTATTGCTGGCTGTACAAGGTTATGAAAGAGCTAGCGTCCGACCTAAGTATGTAGACTTATGCTGCACGTATATTATAGTCTGACTCTTAAACAGTGACGATTAAATAACCGTATCCTGGCTATGATAGCCAATAGGATAGACTGCCTTTATGTGTGAGTAAGTCCACATCAGTCAGTACAAAAGTGACCGTGTAAATATGAAATGTGTCTGTGTTTTGTACATAATTTACCTACCGACTGTGTCTATGTTTTTATTTATATGTTTGGTTGGTAGTTGGAGAGCTGGTGACCAATCGAGATATTTTTTCGTACAAGGCTGGGAGTTAGTAGGCTGATAGAGTAGACTTCGCTGAGTCTGGGAAAAATATTTTTTTGGTCCGGTCGCGGTTGAAAGTTAGATTTTTTCGACTTTGAAAGTTTAAATGTATGGGTTGAGTCATTTCTTTTTTGTCTACAAGGCTGGGAGTTTTTAGGCTGCCTTTTTAGTCTCCGCTGATCATGAAATCACTATTTATTACTACCCCAACGCGGTAGAAATATTGTTTTTTATAACGTAGAAAGTGTGAATTTTTGAGTTATAAAAATCAAACTTTCAACCACGCTCGGCCAAAAAACAAATATTTTCTTGTTCAACGGAGTCTCAACAACTAACCTAGAAGTTTCTAGCTTTGTACGACAAAAAAATATACTGAACCCATACATTTAAACTTTCAAAGTCGAAAAAATCTAACTTTCAACCGCGACCGTGCCAAAAAAATATTTTTCCCAGACTCAGCGAAGTCTACTCTATCAGCCTACCAACTCCTAGCCTTGTACGAAAAAATATCTCGATTGGTCACCAGCTCTCTAACTATGGGCCTTTGTTGCCAAAATAAAGAAGTTTATAATAATAATGCAGCTGAGAGTATGCTATAGGCTGAGTAGAATAAGCAGCAAAGCCGATGCCATGAATAAACTCGTAGCTCGCTAGGAGCTACGCACGTAGCACTAACGTCATGAGCTACGCGGGACCGCTACGATTTATTTGAGGCAGCATCGGCAGCAGTGACACTCAATCGATTGTACCATTATAACATTAAGAAAGATGGCAACAAAATAAAAATAAAAAAATAGAAAGAACTTTATTCAAAAGCAAAATAATCAAAAATTACAAACTCATCCTATTACAATACATTTTGATACATTTCTCACTCCTAGTTTGAGCGAGTTAGCCAAGTGTAAATAAAGAGCGACAGCTACAAGTGCCCTTCAACAACAATTATCTCTTCACTACGCCAGACAAACAAAAAAAAGTTGAAATAATTTCGACATTAAACTCACCTTTCTCTTTAACATCGTTTGAAGAACCCAAAGTTAGCCCAATTTATTCCCTAAATGTCCCAAAAAAGTTCGGTTCGGCATCCTATAACAATACAAAACCCGAGAGACCGAGGGAAAAAAATTGTCTCAATTCGTAAGTGGAGTTAACGATCGGAATTTTCAATTGTAAGCTGTTCTCAGACGCTTACGTGTAGTCCCCCAGGTACAAGGAATGGGCAGGACTGACCCGCCATTAGCCCGGCTATACCCAGCTATATCCCGACTCCAAGTGACCCGAACAAAATACGCTAAGTCGCGCGGAGGGTTGCTAGTCTGTTTGTACGTTGTTTTATGGTAATGAAAAGCAAACGGCGAAGTTTCCTCCTGGCTAATAGAGTTACAGCGGCGAATTACTGACTCGGGCAAACATTGATATAGTAGCAGTTTGTAAAAACTGGTCATTAAGTTTTCTAAAGCAGCTGCCGACCAAGTTATGGGTGGGCAGCCGGCTTTATTTTTAAATATTCAACAATGTCATTCATTACATATTAATTCGACAATTATTGCAATTAATTAAAAGTAATTAATTAATTACAAATTTAAATAATAATAAAATCAATGAATGATTCATCGCATTAAAAACTTAGTAATTAAATAATTTAAATTTATAAGAATGAAAGACTTTCGTAATGAGTTAAAAATAAAATCAAATTGCAATTAGAAAAATAAAATAAACTTAATTTCTAAAATTATGCAATAAATGGAAAAAATATATAGGTTTAGACATTTCAAGAAGTAACAAAATTAAAATATTCTGACATGTCATTAAATTTAATTATGGTCTGTTATTATATTGATGACGATGATAATGATGTTCGCCAGTTTGCGCAAACAATCGCGTTTTATTAGAACGGTAGCAAAAAAGTTGTAAAATACTTATGGATTTATGGCTACGTATGTTTACCCAATGGGTTCAAACATTTACATACAATATGTACCCTGACCAAAACCCTGTCTCAAGGGAAACAAATGTCTCAAAATATACCTAAACAAACGTGTGTAGTATCATTTGATCCCTATTTGGCCATTCGCAAGAAACATAAAAACCCACAGAATCTCCGTACTTACAGAAACTTCCACGAATAATTTCTTGGAGCAAATAGGGAACAAAATCGTAAGACCCACGCAACTGCTTACTTGCTCACAAACACCTATTTGATGACAAGTGAGGATTGCATTGGTGTGAGTGAGGCAACAACGTCTGTAATTATAGATGGCAAAAAGCATTTTGTTGGGCTGCAAGTAGGGTGAAAGAATTTATACTTGGATTTTCACACACACTATTACAATTATCACTTTTCTCCGAAAATTAAATAAGAAGGTAGATAGCCCATGTCCCGCGCTCCAGCTCCGACTTGGACAGTTCTGCGACAAGGAAAGGGTCGGGTCCAAACTCCGCCGATGTGTTATCATGGTAATTACGTGTCACCAAAAGAAAATCTATCATCCAGGCCTCCTTTTTCCGCCGGACCAACCGAATCCGCCGAGATATTTCAGCGGTCACCGTGGCGAAGCAGATTTCTCGCATGAATTCGACCGTGCAAAAATCCAATCTCGTCATGGGACTTTTTCAATTTAATGCTGACCATTGATAGTCGCATAAAAATATACGACTCATTTGACCACAGTCTTTTTTTGAATAAAAAATCGGCCAAAAACCAACTGTCTGTGCTGACTGTGCTGTGTTCCGTTTGGGTTCCAATTATGAATGTAATGTGGTCAGCGATTGTATCTTTTGTGATTTCGTTTTCATCAAAAACGGCCGGCCAAGAGCAAGTGCGAGAAGGAAATATTATGCTTTACGACGGGAAAGACGGACCGAGTAGAGGCTCTACATGGAATTTGTGAAGCATTTCAAAATTATGCACTACTCAATGGACGAGTACAACATACATTTACAGAAACAGGGTATGACGCAAGTAGCGGTCAATTTTGATGCTGACCTTAACGAAGGTGAGGAAGATAAAGGTCCCCAACGTGCTAAACAAAAAAAAGTAGACCCTGAGATCGCAATGATGATCAAACAAATTCTTAAGAAGAAAAGAGGGCATCGGTACGTGGATTTAATTCCTCAACACTTACTTTAATTTAATTAAATATTATACTTCACATTTGTCGAATGTCGATGACAAGGTGTTATTTTGTGAAGTGACACCCGACTCAGGGGTGATTATTTCCACGATACCGAAGCCAAAAAATAAATAAAAAAGAGTAAAAATATGTCAGTGAAAAACACCCAATAATCATTAAATTGTGGCCTCCCGTAATAATATACTAACGCTTGCGGCTAACGCTTGCGGCGAGTCGGGCGCCACGTCGCGCGCGCGCTTTGAGAAGGCGTGGTCCGCACGTGTCGTCGCGGTCATTATAGAACAAATTGAACAAGGTAACATTCTGTATGAAAATAAATGCCTTTTAGTTTCAGGCGTTACTAAAACTATCTTCCCTGAGTCGGGTGACACTGACCAAAACAACACCCTGTATAGGTTCATCTTGATAATATACATTTGAATTGTATAGATAGATGAAAACATTGACCCAAGCAAACAAATCAAATTCTAAAACGAAAAGTTACACTCTAAAACCCGGCCATTTACTATGAAATCTCTAGACCTAAGTCTATAACAGAACTATTCAATTTCGTGAGCCAAATTGTTGGGATTTCCGCTCGGATGAGAGTCTCTCGAAGGGTTAAGCTAGTTGTGAAGTTTATGTTTGTATTCAGCGGGGGAAGTTGTCATAAATATCGGGGCCTCTGCTTGTCTAACTCGAACGAACTACATCAAATGGCTTTGTTGACTGTTGGAAAGTTCGCGCGCCCAATATCCTGACGTCTGTGCTGTGCGGAACGATTACCGCCCCTTATTATCACGTAACTTATGTCGATTCTCTGCGCACAATATTATACAGCTTGTTACAAAAAGGTCCTATGATACTTCAGGCGTTCGTTTAACTCGTCAAAACAAGCTAGTTTTACTATGGAGCCAACTGCAACATTCCGAAAAACTATGGATGGATCTTTATTGAGCACAAGGTGCACACATAACAGTAATAGTTCTTCTTTGTCTACCCCTAAAGAAAGTAATTACCAATATTTTATGATTACCTTAACTTCATGATCAGATGTGGTATATGCAGTGGTCTTTGCTCTACTGTGGTATATGCCGTGGTCTTTGCTCTACTGTGGTATATGCCGTGGTCTTTGCTCTACTGTGGTATTTCAACTATTCACTCGTTGCATCGGGCCTAGGACTGTTCCATACCAAAACCCAGATGGAGCGGCTGATATTTTGTTCGAGATTTAGCTGTTGGCCCCATAGTTAAAGTTACTAGTATTTATTTGTTTTCCGTAACACCCTGTATTCACCTACAAGCAACTAATATCATGTAAGTTTATTACTTTGTACCAGAGTGGTAATACAAACTGAGAACAAGTTAGCTCTTGAGTTAATAGAAAGCGATTTATAAGCCATTTAAGTTCTTGACAGCTACTTTAAAGTTTTCAATTACAATGAAGTCTCTCAAATGTGAATTGACAAAAGATAATTCAATGGCACAAATACAAAGGAGCATGGGCTCTCAAAAACTAGAAACAAGAGTGGCTAGAATTTCTATTGTTGAAGTGTAGTGGTACGAAGCAACCTAATCCAGCCAAGAGGCACAATTGTGTAAATGCATCATCTATTACCGCCCAGCACAATCCCTTTAAAATGTATCGTGAATGTATTATGAAATAATTAAATCGTTCAAGTTGTAGCGATATCAGAACGAATGAGTCAAAACGCCTTATGAAATAAAAGGATGTTGAAAAATAGAATTAGCAATTTCATCTCCTCAACATTCTTCAAAAACGGGTCGTGATCATAACAATCACAATCTCTTCAAATGATTGCTCGTGTCGAACAAATACCTACGCTTTGAAGTTCATATTTCATCCGTCATCTTTGAAATTATTATTAAAAGGGACTTGTCGCGTGGTTTCAATAATAATGCCCCACGGAAATCGCAGTAACTTTGTCGTTTCCAACAAATTTCAATATTTCTTCCACAGAGTATAGATAGATAAAGACCTGATAATTTTGTACACTTAAAAAATTTACATAAAAAAAGACAGTCTACAATGGTATTTCTGTCCCTAGTTTATGCCATCTAAACATCGAAGGCAATGCATCGTCCGCGTGGTCACTTTACCCATCTATTGCATGTAGAAGCGCCACTGTATGGTTTTTTTGTTGTCATCTTAATAAAAATTGTTTCACCATTGATGTTGGAGTTATACAATTGGACCCTGAGCGAGACCGAGGGCCGACCGTCCCGACGAGCTCTCGATAGCCGTCAATGTCCACGGTACGTGACTTTTCCGAGCGAAAGACAGCGGGAGCCCGTCTGACGCATTTTTCACGAGAATAGATTTTGCGCGAGGAAAAATTGCAAATTTCTGCAACGATGCCACGCGAGTTTGTCACGAGCGTTAAGAAATATTCGATCGGGGATTTTTCATTTCACGGTGAGCTGGGATGTTGACGCTAATGTATATGAGATAGGTGCAACATGATACCTGCAACTTACCGTCTGCGTTTATCGTCTGGAAAACATCTGCACGTAGGTAGGTATTGGCATTACAATTTCTACTTTACATAAAATTATGGTAGCATTTGCTTTGACTGCAACATACAGTACCAAAAAACCGTCGAAACCGTCGACCAGACATCTGAGTCGACACTTTTTCTTATAGCGTTGCTTCTAACTAGAAGTTGCGAATTTACCGGATATATTCCCGCTGGAGAGGACAAGGTGGTAGGAATACAAGTAGGTAAGTTTAACCGTTTACGAAATACAAAATGATGTGAAACATTTTTTTCATCTCCCACGCTCGGAAAGTTTGCTGTTACTAGTAACTTACGATCGTGTAAAGGCCGGATTTAAACTATCTGAACTTTTGTGCGCTTCGAAATTTGAACGCGAGGCCGGGACAGTCTTTCCCGCGCCCTATGGTTTTGAAAAAGAAAAAAACACTGGCCGTTTAAGTAGATGCCAGATCCCGATGGAAAATAAAACCTCATTCATAGTTCGTTTAAACGCGTATTTCAGCGAAAGCGATTGTTCGTGCCCATTCTCTATACAAAACTGTGAATGTAAATGGTGCATAAGCATCTTTTAAAAAGGTAAAGTCACGGAATAGAACATTCAGAAACGCGGTTTCTTCTTATAGTCTTTTCAATATTTTGTACACATATTTATTTTTAAATACCAGTAAATAAAAAAAATGCTGCGCTTCTGTTTTATCAAATAGATAATTATGTTTTGGTTTGTGAAATACATTTTTTCAAACGATATTACTAATTTCATTTTTATCTCCTACAAATTTTTAATTTATATGGTATAAGTTCAGAATGCACCCGGAAAAAAAAAACATTCTTTTATTTACATTATTTTTGTGTCTGGATAAATAAACTTCAGGAAATTATTAATAAAACGAATGGTTTTAATACCAACGAAGCTCAAAACTTTAGTGCGGCAGCCGTAACTACAGTAAAATATGCTTTTAAAAGGAACTTATTTGACTCACCTGTTTTGCCTGTAAGTAGTTGTCTATAGAGTTTGTCCCGCTTGGCTAACAAAGTCATTTCCTCGCTTCTGTGAGATGAAAAGTTTTGTGTTTCGCACGAATGCAATATTATTTGCGTCTCGTGCTTCTGAATACCTCGCTACGCTCAGGTTTCTTTTTTTGAACCACTCGCTACGCTCATGGCTCAATTTTAGAAACCTTCGCTAGCTCGGTTTTCAATACAAGCACTCGCCGCAAACAATAATTTTGCATTCTTGCATAACAAATAACTATTTTTAAACGGTTTTATTTAGCTCACCCCGTTTGTTTTATTTTATTATTTATTCTTTATTCTTTCTTGGGTCAAATTTAGTAATTCAAATTTCACCCTCTTCCTGTCAACCGATTAATCTGAAATTTTGTATACACTTTGGATTTTGGTGACAATACAATTATGTTTATTCATTATCAATATAAATTCAAGATGGCCGCCGCTACAAAATGGCGGATAATTTATGTTTTATTAATCCCATCAATATGGGTATCAAATGAAAGGGCTCAGCAAGCAAAATACAATATACTATAAAAAATTGAAATCCAAGATGGCGGCCGCTACAAAATGGCGGATAACGTAGGTTTTATCAATCCCATCAATATGGGTATCAAATGAAAGGGCTCAACAAGCAGAATACAATCTATACTTATAATAAAACTCTAGCGAAGTCAATTCTGTACATTGAATATTTTTAGAAAAAAACTAGCAGGGGTTACTAAGTAAACTATACTGAATTCAAAAATGCAAAAAAAACGGTTTATGTCTGTCTGTCTGTCTGTCTGTCTGTCTGTCTGTCTGTCTGTCTGTCTGTCTGTATGAACACGATAAACGCGAACACCGCTGAATAGTTTTCAACCAAACTTAACATGGTCGTAACTCACGTTTCTGGGAGTAACTTAGGCTATCCAATGTTTTGAATACATTGCGGGTTGCAATTTTAACTTCGTTTTTTGTAAGAAATATTCATAATTTTGATATGGCTTCTTGAGAAGGTATGTTAAGAAGGTGATACTAAACATATTTCTGCAACAAAAAAAAAAGTCCGACTTTGAACCACATTTTTTCGAAAACCTACATTGCGGGTTGCAATTTTTAACTTGATTTTTTGTGAGAAATATCCATAATTTTGATATGGCTTCTTAAGAAGGTATATTAAGAACGTGATACTGAACACATTTCTGAAAAAAAAAAAGTCTGACTTTATTATCTCGGAAACCGTTGATTTCCCAGGCATAGTTCTTTGGGCAAAAATGTTCGTTATGATGAGGACTATACGTATACGTACGTATACGTGGCCTCCCGCTTTGTTGGCGGTTTTTTAACACTCTGTATAATAGCACGCTACGACTTTTGGCATTTGGGGCGCATATTGTAAATGAAAAATCGGCATTTGTTTTTATTTTATTTTGGCGGAAAATGTTAGTTCTACAAGCGTAGCATAAGGCCGGGTTAGAGCGAATCTATGGGTTTAAAACAATAGGTATCTCACTCTTTTGTTTGACGTAGAGCGGGATGGATAGAGCCATAGATACGCTCTAACCCAGCCTTATGATGCTTGCTGGAGGGAATTGTGAGTGGTTTTCGGTGGAGGTCGGACAAAGTTCATCGATGTTAGAAATGTAGTACTGTTGCGTCGCGGTCGAAATCTTCTGGGTTTGAACCCACGTGAAATTTTTTTTTGTGCCTTTTTTAAAATATTTACTCTACTGAGCCCAACTTCATATTAAAAAAATATATTTTGTTTGCCGTAGAGCGGGATAGACAGAGTTATTTGCGGTAGATACGCTCTAACCCAACCTCATGCTTTGCTTGCTGGCTTAGCATGAGAATGGGTAAGACCTTATCTATGGGCTTATAACTTTATCTATCCCACTCTACGTCGAGGGAGATACATAATAAACCCCCATACTTCCCAGGCAATTCTTATGCTAAGCTTCCTGGTATCTTACACGGGCGATACCTAATCTAAACAAACATATTTAATCATAAATGTATTGTTTAGATTAGGGCAGATGTGGGCACAAAGACAGACACACAGACAGGCACACCCTCATAAACACATAAACAGACACACACACACAAAGCTATCAAACTTATGACACCCCTCTTTGTTGGTCGGGGGTTAAAAAAACCTTCCTTTTGAGTTTTGCTCCACAGTCGAATTTAAATTAAATGTCAAATGTGTAAAAACGCATACGAAGTCGCGGGCACAACTAGTATACTATAAAAAACTGAAATCCAAGATGGCGGCCGCTACAAAATGGCGGATAACGTAGGTTTTATCGATCCCATCAATATGGGTATCAAATGAAAGTGCTCAACCAGTATAATACAATGTACTATATGAATTAAACAGAATGCGAAATAAAAACTAAAAACTAGAAAATAAAAATAGGTAAAAAAACTTTTTAAGTTAAACGGTTTTATGTTAAACATACATTGCAATGTTTAAGATAAATGTACTAAAAACCAAAAAATAATAAAATAGATACAGTCGTGGGAATTATAAACATATGCATAGACTAGACTAAAATAAAACCGTGGGGCACGTCAACTGCCTAATTATAGTGTAACATTACAAAACAAACATTTTAATCAACGATTGTAGACAATTGACGTGCCCCACGGTTTTATTTTAGTCTAGTCTATGCATATGTTTATAATTCCCACGACTGTATCTATTTTATTATTTTTTGGTTTTTAGTACATTTATCTTAAACATTGCAATGTATGTTTAACATAAAACCGTTTAACTTAAAAAGTTTTTTTACCTATTTTTATTACTTATTGTTGATGTAGTCAACAAGAGCTATTACCGGGCCTTGCGGCACTGTGAGTAGTACTTTGTGGTGTCTTTCTTTGAGCTCACATGATTTGCAATTAGAATATAAACGAAAAATAAAGTAGGTATAACTTAAATTAAAGTAAAGTCCCTACGAGCTCTACCAATAAATCCGATTTTAATAAGGATTCTCATTTCTTATGGACCATGGACGGTCTTCAAAATTCACAGAGACCTTTTGTGAGGATGAAAGATAGCATTATATCCTTTACCGACTTAAGCCTGGGATTGGGATGCCCTTTAAGCAAAATGTAACTCAACAAGATTTGAAGATAAAATTACATTATTTTAGCCTGAGTATGTTTGTACTGTCTGCGACATGGTAGGATACTCATGTTTGTTTAATTTTTTTTTACATAGCCTTGATGTTAGTGTCCCACTGCTGGGCAAAGCCCTCCCCCACTTCAGTCCAGACTTTTTTCAGGCCACTCCGGCAGGTATATTCTATCGGCCTACCTCGACTTCGATGTCCATCTGCTGGCACCCATTCCGTGGCGATTCTTGCCCACATATCCGGGCACTAGTTTTACCCAACGTAATCTCCCAAACTGCATGATGACCTCGAGTTGGCTGAGTTGGCAGGATGCAGGATAGAGACGTGTGGAAGATTATAGGATAGAGGGACACAGTAGTGGGTTTAAAAAACATACATTTTAATTAAAAAGTCCGTACCTTTGCAACACTGAGGTGACGTAAAAATAAACATGAATAAACCTCGTGCGTTAGTTTTCACATCTGAAAGCAATCCCAAACTTACGGATGTCAAAATTTCAAAATCTGACAAAATCTATGAAACTCAGTGGGACTTCATAAATGGATCGAATTACAGGCACATAAAATGACAGTCTCATACCAAAATGATTGCCACCAGCGACCCCTTACTAACCTGGAAAACAATCATAAAATATTGGAGCACTCCTCAATATTGCTTCCACTCAAACTATAGTTGTCGAGAAGTAAGCCACGTGAATATTTTGTGCGTGAAATGTGACTTAATGTAGTGCTCTTTTCGTCTAACAAGAGTGGGATTCGAGGCGTCAAATCTCAATATACGCATTTTCCTTTTTCATCTGTGACATCACATCTGATTCACCTAGAAGGTTTACATATTCACACATCCTCATGTTTTATACGCCGGGAATGGCAGCGTGTGCAGCAAAACGTTTAAGTATTGTATTGAGCGTGCATTGAAACGTAATCATTTCTGTAGGAACCTCAAATACAAGTCTATACGTTTAATAGACCAGCGGTTTAGGAAAGGGTTGCTAGTTGTAAGTCACTTTATTCCACAATGAAAAAAAATACATACGTAAATGCAAAGATTACTTATCCACAAAAGTACTATACTCCGACTGACATTAATTCCCATATCGCCGGCGAGATAATTTCCAATTGAATAGCCGGATTTAATTTGCGCAGTGCATTATAATGGCGGCCAACTCGACGATATTAAAGTGTTATTATGACATCATTGGAGGCAATTAGGTTTGATATAGATCTACCTAATGTGCACTGCCTAGCTTTGAAAATGACCCAACTAGCTAGAGTAGCATCGACCAACATGGATACGATATTTCTCTCCGATTCTTCTGATCTACATATACTGGGAGAGACATGGGTAGTTTTATCGAGCTATAAACTTCACTAACAAAGAGCGGCCTGCTCTTTGTTTTGGTTTTCTGTTGCTACAAAACAATAAGTATGGTTACATGTAAGAAGCATTTTTGCGTTTTCGAATCACAGCAGAACAATAAAAACACTTAGCATTAAAAAAATACGTTGCTTTTGTCTTTACTCGCCTGACTCAGTAGCAATTTGATCGTTTTTGAATTGACCATCAAACGCTGTCAAATGAGCAAGTCCTGGAAAGAGTAAAGGAGAAGAGAACGTTGCTGAGGACAATAGAATGCAGAAAAGGAAAGATGCTGGGCCACTAGCTACATCACGACAAATTTACAACTAAATAATAGAAGGAAAGATCTCACGGAGAAGGTACTATAACCAATTTAAAGATAAGGTGGATGTTGTGACAGGCTGAAAAGGAACTATCCTGTGATCGATGTGGATGAAGAATGCTGCACCGACAAGAGGATACCTCAATATAATGAATGATGATCAAATGCTGATTTTGCTTACGTTTCCATCTCCGGTGAAATTGCCACTAAGAGGCCGTAAAGTCCCTTCAGTCAAAGGGAACTTGCTTGCAACGATGTTAGCAAACACTGAACTGAAGAAGTTCATTGGCGACGAATGGCATTGCTTAGTGTGTATTCTGCGGGCGAATGAGCCCACATATGGGCCGGTATTGAGAATGGAATGTCTGTCATAAAGGGGAATTCCTGGTCGTTCGCATTAGAGCCCGTTTTCCTGCAGCCCGGTATAAATGTGGGCAATTTGTGAGAGCGTTTATCACCTAAAGAAAAGTTCTGGCGACGTCTGAAACTGCTGTAATTCAGCGCTGAAATTCGAGGGTTAATCACGCTCCCCATACATCAACGCTTAATTTGATACGGGCAACTTTGTTTCTTGGTTTAGTTGAGGCTCCGGCGGCGCGGTCCGGTTTTCTGATAGCGATCTTTTGTAAGTGCTAAAATAGGTTTATATCTCTATCGCGGATTACAACTTTGGATATTACGTGCTTTTATAGCATCTCACTTTGGGCCAGGAGTTTCTTTTGTTATGGCTTTATGAAGCCTTTGTTACGTAATCTTTTTTGTATCTTTACGTGTCGCTATTTTAAATTATCAGCGTGAAACCCGCTTTTGTATGTCTGAAAATGCTGGTCTGTAGAGGTAGGTTGGCTGCTAAAATGAAGAGCGCTCGAGATAAAACTACAGCTTTACTAATACCGTAACATAAAAGGGTCCTAAACATGGAAAAATATAAGCGAGATATTTCATAAGTTACACAACATGGGAGCGTACAGGCAAGGTTTTACGCCGCCGACGTCCGTACAACATTTTATACTTAGTCACATCACATTGTGCTGACGTCGCCCCGCTCATCCTATCTCCTGCTAGGAGAATTTTACAATATATTCCCGTTCGGAATCAATTTACGTCGATAAAGTGTTACTTCGGGACCCGTGTCTTCCCATCCGTGAAAAAAGTCACGTAATATGGTAGCCGAACACTCTTTAAATGATAATAGCGCAATAAGAAGAGAAGAGTGACTGCCATGCTGGGGGTTGTGTTTATAAAAGAGTTTGTATGGATTTCGGAGAACTGTTTTGTTATTTTTAGATAAGTACTTGACTGCTAAGGACCTTTGGTGAACAGGGGGTCTACCGGCTAAGACGAAGCCGATTACCATTGGCGAAAATCGAAGTTCGATTTTTGAAATATGTACTGCCATCCAGTTCATTTTACTGCCAACCAGTAAATTTTTCATAAATCTAACTTCGATTTTCGCCAATGGTAATCGGCTTCGTCTTAGCCGGTAGTGGGTCAAAGATCCGTTTTACATGAGTGGGTATAAACATAATGATTGTCGTAGTCTATTCTTTTAGTTTAGATCCATTTTTTTCTTCAGGGCTTTTGAACCTGTAACTCTCGATTTAGGCATAGATTTGTTACAATACGGTTTCTGAATTGAGAATTTTGCTAAGCAAATCCTTAACTGTCGTTCTGTCACGCTCTTTTGTGAAAAATCTGCAGAGATAGGACGATACTTACCCATTTGCTTAGAGAATTTCTCAATTCAGAAACCGGGCCTATGAGACTCGGTGTAGGCAAGTGGTACGTTCTCACCTATGACTTAGGGCGGCTTGCAGATACTGCTGAAATCGAACTTAGGTTCTCCATACAAAATCTGTACCTTCTTTAGTTCAAAGTTTTGTTCAAATATTTGCGAATGTAAAATAGATACCACTAAACATTGTAGGGAAACCTGACAAACGAGGAATTTCCCAATATAATTTAATTTTGAAATATCCAATCAACGTTTTGAATTCGAAATAGTGATTAACCATTTATTGACCCTGGAATTTATATGGCCTGGCGTTTACTTAAAATGTGATGGGCAGTGAGTGTGTTGAGTTCTCTCTTTTCTCTGAAAAAGGGCCTTTGTCCAGCTATGAGTCATATAGGTTGAGAGGTGGTGACGATTCGAAGTATTTTATCGTACAAGGCTGGGAGTTGGTAGGCTAATAGAGTAGACTTAATTGAGACTGGGACAACATTTTTTTTGGGCCGGTCGCGGTGGAAAGTTTGATTCTATTGACTTTGAAAGTGTAAATGTATGGGTTGAGTCTTTTTTTTGTCTACAAGACTGGGTGTTTCTAAGCTGCTTATTTAGTCTTACTTAGTCAACTTATCACTTCCAGTGACAGTGACAGTAAGCACTAGTGGTAGCTGCTCTGATTACGAAATCATTATTATGGTAGAAATATTGTTTTTTATAACCTAGAAAGTGTGAATTTTTGGGTTGTAAAAAAATAACTTTCAACCACGCTCGGCCAAACCAGTCTAAACCACTAACCGAGAAGTTCCCAGCCTTTGACAAAAAAAAATCAATCCATACAATTACACTTTTAAAGTCGAAAATATCTAACTTTAAACCGCGAGCGGCTCAAAAAAATTTTTTTCTGTATCTCAGCAAAGTCTACTCTATCAGCGTATCAACTCCCAGCTTTGTACGATAAAAGACGTCGAATGGTCATCTGCTCTCAACCTAAATATGTAGGCTAATTTATCTAAAAAATATCCCACATCATATTCAGACAGCGAGTAAAACATTTCCATTGGCAGCGAGGCGATGCGAACCGCAGCTTCGCCCGGCATCCTTTCCGATATTTGAACGATAAATCATCCGTGAGTTTTGATGGTATTTGAAAAGGGACTAGAATCGTGTACAATTATTTATGGGTGTCGTGTTATGTGGTCGGGGAAGGTCGGGAGGGCACACCCATGGCCTTAGCTCGATTTACATGCATGAGTGAACAATGTTCTGCTTTCGTAACACTTTATGACTTATAGCAGTCCAGTCTCTCTACTTTCGATGCTGTTGACGAAATATCCTGTTGACCATAGGGTTACACCCTGCAAAAAGAGTTAGGACCAGGAAAGTGGAAATCCCTCGCCGGTTAGGTCCTTAAACTTTTGTAACACGATGTATACTGTGGAAATGTGGATGGATCTTCGATGGATCTTCCCGTGGTTCTTGGGTCATTTAAAGATGGAATAAGCTTTTCCCGCCTATTTACACATTCTTCCAGATTTTGACCGAATGTTTTACTCACAACGTGAGTCAAAAGAAAAATACGCTTGGCTAAATTCCCTGGGCATGGGTGAGGTTGCATAAATCAAAATAAATTTAACACGATCAATGTATCGACACTCGTTAGAGTCGTTAGCGTGATTGGGGAAACAAAATCAGGTTATGACTTGCTGTAACGGAATGAAAATCAATGTAAAACATTTTTTACGAGTAATTTCGTAACCTATCTCTACAAACGTAATCGATGATGAGGAGTTTCTTGATACACGTATACGGGCTCACTTTTTAGTCACCAGCCGAACTTTGAAAGTTCTCTCCATTCACTATTAGTTTTTTTCTAAAGCACTTATGAGTGGTCTTCTAGAACGTTACATAAACGGAATTTAAACAGAGTTCAGACTGTCGATAAAATAGTGCATGTTTCGACATGAAGGAAGGGATATTCAAATCAAAACATGCACTGTTTTATCGATAGTCGACACTACTAAACTCTACTTGAACTGAGTTTAAACAGAGTTCAAGTCGCGTTCTAGTTTGAACTGAGTTTAAACAGAGTTTAAGTAGCGTTCTAGTTTGAACTGAGTTTAAGTATCGTTCTAGAATACCACCCTAAAACACTAATGTAATCCTTACAATCTTTCTATTCATCACTACGAACAACTTTTACCTTTATTGTGTTTTTACTATCACATTGAGGGCCAAACAAATTGGGGTCAAGGCCCAAAAAATCGGTTAAAAAAAAAATCTGCTGTTTCATACATTTGGCGTAGTGCAGTTTTCTAGCGAGTGTTCTTATATTATGTTTTATAAAAATAGGTTTAGCCGTTTATGGGATACGCTTAGGTATTTGAAGCTTAAAAATATTTAATTTATGGGGGTATTTTTAATTTTTAATTTAGATGGGTCATTCTTTGAGAGGTCGATTTTTTTGGTCACACCCTAGTATCTACTAAACTATACATCACACAGTACTAAATTAGCACTTAATCGTCTACTTAACTAACGGTCCATTGAGGCATATCAAATAAAAACAATATTTTATAGAGGAAATTGCCTAAATATCCCTTTGAAGGTCAAAAAATGGATGATTTTGCGAGTATTTTGCATGTCACACGCGTGTGGGCCTGGTATGTTTTTGTTTGTGGTTTTACTCATGTGCCCACTACTATGCTAATTTATACCTTTCTAAATGCCCAATGAGTGCCTCTATCTAATCGTATATCCAACATTCTATTAGAATGAAAACTCTTGTGTCTGTAGACATTCCTAGAAATGTCACACGTCGAGCAAAGTTTAAATCGTGCAACGAAAGTATGTTTTTATACAAGCTTAAATACGCGGCAAGTTTCTAGTTACTGGTGCAAAATATCGTCAAATGGTCCTTGTCAACTATTATGGTTCGTATGTGTCGCTATCTTTCATGCCTAAACTTTTACGTAAGTTCTTGACTTTTTTTAAACTTTGGTTCTGTAAGGTAGCTGAAAGTGGTGGCACGTTTTGCTAGTATAGTAAACAAGACTACACTAAACTGTCCTAAGTACATGAATGCGTATATCCCTGAGTAGGTATTGTCGTAAAAATAAATACGATTGCTTCTATAGTTTAAGAGAAATAGCTACATTTTAGTTATTTCTGAGATCGGTGGCACTGAGATCGGTGGATTTAAGCCACCGATCTCAGTTATTAGTCAAGGATCTCAAAGAAGTTTTCAACATATTGTATCAATTTCACAGATTCTTTAGATACCACATCGAACGAGATGCTATGACTAATTCAAAATTTATCAGTTTGTTTCTATGGACTAAAGTTTAGACTTCATTTAAGCTATTAAGGTACTGTTTTTTGCAAGGAAATGTAATTTCACGCAAATAAAAAGCAAAATCCGTATACCTAGACAGACAATTTTAGTGTATAATTATTACAGTCACACGTATAATAGAGCATTGGTCGCCGATGCGAGAGAACCAGGTTCGATTCCCAGCGCAGGCATGTAACATGACTTTGTTTCTTTTCAAAGTTACATAAATTTGTAAATTTGAAGTAGCTAAACCCCTCCCTAATGTGAGGAAAAACATCGTGATGAAACCCGCAACTTAGTTGGCTCCACACGTAATGACTTCTCTTGTGGGCTAGGCCGACCAAGCTGTCAAGATGGTATAGGTGCTGGGCAAGCCTACTCCATCTAAACAATATCCCAGATACTGCAGCGCCGACTGGTCTCTTCACCCATCTAGTGTAAGTGAAGGTGCCACTGGACGCTGTATAAATAAAGATTTTTATAAGGTTATAAAATTCGCTCGGGACAGGATTTGAACCCGCAACCTTCTTGCATTCCGAGAAAAATTTTTAACCTTATAAAAATCTTTATAAAGATCCCTAGCACGGGTTAGTGCTTAAGAAAATACAAAAAGCTGTATAAATAGTTGCGAAGGCTTGTTGACTATAATTTTGCATGTTTAGCTTAGGAATTGATCTTTTACAATGATTTTATGAAAATAAAGATATGATTTTTTTGATAATTTTTATGATGTTTAATAGAAATGTTTTGCTTAATTTAGCCCCCTTTTATCTGTGTCAGTTCATGAGTGACGTTTAAATTTAGAAAAAACGTTTATTATTCACTGTAATTACTGTTTATAATAATTTTAGAAACTATCTGAGATCGGTGGCCTTTTTCCTGAGATCGGTGGCTTGTCAAAAAAGAAGATTTTTTTTTCATTAATCTATAAAGCCTACAGGTGTGCCTCATCGACATATTAACTAGTTTTTAAGCCATCTTTTACGGTGTATTTTTAGTTTTCACCTATCTTGAAAAAAAATAAAAGCCACCGATCTCAGCGAAGAACGCTTTTCTCAGGAATGACCGAGATAGAAGATAAAGTTTTATTGTACACCAAACGAATTCTAGAATTTAGTAGTAATCTACCCTTAACTTTATCGAAGCCGACCAAAATGAAGCATATTATTTTTGCAGTTACGCCAGTAATGGGCCGTCCTTAGTCAGAGCATGCCTGGCTTAGAGCACCCCGGGCCTACGGTCCGGAATATTATATTGGATCAAAAGGCCAAAATTTAATTCGTACCCCGCAGTGACAGCGAGGGATCTAGTTAACGCATGAATATTTAATTTAATTATCCACTATTCGGCTATATCGTAGATTTGTTTGCATAATCAGAAGATGTACGAAGCTTAAGGCGGTTAGGTCTGCGGGTATTAGCCAGCTGGTACCTACATTTACAATGGTAGAGCTCAAGGTTAGATGTTGTTAATAAAATGTTTATAGAGTCGATTATCGCTTCCGACTCTCAAAGTCCTATGCAATTATATAGAAATAGGTACCCCGGTAAATAATGTTTAACGATACTATGATTACATTGGTACCGGTGAATAGAAAAAAACATGGAAGCATTTCTTCAAGCTAACTCATTCTCTAAAATCGGCACACTCATCTACTCGCGCAGACAGCTTTGTTAAAAATATTTTAAACGAAAATGAAAACAAGAAACTCCATCATTGGTGGATAGTTTTCGCGCTATTGGTGTTGTTGGACGTATTATATCTACCGACATCGTCAAACTGACGTCTTCTCTAAGTGCCGGTTTCTGAAGTGAAAAAATCGCTAAGCAAATAGGTAAGTATCGTCCTGTCTCTGCAGATTTCTCACAAAAGAGCGTGACAGAACGATAGTTAAGTATTTGCTTAGCAAAATTCTCAACTCAGAAACCGGGCCTAAGTCACTTCTATCGAATTACTAAAATCGTGAGCTAGAACCATATTCTGTAGACTCCGTCCATACGAGAACCATATGCATTAGGTCATTTCTTAGGGCTATTGAGATCTCCATGTTTTCTTCTGCTCGCTGATTGGTACCTAATGTATGAGCTTAGGTTCAAACATTTAGGTAAGCAATGATTTCAATTACGTAAACTCTATGTCCCGTTTTAGGGCCGATCAAGTCCAAACGGAGGATGAAAACGGTCGTGTGTACCTTTCTGGCTTGATTTGACAGAACAATTGCGTTACATAACAAACAAGACCACCGTTTTGCTATTCAAATATCCAGTGGCACAAAGACAAACTGGTTACGCCCGTTTGGGAACTTTGTGGTTCTGATGCTGGCGGGCCGATGGTTGGCATCGGAACGGGCTCGCGGCTGTCTTGGAGCGGAAAGAGACCTTGGTTTCTTGCTTGTGGATGCCGCGGGTCAATCCACCTCATTTCGGGGCTGGCCTTAAAGTCATGTGTGACAGAGAAAAATGTTCAAATCAAAAGTGAAAAAGTAAAAATCAGAACTGTCGCAATAATAACAATCACGTCAAAAACTGTGTCAGACTATGTGAGATGAAAATAAATAACTAAAAATATATCAAGAGCCGCAAGATATCGCACCGCCGCTGCCATCCACTGCCATCGCCGCCGCCCTCACCTTACCAGTCAAAGGATCGTCCCTCGGCATACGCAGGTGAGAAACCTAGGTAATTTCTTAACCTTTGTGCAGCCGACGAGTACCACCGGTGTCCGCCTGATCCGCCCGCATACAGTCCACCTATTTCCCACTCGCGCCGCACCATATTTTGGTCCCTCTCGCCGGATTTTGGATATTTCTTGAAATATCGACCTGGTTGAACCTTGGTATATCGCCTCCACATAGTCACGCATCCCTAGGGATATTTCTTGTCCACATCACATAATTACCGCATAGCCCTCGAGTTCGACTGCTATTTTACTTATTTAAGTAAAATAGCTTTTGTTTTTCTCGCGCCGTCTTGTAGTGGCTATTTTACTTAATTATTATTAATTTTGTCTTAAACAATCGCTTCGCCGCTCTGCTTGCAGAGCTGATCTGTGTATGTAACCGCATTTCAAGGTATACAATTGATTAATTAGCGTACTCAAATACCTGATTGACAATGTCTGCGGAGAGAAAGCTCAAGCTTCTCGAAGCAAAACGGGAGTTATATTTCTCTCAAATATCAAACCTTTTCAGCTCGATAGCTAAGCTTCACGATGAAAGGACGCAACAAGTGTTTTTGTCGCAAGCCCGGCATAGTGACAAGCTACGGGCGGAATATGTTCAAATTGTAGATGACATCAACCTACTGAACTTGGAGATAAATCCCGACTATACCATAAATTATCAGTCTGTAAGTGCCTTCGACGAGTTATTCTTCTACATGAAGGAAGCGGCACATCGTTACGAGGCCAAGAAAAACCCGTCAGCTGACCAAATATCCTCAGCTGTCGCATCTGCTTTATATCGCCCTGGGCAAAGAATAAAAATTCCCAGCATTGAGTTACCATCGTTCGACGGAGAAATCGAAAATTTTCCGTTTTTCTTCGAAACCTTCAAACGGGTGATTCATGACAATAGGGACCTCAATGACTCAGAGCGAGTTCACTACCTGCTCAGCCATCTCACGGGCAAGGCCAAGAACATCTGCGCCGGTGTGGTGCCTGCCGGGGAAAATTATAATCTGATTTGGGACGCACTGGTGGACAAATACCAAGACAACAGGGCATTGGCCACTACCTATTTGAACCAGTTACTATCTTTCAAGAGTGTGAATAGCCCTTCTGCGAGCAATCTGGAGGGATTTGTTGACAAGTTTGCTGCTATCATAGCGGCGTTGAAGCAGCTGAAGATACCAGACCTGAGTGACTTCATCTTTGTACACCTTGGATTGAAATTAGTCGATGTGGATACTGCGAAGAACTTCGAGATGTCCATCAGAGGTGAAACTGAAATGCCAAGGTGCAAGGAATTCCTGAAGTTCGTTCGCGAGTAAGTAAAGATCCTCGAACGCACATCCAAGGAACCAAAGTCAATTTCAACGAAGAGTGGTTATTCCCCATCCGTTTCGAGCACTCGTAATGTCAATGCTAGACCAATGATGCCACGTGCGTTAGTCAGCACTCAACAAATACAAGCGCGAGGCAGTGACTGCAAGCTTTGTAAGGGAAGTGGGCACGCACATTTGTTCACCTGCAACAAATTTCAAGATCTTTCGCCATTAGACAAATTTAAGTTTGTGAAAGATAACCGCTTCTGCATAAATTGCTTGAGCAGCCAGCATACGGCCTTTTACTGTAATTCGACAACAACGTGCCGAAAGTGTAACGCAAGGCATCACACGCTGCTGCATTTTGGAAAGGTAGCCACTCAGGCACATCATAGCACGGCTATTTCTGGAGCCGACGAGGCTGAAATTGAAGAGGTGGTTGCTACTTTAGATGACGTCGAGGAAGAATCGAGTGAAGAGTCATGCTCCCCAGAGGTGTCGCTTTGTACACTATCTTCTACACAGAGTGGACCAGGTACGACGCAAGTTTTAGCTACGGCAAAGGTTTACGCGACCAGCCGCGACGGTCGTGACGTGGTGATTAGATGCCTCCTAGATCCTGGGTCGCAAAGGCATTACATCACTAGTAAGTGTTGTGCCAAACTGAGACTGAAGATTAGGGCAAATGCACCAGTCATTGTTAAGGGTATTGGTGGTGCCTCACAGGTATTGAAGGGTGAGGTAGATGTCCGCTTTAAATCGCGCTTCGATATCGGCCCAAGCTTCAACATTCAGGCACTAGTGCTTGGCCAAATTACGAGTGATTTGCCAACGTGCCAGATCAAAACAGAATTCTTGGAAGGCATGAAAACAATCCCAATGGCAGATGACAAGTGGGGAACTCCAGGCGAGATAGACCTGTTGATTGGAGTAAATCTTTTTGCTGAGATGCTGTTACCCGGGAAGATTCTCGGTCAGCCAGGATTCCCTGATGCACTTGAAACGGTACTAGGCTACGTTATTATGGGTGAAGCTCCAACGAGGTCACCGGTTACAACGTCTGTTGCATTTCACACAATTGCTACAACTGAACCACCACTAGATGCACTAGTTAAAAGGTTTTGGGAATTGGATGAGGTTGAGGTCAAACAAAGTTTGAGCGCCGACGAAAGGCAATGTGAAGAATTCTATGAGGCCACAACAACAAGAGATAATGCTGGGCGTTATGAAGTCGCTTTACCATTCAAAGAAAGCCCAGACTTACTAGGTGACTCCCTTCAGGGCGCCAAGCGTAGATTTGCATATTTGGAACGCAAATTTGTGGCAAGCCCCAATCTCAAGGCGGCTTACGATGACGTAATTAAGGATTACCTGGATAAGTCGTACCTATCTCCAGTGGATGAAGGAGATTCAGATACTGGAACGAACTTCTACATACCCCACCACGCAGTTTTGCGAGAGGACAAACTAACTAGCAAGGTTAGACCAGTTCTAGATGCTAGCGCTAAGTCTAGCAGTGGGTTTTCGTTGAATGACATTTTACGCACAGGTCCCAATCTACAACGAGATTTGTTCACTATTCTTCTGAATTTGAGGCTTTTTCCGATTGCCATATCTTCCGATATACGACAAATGTATCTCAGAATTGGAGTTCGTCAGCAGGATAGACGTTTCCAACGTATTTTGTATCGATACGACGTTGAAGAAGAACGGAATCAAGCCGATGAAAAGTCAACAATTCTGCCTCAGGTGCGAACCTTCGAATTCAACTGTGTTGCATTTGGATTGAAGAGTAGCCCATATCTGGCAATGCGCACGGTGGCACAATTAGCCGAGGATGAGGGCAAACGGTACCCGATCGCCAAAGAAATTGTTGTTAGAGATTTGTATATGGACGATGTTGCAAGCTCATTGATGAATGCTGAGCAAGCTATTGCAGCGTCACACGAGTTGATCGATCTGTTCGAGGCCGGGGGGTTCCAGTTGGTGAAATGGAGTAGTAACTCTAAACAAGTGCTGGAACAAATTCCAGTAGATTATCGGCTCTCACAGAGCGTGGAATTCGATAAAGATGAGTCCTTGAAGATTTTGGGTCTCTGCTGGCAACCTAATGATGATCAATTTGCGTTCAAGGTAACAAAGGATGAGCGACCTTGTACGAAACGACACATGCTGTCCTCAGTTGCACGCTTATATGATGTTCTAGGGCTGGTGGCTCCCGTAGTCCTGTATGCGAAGCTTCTAATTAAGGAACTTTGGCTGTTAAAAATTGATTGGGATGAAACACCTCCACAGCGAATTATGCGCTTGTGGAGCCAATTTCAAGCAGAACTTCCAGACATTGCAAAGATGAGATTTCCTCGTCATATCGGAGTGCTTGATAAATGTTATACAATTATCGTTGGGTTTGCTGACGCTAGTGAGAAGGCTTATGGTGGTGTAGTATATCTTCACGTCACTACCCCATCCGATGACACAACAGTGAGGTTAATATGTGCTAAGTCTAAAGTCGCGCCACTAAAGGTGGTTTCCTTGGCACGCCTCGAGTTGTGCGCTGCCCTGCTGTTGTCGAAGTTAATAAAAAGAGTTTACGATAATTACAATGGCCGATACCCAATTAATTCGGTGATTGCATTCTCAGACTCAACAGTAGCTTTGAGTTGGATTCATGCTTCGCCACATAGATGGCAAACCTTTGTAGCGAACAGAGTTTCGAAAATTCATGATAACTTAACTGCTGAACATTTCTATCACATAAAAGGGATTGAAAACCCAAGTGACTGCCTTTCAAGAGGATTGACGCCCGCACAGCTTGTAGATCATACTTTGTGGCGGGAAGGTCCTCCGTGGCTCTATAAGCCTAGAGCGCAGTGGCCTATAAGACCATTCCTACCGGGTGAGGTTTCAGAGATACCGGAGGCAAAATCAGTGGCACTAGTCACTACTGTACCAGCAAAGCCATATCTATATACGTTGGCCTGCAAGTTCTCCTCTTGGTCAAGGGTGTTGCGTATCATATGTTACGTGTACAAATTTCTTAAAAAATTACCTAGGGGCCATATCAATAGTTCTGATCTGGAATTCTGTGAACGAGAAATTGTTAAAGTAGTTCAGCTCGTGCATTTTGGGGATTTAATCAGGAGTCTCCGCAGCGGGACAAAGTGTCCTCCTGTACTTCAAAGATTAAATCCGTTTCTTGAAAATGGAGTAGTACGCGTTGGTGGTCGATTGGCAAACTCAGATGAGAGTTTCAACTATAAGCATCCCGTGTTGCTTCCTAATAAGGATCCAATTGTAGAAATGCTCGTAAGATTCTATCATTGCAAAAACTTGCATACTGGACCCGAACTCTTGATGTCAGTTTTACGTACTAACTATTGGATACTAGCAGCCAGGCGATTGATTCGAACCATTATTGCCAAGTGCAATATTTGCTTTCGTTTCAAGCCACGCCCTAATTTCCCAATGATGGCAGATCTTCCGGAACTTCGAGTTAAGGAAGTTCATAAAGCATTCTTTCATACTGGTTGTGATTACGCCGGTCCATTTAATGTGACGCCTTACCGGGGAAGAGGTATTACCAGTCGAAAGGCGTATATTTGTCTATTTACCTGCTTAACTACGCGCGCCGTACACATTGAGCTCGCTAGCGATTTAAGTACGGCCTGTTTCTTGGCAGCGCTGAAAAGGTTTCTTTCCCGACGTGGACCGGTCCACTGTCTCTACACAGACCATGGAACCAATTTTATTGGGGCACGAACTTACCTAAGAGAATTGTATTTGTTCTTGGAGAATAACTACAGGGTGGTTTGGGAGCGCGAACTAGCCGCAAACCAGATTAATTGGAAACTTATTCCACCGCATGCCCCTCATTTTGGAGGTTGTTGGGAGAGCAATGTGAAGAGTGTCAAATCTCATTTGTATAAGGTTATCGGACTCCAAATATTAACGTTTGAGGAACTGTCCACCGTATTGATCCAAATAGAGGCACTTCTTAACTCACGTCCGCTGACTGCGTTAAGCATTGACCCGTCAGAGCCGACCGCCTTAACACCAGCTCACTTCTTAAGTACAGTCCCACTTAAATGTTTGCCAGCTTCTGAGATAACCGATTCCGTTCCACACCTTCTCAGTAGATATGAACTACTAGATCAGATGGTGCAATCTTTTTGGAAGCGATGGCGTTGTGAGTATTTACATACTCTACAAATTCGGCAAAAGTGGAATACTCCGGCATTCCCCGTAAGGGAAGGACTGCTTGTGGTTGTCATGGAAGACAACTTGACAGCCTTACATTGGCCGTTAGGGATAATCGTAAAAACTTTCATAGGTAAAGACAACGTTGTTAGAGTGGCCTTAGTGAGGACTAAAGCCGCAACTTATAAAAGACCAGTGGTGAAACTATGTCCATTGCCATCGCAGTGACATTGTTTGATTGTCTGGGGAGTTAGGTAGTTAAGAGTTTTGTTTTATTTTATCTTAGGTAATTTCTTTGTTTCGGCAGTTATGCAGATTAACTTTTTATTTATTTTAATTTCAGTAAGAATTTTGTTTTGTTTTATCTTAGGTGAGTTCTTTGTTTTGTTAGCTAGGTGGATTATTATTTATTTATTTTAATTTCAGTGATAATTTGTTTGTGTTATCTTATGTGATTTCTTTAATTTGCTAGTTAGGCGGATTATTTAGTTATTTAATTTCAGTTTGGCATTTAGGTGGTTTATTTGATAATTTGGTTTGGTTTTCAATTTGCCAACTCTTAAGTGATTATGTGATTAGGATGGTAATAACAAGGTTCAATTAGCCAAAATTTCAAATGTTGAAAGGACCGCATCCTTTCAAGGCTGGGGCCATGGTTACGCCCGTTTGGGAACTTTGTGGTTCTGATGCTGGCGGGCCGATGGTTGGCATCGGAACGGGCTCGCGGCTGTCTTGGAGCGGAAAGAGACCTTGGTTTCTTGCTTGTGGATGCCGCGGGTCAATCCACCTCATTTCGGGGCTGGCCTTAAAGTCATGTGTGACAGAGAAAAATGTTCAAATCAAAAGTGAAAAAGTAAAAATCAGAACTGTCGCAATAATAACAATCACGTCAAAAACTGTGTCAGACTATGTGAGATGAAAATAAATAACTAAAAATATATCAAGAGCCGCAAGATATCGCACCGCCGCTGCCATCCACTGCCATCGCCGCCGCCCTCACCTTACCAGTCAAAGGATCGTCCCTCGGCATACGCAGGTGAGAAACCTAGGTAATTTCTTAACCTTTGTGCAGCCGACGAGTACCACCGGTGTCCGCCTGATCCGCCCGCATACAGTCCACCTATTTCCCACTCGCGCCGCACCACAAACAAAGCTTTTGTATTATAAAGACCACAATATTGTCCGTATCAGCGCACGGAATAAAACGATTCCTTATTGAATCTTTTGATTCGATTTAAGTATGTAATAATATTTCTTCTCACTATCTAGGGCACAGTCGAAGCCAAACAAAAAGTAATTCGCAAACCACGAACATTACTTTGAGCGGTTCACAGAAATAAAACTGACGAGATTGCTCGTACAATCACAGGCAAAAGTGGCCGATAGAGACAACGCGATCGCCAGTAAACCATTACCTATATCTTTTCGGTCGCAATGTCGTAAAACGCGTTATCGATGGGCCCGATAGCCGGAACCTCTGTAAGGCTATATTTCGCATCCCCAGTGCACCCCAACCTAACCATTGTAATTTTACGTCTGGGAACTTCGTTTTCGATTTCCTTTTGAGTGTAATGTAAATTTTACTCTCATTCAAAAAAGGAATACGGTTTTGTGTTCCGCCGTCTTTTGTTTTTGTTTCATTCCAAGAAGTCAAGAGATAAAGCGTATTGAGAGACGGGATAAAACCGAGACATTATGTTAGTGCACATTGCTGTTACAGCAGTGCCGATTTACCGAGGAAGCTTACCAAGCCAGAAATGCACAGTAAATACGCCCTGTTTTCGTTTCGTTCCAAGACATTCTGAGTTAGTAGAATTAATGCCCTGCATTGCCGGCGCGAGATATAAACTTGTTGAGTTCCGGAATTGGTTATTTCACGCAAGATTACGTGATTATACGCTGAATATTTTCCGAAGAGAGCGGATTCTTTTACATGACTCTATCAGTATGTCCCAGTGAATCAATATTTACTTGTGAATGTAAATAATGATGAAATCAAGAATCATAGTTGTTTTTATTATTGTTAAAATAGTAACAACTAGTTTTACACAAGCACAATTTCAAGACACGATTTTAAAGCCTTCAAAAGAAAGCATGAAAAAGATTATTATCACAGCGAAGAAGAGCATAAATACCAATATTTCATAACTCACATGAATAGGATTGAGCAATTGAACACGCGATCATAATTATAGATTTTTATAATTTTAAGTACGCCCCAAATAAATACATAGATTCGAACAGCATGGATTTCCAGCGTGGACGATCAGTATGCTATTAAAATTCCATGTAAGTGACAATAGTTTACCTGAAATAATGATCCCACCAAAAACATTCTGTAAAAAACTAGCCAGGTCTCGATGGATCTGCTTGTTTATCTCTGAAAAAGTAATGAAATCTAGACAAAGTCGTGCCAAGTCTAAGGTTCCTTACTGCGATTTCTTTATTATTATAGTTAATGTTGAGAGACTTGGCCGTTGAAGGGTACACAAGCGGTTCTGGCGACAGATTGGTGCAATGGTGTCATGGAGCACCTGGTTTTGTACCCTTGTGTACCCTTCAACAGCCAAGTCTCACAATATTAACTATAATAATAAAGAAATCGCAGTAAGGAACCATAGACTTGGCACGACTTTGTCTAGATTTCATTACTTTTTCAGAGATAAATAAGCAGATCCATCGAGACCTGGCTAGTTTTTTACAGAATGTTTTTGGTGGGATTTCACTTCTTTTTGTAGAAACGAGGGCATATTGATTAATTTTATTAGATTTTCTTATTTGACACAGTTTTTTAATTTGTGTAATCTTCGAGTAGAATAAAGTTAATCGTCCGACTATTTCTTCTTGTTGAACGAGCGAGCGAAGCGAGCGAAGTTCTCCGAGTCTGCTGGAACAATCCGGCGTTTGTATGTATGTATGTTTGTATGTATGAATTTTGTTCGACGATAACTTGAGTAAATTTGGTCGGATCGTTATGAAATTTGGTAGGCGGGTAAACTAAATTAAAATAATTTTAAATTCGAACATGAGCCAAATCGGTCAATGGGTTGCCGAGATATGGGGTTGTATAGTTTAAATTCAAAGCGCGCGCGCGCCTAAAGGCGGTATATATCGATCTCTGATAGTTTAGTTGGGCTCTTATGTTTTCTAGTCAGGGTCACCAGGTACCTACTCCAGATCTTCGATTATCCTAGTTTTTATAGTTTTCCCTTTATGTGGCCATTAAACCCTAACTCTGTACCAAATTTCAGCTCTCTGAGTTTATGGGAAGTACTATTTCTATTTTGATGATCATGAGTGAGTGAGTGAGTGTGTGTCATAAATGCGAAACTTTGCTTTCGTTTAACTACATAACTAAATGACCTACAGACTTGAGATTTCGGATTTTAAGTATGTGATTATAGCTTACTGGATGACGAAAATTTCTGCGTTCTGGTCTTATCCAGAGGTTCTCAAATAGGGGCCTGAAAATGCGGCGAAATGGTTCCAGTAAAGGATGGTACGGCAGTGTTTGCTTCGCGCACGACCTTTTTCAGAGATAAACAAGCAGATCCATCGAGACCTGGCTAGTTTTTTACAGAATGTTTTTGGTGGGATTTCACTTTTTTTTGTAGAAACGAGGGCATATTGATTAATTTTATTAGATTTTCTTATTTGACACAGTTTTTTAATTTGTGTAATGTTCGAGTAGAATAAAGTTAATCGTCCGACTATTTCTTCTTGTTGAACGAGCGAGCGAAGCGAGCGAAGTTCTCCGAGTCTGCTGGAACAATCCGGCGTTTGTATGTATGTATGTTTGTATGTATGAATTTTGTTCGACGATAACTTGAGTAAATTTGGTCGGATCGTTATGAAATTTGGTAGGCGGGTAAACTAAATTAAAATAATTTTAAATTCGAACATGAGCCAAATCGGTCAATGGGTTGCCGAGATATGGGGTTGTATAGTTTAAATTCAAAGCGCGCGCGCGCCTAAAGGCGGTATATGTCGATCTCTGATAGTTTAGTTGGGCTCTTATGTTTTCTAATCAGGGTCACCAGGTACCTACTCCAGATCTTCGATTATCCTAGTTTTTATAGTTTTCCCTTTATGTGGCTATTAAACCCTAACTCTGTACCAAATTTCAGCTCTCTGAGTTTATGGGAAGTACTATTTCTATTTTGATGATCATGAGTGAGTGAGTGAGTGTGTGTCATAAATGCGAAACTTTGCTTTCGTTTAACTACATAACTAAATGACCTACAGACTTGAAATTTCGGATTTTAAGTATGTGGTTATAGCTTACTGGATGACGAAAATTTCTGCGTTCTGGTCTTATCCAGAGGTTCTCAAATAGGGGCCTGAAAATGCGGCGAAATGGTTCCAGTAAAGGATGGTACGGCAGTGTTTGCTTCGCGCACGACCTGGCGGGGGCACTGCCGTGCCCCCAGATACTAATGAATGGCAAAAGTAGGTACTTCTACATAAATACTCATAATTTAGTGGTATTGTACGTATATTAAACTGTCATCTATCGAATTATACTTTGTTACAAAAAAATAACTGCGTTTATTACATAGTAGGTAATATGTCACAATTTGAAAACCTAATGTTCTCTTTGACAGACAGCCAAGTTAGACTTGGAAACCCTTATTTGCGAGCCAAGCCAGGGGATATACGCGAGAGGGACGAATCCACATTTTTACAACTTGCATGAAGCGGATAATCTGTACAAAACTTTTCTACGCACCTATGGGAAGACATACAATAAACTGGACAACACGAAACACTTATATAGATTCGTCAAGAGTCTTGTGGATCTGAACAGGCATAATGTCAACGCTATCGAGTCGAAGGTTATTGATAGGGACGCTGACAAGATACTGGAATCTATGCAGTTTTTCTCTTGATGCGCACCGATAAAGTAGTAGTGACAAAGAACCGATAAAGATGTTGAAGTCATAGTGAAACGTTGGTTTGTTTGCCTTAATAAAGGAATTCGTCTTATAGATTAGATATTGTAAAATAGTCTTAAAGTCATGACAATGCCATCACCATCATAAACCGAACTTTTTTCACTGCTGGGTATACTTCTTTCTCCCCCTGCCATAGCTTCCATAGTTCGGTACAGAAACTTTCGCAATCGTAGGCGAAAAATGTGTACATCCACCAAAAAACCAAAAATGTTGGTTAAACAAAAGGTACAAAGCATTGTTGGTAAAATAAGGTAGGTACCTTATCACACATCAGGATCGAGTTTACAATAAAATCAGGATTGGGATTCCCGGTAAATGGGAACAGCACACAACGGGCGCGATATCTGGTTCCATTTCCTTCGGGTTTAGTTTTAACTTATACCGGCAAAGCGGTTTTCTTTGTGTGTATGCTGTAGGAAAGTTGAAATATCCATAAACTTTAGAATGTATCCTAAGGCAGTTGCACCTGTAATGAAATAATTTAAAAGTGAGGTATCAGGGAAACTCCGAAATTAATCTGATTCTCGTAAAACGAATCTGTTTCTCCTTGAAACTTGAAATTTCGCATGTACGTACAATATAGATTGTAAGATTGTTTTCCAACGTAGACATCCGATAAGAAAGGATTTTAGGAACACCCCATCTAAAAGTAAAGGAAAATTGGGAGGGAATCTACTTTCCTAGGATGCTTACAGGTTTACGAATATTACAACCTTTCTGCGACATGCACAAAGAATTCGCAAACATTTTATGCGCTGTATCTTCATAGATGTGTGTTTGTATTTTGCTAAAGAGACCGTAATGCTAACAAAATAGGTTCTAATCCAATAATTCGGGCGTTGCCACTGGCTAAGCCCTCATCAGATGGACACCAAAGCTTTTCATGACATTGGTTTTGATTGCGTCCCTTAATAGAATAAAGCTGTATTATCCACAGAAAATAACTACTATGATTCGAGTCCCCAGTGTCTTTGATACGCTTAAAATCCTTGGTTATACATCATATTGTTAACAGAAGCTTACTAAGGGTGGTATTAATAGTCGTCTGAGATCATCTACTTGAGATCGATCTCAAGTAGGTGAACTCAGAAAAGTCAAATGCTAATGTCAAGCCTTGAGCCTTGGTTAATGTCAAACTTTAGTAGCTGTCAGCATAATTATAAGGTTTAAGATATTTATTTCTCGAAAAGAATACATACATTCACTTACTTTTTAATTATGAATATACACTATCTTGAGATTGACATTGACATGAGCCAAGACTTGACATTAGCATTTGACTTTTCTGAGATCACCTACTTGAGCTCGATCTTGATTCGACGACTATTAATGGCACCCTAAATAAAATAGAACAGATGCTGGATTTAATTCAAATAACTTTTTTGCTATTTTCTTCAGGTCACTGACGTTGTCTCGTCTTTAGAGATGACGTCTCGTACCTAGGTACGTTACTAATTGCACGAAGGTATACACACTTATACATATTATCTTCTAAAGTTCAAGCAAAGGTATTTTTTTAGCCCAAAATTATTCTGGCACAATTTACATCCTTGAGTATTGATAGTTTAATACGGTTAAAATCTACCTCAAATTCAACTTGTAGCGTTTATTTTCTCCAACAGAAACACTCTCAGCTCATACGAAGATTATGTCCAGCGGCGTTTTGCTGCAATTCATTATCTAGGTCATCCGTTCCGTCCGCCCTCTTAATATCTAGCTAGACTACTCCCTCTAAAGATCTTTAGTTTGAAACTATTCCTACGTAAGAGTAGCTCACTAGAAACAATCTCATGGTAAGACGAGTGTTGATCTTTAGTTACTATTCTGGGTCTTTTAGGTCAAAGGTCATCAATCGTGGCTTATAGTGATCTGTCTATCTTACACAAACTATTACTGTCAGGACTTGTTAGAAAGGGAAGCGTAATTCAAAATGCTCCACCTCGAGTACCTATACTTATAAGTCAACCTGTCAAGAAAATATTACGACCAATTTTCTACGTGGCAACTAATAAATCCGTAATAAGTTGATACAACCTTATCTATAAAAACTTCAAAGTGTGCGTCTCTACATTTATTTTCCAGTCCCAGAGAGCTTCAAATACCTGGAAATATCTTCCTAAAGCGCGATATCGTTGATACATTCCCACATGTTTATTGAACTGTAAAATTAAGATAGCAAGGTAGATACTAATCTCGCAGGAACTCCTCAGATAAAGCTAGTGTGGGTAAGCCCAAACATTACTTCGGGTCTTATAGTAAATCCCCGATTTAAAGTGATTAATTATCAGACAAATAAACGGGCTTCCCGCGATTCGTGTGTAATTCGGCTAGCGATGCTAGTGGTGCTAGAGTGCACGCCATATAAGGCAAAATTATAAAGTAATCAATTTATATCTATACGATAATATTCTTTACTCAAAAAAGCTCGTAATGTGGACATTAATTCGACAACCTTCTTTGAGCAAAGTCGGACTTGCGGGCTACTTGGATTAGGCGCCAGAAAAGTTGTATGGAATTTCATTAATGTCTTGTGTTTTGCGGCCAGAAAAACATTAATGTCGAGTTTTGTTTCATAAATAGAACTCAAACATCAGGTGCAAAAAGTATTTATTTAGAATTAGGCTGTATGGGTACTGGCAGTCGACACATTGCACAGAAAAAAAAAGAGCGGCCATATTGTTTTCGACTTTTCGCGCGTTGTTCGAAGTGATTTTTTTCTGTGTTTTTGTTGAAAAAGTGAACTCTCAAAGCGACGAATCCTCGGATTTAATGTGTTTAACACCGCCGGACATTCAAAATCAAGCGAAATTAGTAATTGGAAATTTATTGCCACCGAAGTCAAAAGAAAAATACAAGCAAGCTTACCAACAAAAAGTTTGCGGAATGGAAAATCGACAAAAAGTACTTAATCTACGACAAATGGTAAGCTAATTAAATTACTATGTTAATTACTATTCTAATTAATATTTTAATTACTCGCATTGTTTGAGTAAAGCACTATACAAGCCTTGGTCTGCAATGAGTGTGCTTCTGGCCACGCTATGATTGCCTCGAGCTTAGCTTAGCTACGCTCTCGGCCCTCAAGTTTGGTCATCATTGCAGCCCTTGCTGGCCGCGCTATAAAGGCCTCGACCTTCGGTCTCGGCCTTCATTTCAGCTTGTCCATCAAGGGCTGCAATGCTGACCGCATTGTGAGGGCCTTGAGCTGCGCTACGCTGCGCTCTGTCGGCCATCAAAAGCGCGCCAGAAACGCACTCATTACAGATCGCGGCAGTAATGTACTATTTTAATACAGTTGCTCAAAAAGTGGCGTATTGCAGGGACGTATAGCGTTCGGGATGTGGGCTATTACACACGCGTGCTTTTTTTTTACCTTTCCCGCACTCGTGCGTTCTCTTTCCCAACTGTCAAAATAATGTCTATTAAAAAGTAAAACCAACCATGAAGTTTTTACTAAAAAAGTTTTTATGATTCATGCAAATATATCTGTGCAAGTATATTTCTAAAAAGAAGCTACTAATTTGTTTCAATATCAGATTTAATGATTTGATTGAATGAGTTTGGTTAGGTTTCATTTCATTTCATCTCATTAAATTTCATTTTAATTTCATATCAATAAAAAACTTCTACTGAAGACTTGGCTGTATGGGCATAGTTGCCTTTGCCTACCAGAATGGGTGAAGAAAAAAAAACTCTGCTTGTATTCTACGGTTGGCGCCATTTTGATTTTTCAGAAATTTTCTTCGCGAGTTTAGTTGTTTTTTGCACAAAATGAGTAATTACGACCCTAGTTTTTTTAAATTAACACCACCGGAACTCAGTATAATTGCACAAAATGCTTCGGAGAACATTTTACCGGAAAAGTCAAAAATGTCAAGTTAGTTGAGTTTATTGTGTTTTTATTATTTTATTAAATTGCTTAATTTTTTCGCAACTGTATTAAAAATAGTCGTTCAGTACACGTGCGGAACCGTCATTGCAACTTGTTCCGACTGTCAACCCTCGCCTTCGGCTGCGCCTCGGCTCGGGTAGCCATTTGTCGGAACTCGTTGCAATGACAGCCTTTCCACACTTGTAATGAAATATACTATTATAAAATTAAAGTAAACCAAAGTAGGTTTTTATCTGACGACCGGGAAAACAAAAACGCATCAGCCGAAAGCAGCGACCTCGGGCCTTTCAGACGAATCTAATAAAGACATCCCTTTAGACTGCTGAATGTGACCCGAGACGTTTCGGCAAAATAATGGTTTATCTGCACCCATTTGCGCTCGGCGGCGGCTGTGGCCTGTCGTCCTAGGTAGACGGTGATATAACGACGCGGCGATATCGTGCCGGATAAAGACCAGCTACAAAAGGCAATTAGTTTGGAATAAGTTGAACATTACAGAGATTCTGAAAAAAAAAAACGAATGTTGGTTTCATTCTTTGACGAAACAAGAAAAAGAGACTCTCAAAATCTCTAAATGGCCTGGGAGCAGCGAACGGAAATGACTTAGGGTGGCATTCATAGTCGTCTGAGATCACTTACTTGAGCTCGATCTCAAGTAGGTGAACTCAGAAAAGTCAAATGCTTATGTCAAGCCATGACTAATGTAAAACTTGAGTAGCTGTTAGCATATTAATAGATACTATCTGGAGATTGACACTAGCCAAGGCTTGACATTAGCATTTGACTTTTCTGAGATCACCTACTTGAGTTCGAGTTTGAGATGACGTCTATTAATGCCACCCTTAGGTTCTGAGGGAGTCTAGCGTTTGTGGCGGGCATCATTGCTCGTAAGTAAAGGATGATTGATCCAGACTAGCTTTCATGAGCATCCAAACCTATTTCAATGACTAGCCAAACATATTTCAATGACTAGCCAAACCTATTTCAATGACTAGCCAAACATATTTCAATGACTAGCCAAACATATTTCAATGACTAGCCAAACCTATTTCAATGACTAGCCAAACATATTTCAATGACTAGCCAAACCTATTTCAATGACTAGCCAAACATATTTCAACGTTTAACCGTCCACAAATGCGGACGACGGTCAACATAGTTATATTTTGATCCTATTCAGCGCGCGGCGGATTGAAAGCTTCCCTTACGATTGAGCACTGTATTCCACGCAACGGTACACTGCTCAAAGTGTTAGAAAGTGACAGTATCTGCTGTGACACAGAGATTACAGTTTTTACAGGGAGCAGTCAGCAATTCAGGTGAGTAGCACGTGAACGACTTGAAACCGTAGAGATTAACTTGTCAAAGCGAGGCAATTCGAAAGGCTTGTGTGACTCAACCGCTTTCGACTTACTTAGCTTTCGACCATATTCAGGGCTGACTGGATGAAATTTCATAGGAAATAAGTCCGCCTATTACACCGTCTTTGTAACTTAAGTTTTTCAATTTTATTTGATAATAGAGTGTAACATACACACATTAGGATGCCGCAATTTCAGTCAGAACCACTTGGATCACCCGACCAAGGTCAAAAGTCTATTTACCCGACTACGCGAAGCAAAAAGGAGGGTTATGATTTTAGCAGCGTATGTATGTATGTATGTATGTATGTATCTATGTATGTATGTATGTATGTATGTATGTATCTATGTATGTATGTATGTATGTATGTATGTGGGTATGTATGTTTGTGTGTTCATCTGTTCCCTCGCAGAGCCTAAACTACTCGGCCGATTTCAACAAATGAGGTGTCGTTGGATTCGTCTTAATTACCCAGGTAACATAGGATAGTTTAATTTTGAAAAAAAAAACAAAATAGCGGCTGTGCTGCGCCCTAAAGTGGTGGACCTAAAAATAAAAATTATCGGATACCATCGTCATGGGTATCAAATGAAAGGGCTTTAAAAGACCTTTTTAAAAATGTATAACACATGTAGCGTCAACATAACAAATAGAACAAAAAAATCCAAAATGTGTTTTTTGTTGCCCTTCTTGGTTCTATTCTGGGTTATCGTCCAAAATAACTTACTAAAAATCTCAAAAAAAATAGAAGTTAAAAACTAAAACCCGACTACTAAAAGGCTTAAAACAAGACCTGTTTATCCTTAAAATAGACTCATAGATAATTAATCTTAGTCGGAGGACACCACATTCGCATTTCATAAACCGATGGCCTCCGACTACGATTAATTATCTATGAGGCTATTTTAAGGATAAACAGGTCTTGTTTTAAGCCTTTTAGTAGTCGGGTTTTAGTTTTTATTTATTGGTGCGAATCCTGGACCTAGAAGGTCAAAGAAGAAACTAGAAATTGTGAAGACTATCCAAAACGAGCTAGAGTACTTCAGCCACATAATCTGAACCAACAAGTTCAGCCTCCTTTAATCTGTATCATCGCAGTACGTAGATACAAAGGCGTAAGTAAAGTTTTTCCAAAGTTTTGTATAAACAGCAGTGCTATAGCAGTACAGCAGCTATGCTATACCTACTTCACCGTTGAGTTAGTTTAGAGGAGACAAAGAGAGGCGCGCAACCCGGCTATGCCGATGCCGTTTGAATTTTAACAAAAAAAGAACCGACCAAGTTCGAGATGGACTCGCGTACTGAGGGTTCCGTACTATCATACAACAAAAAATCTGTCTGTGTGGACTCCAGATGCATGAGTCCGACTTGCACTCGGCAAGTCCTATATTCACACCAAGTTTGACGCTTTATTTTATAGGAACCCCCTTATTTTTTATTATTAAGACAAACAGATACCGAAGGCAGAATAGTCCCGTTTGGCACCCTTCAGGTACGGAACCCTAGAAGCCAGCTTCAAGGGTAATGTATTCAAGAACTTTCAGGGGCGTAATTTGCCGTTTTTCCCAGGAGGCAAAGTGTCCGGGGTGAAATATCGAAAGCAAAAGCATCCAAGTTAAAGCAAAGTCGCGTCGGGTGAATATTTTTAAATTAATCAATTTTATTAAAGGCATCCCGTCGTTGTGTTATTGTCTTTTAAAAAAAGAGAGTTTTTAATATTTGCAGGGATTTCATTGTTCAGTTTCAACAACAATCATCGTAATAAATATTATTTGACAGATGTTCACAAACTTTTTTTTTTATTTGACTTGATAATTGTAAGTGCATATGCTCCAAATTGCGACTCGTTTTTGAAAAATATTGAATGAACGGATTCGCCAATTTATTTCCAAATTATCCTTCGATTGTATGGCTTTTTGACCCATTTATTCTGATAATTAAAATTAAAAATTTAATTTTTGAGTAGGTTTTTTAAGCGTGCCACGCAGGCAGTGCTGAAATGGTAGACACACACTTTTAAAGAACAAGAAACGTTCAGTAAGTAAATAAAAAGTATCGAGCTATTTGAAAAGTCGTAGAATAAATTAAAATTGTTTGAAAATTTAAAAGCTGACGTTTTTCAGGAATAAAGCTATTTAAAAATTTGCCTTACAAACATGCAATAAATTTTCGATTCCTAATCATGATCTTAATCACGATCCACGAAAGGGATCGTGATAGCTGTTGAAGTTAGACAATTAATCCCCAGAACTAAATAGGTCGCGCTCAACTATTTCCATAATGCGACGAGACAGTATTAACAGTTGAACATCAATGCTCTTTTGCAATTCTCCGTCATCATTCGATTACGAACTTTGCGACGAGCGCATTAAGAGCGGCACGACAACTTTAACTAACCATCTATAGAGGGTATATAATAAAGTTACAGTGCAGTGAGCACCAGCATTAACGACTTTTTGCCGTCTGATCGTAGCGGACCGAATAATTGGATTGTTCTGGACAAGCACTTGATGGGCAATAAAATAACATTGTGCGGAGGGGATGTGCTATTCCAATACGACTCTGACTCACCCAGCTCAACCCTGGGTTTAGGGGTTCACATTCGAATCGAATTCGTTACTATTCGATTTTATAGGAGTGGCGGAGCAATAACCTAGGCACAGCAGAAGCAGTATTTTTATCTGCATAGAAGCGGCCGAAAAACGACTAACGGGGGTTGCTAATTATTTCAAGGACATCCTATATTAGGACCTAGTTAGATAAGCGCGAAGGCCTTTTTCCAAATAAATTACGCATCACGTACAGCTTTTTTTTGTGTGCGAAAATGTTCTTTTCTGTGGGCTACGCCAAATAAGCTTAAAAGGGTGATAAAGTTACTGGGCAAGCCTACCTACTTTTTCAACGTCCGAGTGGTCACTGGACCTTGCATAAATCATATATAATTACGTAGACGCAAAGGCCTTAGTTTTTTTTTTGTTTAAGTCTACATTCATAAAGAAAAACATACCTGTCATGTTCTCAATAATGTAATTTATTTATAGACAGTACACTCTCGTCACGCATTACCTACCTCGCTTTCATACTCGCTGAGCAGCTACATACAAAAGATTTTAAGCGCACAGTAAAACACACAAAGGCAAAAAGGCTTTCTAAATCCAGGGGAGGCTACTGAATAACTTATTGGCTAGTAAAGAAGAGGATGTACCCTATTAATATTCCATAAAGGCCTACAGAAATAATATGGGCATAAAAAAGAACACGTTTGATCGTAAACTATTTTTTTTTTGACACAGGGTCATAGTGCAAACTTCTTGTTAGAGAAATCACTCTGTTTTCAACCGCCAAAATAGGTTTATTAGCTCTTAATTAATCTTTTTTTATTTCATAACGGGTTAATACGGTGTTTATTTTGAGAACACAAGGGGCTGGAAACCCATGATTTATGCGATTTTTTACTATTTTCAGTTGATGTGTTTATGACGATACGTTCATTGTATTTAATTTTGTTGTAGCATTTTATTTTACATATTTTTATAGCGCCATTTTTATGGTATGAATTTTTTACAAGTTTAAATTAATCAAGTGCTTTTAAATGGATTTTACCTAAATCTATGTACAACGATTAAAGTAAGTATTTTTATTAACCTTTTTTTTTAAATAATCTTTATTAATTAACACATTTGAAATAAATAAATAAATAAAATTAAAAGCGAACATGATGAATCTGTCAAACTAATGTAATTTTGATTGACCATGACATGGCAATTTATCTGTTCTTTATATCTTTTCTTTTTCCGAACATTTTGGCTACTCTTAACTAAATTCCTTATTGAAAACTTTCCTATAATTTATATCTTTGTTCCGTGACGAACAAGTTGCTCTCACACCAATTCAAAGGCTTAAAACATGCATTTCTGGATGTTATTCACAAGCGTTTAGGTACAACTAATTTATTATCGACAACTATACCATTATCTCAAGCTCAGTTCAGTAGATCAAGGTGGAAGTATTAAAATATAGTCTGCTCATGAGCCACTATTTGGTCGTGCCTCTAGCTGTAGAGACCATGGGGGTGTGGGGGGAGGAGGGGAGGGGTTTTGTCAGAGAAATTGGTCGGCGCTTAAGGAACCGGGGCTATGACTACCGTTCCGGGGCATACCTGGCGCAGAGGATTTCCATGGTGGTGCAGCGGGGGAATGCTGCTAGCGTCATGGGTACCTTTGTGTCGGGTGTGTTGCGGGGCGGTATATTTGGTTAATGTTGTTTTTGTTTTGAACTTTTTTGTGTATGTACTTGTGTGCGTTTGTCATGTTTTTATTGCCTTACCCAAATTTTTGACGAAACTTTGTGAATTTTTTGGAATTTTATTGTTGCATGTAACATTAATCTATACTTATAATAAAACTCTAGCGAAGTCAATTCTGTACATTGAATATTTTTAGAAAAAAACTAGCAGGGGTTACTAAGTAAACTATACTGAATACAAAAATGCAAAAAAATCGGTCTATGTCTGTCTGTCTGTCTGTCTGTCTGTCTGTGTGTTACCTCATCACGCGAATACCGCTGAATAGTTTTCAGTCAAATTTAGGACAGTGATAAGTCCTGGTTCTGGGCACAATCTAGGCTACCCGATGTTCAGAATAAATTGCGGGTTGCAATTTTAACTTCGTTTTTTGTAAGAAATATTCATAATTTTGATAAAGCTTTTTGAGAAGATATGTTAATAACGTGAGACTGAACACATTTCTGAAGAAAAAAAAACGAAAAAAAAAAATATCCGACTTGGAACCTCATTATCTCGGAAACCGTTGATGTCCTAGGCATAGTTCTTTGGGCAAAAATGTTCTTTATGATGAGGACTATATGTGGTCTCCCACTTTGTTGGCGGTCTTTTAACACCGCTCGGTATTCAATACAAGCACTCGCCGCAAACAATAATTTTGCATTCTTGCATAACAAATAACTATTGTTTACTGTTGAGCGGGATAGACAGAGTTATTAGCCGTATGGTTTGCTTTCTGGCTTAGCATGAGAATGAGTAAGACCTTATCTATGGGCTTATAACTTTATCTATCCCACTCTACGTTGAGGGAGATACATTTAAACCCCTTTACTTCCTAAGCAATTCTTATGCTAAGCTGGTATCTTATCACGGGCGTTACCTTAATGTAAACAATACATATTAAATTTATAAATGTATTGTTAAGATTAGGGTTTTTATTCAATTGCTTTCTTTTGAGCCCGCAACCTACCGCAAGTTAAGAAATAATAACTATTAAACTAAAATACCCCCGACATTTTAGCTTCTAATAAGCATATATAATAAATAGCTTTTGACAAAACATAACTAAGAACATTCGCTAGACAACTTGCTTTAAAATTTGAAAAAAAAAAACCTAATGCTTCCAAATCGTTCACCCATTTAAGAGCTACGGTGCCACAGACAGACACACCCTCATAAACACATACCTATACAGACACACACACAAAGCGGTCAAACTTATAACACCCCTCTTTTTTGGTCGGGGGTTAAAAAAAACCTTCCTATTGAGTTTTCCTCCACAGTCGAATTTAAATTAAATGTCAAATGTGTAAAAACGCATACGAAGTCGCGGGCACAACTAGTACCACAATAAACTTATAGGTGGTCTGACACTTGACACTGTGCCGTTGGAGTCTTCCATCGCTGGTCACTGTTTATCTATACGGAGTAGATACATAATGAATATTAAAAAAAAATATTTTAATTAATATCTTTGTACTTTACAATATCGGTGGTGGTCTAGTGGGTAGAACAGTGGACTCTGAAGCAAGAGGTACCCGGTTCGATTCCCAGTGCGGGCATGTATCTATGACTTTGTTTAATTTCAAAGTTACGTATATTTGTGATTTTGTAGTAGCAATACCACTCGCTAAAAGTGAAGGAAAACATCGTGAGGAAACCCGCGGCTTAGTTAGCTCCACACGTATTGACTTTGTCTTTCCTGTGGGCTAGGCCGACTAAGCTGTCAGGATGGTATAGGCGCTGGGCAAGCCTACTCCATCTAAAACAATGTCCCAGGCACTGCAGCGCCGAATGGTCTCTTCACCCATCTAGTGTGAGTGAAGGTGCCACTGGACGCTGTATAAATAATCTCATTACGTAGATGCAAAGGCCTTAGTTTTTTACAATATTTTTTTTTTCATAAAGTCAACTCCTTGAAGCATTATGCAAAAAAAAACAAATTTTGACTTCTCTATTCCAAGATGGCGGCTAACGCTGTCACCCCTCGATGTCGAACACTTCCATTTTTCTTGGGTTTCATACTTATGTAATAACAATCAAAATATTTTCTATTCCACCTTTTGTAGTGCAAAAATACCTGCTTACTGAGCTATAACATATACGTATAAAAATCTCGCTTATTAGAAGAACATCAAGAGCGAACTCAAAGTTGACTTTCATATTGGTAGTGAAGTATGAAGGGAGACACGGAAAAGACAAAGTTTACGTTGGCCCAAAGGGTGCAAAGTAACGTATGAGGAATAAATTACCTCGCGCTACAGAGTAACAAAACATTTGTTTTGCTGAAAGAGGCGCTAGCTGGGGAAAAACTAGTTCGGGGAAGTAGATTGAAACTCCTCCACTGAAACTATCTGTAATAGCTATGCGGGTAAGGCAATTGGTTGTATTGTGGGCGCTTCAATATTTTTACGCTTGATTATTATGGGGAAATGGAATAAGGGAAGTTGTTTAACCTCGAAATTTTACACCTATTAAGGCTCTACGATTTTCATCCTAATATTTTTTTTCCTGGACTAATTTGAATTTAATTTGCGGTGTTTTATATCTACTACTAAGCACCACAACTCCCTTACTAAGGAAATTGAAATAAAATTAATAATTACGCAAGGAGAAGTGTCATCTTCCACGACTGATTGCATGGGGCATTATTATTGGAAAAGTCGGTCAAGCACGGATAAAAAACTAAATTTATGTGACGAGGGTTCAACGTGTCGAGCGTTTCATCATCTCACCCTATATAATACAGATATCTGCAACTGGCGGCGTTTGGTTCGTTCATTATTGCTGGGATTTTTTTTGTAATTATTTTATTGTTATATTTCACTCGTAACATCAAATTCAAATTATTTATTTATATTGATTCGTAAATTACCTATTTAACGTTACAAGTCCTAGTAATTCCCACTATAAGCCAAATAGATACAAAATAAAAAGTACAAGAATAAGAAAACATGGGCCCGAAAATCTTCGCTAATGAACCCCAGGAACAAAATATCTAATTCCGATGCAACTTTTCACTTAGCTGTTTCTATCTTTAGTGAACTCGAACCCATTTTATCAATTGTCAAAGTTTAAAAACTTAATCCACTTAAGGACCCTTTACGGTGTCTCTTTCTGCGCATGTCGATGTGGTACCCTAGCGCGAAAATCAAGGACATTCGGCGTTCGGCCTTCGTCGCAGTCGCTTGCCTCAGCCCGCGGCATTGCAATATGGCTTTCGCAAATGTTCGGTGGCTTGTGAATATCGACTCCTCTGTCGGAAACAAACTTGTCTGAAAAAAAAAAGAAAACTGGCTGGATTTGAAGTCCAAACTCCGTGCTTGGATTTAAAAATAAAATAAACAATATTGTGTTGTGAAATTGTGAAGATCGCGGTTTGTGGTTTTGACACGATGTTTAGAGTGACTTAGAACGTTGTTTTATACAAAGTTAAATGTGAACTTAAGAAACAATGCAATTTAATGGAAAAATATAGAAATATTTTCTTCAAAATGAAGACGTTTGCGTTGCTGATGCTTTGTTGTGGTGAGTTTTTTTGTCAAACATTATTAATTACTGAGCATAAGATCTTACGTTATGTTTTCATCTATAGGTATTCTTTTGTCGTGTCCTTCACGATGCTTGTTATTTGTTTGGTTTTGGGTTACATTGTTTATTTATTTAGGCAATATTCGTTGACCAACATAAAGTATTATTTAAGTTGAAATGTTATTTTGTAGGGGTAGAATGTTTTTAGAAAATGAAAAAAATATCACTATCTAAAACATGTAAATTAATTGGATACATGTTTTGCATGACTGCATTGCAAAATTGAAAATACATTTTTGCAATGCAGTCGATTCATGTTGTTGTATATTTAAGAGTATGTGACCCATCGGTATGTGATTCATTACTACCGTAACAAGACAAATGAGAGATCACCTGCTCGATCTCAACTCAGAAAAGTCAAATGGTTATGTCAAGCCTTGGCTGGTTGTGTCAATAGACACTATCTTGAGGATGACATTGACATTAGCCATGGCTTGACATTAGCATTTGACTTTTCTGAGATCACCTACTTGAATTCGAGCTTGAGATGTCGACTATTAATGCCACTCTAAGACATCCTTTAATTTACATAACGCCGAGATTATAGTTAAGGTATTGAAAGAAATTGTTCCATAATTTCGAGTTTTTTTTTCAACATTCACGTGTTTGGGGTCGTTCTCGCACAAATGTGCTACCGCCAAAAATCACAGTTTTTTTACCGGTTTTATTAATAAGTGCTCTACCGCCCTCTTAACGCCATATTGAACTTTAACAGCACCGCCTCGATCCGTTTTGGGTAAATCAACAAAGTGCGAGAGAGAAATAGGATCAAGTGCGACACGGGATCTTGTGGATGGAACTTTTCTCTTGACGAATATTTCCCTTAACCCGCAGGGAATAAATAGACTTAGCGCTCAAACAAACATGGCGAAAATTTTCGTGCGGCGAGCGCACGGCGGCCAGCTAGATGTTCTTAATTAAAAAAAACTACTCGTACTCGGTTTAACGACATGTTACCTGAAGGTCTAGGTATTTGAGGAGATAGTATTTAAACTCGTTAAAATGAGCATCTTTTACTACGGGGGCAACTGCATTATCTCAACAACAAAAAAAGCTTTTCCATACTACAATTTGATACTTACTGCACCAAATATATGGAGCAACTGGTATGAATGATTTCAGCGATCTCTTTCAGTATGACAGGATATGTAAAACGTGCCATTCCCTAGGGATAGATTAGGATAAGAACTTTAAAATAAGGGATTTAACTGTTCCTCAATTATTGATCCGCTCCCTTTGGGGAATATGCCAAATGAATTGGTTCGAAAACAATTAAACTCCCATTTGGGCCGTCAATTAATCAACGTGTGATTTCATTAACCTGCGGATTGTTTGCGCCGCTCCTTCTTTGCTTTTATCGGTTTACGGATATACCTACATATAACGAACCATGCCCACACTGATTGAAGTGCCCATTCAGAAGTTGTAGTAAGCTCTTAGAGTTGTACAGTTGTACACTCAACAATGTAGAGCTTATGTTCAGATGGGTAGATTGAGTAGATGATTTAAGTAAGCACCTAAGAAAGTTTAAAAAAGTAGAAAGTTGGGAAAACATCCCTGAGGTCCCAGGGTTCGAATCCTGGTGCGGGCATGTACCTTGTCTTGAGTTTATTATAAAGTTACGAACATTTGTGAATTTGTAGTAGCAATACCGCTCGCTAACTGTGAAGGAAAACATGCATCGTGAGAAAAACTTGTTTGGCTTGTCTTTCCTGTAAGCTAGGCCAACTAAGTTGACAGGATGGTGTGTGTGCAGTGCTAGGCAAGCCTATTTTATCTACGCTGGCCCAGGCACTGTAGCGTCGAAGTGGTCTAGCAAATGCCTCCTAAACTTTTTATGTGAATTCACTAAACCCGTTTATTGATTTATCATGAAGGGTCATCAACCCACTCTGCTAACTCCACATCAGGCCTTGTACATCTTTTGGATCTCTCCCTCTATAGACCACCAAATGGTCCGTGATTCGGGACATGCTTTGCAAATATCCGTAGGAGCAGTGCGGGTCCGTCCCAAACCCTCATCTGCAAATCAGCTTTGCAAATCTTACCTCCGAAGTTTGGCTACTAAACCCGTTGAGCTTCTGCTACACTGTAGTCAGTCAACTCAAATCAGTCCAGTTAAATCTTCGTCAACAAAGGCAACTCAGGACGGAACTTCGTCGGCGTCTTTTCAATTAATTTACATTTAAAATTTGTCAATTGCCGGAGAAATTAAATGAAGTTTGTCGTTTCTTGACATCGCGAGGCGGCTGGCCTGCAGCCAAGCTTTGTTCCATCTTTTATTCCCTTTCCATGTACAGTCGGCGGGAGAAATCGAAGATCGCACGACAAATAAGTCACGAAGTCGGCATCTTTGTTCACGGGGCGACAGGAACTATGTGACTGAATATCCGACTGCTATTATGAAAATTGAATTGCATACAGTTTAGTCCAACATTTATTTATTGGATGGATGGTATAACTGCTGGGCAAGAAACTCCACGTAAAACATATCCCAGACACTGCAGCGTCCTGCGTCTGAGTGGCCACTTCACCTATTTAGTCTGAGTGAAGGTGCTACTGGACGATGTATAAATCATCTCATTAGTAGTTACCTTAGTTTGTGCACTTTGAATACTTGATGATTGATCATTTTCAAATTGGGTCGCAATACTAAATTAACTTACTGAGAGGTCGACTGTATGGTTGTTTCAATGACAAAATGTCAGTTAAACAAAAACTATTTCAGTGTACAGTGTAAGTATATGAAGAGCATTTAAAGCATCCTTATATTTTTTCATGAATGTTGTTCGTGGGTGAAATATAGTCTTTACATAGTCATTGATAGCTGACTGTCCATACATAACAATGTGCTGGGCACAAGGTAAATGAAACGCTGTGTAATAAATTGTCGCGCCAACTGACAATTTATTGCTGGCCAGAATTATGTCACATTTATAATGAACGACAAAAAAAGTAATAAGAATTGTGTAAACCATGAATATTAATGTTTCGGGGCTTGAGCCTTTAATTCTTTGACGAAAAAATTCCTGACGAAAAAGCTCCTACTCTCAGTCATAGTAAAGTTAAAATATCGCTAGTCATTATAAGTGAATATTAGTAAAGATAAGTTGTGAAATGAGCCGAGTAAGTATTGAACACAAGATTCACATGTATGTACGGCGTAGCAAAATAATAATAACATACCATTATGCCTTAACCCTACTAAGTGTAATATTATAACTTTTAGCCGCAAACAACAACTATTGAACTTCGACTATAAGCTAAAAGGAACGTCACTTCCTAGAGTAAGCATTATCCGCGATCTCGGTGTATATCACGACTCCAAATTACTGTTTGACAAACATGTCGAGAAAATTATTACTAAGGCCTCCCGAGCGTTGGGCTTTGTGATGCGTAACTCCAAGGATTTTAAGCAAATTAAGACACTAAAAATACTCTATTGCACTTTTGTGCGAAGTAACTTGGAGTACGCATCACAAATCTGGAACCCTATGTATCAAGAATATATTGCACCGCTTGAAGCTATACAAAAGAGGTTTATGAAATATATATGCTACAGAACCTCAGTCAAATACAGATCAGATGACTATCTCGATATGTGTAGAAAACATCATCTTCTGCCTCTGGAGCGCCGGCGCGAGATCGCCGATATACTATTTCTGCTAAAGATAGCCAATGGTGGTATTGATTGCCCAGATCTCTTGGCTCAGATAAATGTCCGTGCACCGGCCAAAATCCTGCGAAATAATGACATCATATATGTACCCGTTGTCTCAACTAATTATAGGAGAAACACATATATGCTGCGTGCGTGCGATAGATTTAATGCACTCTGTGGTGATTCTAACCTTAGCTTAGACTTAGACCTATTTAATACCAAACAGGCAGAAGCGAGAGACGCGTTAAGTAAGTTGTTTTTTAATGCTTAAAATATTGTTTATTTCTTTTTTAAGATGCGAGTGTAGCAGCCAACAATAATGTATGTTAAGTAAGATCTTGCATTTATATTTATATATTTTGTAATTTACTACACTTATAGGTATTTGTGTTTTTGACTATATTCCACATTTAACTAGTCTGTATCTACTTGTGAAGGCTTCTAATTGGCTCTCTGTTTCTAAACTTCGTATCTACAATGTGTTTCTAAAGCTGTTAGCCTTCCAAAAATAAATAAATAAATAAATAAATAAATAAATGCCTATAGTTATCCTCTAAAGAGTAAAAAGGGATGAACTTATTAAATAAGTCTCCCAAATCGCTTCAAGTTTGAAAGCCTTTAAGATATCATGCAATAAATTGACAGTAGCCTCCCTGCCTTTACCTGGCACGCATTTCATTTTCCTGTTCACATCATAATTATAATGAACAGATGTTTATAGGAGTTCCACAACGTTTAAGATTGTTGAGACGAGCTCAGGTGGATGCCATGTTTATTAAACCCGCATGGTTACGGACGTTAATTTGATTTTATGTAACTTGATTTATTTTTGTATGAAATAATGTATGAAGTAAGATGAAGCCTATACGTACATGTCCCACAATTAAGCTGGGCAAATGCCTTTCATGGAGAGAGTTCAGGCTTTATCGCCACGCATGCCCACTATTGATTGGCATTGAGGTTATTATGCGTCAGAAGCTCCGGTTTTCTCACGATCTTAGAATCAGCGACACGCTGACACACCCCTTTCTGTTTGATTGAACGCTCAGCGTATGGCTGAACAGTGACCTACCAAATTAATAAATGAATACTACTAGAATTGCCTAAGGCCTTTGCATCTAAGTAATGAGGTGATTTATACAGTGTCCAGTGGCACATTCACTTACACTAGATGGATGAAGAGACCACTCGGCGCTGCAGTGCCTAGAACATGAACGTAAACTCTTTATTATGAACCAAAAAGATTTTTTTTACACAGTTAAAATTATTTAGCTTACAACACAATTCAAAACATGCTTGACGTTCCAATCGGTTTTTACATAGGTAACGTATGAAAAATGGCCAGTATTTTTGTTGAACAAGCGTCGGGTATGTTTGCAGCAAAATATTTCGTATGCACGGAATAAAACGCCAACAAAATGCCCAAAGTGACGTTTGGCGGAAAACCGTTATTCCGCTTATAGAGTCAACAACAAATCAAACGCAGAGTCGCATAAAACGTTTCGCCCTCTATGTTATTTCGGTGAACGATTCGATGGGTTCCTCTCGCTACATCCAATATGCAATATCATTATTATTTTACTAAAGTAGGAATTTAGTAAAATGATAATGAGACCTTTTCTTTGACACCCACTTGACACTGTCAGTTGATTTTCGCCAAGATGAACTATAGGCAGACTATAGGCGAAAAGCCTTCATTGTTTGTTCTTCAAGAGGTTGTTGGCCATTATAATAATACTAAAAGCCTGTCCGCATGCAAGCATGATATTGAAAAACCTGTTTCCTGAGATAATTATTAGCCCAAAACTGACGTTTTCGCATTGACTGATCCACACAATCATGCTTATAGTAGAGGAGGATATCGTATTTTGCAGCTAGCAAGCAGAAAGTTATTTTGACATCACCTCTCTGTCAGGATGGTGGCAAATGGAAAATTATCGTCTCTGCCTACCCCTCTGGATACAGGCGTGAATTTTTGCATGTAAATTCTAAATTCCTGAAATATTGAAAAATACCATCAAGCGTCCTTATTGCTCCGCAGCGTCAAAATGTAAATTACCTACTTCAATCAAATATTCAATAAATTAATTAAATTTTCATCTCCCATGCTCGGAAAGTTTGCTGTTACTAGTAACTTACGATCGTGTAAAGGCCGGATTTAAACTATCTGCATTTTAGTGCGCTTCGAAATTTGAACGCGACGCCGGGAAATCTTTCCCGCGCCCTATGGTGTTGAAAAAGAAAAAAACACTGGCCGTTTAAGTAGATGCCAGATCCCGACCGAAAAAAGATCCTCATTCATAGTTCGTTTACACGCGTACTTCAGTGAAAGTGATTGTTCGTACCCATTCTCTATACAAAACTGTGAATGTAAATGGGGCATAAGGATCTTTTAAAAAGGTAAAGTCACGGAATAGAACATTCAGAAACGCGGTTTCTTCTTATAGTCTTTTCAATATTTTGTACACTATATTTATTTTTAATACCAGTAAATAAAAAAAAATGCTTCGCTTCTGTTTTATCAAATAGATAAATATGTTTTGGTTTGTTAAATACATTTTTTCAAACGATATTACTAATTAAATTTTTTATCTCCTAGAATTTTTTATATTATATGGTAAAAGTTCAGAATGCACCCGGAAAAAAAAACATTCTTTTAATTACATTATTTTTGTGTCTGGATAAATAAACTTCAGGAAATTATTAATAAAACGAATGGTTTTAATACCAACGAAGCTCAAAACTTTAGTGCGGCAGCCGTAACTACAGTAAAATATGCTTTTAAAAGGAACTTATTTGACTCACCTGTTTTGCCTCTAAGTAGTTGTCTATAGAGTTTTTCCCGCTTGGCTAACAAAATCATTTCCTCGCTTCTGTGAGATGAAAAGTTTTGTGTTTCGCACGAATGCAATATTATTTGCGTCTCGTGCTTCTGAATACCTCGCTACGCTCAGGTTTCTTTTTTTGAACCACTCGCTACGCTCGTGGCTCAATTTTAGAAACCTTCGCTAGCTCGGTTTTCAATACAAGCACTCGCCGCAAACAATAATTTTGCATTCTTGCATAACAAATAACTATTACAATCTTATATTCGTAACTTTACTTAGTATATTTAATTATTTCCTATGTTATTCTGTACACTATATCTACCGAATATTTTGTTATCTGTCCTGTCCATCCAACGGTTGTCTGGCAGAGATCGCTCTCTTAGCGATAAGACCGCCAATTTTATACATTCTAATTAGTTTAAAATAAACAATGTAATTTATCTTTGGTGTACAATAAAGAGTTATCTATCTATCTATCTATCTACTTCATTATGGGCCAAGCCTGAAATAATAGTTATTTGTTATGCAAGAATGCAAAATTATTGTTTGCGGCGAGTGCTTGTATTGAACACCGAGCTAGCGAAGGTTTCTAAAATGAAGCCACGAGCGTAGCGAGTGGTTCAAAAAAATAAACCTGAGCGTAGCGAGGTATTCAGTAGCACGAAACGCAAATAATATTGCATTCGTGCGAATCACAAAACTTTTCATCTCACAGAAGCGAGGAAATGATTTTGTTAGCCATGCGGGAAAAACTCTATAGACAACTACTTACAGGCAAAACAGGTGAGTCAAATAAGTTCCTTTTAAAAGCATATTTTTCTGTAGTTACAGCTGCCGCACTAAAGTTTTCAGCTTCGTTGGTATTGAAACCATTCGTTTTATTAATAATTTCCTGAAGTTTATTTATTATACACAAAAATAATGCAAGTAAAAAAATGTTTCTTTTTTCTGGGTGCATTCTGAACTTTTACCATACAAATTAAAAAAATCTAGGAGATAAATAATGAAATTAGTAATATCGTTTGAAAAAATGTATTTAACAAACCAAAACATAATTATCTATTTGATAAAACAGAAGCGAAGCATTTTTTTTATTTCTTGGTATTAAAAATAAATATAGTGTACAAAATATTGAAAAGACTGAAGAAAGCGCGTTTCTGAATGTTCTATTCCATGACTTTACCTTTTGAAAAGATTTTTATGCCCCATATACATTCACAGTTTTGTATAGAGAATGGGAACGAACAATCACTTTCGCTGAAATGCGCGTGTAAACGAACTATGAATGAGGATCTTTTTTCTGTCGGGATTTGGCATCTACTTAAACGGCCAGTGTTTTTTTCTTTTTCAACACCATAGGGCATGGGAAAGCCTTTCCCGGCGTCGCGTTCAAATTTCGAAGCGCACAAAAATGCAGATAGTTTAAATCTGGCCTTTACACGATCGTCAGTTACTAGTAACAGCAAACTTTCCGAGCGCGGGAAATGAAAAGATTTTTTCATTTTTTATTAATATCGTACGGACGGGCAATACCCGGTGTGACGGTTAGGTTTTTATCACGCACTGAATTGACAGCCCTCCGCCACGGGAGGGTCGGCGCCGATTGCAATGGATATTGTTAATTCTATCGATGCGAAAAACACAGGAAATATACGCCATCTCACTATAGGGAAGATGCAGGTGCAATATGCGTCACGAAAGATGAATCTTGGCCGCCTTTTCCAACACCCCGATGACGCCCGGTCGCTTTCCGCCCTCAGATCTCACACCGCTAAAGAGACCTATAAATCGTCTACTGCGCATGTCGAACCACGTGGTGTGTCAAGTCTTATCTTTAGTGGCGCGTATTGTAAATATGCTTTCATTGCACTAGCTTTTACCCGTTGCTTTAGTTGTTATAGCGTGGTGATAGTGTGAAAGATGTCAATATTCGCGCTGAACGGCTGAAAGGACTGCACACGAGGAAATACCATATTTGATTTAATATTCTTCTTGTGGTGCTGTCTCCTATCGCATGTTGGCAATTATCTTAGCTATTTCTCCCTTTGAAGCTGCCAAAGCGAACAAGCATGATGATGCTGAAAGCAATGGCGTAAGTTCTCAAGCCTTGATTTATACCATTTATTTTCCTAGATTTATTATAAAATTAATGAGGATCATTCATTAATCGAAATATTGGATTTTTAAGTATAAAGGCCGATAGAGAACAAACATTTAAGCATAATTGCTGTTTGAATGTCCCAAATCCATCAAGAAATTACAAAGTTAGAGAAGTTTAAAGTTAGTCTGTTTCAAAACGCACCCGGCTGGCTTGAATTATATTGTGACGTCATCCGCTCCCTCCGTCGTAGTAGATTTTCTGAGGTAGGTTACAAGAGCAGCACTAGTAAGGTTTGATCCATACGAGAAATAAAATCGAATGGCACAAAAGAAAAACCCTGTATTCTTGCACCCTGTATATCTTTTTCAAAATCTGTAAATGACGCTGGTAATATTTTTGCAATCCAATGACTTTCTTTTCTGACAGTTTTTCTGTAGTTATAGCGGATAATGGCGTTGCCTTTGTAACCAACCCGAAAACTCTACTACGGAGGGAGCGGATGACGTCACAATAAAATTGAAGCCAGCCGAGAGCGTTTTTAAAATATGTGCACTAAAATAGCTATAACTTCGTCATTTCTTGTCCGATTTACATATTTTTTTCACAGAAAATAGTGTTTTTGATGTCTCTATATCCACTGTATCCTCATTACATTGAAGCTCCTTAAATTAAACGAGGTATTGCTCAGTAATAAGTAATAACCTACAATTAGATTTATTTTGTTATTGTTTCTCATGTCTATTTATAAGGAGGTTAGGAGGCGTTTGCATCCTACAAAACCTTCAGTCAAATAGGTTTTCAAATTGCAAACGGGGCTGCGAGCTAACATTATCATAATATAATATTCTCTAAGATCGTAGATACCTTTTCTAATAAAACTTAATGCGCATACTCAAGGCAGAGTTAAGAAGACTACCCGTGTCTTTACCGAGCATTTACCTAATGAACTCGACAGCGTGTTTCAGAAAGGTCAAGGCTGCTTGCTCGGCTGCTTGCTCCTGCTATCTGACCTGTCTGATATGTCATCATAAAGTTGTCATCTCTAGAAAGAGCTCCGGCTCCTAAGATACAGGTTAACCCTAGTTTAGGAGCCGGGGGTATCCCTAAGTTTAAAATACTCATAACTTTTAATTGTGTCCTCAATTTGTACTTATTGCTTTATTCTTTTGCTAAAATAAACTTTTTTAATTTTTTTAATTTTTAATTTTTTTCCTTAAATCATCACCTTAAATCCTCCTAAGGATATAAGGTGATGGTCAAGGCATGGTCATGTCAAACCTACGAACAAATCCTGCCACCGCGATGGCGGGATTGATTTGTAGGTTCTAGGATCTGGAATCTAGGCAAGTCCTAAAAATAGTTAAGCCGTTTGAGCAAACAACACATCCAAAGAGAATTTATGTTTTTTTCATTGTCGGCGCTAGTGGACGTGGTGCCAGGCTCTTAGGGCTGGAAGATAGTAGTGTGGCGGGAAATTCAAAATTTTCACAGTTTTTTACATTTTGTAGCTAAACTGAGCTATGTTTGTTCAGCGATTTTTCGTTCGCGAGAATAAAACCGTATTCTTTTCATTATTGTAAACAACAGAACAACAATAATTCAGCCGATTATGTGTTCTGGTCTACGACAAGTTTTTTGGGCAGTACCACTGCTTCGTAGACCAGAACACATAATCGGCTGTCTGTAAAAGTCTGTGAAAAATTTGAATTTCCCGCCACCTTGCTATCGTCTACCCTTAAGGCGCCGTGCATAGTGAATCGCCCGCACGCAAAGAAAAATGCACAAAATCGATTCCTGTATCAAATACACTAAAAAAATTGAAAATGATCACATATCAAACCCTAGAATTCGGTAAAACCTATCTAAAACAGCCAGTTTCGTGTTGACATTCATAAACGTTTTGAAGATATTTTGTTTGAAAAAAAATAGGCGGCGCACTTTTTTTCAAGCAAAATATCTTGCAATCTGTTATGCATATCAACATGAAACTGGCTGGGTCTCAACTAAATCTAGGGTTTGATATTTGAACATTTTCGATTTTTTTTGTGTATTTGATACAGGAATCGATTTTGTGCATTTTTCTTTGCGCGCGGGCTAATTCACTATGCCCAGCGTCTTAAAAATGGAACATCTAACTCTTTTTTCAAAATTTCGCCTTTGACCCCATAGTAAAAGTTGCTTGTGTTGAATACACCTTCAAAGTATGGCAGGACCTTTTTCTAGCACGCTGTATATTCACGGCCCCGTAAAACCTCGCATTAGCAACGTAACTCCGCTACTGCACCTCCTCTAAGGTAAGCTGAAGCCTCCACACCCGACGATAGCTTGGCACCATTCCAGTCGCCCGTTTGTGCTTTACTATAGCGATTATTTTCACTGCTGCACTATTCAAACTGCTTTGGAATAGGACGTCTGAATGGACACGAAAGAAAATTCGTGTGCAACGACCGACAGTAATGGTCGCCGTTGATTCTTTTGAATAGTGCTCGCTTCGGAAGGAAGCGCGGAATTTAAAACGCAACGGCTCAACGCAATGGGTCCGCGTGTGATGTAATATGTGTGGATGCAGCCTTGGAATGTACAGTGTATAGCAGATTCACCTTTACATTTTCACAGAAAACTCGCCCGTAAATAGATGATAATAATAAGAGAAAGCGTGTAAAGGTTTATTTGCTGTAGACTGTACTGTACAGTGGACGGGGCATGGCGTAATGTCAAAATGTATGTCTCTGATTTCCTCCAAACAAAGTTTTAAATAGTCAGTGTTTATATCACATTTTAGGTTATAAAAAAATGTCAGGGAAATACAAAGATAATAAAACATTTTTATAAGAGTTTAGCAAACCATGGATTAAAAAATTAAAGGATAAAATAGTAAACACCGAACAAGATCAAACCACAATGATGTTGTCATCAAAATTCTGCTCTTGATTCTGAACAAAATTGAATGAATTACTGATTTTACGGTAACAATAAATAAAATTTCTTCTAATTATTACTATTGGCAAACAAAAACACACATACCTACAAACAAAAACTTTTGAATTAAATATTGCACAGCCAAGTTGAAGCCTTTCATTTTGTAACTTTGTTGGAAGTTTTTGTCATACCAAAGTGTCAAAATTTAACACTTATACGTTTTGTGTCTCTACAGGGGTCGTGTCAGCCCACGCTTTGCCTAACAGACGTGACATACTGTTATTGCCTTCACAAAAATGTGCTCCTATTTTATCAATAACGAATGAGTACCACAAGCCAAGAGTTACAGACATGGGTACACTATTTCCATTACGTAGTTTAAATCTTTTATCTTGTGAGAATCACATTATGGATGGATGGATGTTTGTTACTCTTTCACTGTGAAACGGCTGGACGGATTTGGATGAAAGGAATAAAGATAGCTTACACATCGTAATAAGACAGGCTATAAATTGCTGGCTTTTTCCCGCGATTTCGTTCGTGCTTTAAGATCGATAGCAAGTAAAAGGGCAATTTTTTATGCAAGTCTTACACTAGTAAGGCAGAACGCCAAAACATCGGGATGATAAAGGTAATTCACTAGCTTTTGCCCCCAATTTTCTACTCTTGCCTACACTAGTAGGTACACGTTTCGGATGCGTTCCGTGGTCGGCCGTGGTCACAGGCAGATTGGAGCGGCGAAACGTCGTCGAGATAAACTTAATTAATTTTCTTACTAAATAGACTAACCATAATTTGACCCGTTTCGAACCAAATTATGTGTGAATAATGCGTATAATTAAGGGTGGCATTAATAGTCGTCGGCTCAAGATCGAACTCAAGTAGGTGATCTCAGAAAAGTCAAATGCTAATGTCAAGCCTCGGCTAATGTCAATGTTAATCTCAAGTCTAATAATATGCTGACAGCTACTCAAGTTTGACATTAGCCAAGACTTGACATTAGCATTTGACTTTTCTGAGTTCACCTCCTTGAGATCGATCTCAAGTAGGTGATCTCAGACGACTATTAATACCACCCTAAAAGTTATTAAAAGCTAGTGAAACCAAAAATATTAATATTGGTATTTTTCTATTAAAACACGGTTTTACTCACTAGTTTTCACTAGTATTTTTTAATTAAAAATGGGTGCAGTGCTCACGAAAGTTTATGTTAAAAAATATTGGTATTGGCTGTGAGGTAAGGAAATATAGAGTTTATAAAACTTAGCCAGAGGAAATATTAATACAGAGACCGACAACAATTCTCATGGTTGTTTTGAACACTATTAGTTCCAAACTTGTTTGCTTTCATCTCTTGTTACTGCTCGTGCTTGTTCTGCTCCCGATTTTGGAACAAACAAGTAATTGTTTTCTGGAAAAATCTTTTCGGGATTAATGTTTCGAGGCAGCACATGTCTATAACAGAACTAGCTTTCCCCCAACTCCATTAGATTCGTATGGGCTTAATTGGCCTGTCTGTATTCTGCGCATCATGTGTGCACGACTATTTCGATTTAGATGGACTTTTTAATGTTGTTTGGGTAAACTCAGCTTTAAACTAAACTTTAGTAAGTAAAATATACTTTTATTTATACCTATGTTATTGTCATACAAATATTGTAAGATTGAATCAAGACCCGGAGATACACGTCATGAAGAATTTCTCATTCTAATAATAATAAATGCATACTTTTAAAATAGACGATAGAAAGTCCTATTCGTACGTAAACAGAGGTTAATACGTTGTTCACGCATTGAAAAACAGCATGGTATCGGGACATTCGATTGAGCCCTTGGTTCGCTCAGCGTGTTGCTGAGCTAACCAAGGCGCATTAAAAACTAAATTAGAAGAGTGGGGTCAAAATTCGGTTTGACGGTAGGAAACGCAATTCAATATCCGCGGGAAACCTTTGTGATCGTAAAGCGTCCATTAGCCGTCAGTAATATTACACCGCCCGCGGTAAAATACAGCTACAGGGCTGACAAAGTCAAAGAAAATAGAGGCGATTTTCTGACGACTAGACTGACAAAACTGATAGATTAGGATAGTTACTGGGCAGGTCAGGCCTTCTCCATATAGGGTGTTGTTTTGGTCAGTGACACCCGACTCAGGGACGAAAGTTTTAGTAACTAACACTTAAAACTAAAAATAAATGTAATATTCTCCAAATCTTAATATTTTATTTTTGATTCACATATTACCGTGTTCCATTTGTCCTATAACCGCGATGTGCGGAAATCCCGGGCTGCTGGCCTGTTCTCAAAGCGCGCGCGCGATTTGTCCCCGATATACTTATTGCGAGTGCGGCCGCAAGCGATAGTATTATTAGGAAGGCCACAATTTAATGATTTTGGAGTACTTTTCACTGACGTTTTTTTTAATGTCGTTTTTAGTTGCAGTGTCGTGTAAATAATCACCTCTGAGTCGGGTGTCACTTTACAAAACTACACCTTGTATAATCATACTTAGATTTTATTCATGTAAAAATTAATGTCAATGAATACAATTCTAAAAATATCCACAAAAGCTACAATATTATGTCAATTGAAATAATAGAAGATAATTTTATGTAAAAGATTAACAAAATAAACCAATTTAGGTAGGTACCTAGTCACAAACTAATTTCTAGAGTTCTAGACGATTATACCAACCGGGCCAAATCCGACTCAAAGGTCCACATTTTCCACATTTCTGAACCGCCAGGAAGATCTTCTGCATCAGAAATGCCCCGGAGCGGCAGTCAAACTCACCTCAAACCTTCTCCATCTGACATGTCCCACGCCCTGAAGTTATAATGGTCACTTCGCTTATCGACAAGGCTATTTTCAATAATTAAGTACCTATTGTTATCCAATGTTTAGATGTCTTTTTACTTTTCAATACAAACAATAAATCTGCAGTTCCATACATTTGGTAGAGTACTGCAACTTCTATAAATGAATGGAATAGCTAATAAAAGATCCTTCAAATCAAAGTCATCGTGTATATGGGTATATTCACGGTGACTTTGATTTGAAGGATCTTTTATTAGCTGTTATTTATTTATTTTATGTACAGACGTTATTGGTATTAGCATTTGCCAGTGGCTTATACGAAGGCTAATTTTTTATTAGAGGGAAAAATGTAGAGGAGCAAATCTGCCTTCCAATGCATTTATAAGCAGACTCAGCGGATGTAACGCAAAATGGCGCATAATTCATTTACATTGGTGCTAAGTTATTGCGCTCTTTCCCCAAAAATCCGTATTATTCCCGTGACAGTTGGTTTATGGAAAAAAGTTAATTACGAGGGCTTGGCGTACCCCGCCGCGCATTATTTCCCAAGTTCACACTGAAAAATGCCCCAAATATGTACTGCTTTGAACTATTCATACACCTACATTTATCGATCTATTATTATTTTTTTTTTCGCCCTAGAACTAAATGGGACACCATGGTAGTAATGTATCCTACTGTAACTAACGTGCTCTGAAGGCACGCTATATCTACGTTGTACGTTTGAGCTTTATCTCGATACACAATAATCGTTTATCAAACTTTCTGCTCATGTCACAGTCCGCTATAAAACATTCCATCAATAGAGTAGTTGTATGTATCGTCATCAAAGCCACCGGCTACCCAGCACAATACCTCGATTGGCGGGATGCCAGATTTCGCGACAACGTTTTTACTCGTTTTTCCTGCCAATACCATTTGATACTGGCCATATTTTTCACCTAGCTAACTTGCAATAAAAATGAGAAAAAAGGACGCGGCATTTGAAAATTGCTGTTCCGAAACCGCGAATTTGTACTCGTCCACTATGTCCATGGCAGTAGAGTTGAATTTAATTCTCGTTTAGTTTTGCTAGCCGCAAATGCTTACGGACATTTGAACTATTACAATAGGTCGAAAAGCCGGTTCTAGTTCTATTTGTGCTACAAAAACCGATAACGTCATATCCATAGTGTAATTTTGTATGAAATATTTTCCTTTCATATCTGGATGCCCTAATTTTAGCCTAAATTTATGACGCAGAGATTTTCTGGAGAAAGGGGAATCTGGGGGCTTAGAAATAGTGGATAATGACGACTGCCTGAAATTACAAATTAAATCGCCTAGGGTTTTGAATTTTGCAAATAAATTGGTATTTTTATGAGTCACTGCACGTGGAGATATATTATTTCAACGTGAGTTATGCCCTGTGTGGCTTCCATTCGTGTGTCCACTGGGGAATTGCGACCATTGCATCAAACAGCCACCACGAAAATTGTCGGCGTTACTTCACAATAATAAATGGCTCACTTTGCGGAAATAACACTAGTTTTTAAGGTACTTAAAGTCCTTAAACTACTCTTTAGCAAGCATTAAGTTTGTCTTAGCTCTGTTAGCTGTCAGTCTGATAGATTTTATCGAAAGTAGCTCGAAAATCTGACATTTCGGCGTCGGCCAAAGCCTTTCTCGATATTAAGGGGGCTGCTTATTTTATTAACCTCCAACCAAAAAAGAGGGGTGTTATATTTTGACCACTAATATGTGTCTGTCTGTCTCGCTGTGTGTGTGTGTCTGTGTGTTTGTCTGTGGCAGCGTAGCTCTTAAAATGGTGAACCAATTTGGAAGCGTTTTTTTTAAATTTGAAAGTAGGTTTTCTAGCGAGTGTTCTTAGAAATGTTGTATTGTTTCAGCCGTTTATGAGATATGCTTATTTGAAGCTAAAATGTCGGGGGTATTTTTAATTTTTAGTAGTCATTTATTTCTTGCCCATACTTAGGTACCACCGATCTCTATTAATCAGTTATCTATCACCCAATCAGTTACGACCCTCCAGCATCGAATATGTATAGAAAGCCCGTTATTTCACAGCTTAACCTATTTAGGCGTGTTTTAATTAGGTTAATACGCAAGTGGGCTTCCACACAACTACACCGGTGGAGTGTAGGGCGGCTTGTTGCGTGGATGTCGCGAAATGGTTTGATTAACTAAAGCTAATTATCAGTTGATTCCCGAAGGCATTTAGACGGTCGCCGTTGCACGCTACTTGGTAGTAGGTACAATCGGGGAAACTGGAACGTAAACATACAGGGTGTTAAAAGACCGCCAACAGAGCGGGAAACCACGGATGTCCTGAACCATAACGGACGTTTTTGCCCAAGGAACCATTCCTGGGAAATCAACGGTTTCCGATATAATGAGGAACAAACTCCGACTTTTTTTTTAGAAATGCATTCAGTTTTGCACCCTTTGGGGTACGGAAACCTATGTAGTTTGTCTGATGCGTACTCATCAGTTCTGCAACAATTTCGTAAAGTATGAAGGGGTATTTTTAAAGCATCCTCCAACCCTCGAGTTTATAGCAGTAAAGTATAGGTACTTAAAGCAGATATAGCAAGGTTAAGTCGGTCGCAAAGATTGACCTTAGGGTCATCTGACTGTGAAATTTATATTAGGCGTGGTGAGGTTTCTTTACAACTACTTATAAAAACTACTTATTAGTTAAGTTTACGAGACCACCTTTTCATCACGAACTGAGGTTCCGATCCCCTCCAAACATCTATTTACGCGCTTTTTGTTAATTCTAAAGTACTAATGGGACAGAACTTGAAGGTCTTAGATTTATCCATTGTAAGATTAACCCTGTCAAAGAAATTATCCTCTTCCTTAAACTCCTTTCTTTACTTTTTGACTTTTTAGCTTCAGTCACAGGGCCTTACGGTCACCTGTAACCCTTGTAACGTGACAGTTTTGTAACGTGACAGTTTTGCATAAGTATGACAGATGTTTTCTGTGTCATGACGTCATGACATTAAAGGCCCCACACAGGCGCGTTTTATCGGTGGATAATATAGCATGCGTTATTGCAATATCTATTGTCAGTACATTTTGTATTAGGAACGTCCTACTTCCATTGCGGCGTTATTATCGCAGCAGTGTGTAACTCAAAACAGATAAACAGTACTAAAAACAGATATCGCAATATGGCATCGACCGATAAAAACGCGCCTGTGTGCCAGCCTTAACTTGGACGTTTGTTTTCAGGTCCACAAAAGGAAAAACGGAAATATTATATTTTTAAAACTTATTTTAAATTAGTAACTTTAATGATTCGCGATATTCACACATAATTTTGGTTCGAAACGGGTCGAAACGTTATATAAAATTGTTTGGCGTACGGAACCCTCAGTGCGCGAGTCCGACACACACTTGGCCAGTTTTGTTAACCTCATACATCTTTAAATACATATTGTTCGTTTAAATAACTGTACATTGTTTCTTTTAAAGTAATAAATAACAACAGTCGAAAAATTACAACGCGGACTCGTTGAAGTGTACATAAATCTTTTCACGAGTTAGCAGAGAGTTGAAAATAAAGTCAAGTTCGAATGAAATTATGAGTAAAGTTTATCAAAAACATACCTTTGGCTCACCTTTTGAGGCATTGTAACAAAAATGAATATTAAACAGAGGTCTGAAGTTTCGTTTGAATAATAACTACGGGGTACACTTAATCGTGGCTCAAACCACAGCCCCAAAGTCTTAAAGCAGTAGAGCTAAGGACTAAAATTGAATACAAATATTTTCTCTCCCTAGTGGTCGTATATACTTAGAGTCGATTCACCAAAATTTTATCATAGCAACTTAAGTAAATTACTCGGGCACCCTCCACCTTAATTATTATTCAACCTTTATCCAACGCAAATCGAGTAAATTTGTTCCGAAATTACTTTTATTAAAAGCATTTCTTTCCCCCCGTCGAACGAAAGTGCTAAAGTAGAGTAAATGGACTGGAATTTCCGTTTCATGGATAATAAAATTTATCTAAGAATATTACACTAAATATTTCTTTAAAAAGATGTTCCTTGACTGCAGCAACAAAAGAGTTTTCTGATGGTTTTGAACTGCAGCCACGTTTACCCTTCTTATGTTTTTACATCGTGCTTTTCACAAACTCTCTTTAAATGTATGGACGTATCTTCAAAGAAAAATACTCTCAGAATTACAGTCGCAAGAATATTAATTTAAAAAACATTAGACGACGGAAAAAGCGAAATATCGTTTGCAAAAATATCGGTTTTCTTTTGACACAGTATCGAGTATTCCTTAAAATGAGAATTCAACGTCTGAAGAAAGTTAGCATACCGTGGTCCCTTAGAAACTTACTTGTTTTTAATTAAAGACTGCTTAACTTCTCAAGTAATTCAACTGTTTTGAGTTATTTACATTTACAAACGTTTACTTTGCAAACTAATTAATTACTACCTACCTTAGCAGAACGATTCCGAGAAATGTAATCTAATCCTAATGTTTAATCTTCTTTCGAAAAACTTTGTTTCGCCCAAATCCAGTTACTTACCTACAAACTTACTGATGTGGTATAAAATTTCGTGGCGTAGGCCACTATTGAGTGGATTCATTCCTGTCTTATTTAAAGGTATTTTCATTATAACACAGGCTTTCAGCTGTAATGTAACTGGCTTCACAAGGAAGACCCAAGTCCTAACTTCAGACCGTAAGCCTAAGCTTAGAATACGTCTTCGTTCTCAGTTTGCCTGTAGATCCTATAAGTCGCACATTAGGCAGAAGATCCGATTATGCAATCCAATGTTACCTTAGTAAGCGAGCAGGAAGCACTGGAGAAATACCAGAACGGTAGTAAAATGTGTGACGAAAGATCTCTAAAGTAAACTGTATCAAAAAAAAAAAAAGTCTTATTGTGTAAACAAACCACTTACCGGAAGAAAAATACGCATTCCCTGTGTAACCACACACAATAGCTAGTAGATCATTATTGTAGCATCTGGGTAATCACATGCAATAGGTACCATTATTTTTGTAATAATACGTCCATTTCATCGTAAAACTAATATTTTTTTACAGAAAACTGAATTCCCTGTAACCTCAAACTTACAAGTGACATTTCCATAAGTCGCCAAAAGGTATCAAACAATGTTTGCTAATGTGCGTTGTCTAAAACAATGTTCCAGGCACTGCAGCGCCGAGTGTTCTCTTCACTCATCACAGCACTATAGTAGTCTATGGTTACCCATTCCGTCATATTTGTTTACACAATAAGACTTTTATTTTGGGATACAGTATAGATATAATTTATAGTCGGGTTTCGCAAGGGGCTGTTGGGTTTATCCAGTTACTCGTAGTAATCTTTGAGAAATCAAATCATGGATCTGACTTCGAAAGGCTATTTCGAAAGCCTTTGCAAATTTTGCGGACGTGCCATCTGATAATAAAACATGCAAGTGTTGGGAAATGTGAATAACGTAAAAGGTTCTTACTCGTAGGTACTAATCTAATAATATCACTATTTTTAGAACGGCCTTTATGTTCTTCTCGCTTGTGAGACAATGATTCTAACTTTCACAAACGTGAAATTATGCGGACCTACTCAATTGTTATTTATTATGCAAGGATGCAAAACTATTGTTTGCAGCGAGTGCTTGCATCGAATATCCAGCGTTATTCCCACTGCTTTTAAAAGTTTGAAAGTAAGTAGCTGAAAAAGCAATATTATATTCAGTCTCAAAAGCGGAAATAATCAATCGCATTACAGCTCACTTTATCACTCAATTAACTTCGAAATCCGGAAGCTGTTCTGCGCTCACCGTTTACGCGATTATCTGATCTTAATGGGGAAACATTTTTGTTCTCAACAAGGTTCGTTTAAAGTAATATCAGTTATTATTAAAACATCCAGTTTAGTACAATCGTACTGTTTCTTCAGTTTGAATGAACTTGATTCACAGGACTTTTTAAATAGTTATAGGGCAAATATTCCTGCTTGTTTTGGAATAATATTCGGATTGGTTTAAGTAAGTGTAAGTAGTATTTAAACTTATGCCAACGCTTGCGCATAAGACTTCAGTGCGTTACACGTCCATTATGTGATAAAATATTTTGCAAAATTATAACCTAAAATACCAAAATAATTTCCCAGCAATAATTTATCGAAAAAGTACTTTGTTTTGGTGTCTAGTATGCGTGCCTTTCGGGTCTGTTGACGGTCTTTTAACACCCTGTATATTGTGTGATAAAATAGAATATTATTTTGGATTTGAAATTAAAGAAAGTCTTGAGTTTAATTGAATTCGTATGTAACTTACCTTCTACAATCTAAGTACATTGTCCACTATAGAAACACTAATGAAAATCAGTGTAGCTATAAAACGCCACTGTTCCAAATTCCATAAGCGCATTATGCTAACCGATATGATAGGATTGGGACGAGTGCAGTGCAGGCCAAACTAATGAACTCATTTGGGCCACTTTGATCGTTGATTTTCAAACGAACGACATTACAGTACGCTCTCTCACTAAAATTTGATTACCGCACCCTCTGTTTGCAACTGACATGATAACTTTTCTCCCTGTCTCTCAAAATTCGATTATGACTGTGATGACGCTATTGAGATTATGATCGTAATTAGGTTTGTATTTTGGTGGTTTACATAATGCCTACTACGTACGTACTAGTCCCTATGTTGAAGTCGACGGTGTCAGCACTCTACTCTTTTACGTCACGGGCAAATTTACAACAATGTATATGTATTGTTTCCGGGAACTCTGCATTAAAGATTCTGCGAAGAAAGTATTAATTACAAGTTGCATTCAAGATTCCTGAGAATATTCCCCAGGGCATCAAGTCTGTTATGCTATCATGTTTCGAGGTTTACAGTTTTGCTCTAAACCAGTGGTTCTTAACCTTTTTTGGACCACGGACTTGAATACAGGTTTTGGAACAATGGAATATACAAGTGAAAAGTCGCCGATTTTACTAAAATTATTATGGAGATTTAATTGGCAGACGATAGCAATGCGCGCGCAGCGCGCCCGAAAATTCACCGATTTTACCCTTTTTAAGCCGCAGGATAGCAAAATCAGATAATCTTCCGTCAATATCATCCAGATTTCATTTGTCTGTAACGCGCGCGCAGCGCGTCCGAAAATTTTACGATTAAACTCTTAAAAATAATAATCAAGTTTTCCTTAGTACGTGTAGTAGATACCTACGTGAAAAATGCGCGCGCAACGCGCCCGAAAATTCACCGATTTTTCCCCTTTCTATTTTATGAAGAAGATTTATTTTCCTATAATTTGAACAAACGCACCCAGCGCGGCTGAAAATTAACTTATTTAAGTCAACATTTCATAATAGAGAATTCCTTTGTTTTGAATATAACACACGCGCGCATTTGAAAATTCACCGATTAATTTATTGACAACCATCGCTATGTGCACTGGACTGCAGGACGGGCGGGCGGGCCCGCGGACCACTAACGGGGCCCTCGCGGACCACCAGTGGTCCGCGGACCATAGGTTAAGAACCACTGCTCTAAACCTATTGAAACACAATAACGTTACAGATTTGTTCTGTGGGCTTATATATTTACAATTTAGAGATCCTTCTTTACTTCATCCTCATCATCGTTCCTGAGTAAAGGCCTCTTCACGCTCACGCCACTTATGCACGATCCTGTGCCACACGCATCCAATTATTCCCGGCTACTTAGGTTATGTCTTCGGACCATGTCTTGCCACCTTTCACCGTGAGACTTCTTATTACAACGTTTACTAAACACAGGTCTTAATCGGTCTCTAAAAGTCCCGTTTCCTTGCCAACAGCCATGGCATCGGCGCACGAGATCACCCAGCTGCAGGTGCCACTTATAGCCGACCCCCGTCGCGCGGCCGAGCTGAGCTGCCACTTCCGGATGGACGAGCAACGGCTGCACTCGGTCAAGTGGTACCGCGACATGAACGAGATATTCCGCTACAACCCCGAGCAGAAGGTAATTGGGACCTTTTCTCATTCAGCCAGCATCACAACCTGACGGACAACAAAGCACGAAGCACTCAGGATCCTATGACGCGTTTGATAACGCGCAATAATACTGCGTCACTAGGATAAACGAGATTACTACTCAACCCAAAAAATTACACTTTCAAAGTAAAAAAGAAAAAAGTTCAAAATGCGACTGGCAAAAAAAAGCTCCTGACAAAATAAGTCATTTGGTCACCAGCAAGCTCTATAGAACTTCTACGTACTTTTTGCATTCGAGGAACAAAAGTTCAACGATGGTCCATAACTGCGACGATCGAACGATTATAATTATCTTGTAGGACCTACATTCTATGTAGGAACAAGATAAAGAGATGCTAAATAAATCTGCGAACATTTCAAAAGCTTAACCCTAAACGCTTTAGTTCAAGACTGACGAGGCAGCAAGACAAATAGCGCTTCTTTTGGAATGGGTCCGGAAGCCGCAAAAATAATTTGCCTTCTATTGTGCCAGTCTTGCCCAACCTTTTTAAGGGTGGGCCTCCGAAACCGCCTTACCCGTTGACCCTTAAACGGGAGTGCTGTGGGAATAGTTGGAACTATGGGAATAGTTCCAATTCTCCCAATACCGTTGCTACTATTATGAGCAAACCTAGGCGCGAGAGGCATAATACCTACCGCTCAACACGAAAATCGCCAATCCGCTGTGGGTACTCTCTCTATCTCTCTCTCTCTCTTTGCGCAGATATTGGAACATGTACAATACACTTAGTACAGGCTACTCCTGTGAATCTATTATTTTCTTGAAAATCAAACGTGGGTGAAAGGCTTGTCAAATAGTCATCCATCACCACTTGATACTTCATTGAAAGGGCTAAATTAGGGAATAGTTAGTTACAAATAAATTTCCAGTTTGTTTGAATATTTTGACCCCAGGATAGGACCACGCACACTTAAGGTTTCGCAAACCCCATGTTGGGAAACACTGCCTGAGGGTCCACAGTTGGTCAGTCCATTAGCATAGTGTTGGCAGCACATCCCATTACTGTCCAACCAACTTGCTAAAGTTTAAATGACCTCACGTACCTACTTGCTAACGATGGACGTAAAACTACTTAAAACGGATGTAAATCCTGTTTAATTGGAGGTGCAAAATTGCGTTCACACATTCCGGAGTTGTCATTTGAAACGTAGGTAGATGTACAAAACTTTTGCACTAACCATGTCAGAATTTTAATTTGGCACATAATATTGCAGGAGTTAGCTTACAAACAAATGATATTAGATGAGAGAAAGGATAAATAGTGGGGAATTGTAATATGAAACTTATTTAGCAATAACTACGAGTACGTTCCCGGAAACTACAGTATCAGAATCCACCAAGTTTCCCAGCGCTCATGTTCTGCCTAACTACTTTGTTTATACGCAGGACGATACCATTTCCGAGAATCTCCATAATATTACTTATTACGCTCATAAACAAAGCGGCAATAGAGCTAGAATAGCGAGACAACTCGAGGCCATCATTCACCGCCTCTGTATAAGGTCACTGAATTATTCTTGATACAACCCCTTTCCACATGACACAGAAAGGAATAGCTCCCTGACCTAGTGGAGCGAGATATTACGTCTGACTCATCTAAAAATAATAGGAAACCTTTTGTCATACCGTGCCCCTTTTTAAAATAGTTGTGCACTCAGGTGTTATGAGGCATTTCCATGGGTTGTGTGTGCAATAGGCGTATATTGGATATGATATGGAAGTTCTCGTTTGAAAGAATAAACATTGTTTGATCTCGAAAAGTTCGGTTGCATGCAGCTATTTGAGTTTCTGACTAGTTATTTAGGTATATTCTAATCTAACTAGCTTCTGGCTGCTAGGCTGCTGTGAATTCTATGAAACCTGCAACGAGAACAATGATTGTCGGAAACTTGTCGCAATAAACAGCTTAATCTGGGCCTACCTTGAATTGACGTTGCGATGGTCATATTAACACTTTATTCTTTGCAACACAATGTACACAACATGAATAAAAACTTTCAGTTACATGTCCGAGAGAGATCGTTTACAAAGTTCTTAATATCATAGATAATACTGACTTATCGACTACGCAAGTACCGCCACCAAATTATTATTACAACATTGAAAAAAAAAATTGTCTTTCCAAGCTTGCAGGCCCCCTAAGCGTAACTTTTCCTAATTTTTGTGACTACAACCAGCCTTATTTTCTGCCCTACAGCCGCCCATCCGACTCTTTAACGTAACTGGCATCATGGTCTCGGGCGGCTCTTGCGCGGCAGACTCCTGCCTCGTCACAGTCATGCCTCCGCCCATCGCCACCAGGGCCGCCTACACCTGCGAGGTGTCCACCGAGGGGCCCAAGTTCCAGATCGCGAGGCAGACTAAGCAGATGACTGTTGTTGGTGAGGAGAATGTTGCCTTAAGGCTGGAAGATACCAGCGTGGCGGGAAATTCATAATTTTCACAATTTGTTTAATTTTGTAGCTAAACTTTGCAATTTTTGCGAATTTTCGTTCGCGGCAGTAATATAGTATTATTTTCATTATTGTAAACAACAGAACTATTCAGCAAATTATGTGTTCTGGTCATCAACAAGTTTTTTGGGCAGTGCCACTGCTTCGTAGACCAGAACACATAATCGGCCGAATTATTGTTGTTTTGTTGTTTACAATAATAAAAAGAATACTATGTTATTGCCGCGAACGAAAAATCGCTGAAGAAAAATAGCTCAGTTTAGCTACAAAATGTAAAAAACTGAAAATTTTGAATTTCCCGCCACGTTGCTATCGTCCCACCTTAGTACGACCCTGCTCAAATAGCGAAAAGCGTCAGTAGGTAGATTTTATTTATATTTTACAGACACAAGCAGCCACTGATCATTGACGATTTTAATAAATTTGTCAAAATAAAAATAACCAACATTTTTGTCCCGATTCAGAAGGTTGCCTGGAAGAGTTCGCTTTTTGCGATAAGATCTCTTATTAATACTGATTGATAAATTGATATTCATTATTATTTGTGTTTAAGAGTTATTTATCTATCTGTCTGAAAGTAGTGGGCTCTAATCATTTGTGTTTGCTACCTAAGGTTACCTTTGCTTGCCATATACAGAAGTTGTACGAAAGTGTAGCCTTTGCCCAACTGTCTCTATTCTTTTAGCACATACTTATATCACCATGTCTTGTCCTCAGCATATCCGGATGAGAACCCAGTGATAGTGGGTGCGCCAAAGGTTGTGAAGCCAGGCGAGCAACTGCTTGTGAATTGCACGTCTGACTACTCTCTACCGCCAGCTGATATCAACTGGTACATCGACAATGAGCTCCAGAAGGTAAGCAACTAAAAACAGTGGTTTAAAGGTCGAAGGTTCTAACCTTACAGCCGTTCAGGGTGCAATTTGATTAACAAATGTTTTTTTTTTATGTAGCCTGTGTAGGATGTCCCACTGGCGCAAAAAATATCAGTTATTTCATGCAATAAGGTCCGCAGTACCTACTAATTGAATGTAGATAGGTATGCTTTGCGTTGTCGGCGCCGAATCAGTCACACTATAGTTCCGATCCCTAATTAGTATTCATTCGAAAAAAGATCATTTTGTAGCACCGATGTTCGACGATTGCTCGTAGACGTGCTACGTTTCGTAGCACATCGTCTACGCGGAGTGCTACGCCGCTGCTACGAAGGAGTTTGTTCGTAACGTTGAATTTAAATGTGGTTCGTTCTACTTATTCACGTCAAAATGTTGTGTAATAGGTGTTTCATAGAAATCATAACATTTGTGTACAATAGCATAAAATCACCTGTACAACATAACTCTCTTGGCATCGAATCAACAAAACATTTGCCGTACATACAATTCGTTGATAGAGATTCGGGTCACATTCGTTCTATTTGGCATAAAATATTGTAATCCCAAAAGCAAACTGTGTCTCAATATTTTTCCAGCAAATGGAATTTAAAAGTTTTGACTTTTATATGTATTTTTATGGGGGATTTAAATGGTTTGCCGGGGAAAAGTTCCTTTTTCGCAATAACACATTCATTTTATTAAGCCTAAACGAGATGGGGAATCTTTGAAAGTTTTTCATGCCCTTCCCTGCAAAGACAAATAGATAAATGTATTACTCCTATAGTTAATGTTTCTAGTGGCATTGTTTTGCTTCGCACAGTAGAATTCGACAAAAGTTACCTACTAACATGATTTTTTTTTGTATTTTAGAACATTGAATAACTTTTCTTTGCTGTTGAATTATTCAGTCAACATTAGCGAAAAGAAGACAGATAACTACACTAACACGAATATTATTCCAAACACCAATAAATATGAGTATCTCACATTCGCTTAAATGTACATTATACGTGAGTGAATGCTCGACGTAGCGGTTATTTATCTGCAAATGATATTGATAAACAATAAAAAAAACAACGAATAACAGACCATACTTTTGTTTGAAACGGGTCGAATTATGGTTATTTTTTAACCAACTTCAAAAAAGGAGGAGGTACTTAATTCGACCCGCATTTTTTAATGTTTGTTACCTTAACTTTTTTCTAGGTGGAGATTTTGATGATGTTTTTTTTTTTGTTTGAAAGGGCATATTTCCCGTGTAGTCCCACTAATCTCCGTTTCAAAACAAATTGTGTGTGAATATCGCTATCTTTAAAAGTAGGTAAATAAATACAATACTTACACCTACAGGGTGCACTCTAAGTCGATAGCGGAACTTTAAGTAGGCTGTCTACTGATCAATACAAACAACTTGGACCAGGTGGCGAAAAAAATGGAGCGAAAAAAATATCAGCTGTTCCATACAAAAGGTCGACTCAGTACTGCGCCAAATGTATGAAATAGCTGATATTTTTTTCGCTCCATTTTTTTCGCCACCTAGTATAATTTGTTTGTAATGATCAGTAGACGCCCCACTTAAAGTTCCGCTATCGACTTAGAGTGCACCCTGTATAACTAAGTTGTGTATTTTACTTCTTACATTTATTTTTATTGTTGTGTATTTTTACTAGGAAAGGTAGAATCGTATGAGGTAGTGGCCAAAGGGCCTCCGACATGGCTTAACGATTGTTATTTATCAACGACAACCGGTACCAACGGTTCAATGTACCTTCCGAAGCACGGAAGCGCTCAGATTATTTTACTGATGTTCCAAATCACTACCGGGCGAAGCTAAACAACATTTCGCTAACGAAATTATCACCTGAAACAGCCTGCCGGCTATTAGAGCTGCTCCCGAGAGGAATCGATCTGATTCGATTAATCGTCTACACTAGTAATGGAATACCGGGAACCAATTCACGACGGATCACTATTCATCATATCGTGATTGGGGATTTCTAATCAGCGCGAATAGATTGTCGCAGACGTGGCCTCTTTGACAGCGCTGGTTTGATGCGGTCGCTGCACGGCTTGGAAGGTAGCTTTGTATAGAAACTTTGTATAGGCCTTTACAAGTTAGCACAGATGATTTATTAGGCGTCTAGTGGCACCTTTGCTCACACACTTGGACACTACAGTGCCTGGAACATTTGTTAAATGGAGTAGGCTCCAACTTCTTAGCTTTGTCAGCCTAGCCACAGGAAATACAAGTCCATGCGTGTGGAGCCAACTAAGCCGCCGGTTTTCTCACGTTGTTTTTCTTCACAGTAATTTTCATGTAGAGCACAGATGTAAAAATTACTGAACTGAAGTAAACTAGTGGTTCGCCCCGAACTACGAACTCGCCACCCCATATCTCCGCAACCCCTCAACCGATTTTGCTCATGTTCGAACTTAAAAAATATCTTTGCCTCATTTACCCACCCACCAAATTTCATGACGATCCGACTAAATTTACTCAAGTTATCGTCGAACGAACATTCATACATACAAACATACAAACATACATACATACATACATACATACAAACACCGGATTGTTCAAGTAGACTCGGAGAACTTCGCTCGCTTCGCTCGCTCGTTCAACTAAACCATCTTTTGCATACTGAGTGTCTTTGCACTATTATTCTGAGGCTATGTACGACGATATACTAAAACTATCGTTGACTGAGTCGGTTGTCACTAACCAAAAGAACATCCTGTATTTGATTTCATGTTTTCCCTTTGCACGGTAGTGCCCTTAAGTGGTTTAGCTTGTGGGACACACTATAAATTGGAAGCTGCATGGCGAAACGCAGTAAACGGCAAAAGGAAGTACTGTCTAACTGATACTGGCCGGAATTTTGATGGGCTTACCACAGGAGCCTTATCGAAATAAACGTAAACCACCCTCAATGAGTGCTTTGCTTTTATTCCAACAATTAAACAACTTTAATTTATAATTTACAATTTAGTTCATAATGTCAATCACTAACTAAAGGCTGAAATAGATTATTAATTACAGGGCAACCTAGTTTAGGAGACAGGGTATCATCTATTTTTGTACCAATAATGAGCCACCAAATTTGTATCAAATATGTTTGTTATTTTATTACTTTAGATTGTGTTTTTTGTGTCAATAAATGAATTTAAATTTAAATATTGTAAATTTTATAGGCTGGTCATGTTAACTGAATGCACCCGTATAGGTGGGGGAAACTCACCACCGAGTATACAAAGATGGCGAGATGATCTCGACAAATATTTGCCGGAGTGGTTGGAGGTGGCTCAGGACCGTACAATCTGGGCTGGGAGGGGGGAAACCTTTACTTTTCGGTAGGACACACACTATACACGCTAGATAAAAATTAAAAAACATATCAACTTTGTCCTTCGCAGCCCGAAGACTGGCAGCGCACGGAGCTGAGCGCGCCGCTCGATGGGGGGCTGAGGGCCTCCTGGCGGGTGCTCCGCGTCCGGGTGCCGCCGAACGCCAGCGGAGCCCTACGCGTGCGCTGCGAGGCCGTGGTGTTGGTCGACGCGCCAGTCGCACGCCACGCGGCCGCCCTCATCACTATACACTCGAGGACGCAGCTCTCCAAGTTTGTCTCCAATCGTGGTAAGAACAGACTAGTTCGTATTTTTACCTTAATTGTTGCACCATAAATTGATAAAAATTTATTGTTACGTATTTCGAGAGGTGGATGCCAGGAGATCCGTAGCACGGGTCTTACCTATTTTGGACTCCTGTCTCCCACTGCTCCTTTTCTAAAAAAACCTAAAAAAAAGGAGGATTAGGTTTTTATTACCTAACCCTCCTTTGCCAACACAAAACTGTGGAGAAGGACTAGCCAAAAACGAGTAGACGAAGAAATAAAGTTGCGAAAGTGGCGTTGGATAGATCATACTATGCGAAGACCCGAAAACCACCCCTCCAAGATAGCACTGAAATGGTGTCCAACTGGAACATGAAAGAGAGGGCGCCCTAAAACTACCTGGTGTTGATCAGTGCAACAGGAGGCTAACAGTCTTGGAATGAGCATATCTGAGCTTGAGAAGAAGGCGCAAAATCGGCCAGATTGGAAAACTGTTTTAAGAGCCCTATATCCCTGATTAGGGATAAAAGGAACCGATGATGATGATGATGATGATGATGAACCCTCCTTTGACTGACAGTAGGGTCAAAAGGTGGCCACGCATGTTTAAGCGTCTTTGTGATTGCACTGCGTAAATCTAAAATGAATTTACAATTACAATTCGATGTAAATTGCGTAGACAATAAGTATGATATTTATCTTCCCGACTTACATTGATTGTCACATAGTTTTGACAATGATAATTTGAATCACGTGGATGAGATTTCTCCGTAAGATGAAAGAGAAGCGAACAACTTGGCCAGAGCTGCCCTGCTTGTCCTCCGAACAGAAGAAAATGGAAAGCCCTTGTGTCGGCCCCAGTTTCCACAAAGGAGTAACGTTAGGGAAGAAGAAGACGGAATATAGTTTTATTCGGGCACGAGAGATATTGTATCCACGGAGGCGCCCGCCGCAACCACAACTACTTGAGCTTTCTTCTACGAGTATGTAGGTACATGGAGTCCCATTTTCAAATATTGCTTCAGCAATAATATTATTATGGAGATGACCTGCCTGCGCTCGTGCATGAAATTTTAAAATCCTACGCTAGACCGCGCCATTTTTTTTGAGTAAACGTAAATAGTATGTAGAAATACATATCAGTTCAGTAATTTCCGGTGCAAAAAACAAGTCAAAAGATTTGACGTTTGAATATGAAGACCGATCGTGATGGTTTTGTCTTTAAGGCTAGAAGATAGCAACGTTGCGGGAAATTCAAAATTTTACACTTTTTTACATTGTGTGTTCTGGTCATCAACAACTTTTTGGGCAGTGCCACTGCTTCGTAGACCAGAACACATAATCGACTGAATTATTGTTGTTTTATTGCTTACAATAATGAAAAGAATAGTATGTTATTGCCGCGAACGAAAAATCACTGAACAAAAATAGCTCAGTTTAGCTACAAAATGTAAAATCTGTGAATTTTTTTTATTTCCCGCCACGTTGCTATCGTCCCACCTTAAGGCATTTCTTACGATTTATTAGATAATTGAAGGAGAATCTTGACTTTTAGCAAATGAGATCGACATAATGTCTTGTAAGTTTCCGAGTTATCAATTTCAGTTTTCTTGTACTGTCCACTAAACTATTACCAGACTCCAAATCGAGCAAACAAAGGCACGGCCGCACAATGCTTTTCTCGAATTAAATAGTTTATTCAAGGGTACACAGAGGGTACCTAAGAAAATATAAACGTTTTATTAAACTAGACAACTATTTTGAATAAGAGTAACTGTTCTATACTGTACTTTTACCCCTATCTTTATGATTTGAAAAGTTTTCACAGCATGTCAGACAAGAAAACTTATTTGAATAATATCAAGTAATATTCTAAGTTCATTTTCTCTTGTTGCAGGTGAGCTAAAAGAGCTGAATTCAGCTCTAGTGGCGGTGTGCTTTCTTTGGACACTAGAAAAGTTATTAAGAATCACGAGCTTATGAGAGAGAGTTTGTGAAACAGTGGTTGGTGATACTAGTATCTAAGTGTAGATAATCGTAATCGGCCTGTGTCTAAAAAATATCTACAACACACAAAAGGAATAAGTCCATAGTAAGTACCTTAACTCTCGCCCACTGAAGAATTTAATACCCGTAATCGGATTATTAAAAGGAAATAGAACCTTTAAACCTGCGTATCAAAATTTTATTTTTTGTACATTAAATGGGAAAATTTGGTGTGTAACATGAAAAGATAAGCATTTATTGAAATAAACATTAAGTGAAATATTTAATTGTGATTAGGAGTCATGACTTGTAAAGTATAAGCCTTAGTCATTTGGTTTCAGTAATAAATATATCCTTAATGCTTTTCTGAAAGTGAATTAGTTTAATGTATAGTTAATAACTTTAGGGGGTAAATCTCATCAATCAATCATTAAAATACGCAATAAACATTCATTATTTCATTAAAATAAATTGATAATGTCATAATTGTAATTGATTTTCTAACTCTACGTCCATATAACGATATTTACGTTTAAGAAAATTGGTCTTTATTGAACGAGCGAGCGAAGCGAGCGAAGTTCTCCGAGTCTACTAGAACAATCCGGCGTTTGTATGTATGTATGTATGTATGTATGTATGTATGTATGTATGTATGTATGTATGTATGTATGTATGTATGTATGAATGTTCGTTCGACGATAACTTGAGTAAATTAAGTCGGATCGTCATGAAATTCGGTAGGCAGGTAAATGAGGCAAAGAGAATTTTTAAGTTCGAACATGAGCCAAATCGGTCGAGGGGTTGCCGAGATATGGGGTTGTTAAGGTTATATGGGATGAGAGAGGGCGCCACTGCTGCCTCTCAGTAACATTAAAATAGTGCTAAAAAGTGATTTTAAAAGTGATAAAAACGCAAATCTAATCAGTAAACAGTGAAACCAGTGATAAAAACTAACAAAAGTGAACTATAAATACAAATTCTGTTTGGAAACAATATTGTGGATATCGGACGTAAAACTCAGTGGAAACAATAAAAATAAACTTTTACGGGTCACGAAATAATCCGTAACAAGAACTCTATTTTAATCCAATAAATCCAAAAATAACCAAACATTTTGCTAATTGCTAAGGTCCAAAGTACACCAGATTAGAAAATTCAAAACACGCCATCTATTTAAAAAAAATATACATATATTGTTATTCTACTTCCTAACAGAGGGCGTGACTAAAGTTTGTTTATCAGAGCCATCTAGTGTTCAAAATTATAAACCAAAAAGTCCTTCTATGCAACAATAGAGGTCGCTTTACTTCAAAACTACAAGAGAATCCTATACATATCCTATATTAAAATGGAAGAAATACTAGATAAACTACAAAAATATCCAAAATGATCTAGAGGCACAAAAACTTGAAATAAGATAAAGCGGCGAACAAGTTACATTAACAAGAAAACATTCAATGTGAAATGAAACAAAATGAAAAAATAATTTAATTGAACGAGCGAGCGAAGCGAGCGAAGTTCTCCGAGTCTACTTGAACAATCCGGTGTTTGTATGTTTGTATGTATGTATGTACTTATGTATGTTTGTATGTATGTATGAATGTTCGTTCGACGATAACTTGAGTAATTTTGGTCGGATCGTTTTGAAATTTGGAAGGCGGGTAAATGTAATTAAATTTTTTTTTAATTTCGAACATGAGCCAAATCGGTCGAAGGGTTGCCGAGATATGGGGTTGTTAAGTTTATATGGGGTCGCGAGTTCATAGTTCGGGGCGAACCACTAGTGATTATAAAGGTCAAGCATCCTGTAATGTAACATTGCATATCTGTACCACTCTTTGTAGATCAAAAGAATGGGATAGATGGTTCTAAACATGTAGTTCATGGTCTATTACATTCTTGTGCTACGCCAGCTGGATGGTTTGGCATTGGATTTACGAAATGTTCTTACTACGCGTGCCAGTATCAGACTTTAGACCGCCTCAAATTAGATTATTAAGGCTACACATTTTGTATTAGGAACGTCCTACTTCCATTGCGGCGCTATTATCGCAGCAGTGTGTTACTCCATGGCCATCCTAATACAAACTGTACTGAAAACAGATATCGCAATAACTCATCGACCGATAAAAACGCGCCTGTGTCTCGCCTTTAAAATGTATAAAGAAAAGGGGATTGAGGGCGGTTGGCAACATGATCTAGTACTCGTAGCAACTTCTTCTGGATTAGATGTACCCCTTAAAACAAAACGATCTATGGCTGTGTTTTCACCTAAGATAATGTCAATTTTTTGCACGTCATCATCTTTTAACTTAAATGTACAGTAACACGAACTTAATTAATTGTTGTTTTGTCGTTTACGTTTTTAAATTATTGTAAAATATTATAATAAAAAGGGTTAAATACGTAAATAAATGAAATTACGATACTTAGTAGTTTCATTACAATTTTAAGTTCTATAGTTCTTTTCATACCTTGCACGATAAACACAGAAAATGCCCATAAATAACTTCGCCAAAAGTCTTCTCCATTTGTTCCATTAATTAAAGGACTAAAACTGCACACTGAAAGTACGTTCTTTATAAAGTGAGTAGGTAACTTTTAGCTAGAGAAAGTTATCACGACCAACCATTATTCAAGAGAGAGCAACAAGCATGACATAACTTTCGGATGCAGATAGTTCAAACTTTGCACCTCTATTTTACGTCCAAAAGGTACAACTTTGATATTATACCAAACGTAAATGTTTCAGCAAATCAGTAAGAAACATTAAACTGTGGTAAAAAGTCTGCCCGACTGCATCGATAACGTTTTCTTGCTTTATAGCTGGAGAGCTGGTGACCATTCGACTTATTTTATCGTATGCTGGGAGTTGGTAGGCTGATAGAGTAAACTTAGCTGAGTCTGGGAAAAATCATTTTTTGGCGGGCGCGGTTTAACCTATTGGTATTGTGCTTCGGCTCATAGGCGCCCTGAGGGTATTGAAATGTCTATGGTATAATATGACCCCCCTGGCGATGGTAGCATAGACAACTTCATTCCTATGCCTTCTTCCTTGTCAAAAACATTACACATCGTGATCCTAGAAACGCGCCCATTTTATCGCGTAGGTGGTCGCCTCCAGGAAATCCTGCCAGCTGCACTGCGGAGCATCAGGATAATTCAAAATTGCAATTGGGACCTTCTTACAGCATCCATTGAGAGTAGGTTTCAGTATGTATGTAGAGCATTAGCATGAGCATGAGCATGAGCAATTTTATTCAGCTGAAACGGGCATAGCTCCTCCGCGGATTAGTTAATTTACTAATGGAGGAACGGTCTGTGAATAATCGGGAGGAATCGATTTTCAATTCGTATTAGGGTTTGCATGCATATTCAACGGAACATACCTTCGATTGCGGCCTTTACCCTCGGGGCTGATTCTCAAAGCTACAGAGGTTACGCTCTATCGACGGAAATTACTACGACAAAACGATTGCCATTAAAATCAATTACATTTGAGAATAGGGCCCTGCGGAAAATGCTTATGCACCGGGTTTTGAATGTAGAGTTTATAGTTTAAGGTTATAACTTAGGCACAACTAGCGCCGCCAATGGAAAAAAAAACATATCTTCTTTTTGGATGCGTTTTTTGCTAAAAACGAAACGTCAGGTACTTAAAGCGAGGTTTAACTATTTTTAGGACCTAGACGCACTTTTAGCGACAAAACCTCATATCCCAAAAATAGTTAAGCCTCGCGTTGAGTACCTAACGTTTCGTTTTTAGCAAAACACGCATCGAAAAAGAAGATAAATATGTTTTTTTTTTCATTGGCGGCGCTAGTTGTTCCTAGGTTTGGGCCTATAAAATACGATTACATTAACCATCGTAGTAATAAACATGCAACAGAAATCCATTCATACTAGATTATTGTAAAAAAACACATAAAATAAATACCACGGTGTTAATAAAAAATTATTGCAAAAAAACACCTAATTAATTTCTGGCGTACAATAAAGTTTTTTCTATCTATTTAATTAAATACAAAGTTCAAGTTAGATAACTCTTCAACGAGCCATTATAATTTAGGTAAATAAATAAACCCTGAATAAGGATAGGGCAAAAAATAGCCATTGTGACTATAGGCGGACGGATGGACAGACAAAAGCGTGGAGTGAGCGCGGGAAAAGCCCAGTGATGAGGGTCAGTCTAGGATTTTTGCTATTCGAGAATTATACAAATCCTTCGCGATGTCAGGTCTGCCTAAATGCTGCTGAAAACTGATTTCACTACAAAAGCGGTTCTCTTACATTTGGGCGCTAAAAGAAGAAAAGGCTAGATTTTTATTGCTGCTGCTATTTATTTTATTGTTACGAGTATTCTAAAGGAATACCGTTCCGAATGAAATTTGTTTTAGACCTTTATATCATTGTATCAAAATGACAACTATTTAGGCACGAGTATCAAATGTCTAATGCATAATATCTTAACACTTCCCGGTAAATATAATCCACGGAGACGGTATGCCCATTTTATATTAATACAATTTTAAGAACTGCTCTACACTAATACAATACATACCGAATCCTATTTTCTACTGATGCTGTCGGTTGGCCATGGCTGTTTACATACACGTAAGTAGAAGGTAGAAAGGTCTCCCTCCTGTTATGCCTTTATTACACTGTGTAACGTCATCGACACCTGTATAAAGGCGCAGCGGCACCCTCTTTTGTAGCAATTATGTAACGTTTAGGTCGTAATTGTTTTTCTTTGTACACAGAGAGCCGTAAGGGCTTCCGAGAAGGAAACAAGTGGATAATTTTAGAAAATGCTTTGTACGAGTTGTTTTACAATTAGGTTTTTCCGGCAATCTTCGTTAGTATCTGAAGGACTATCATAACTATAACACAAACTTTCGTTCTTATCATCAGCCTAACTAACATTCCGACTGTAGACGTAGGTATAACGTATGCTGAAGAATTACCAATACATTTGATTTAGGTATACATTTGCGCCTCTCCTAAGTAACACTTCATAATGGCCAAGCTGAAACGAACTGAAACTAGAAACGAAGGAAATGTAGCGTTAGTAGAACTCAGCTTATGGCGCTCACTAGCTATTATTTTCAGTGGGCACACATGAGGGCTAGGATTTGGAAAGTCCTAGAAACGAGCTCCCCATTTCTCTTCACATATCAGCGGCGTCGGAAGCGTACTTATGCATCCAAAATTAGTGTTTGCGAATGGAGGTACTCGTACACACGACAGCACGTCAGAGTGTATACTTTTGTTTTAAAGTCACCCGTAACATAACCAAGTAGAGTGCTGGCGTGTAAGGGTCGACGTGCTGTCGTTTGTACCTAGACGCAGCCTAAGAGCTGGCGCATTAATAATGTCTACTACGGAAGCAAACACAGCTTCTGGCTCTTCAAGTGAAAACCGAAGGTTGTACCTACTGGGTGAGATTTTGGTTAGCTGCATCACGCACCGTCAATATTGTAGGAACCGCTGTCAAACTAAAAAACTGCTACAAACCCTACCTGCACCAATCCTGCATCGCGCCAATAAAGTTTCTACGATCTACATCAATAAAAATAGTAACCATACAGCGTCCAGTGGTGTATCGACATTAAATGGGTGGATGCCTAGATCATGTATGCTAACCGGATTATAAGCTAACCATGTTAAGCAGAAGCGCTCATCGCCCGGTTCGAGTATCCATATAAAGTTAAGCAACATCGGGCACGGTCAGTCAATTGATGGGGACCGCCAGTGGCAATGATTTATGAGCGCTTTTGTGCTTTCGTTATAACCGTTTGTCCAAACGAATTTGGGCAGCCTAAAAACTCTGACACCAGAGTAGCTACCACGAGTGCGAACAAGCTGTGTCGGACGTCTGCCGGACGTCTGTCATGTATCCTAATACTATAGTAGTAAGGTTGTTTATCCAACTTATCACTTTCAGTGACAGTAACAGTAAGCACTCGTGGTAGCTGCTCAGAGGTGGCCACTACCATATACGATTACCTACCTACCACCAGGTGCCTGTTTCATATAAATACAATTCATAGTTTATTATGACAATTCGATATAGATTGCGTAGTCGATTTGACATGAGGTTACAAAAAAGGTTTGTTTACAAACCGACCTATCAATGAACATCGAATTGCCATAATAAAATATTTATGTCAGTTATATGAAACGCGGGCCTGATTACAAATTTAAATTATTGTAAAATGGGGTGCATATAAGAGTAAAATTCACCCTTTCACGCGACAGTTACAGAATCAGAATCAGAATCAGAATCAATTTTTTTTATTCAATATTCCATAAATAAATTATTTACATTGAACGTCAAAATCTATACTTATAATAAAACTCTAGCGAAGTCAATTCTGTACATTGAATATTTTTAGAAAAAAACTAGCAGGGGTTACTAAGTAAACTATACTGAATCCAAAAATGCAAAAAAAACGGTTTATGTCTGTCTGTCTGTCTGTCTGTCTGTCTGTCTGTCTGTATGAACACGATAAACGCGAACACCGCTGAATAGTTTTCAACCAAACTTAACATGGTCGTAACTCACGTTTCTGAGAGTAACTTAGGCTATCCGATGTTTAGAATACATTGCGGGTTGCAATTATAACTTCGTTTTTTGTAAGAAATATTCATAATTTGGATATAGCTTCTTGAGAAGATATGTTAAGAACGTGATACTGAACATATTTCTGCAAAAAAAAAATTAAAAGTCCGACTTTGAACCACATTCTCTCGAAAACCTACATTGCGGGTTGCAATTTTAACTTGATTTTTTGTAAGAAATATCCATAATTTTGATATGGCTTCTTGAGAAGGTATGTTAAGAACGTGATACTGAACATATTTCTGAAAAAAAAAAAAAAAATTAAGTCCGACTTTATTATCTCGGAAACCGTTGATTTCCCAGGCATAGTTCCTTGGGCAAAAATGTTCGTTATGATGAGGACAGGACGTTACAGAGTGTTAAAATAAATAAATAAAAGACCGCCAACAAAGCGGGAGACCACGTATACGTACGTATTAGTTAGAGAGCTGGTGACCAATCGAGATATTTTTTTGTACAAGGCTGGGAGTTAGTAGGCTGATAGAGTAGACTTCGCTGAGTCTAGGAAAAATATTTTTTTGGTTCGGTCGCGGTTGAAAGTTAGATTTTTTCGACTTTGAAAGTTTAAATGTATGGGTTGAGTCATTTCTTTTTTGTCTACAAGGCTGGGAGTTTTTAGGCTGCCTTTTTAGTCTCCGCTGATCACGAAATCACTATTTATTACTAGCCAAACGCGGTAGAAATATTGTTTTTTATAACCTAGAAAGTGTGAATTTTTGGGTTATAAAAATCAAACTTTCAACCACGCTCGGCCAAAGAAACAAATATTTTCTTGTTCAACGGAGTCTCAACAACTAACCTAGAAGTTTCTAGCCTTGTACGACAAAAAAAATATACTGAACCCATACATTTAAACTTTCAAAGTCGAAAAAATCTAACTTTCAACCGCGACCGTGCCAAAAAAATATTTTTCCCAGACTCAGCGAAGTCTACTCTATCAGCCTACCAACTCCTAGCCTTGTACGAAAAAATATCTCGATTGGTCACCAGCTCTCTAACTAATACGTACGTATACGTGGTCTCCCGCTTTGTTGGCGGTCTTTTATTTATTTATTTTAACACTCTGTATAATAGCACGCTACGACTTTTGGCATTTGGGGCGCATATTGTAAATGAAAAATCGGCATTTGTTTTTATTTTATTTTGGCGGAAAATGTAGTATCGATGTTAGAAATGTAGTACTGTTGCGTCGCGGTCGAAATGTTCTGGATTTGAACCCACGCACAGTGGTCGATTTGTACGATTTAGGCGGCCAAAAGTCCATTTCTCAAAGTTAACTTATAACAAAACTAATTGATTCCCGGAAAAATAGACACCCCGACTGCCCAAACCCCACCCCTCCCCAGTTCCTAGAACTGCGTGCGCGCCCCCACAGGTAGTCGGAACTTGATCGTCGCGCAAGCTGTACGCGTTCGTTCTCGACACTCTTAGCGCAACCGATATTCTAAAATGAATATTTCATTGGATATTATTCAGTTACAAGTGAAAGTGATGGAAGTCGAAAATTCAGGTAAGCTCCTTCAAATATAATTTAAATTAAGATAAGGAATATCAATATTTAGTGCAGTTACAACGTATCAAAGATCGCCCTTTTTCGTAGAAAATATTATCATTTTTTTATTTTCAATAGTAAAAATGTTGTACTTCCGAGACCGTCCGAGTTAAATTCCTTATGGTTTCTAATAGTATAGCTCTTTGAGCAGATAACCACAAAAAAAATAGCCACCACCTTTGACCACTTCGCGAGAAAAATAATAATTCATTAACTTAGGCAGAAAGTGAGAAAAATTCCTTTTTTGTTTCTTTTGCGTTAAAATTCCTTTTCGTTGTTCTAGGTTCATCAAGTTACTCGGGCATGGAGGTAGTAACTCGCAGATATCTTTTTGATAAGATGATTGAGGAAAACTCTCCATCAATAAACGACAAATTGGAATACTTACAAAATTATTTGTTAGTGTCTTACGGGGACTCCGACGAAGACAAAAAGTATATAAATCATAAATTTTCATATTTTAAAACAGAAATAAAAAAGAGATGGTCCAAAGCATGCATGGTTGCATGCATGGTTAGCAGGAACGTTCGAGATGCCCATAAAAACGCATAATAAGTCAGGACGACCTAGCAAAACATTCAGTGAATGTAGTGAAAGAACTAAAAGGAGGAAAACAGAAGAAGTTCGCTCCTCTGTAGGCAAAGAAGTGATAGTTCACGCAGCGCAAGTAATTTTACAAAAAGAAGGAAAAAGAAACGCCTCGCAAGTCCTAAAAGATATTACAAATTCGCCTGCAGCCGCAAACGAATGTAAAAAAAGACATTCCAAATCAAAGGCACAAGATCCCCTTACGCCTCGGGAGGCACTGCGAATGTGCGTGGACGCTGATTTGACACGAAGTCAATATGAAATTGTGCGAGCAACCAACAGAAGCTTTTACCCGTGCTACGAATTAGTGTTGAAGGCTAAACAGGAATGTTACCCACCCAAAGAGACGCTACGAGTGACCGCTTCCTGTGCTGAAAGTGATCTACAATCTTTGTTAGATCACACCGTCACGCGATTATCAATTTTCCTCGAAGAAGTACTAATGACTCTTACAGAAACTGAGAGAAATTCCTTGCAGATTATCTGCAAATGGGGTTGTGATGGTTCACAACAAGCTCAATACAAACAAAAGTTAATGAATGACGCCGACTCGGATGCAAATATATTTTTGAGCTCATTCGTGCCTCTACAAATTGTTTGCGGCGAAGACAAAACAAAAATGGTTTGGCAAAACCCGACTCCTTCTTCACCACGATATTGCCGCCCGATACGATTCAGATTTATAAAAGAGTCTACAGACATTACAAAAGATGAAATAAATTACGTTCGGGACAGTGTGAAGTCCCTAAAAGCCACGGAATTGGAACTGAATGGGCAAAAATTCTCGGTTAGCCACAGTCTTAAAATGACCATGGTGGACGGCAAAGTTTGCAATGCGGCGACTGACACCAAATCAACGAGTAGATGCTACATATGCGGAGCCACTTCAAAAAACTTTAATGACTTAAGTAAAAAAAACGAAATTCACCCAGAATCGCTTGAATTTGGCCAATCAACTTTACATGCCAGAATTCGATTATTCGAGAGTATTTTACATTTAGCTTATAAATTGCCCGTTGGGAAATACCGTGAAAAAAGAACCAAAGCAGAAAAGATGCTAGAACAACAAAAAAAAAAGAGATTCAGCAAAGATTCAGAGAAGAAGTAGGTATCTTGGTAGATATGCCAAAATGTAATTTTGGTAACACAAATGACGGCAATACTAGTAGAAGATTTTTTGAAAACCCACATCTGGCTGCTGAAATAACGGGAATAGACTTTAATTTTATTTATAGAATTAAAGTTATTTTGGAAGCCATATCAAGCGGTCACAAAATAGATGTCCCGAAATTTCCGTTGGAGACAGCAAAACTGTATGTAGAGTTATATGGTTGGCATTCTATGACTCCTACCATGCATAAAATTTTGGTACATGGTGGAAAAGTTATAGAAAATTCTCTAGTGCCTATTGGTCAACTTTCGGAGGAAGCTGCAGAAGCTCGTAATAAGCACTTTCGCTCATACCGTCTAAACTTTGCTCGAAAGTTTTCACGCGAAGACTGTAACCTTGATATTTATCACAGGTTACTCTTGACATCAGATCCACTCATCAGTTCAATGAGAAAAAAAAAGAAGATCCGATCAAAACCATTTTTGCAGGAAACTTTGGAGCTTTTGCTTCCTGCAGAACCAAATACAAAAGGCACTTGTGATAAATGCATGGAAAGTGACGGTGAGTAAGAATTGTCTTTTAAAGAGTAACATACCACTTTGTATGTTAAACTTTCATAAAATATTGTCTAATTGTTTATGATTCGGTACCTAACATTGTAAGTAACATTTAGTATAATAATGTGGTAATAACTGTTGACCATTTAATTTTAGTGTATACTGTATTTTTTTGTCATCCATATTTTATTTTCAATTTAAATAGGCATGCAGACTGTAGAGAATAAACATTTTTTTTTATGTACGGCCGTCTTTTACTTAACAAATTGTGATAATTCTTAACCCAAATATCAAAAACTACTAAGCCGATTTCGATAATTCAAATGAACTCAAAATATATATTTTACACCAATTTACTGGGCTGCAAAATCGTGCAGCCCCACCGCTGCCACTGCGGAGAACACGTGGACGAGTTTGGACACCACGGACTTGCTTGTCAACGCAGCGTAGGTCGTCTATCGCGCCATGCGGCCTTAAATGACATCATCCGGCGGGCCCTTTCCAGCATCGCCGTGCCAGCCATCCTGGAGCCTACTGGCATTGCGCGGGATGATGGAAAGAGGCCCGACGGGATGTCATTGGTGCCGTGGCGGAGTGGGAGGCCGCTGGTGTGGGATGCGACATGCGTCGACACGCTGGCGCCCTCCCACGTCGCACACACTAGCAGGGCTGCTGGCGCGGCGGCGGCCTCGGCGGAAAGCCTCAAGCGGCGCAAGTACGCTGTCCTCGGGGACGGTTACGTATTTGCGCCGTTTGGGGTCGAGACGATGGGTCCGTGGGGCCCTGAGGCGCGGATACTCTTCAAAGAGCTATCAACGCGCCTCATTGACTCGTCCGGTGACCCCAGGGCCGGCAGCTACCTTGGCCAGCGCATCAGCCTGGCCATTCAAAGGGGAAACGCTGCCAGCATTCTGGGGACTCTCCCCAGTGGCAGCGGTCTGGAGTTTGTGTAAATATTTTAGTTTAATTTTAATTTTAGGTTTAGTTTATTTTAAAATTATTTTAGGGATGTTTTAGAGTTTAGATTAGATTTAGTGTAGATTTTATTATAATAAAATTATATTGATTTAAAAAAGACAATACATTAAACACCAAAGGGAGATTTAAAGAAAATTTAAAAACATTGGCGCTATTTACAAAAATATTTTCACAGAAATGTTTTTTTGTATAGAAAAATACGCTTTCAATGAAACGAATAGGGATAAACATATATATTCACTCTAAAATACCAGATTAGCATTTGTTGTCGTATTTATTACTGAAATAAAGCATAAAATAGTTTTGGCCGCCTAAATCGTACAAATCGACCACTGTGCCACGCGAGGATGAAATTTTTTTTGTGCCTTTTTTAAAATATTTACTCTACTGAGCCCAACTTGATATTAAAAAAATATATTTTGTTTGCCGTAGAGCGGGATAGACAGAGTTATTTGCGGTAGATACGCTCTAACCTAACCTTATACTTTGCTTGCTGGCTTAGCATGAGAATGGGTAAGACCTTATCTATGGGCTTATAACTTTATCTATCCCACTCTACGTCGAGGGAGATACATAATAAACCCCCATACTTCCCAGGCAATTCTTATGCTAAGCTTCCTGGTATCTTACACGGGCGATACCTAATCTAAACAAAACATATTTTATCATAAATTTATTGTTTAGATTAGGGCACACACACACACACAGACAGACACACAGGCAGGCACACCCTCATAAACACATAAACAGACACACACACAAAGCTATCAAACTTATGACACCCCTCTTTGTTGGTCGGGGGTTAAAAAAAACCTTCCTTTTGGGTTTTCCTCCACAGTCGAATTTAAATTAAATGTCACATGTGTAAAAACGCATACGAAGTCGCGGGCACAGCTAGTATTATCTAAAGTAAAAAAAAGGTATATAAATCAGATACTTATTACTATCTAATACTAAGTATCTAGCTACTTTTTTTTCTCCAGCTTCACTAGCTCTGATCGTTCTTGGAGAAGAAGCATGGTAAAGAAACTCCAAGGATCTCGTGCTTAAAAAATAATACATTTGTAATGCAGGTAGGAACTTAAAAAATAACACATTGGTAAGTGTGGTGATCGTGCGCTGAACTGGTTTAGTGCCAGACTTCTTTGTCATTTAGATAATCATCTATTCTGTAATAGGCCTTTTGGCACAACGTGTGCCTTACACATTTTTTGAATCGGGCCTCTGGTAAACTTAGGATATCTGTTGGGATCTTATTATAGAAGCGTATACAGTTGCCGAGAAATGAGCTCCTAGCCTTCTTAAGCCTAAGAGTTGGAATTGTAGGCTTGTGCTTATTCCTAGTATTTATATTATGATGGCTACCTAATGTATCGAATTCTGCAATATGTTTTTTAGCATAAACAATGTTGGCGTAGATATATTGACTTGCAACTGTCAGGATGTCAATTTCTTTGAAAAGTTCTCTTAACGACACTCTACTACCTAGTCTATAGATAAATCGGATGGCTCTCTTCTGCAAGATGAAGATGCTCTCAATATCTGCTGCCCGACCCCATAGTAGTAAGCCATATGACATAATACTATGGAAGTAACTAAAGTAGACAAGCCTAGCAGTTGCGATGTCAGTCAATTCCCTGATTCTTTTTACAGCATAAGCTGCAGAACTGAGCCTATGAGATAATTTTACAATATCCGGGCCCCATTGAAGCTTTGCATCAATAGTGATGCCTAGAAATACAGTTTCTTCCACTAGCTCTAATTTATCTTTTCCTAGTATAATATTGTTTTCTACCTGTATCACATTCGGTAGGGTAAACTTTATACATTTTGTTTTTTTAGAATTTAACAGTAAATTATTGGCTGTGAACCAATCTAATACACGTGAGAGAGCAGTATTTGCATCACTTAGGTCATCTTCTTGTCTCCTTATTTTAAAAATAAGTGACGTTCATGCTCGCCAGCCCAAAGCAAACGTTTCACAACAACGGGGAACCCCCAAAGGACTGACGAGTAATCTACTCGCCTCCTCTCAGATCAAATTATCCGTACTTCTAAAACAAATGAGCCGCATTTCCGCTTGGGACGTGCCAAAATAGCTAAATTAAAACCGAGTACAGTTCGGCACACAATTCCGTGCTCATATAAAAAGCCGCAGCAAAGTAAATAAAACTAAAAGGTCAGCTCGGTTAGTTTTTTAGTAGTAGTTATACAGGGTGGCCCAAACATAGCCGTCAAGCGAGAAAATCTAGATAGCTGACACCGAGGGCTACCCGAATCACCCCCATGTATGTTCAGCCATTTTTTGTCGTTTAGAAGTTATGAGGCTTTTAAGGTTTTTTTGAAAAAAATTACCTAGCATTCGATTTTATTTTATAACTTTTTTTTCTTTCGTCTTTTTAGCACATTTTTTTATTCTTTAGAGTCTCAGATAAATTATCTATCAAGCAAAAAATAATGATCAGCTATGGACTTTTAGAAGATACCGCAATTTTGATCCAAAGTCCAAAAATTTTGTTTTCGTGAAATCATCACTGAAATAGTTAGTATGGGGAAAAAAATAAGTAGAGGTCTGAAGGACTTTTTATTGATTTCAAAAACTTTCCCAAAGTCTTATTCTTTAGAATAATACAAAAACCTGTCACTTTATAGGACTTTTATTCAAGTAATTTGCGATCAAAGTCGAAAAACTGGAGTTGAAAGAAATTTTATTCCAATCGACTTTCATTTATTTTGGTTGATTCGGACAAAAAACATTGCAGGTAGGCTTAATATTGCCTGTCAGCACGGTCTGCATAGGAAATTCACGAAAAAAATAAAAAAAATACCATAAAATATTTTTCTTTTTTTTTGTTCTTTTTTTTTCATTATTTGAATTTTAAATTATTTTATTATCGAATTTACTTACAAAACATGAAGAAAAAATAAATTTAAAGAAAAAAAATAAAAAAAGTCTGAAAATTAAATGACTTTATTTTTTTATTTTTTCGTGAATTTCTAATGCAGATCCTACTGACAGATGATTTTAAGCCGATCCGCAATGTTTTTTGTCCGAATCGACCAAAATAAATGAAAATCGATTGAAATAAAATTTCTTCCAACTCCAGTTTTTCGACTTTGATCGCAAATTACTTAAATAAAAGTCCCATAAAATGACAAGTTTTTTGTATTATTCTGAAGAATGAGGCTTTGGGAAAGTTTTTGAAATCAATAAAAAGTCCTTCAGACCTCTACTTATTTTTTTCCCCATACTAACTATTTCAGTGATGTTTTCACGAAAACAAAATTTTTGGACTTTGGATCATAATTGCGGTATCTTTTAAAAGTCCATAGCTGATCATTATTTTTTTGGTGATAGATAACACTGGCCAACAAAAATAAACTTTTTTTTTGGTGCAGCTAATTTTTTTTTAGATATTGTTTCTGAACGTGTTTCTGATGACTCTGCTATATCAGGAATATTTGTATCAGCTCTTAATTTAAAACTACCTTCAATTTTAAATTTTCGTCATTTTTACTCCAACAAAGTATCACAAGTCTTATATTTTCTACAATTTCGTTGTTTTTGCGCTATGGAGAGCTCATCAAGATGTTGCTCTACCGATCTAAATACATTTTGTTATATTTGCGGCGAATAACCTTTGAGGAATACCGAAAACCGATAGCAGAGTTCGTGAAAAAAGTATATTTCGCTTACTTCAACTTGAGTATGTAGCATCAAGATAAGGCTTGGGTTCCTTATTTTGTATGTAGAACATGCAGTGAACATCTGAGACAGTGTACAAACTGCAAACGAAGTTGTATGAAGTCTTATATAACCTGGGTGACTTCAGTGAAGAACAAGGAGAGCGGTTTCATCAAGACATGGAGGATCAGTACCAGGGTAGATGGGATACTTACATGATGGCTGATTATTGCTGGGCTCTTATGAGAGACAACCCAAACAAGAAACATGCAAGAAAATCAATCAAGAGAAGTTTTTTGTATTCTGAACATTAAAAAATGAGTTTTTTTCATACAAATTGTTTTTTTTTATATCTTCAAAACTAGAGCTGATACAAAAAAACTGAATACAAATTTGAAATCAGTGAGTCAGGTACTATCATAATCAGGTCTTAAAATTCCGGCACCAAAAATTGTGTTGGCCAGTGTAATTTATCTGAGACTCTAAAGAATAAAAAAATGTGCTGAAAAGACGAAAGAAAAAAAAGTTACAAAATAAAATCGAATGCTAGGTATTTTTTTTCAAAAAAACCTTAAAAGCCTCATAACTTCTAAACGACAAAAAATGGCTGAACATACATGGGGGTGATTCGGGTAGCCCTCGGTGTCAGCTATCTAGATTTTCTCGCTTGACGTCTATGTTTGGGCCACCCTGTATAATAAATGAAATGCCTGCTAATGAAATTTCAAGTTCGAAGCCGAACTGCGGTGCTTATCGCCTTTCACTTATTAAGGCTGGAAGATAGTAGTGTGGCGAAAAATTCAAAATTTTCACAGTTTTTTACATTTTGTAGCTAAACTGAGCAATTTTTTTTCAGCGATTTTTCGTTCGCGAGAATAAAACCGTATTCTTTTTATTATTGTAAACAACAGAACAACAATAATTCAGCCGATTATGTGTTCTGGTATACGACAAGTTTTTTGGGCAGTACCACTGCTTCGTAGACCAGAACACATAATCGGCTGAATTATTGTTGTTCTGTTGTTTACAATAATGAAAAGAATATGGTTAAGGAAACATTCGTTTTTTAAACAAAGTAACAGGTTTGAATAATAATGGCTAATGATTTTTATAGGGAGTGATAGACATAATTGAAAGAAAATGAGACTTTTATTGCTATCAAGACTCCGTACTCCGTCACTGATTTCTACAGTCACATACATATTTTTGTATTATAGGAGTCGACGATTAGGTACATAGCTACATGCTTCCATTGGAAGTCAAAGGACCATCCGTAAAATTACCACAGCTCAACAAATAACTTTGCACTGTGATTCATCCAATAACTGGTAAGTTGCGACAATCTTTGAACTCCCTCTTCAAAACAACCTCATATCTCGGCTACCCCTTAAGGCCCAAACCTAGGCATAACTAGCACCGCCCATGGCAAAAAAATCATAAAATATCTTCTTTTTCGATGCGGTTTTTTGCTAAAAACGAAACGTCAGGTACTCAACGCGAGGCTTAACAATTTTTAGGGCCTAAGGTTTAGATTTAGCCCATGTTCAAACTTAAAAAATAGTTTTATCTCATTTACTTACCAAATTTCATGACGTTACAATAATCTATACTCGAATTATCGTCGGTCACACATTTGTACAATTGTACATCAATACGTACAAACGCCGGACTGTTCACGGGGACTCGAAAACTTTGCTCGCTTGTTCCAAAATAAATTTTAACGTGTGTGCATTAAAAAAATCCTTTTCTTATTTTTTTATCATTCTTGAGACTTGAGGCTCTGTCGTACATCTGCTGCCGTTGTTCAGTGGTCCCACTAACGTCCCATAGGAGGTTGGCTGTACTCCAGAATGGCGACTTTGCAGCGAGACTTATCGTGATATTGTACGCTTCTTTTTAGAGTTATTGCTGGTTGCAGCCAAATCATAGTCTAATTGGTAGCTGGAAATCATTATTAGGAAACGTTTCTAAGCCAACTTGATTTAACTTCGTGGATCTTTGCCATTTAGTGGTAACAAACGTTACAAAGGGGAAAGCCCTCGGGATAAAATCTGCCGTTTTTCGACCAAATTTTATAAAGTTAGGCTACTAAAGTTAAGTAGTTTGGTTAACCAGTGTTAAAAAAAACAATTGTCATTTTGATGTTAAAATCAATAAACCAGTGTTTTTCAACCTGTGGGTCGCGAGCCCCTGGGGATTGCCAAGCTACCTTGGGGGGTCGCGAAACTTATTTAGGGGATCGCGAAGCTTCTTTAGCAGGGTTTTTGGTGGTCCGCGACAAAACGTATACATATTAGATATTATTATGGTCTAAAGGTGTACTCTGACCAACCTCTGGTCATGAAGTGAAGGGTTTTTTCCCCTAATTCCCCTCGTGTCATTTAAGAGGTTAAAAAATACTGCAATAAACCGATCGTTTTCCGATTTTTTGGTTCCTCGAGCAGATTAAGTTCGTCAGCCATTGTAAATCAGTAAGTAAGTAAAATGTACGGAATTCAGTGTAAGTATTCATGCCAATATCGAAATAAAGGACCAATTTCTTCCGGTATTTACCGAGAATTGGCCCTTTGAAGGTAGCACTTTATTCTACCTAAGTATCTGCACGCGTAAAATTGGCAGCTCAACCTTTGCTCCGTTACTTTACGGGCTACTTTGCAACGAAAATGTAAATATTTACCTGCTATGACTGTAACTACTGGGCACTCACACGCAAACAAAGGCGTGTGATGCGGTGCGGACATGGTTGAACGCCTAGTAATGGTAGGTAATTCAATTTGTTCGTTAGTATAGTGCATCGGGGGTAGGAAAATTTAGTTTCCAAAGAGTGGTACACACGACAGCACGTCAGAGTGTACACTTTTGTTATAAAGTCGCCCGTAACGTAACCGAGTAGAGTGCTAGCGTGTAAGGGTCGATGTGCTGTCGTGTGTACTATGATAGAGAGCCGGATGGGACTGATGCAATGTGAAAGCTTTTTTAGCAAGCCGAGAGCAAACCCAACCCATCTCCTCTAACTTTTTAGAAAACTCTAGTACAAAATCATAGAGGCCGCATATACCTAAAAATAAGCTTTTCTGAAATCACAATTTGTTGAGAAAAGGTAGAAAATACAGCAGCGCTTGTTTGGATAGCTGAAATATATCGCTACTGGAATAATGAACCGAGCGAATGAAATGTGAACCGGGCGTAAAGGTAAAGGCAATAGTTCAGACACTAGAAGTGATGTAATATCGTTAGAGGTGTAATAAAAGCGGTGCGAGGTGGCGTATATATGCAGAGGTTATGAGCCAGACAGAGAGCTCGTCTTACTGCAGGAGTACGGGGTATTTTACACTTAGCTCTGGTGCCCAATATTAACTGTAAGAGCGTTAACTCCGTACCGACTGCGCGAAGTGAATGAATGAAGGCATTGAATAATTTTATTTTACAGGTTGTCAGCGTTCATAGTACGATGCGCTCTTTTACCATTTTACTAAGCGACTCCGGCTGCGTGGTACCATTGCACCTATTTCTTCTTCTTCTTCTTAAGGTGCCTACAGTGGTGTCATATTCTGGAGTGGACCCCACAAGGGAAATGTAAGCGTGGTAACTGGCGAGACTTAGTGGCAGCGGAAGATAACAGTTCGGGCTAACCTGCTGGCGTACGTAGCACAATAATAGGTTAGGTTATTTTGAATCAACTTCATAAAATGCTAATTGCTCTTATTTCACCATAGTTTTGTTAAGATTTTGGAGAGAACTGCTAACCCTATAATTTTTTAACTTAAACTTTCGTGAGCACTGCACATTTTTCTCGCTCTCCATGAAGAAGGTCTCCGAATGAGAACCGAAACTAGTCGGCTACACCGACTAATTAGTGAGTAAAACCGTGATTTATTAGAAAAACCCTATAATACCTTTGCCTTAGTAACTTTAAGGTCTCTATTGTACAACTTTATCCTGAAATAAATTAGTTATATTTAAAAAAAAATATAATATGGCATTTGGATTTATACAGATAGAGAGAGATCATTGTGATACGCCAGCAGGCGTCGTCGGTTGGTCGGATGCCCCAAATATCGCAGAGAGAGACCTGCGCGAGTTCCAGGTGGAGGATTCGTGGGGTCTTTATAGGGAAAGCTGGCATCTTTTGGCTGGAAAGGCCAAGATCCACCATGGATCGCTAAACCAGCGAGAAAGAATGAATAGACTATTTACAGCCCTTGGTTGTGTGAGAGGCTTAATTTCGCAGAGATACCGAGTTAAACATCTTTAGTGCAAACATTTCAGGCGTTGGTTTTTACTGCCATATCCAGGAGGGTTGTTCCTCTTAGATTAATTTATATTCTACTCATGGCGGCTCATGCATGAAAACTGAACATGATTTATATTCCGAGCCGTCCATATGGGAATCTTTGTAAGATTACGACGTCCTCTTAGGAAATATGCGGAGACAGTAAACGTACGCTTATAAACCCATATTTCAAGGAAAACGCGACGTCGCGTCCCGAAGCGAAAAATCTGTTTGGAATGGATTATTCGGTAGATTGTGCCAGTATGGCGATGACAGGCTCTGGCTATACAATACTTTACAGAAAGTTGCCCTTTTAAGAACCTACTAAATGTTGTCTTTGTCAGTCCGTCAAAGCGAGAAATCAAGGCGTCAAGGCTTTCAAATCAATCTTTCTACTTTGACACAAGCTTTTACACAAGTTAGTACGTCCCACATTAGAGCCCACGGCTACTGCTGGTCTGTCAACGAATCTCTTTCTCTCTTGAGGACGCCCCTCTGTAATTGACTTCATCCAGGCTTCATCCATTCATATGCCTTCACTGCTACCTACGCCTGGCTAATTGTGCCTTGCCCTCTTCCACTCTAATCCGGTATCCATTCTTTAATATCGGCAACTTTTGTAAGATTTATTTCGTAAGTAGGTAGCAATAGTAGAACGTTGAACAAAATAAATACAAAACATTCGTTTCACTTTATGAAGATGTTTACAATATGCTTCATGCTCCTGTTTTAAATTGAAGAGGCGAAGTGAAAGGCAGAATAAAAAAAACAACGCGAAAGCAAATTACAGGAAGCGAAAGAAACTAAAATGCGGAACGGTTTGCTCTGGCTTGAACTATAAAATATTTGCATTCAAACGAGGGCGGTGCAACAATAAGATGGAAATGCGCCATCCCACTGCGAACTAATGCATATTGTCTTTCTTTTTTACTGATAGGTACCCTACTCTACTTTCAGATGAAAAATTCTCTTTATTACCTCCTACCTGTACTGTGTAACGGCGTCCGCTTGAGTAAAGCAAAAATATGATGCACTAAATGTACAATGCAATGAGAGAGCTTAAGGCTCCGTATAAGGCTAACTAGCGCCACCAATGTTGAAAAAATCATATCTTCCTTCAGAAGATGTTTCTGACAAAATCCTAAGATGAGCCCATGCGCCATGCTTTTCTAGATTTTGAAGTGTAGGTACCCAACTCAATTTCTAGTCTTAAGCTAAAAAAATATCGATAACCGCCAAAAACGGCCGTTTTTGGCGGTTATCGACAATTTTTTAGCTTAAAAGTAAATTTCGAAGCGGGTATCTACACTTAAAAATCTAGAAATAGTTGGAGAGCTGGTGACCAATCGAGATATTTTTTCGTACAAGGCTGGGAGTTAGTAGGCTGATAGAGTAGACTTCGCTGAGTCTAGGAAAATTTTTTTTTTGGTCCGGTCGCGGTTGAAAGTTAGATTTTTTCGACTTTGAAAGTTTAAATGTATGGGTTGAGTCATTTTTTTTTTGTCTACAAGGCTGGGAGTTTTTAGGCTGCCTTTTTAGTCTCCGCTGATCACGAAATCACTATTTATTACTAGCCAAACGCGGTAGAAATATTGTTTTTTATAACCCAGAAAGTGTGAATTTTTGGGTTATAAAAATCAAACTTTCAACCACGCTTGGCCAAAAAAACTAATATTTTCTTGTTCAACGGAGTCTCAACAACTAACCTAGAAGTTTCTAGCCTTGTACGACAAAAAAAATATAATGAACCCATACATTTAAACTTTCAAAGTCGAAAAAATCTAACTTTCAACCGCGACCGTGCCAAAAAAATATTTTTCCCAGACTCAGCGAAGTCTACTCTATCAGCCTATTAACTCCTAGCCTTGTGCAAAAAAATATCTCGATTGGTCACCAGCTCTCTAACTAAAAAGCATGGCGCATAGGCTCATCTTAGGATTTTGTCAGAAACTTCTTCTGAAGGAAGATATGATTTTTTCAACATTGGTGGCGCTAGTTAGCCTTATACGGACCCTTAAGGCGCGGTGGATAGTGAATAAGCCCGCGCGCAAAGAAAAATGCACAAAATCTATTCCTGTATCAAATACACTAAACAAATCGAAAATGTTCATATCAAACAATAGAAAAATCTAGAAAACATGGCGCATGGGCTCATCTTAGGATTTTAGTCAGAAACTTCTTCTGAAGAAGATATGATTTTTTCACCATTGGTGGCGCTAGTTAGCCTTATACGGAGCCTTAAGAGAAAAGAAAGATTTCGCTTTTATACGCTTTTATTCCTCCCCTTTGCAGAGCTAATGACAAACAAATGAAAGCGCATGGAGTAATTCCGAGCGTCTCGAATCTCAGAAAGCATTTACGCCCAATGCAAGTTGTGGAACTTGTAAACCGTTTCGGTGACGGAGTAAAGAAAATAGCCAAATTTAATACAGGCGTTCCCCTGGCGCAAGCAGGGGTGTCTCCAGTGTGGCAGACTGATATTGTGAAACTTTTCTTCGACGCAATCTACATAAAAAATGAGCGGAGGGTTCGCGGTGACCCGCTGGTAAATGAGAGCCTTTTGAACTGTTAATTTTGTTTGCATACAAAATGAAATCTGACTGAAAGTTATTCGCGCCTTGATCTTTATCCGTACATTTTCGGTGTTGGCATTTGTTTTAATTTCAGCGCGGCACCCTTTGCAATCCCTTCCGTTTCCACGGCTGAATGGAGATACCATTGTCTGTTTATTTAAATTTGTGTTGTTTTATTTATATAAACAGTTGTAAACAGAGATAAACAAAACAATATCAAAAGTAAAGGGTGACATTAATAGTTGTCAGCTCAAGCTCGAGATCAAGCAGGTGATCTGAGAAAACAAAATAACCGCCCTGAGACCTTGGCTAATGTCAATGTCAAGCTCAAGCTAGTGTCTATTCATATGCTGACAGCTACTCAAGCTCGAGCTTGAGCTTGAACTTGAGCTTGAGTTTGACATTGACATTAGCCAAGGGGTGATTTTGTTTTCTGAGATCACCTACTTGAGCTCGAGCTTGAGCTGACAACTATTAATGCCACCCTAAAAGACAATAATGAAAGCAATAATACATTAAATTTGTCATTCAGATTTAGTAAAATTCCGCATAGCTCTCTTTCCTCGATACTCGTGTCATGAAATCCGCAAAACAAATTGGTTGAATTAAACATGTCACTGATCCCAAATCCGTATCCAATACGAATTATTTCAATCATGTGTGTTTTTCATTTCCAATTTCGCGAATCTGTCTTGATGAGATTATGGGCCATTGCTCTTTGCGCTACATTGTGTGATTTATACGGTTCACGATTTTAACTGTGACTTTGAGAATTAACCTCACACTTTATTTACCAGCGGCTTAGGCCCGGTTTCTGAATTGAGAATTTTACTAAGCAAATACTTACGTATCGCTCTGTCGCGCTCTTTTGTGAGAAATCTGCAGAGACAGGACGATACTTACCCATTTGCTTAGCGAATTTCTCAATTCAGAAACCGGCAGTTAGTTAGCTCCGCACGTATTAATTTAACCTTGTATCTCCTCTGGGACTTAATACTAATAAGCCTATTAATACTAGACATGTAAAGGTAGGTAATGCTCGTAATATTACAAAAGACATATCACACAACGGTGTCATGAAATATTACGCATTGCACGAGAGAATGATGACACATGGGATTTCGCCCAAAACGTCCAAAGTGGAATTACTTGGTGAGAAAACTCAACTAATTTACTAATTTATACGTTTCAAACTTGCTTAGAAAGCCTCCGTAATTGCTTTGCACCTCCGACGGCGTCACAGATCGTCACTAATTCACTGTAAAAACACCTCAATTACCGGATGAGTAGGGTCGGTCGTCTACTTAATAAGTAATCCGGCGGGGCGGCTGTCTCGATGTTAATTAACAAAATGCAAGAAAGACCGCATTGTTCCAACTTGCCGCTTTCTTAGAGCGGATTAACTTGTTTCGACAGGCCAAAGGGTTCTAAGGAGGGCCCGTAGGACCCAAGAGAATTATTTTTAAAACTTCACGAGGGGAAAAGTCAATAATTGCTCGATCCGTGGCATTGGAGCTTATTTTTGTAAGCTTATTTTTGTAATCAATACAAACAACTTGTACAAGGTGGCGACAAAAATGAAGTGAAAAAAATATCAGCTGTTTCATACATTTGGCGCAGTACTGAGTCGACCTTTTGTATGAGAATGAGAATGAGAATAATTTATTTTAGCAAAATGCATGCACAATATACATTAGTAGGTATTATGAATTAAATAAAATGAAATTACAGAAAAAAAAGGTATAGTTTGGTACATTGCAAATCTACTTCTTGATGACATAATGCATGATATTAATGGTGATCCCCACACTAGGCCTAGCCTGTATCGTGGGAACCATAAAAACGCTTACAAGAAAATGTTTCAGCCGTTGACTTGTTGAGGTAAGCAAGTACCTTCCCTATGGTGAGTAAGTATAATTATTATAAAATACATTAAATGAAATTTATTGATTATTTTTGATAAGTTTAAACATATTGATTGAAAGTCATGATAATAGATTGAACCATAAATAATCACAATTAGATAAATCTTAATTTTAATTTAAAGGACAATAGGACAATGTGAGAGAGTGTGTGTGTATGTATAAGTGTGTGTATGTGTATATGGGGGTGTGTGTGTGTGTGAGGGAGTGCGTGTGTGTGTGAGAGAGGGTGTGTGAGAACGTCTTTGTGTGTTACTACTACTTCACGACTACCAGTAATTCTTCAATAGTATCATAGTTTAATGTCAGTAGATGCTTTGTGACTTGGTTCTTTGCTTCTTTTACACTGGCACTCTTGATGGGGCAAAGTTTAACAATTCTGTTGTAAATAAATGATGAAGCGTAATAAACAAAACGGTGTGCAAAACTGGTGTCGACCAACGGAGAGATTATGTAAAACACTCTTTTGGTGAGTAAGTGGGCATATTCGGGGGAGTTTAGTACTCGTTTATGGGTACCAAGGACTATGCTCAAAATGTATAGTTGTCGTACTCGCAGCACTAGACAATCTTCGTAAAGGACATCGGTTGGGTATCTACGGGACCTCTTGCACATAACCTTCAAAACTGCGCGTTGTGCTCTTTCGACATTTATCATAATTGTCTTACTGGATCCACCCCAGACTGGGATGCAGTAAGTTATCAGGGATTGACATAATGTGAGGTAAATTGTTTTTAGAAGATTTTTATCGGCACTATTTCTTAAGGACTTCATTATGTGAATTACCTTGCGAACCCTTCCCGATAGCGCATTAACGTGTGGGCCAAAAGTTAGACGTTCATCCAGCAAAACACCCAAGTAACGAATACTTTCGATACGTTGGATGCCCGGACAGGAGCACGATTGGCTATTGTGATCCGCACAATGGTGTACTTTTATCTCCGGTGAGACCTGGGGGTCAGTAGCAGCTGTGATGTGGAATGATAGGTATTTGGTTTTACCAGTGTTGAGAGTCAGCAGGTTTTCATCCAGCCACTTGGCGATCTTACTCATGCCAGATTCGGCGCGACTGAAGACCTCTGGCCATGATTTACCATTAAAAATCAGTGCCGTATCGTCGGCGTAGCAAACTATCTCAGCGCCAAGCGATGGGATGTTAACAATATCATTCATGTACGCTATAAAAAGAGTCGGGCCCAGTATGCTACCCTGTGGCACGCCTACGTTCATTAATTGTTGGTCACTGAGATATGTACCAATTTTCACGCATTGTCTTCGTCCAGTGAGGTAGCTGTTGAACCAATCCAGAGCCAGTCCTCTTATGCCTAAGGATTCGAGTTTCCTAATCAGAATCGGCACGGAGACCGTGTCGAAGGCTTTGGCCAGGTCCAGGAAGACACCCAGGCATCTCACACCAGAGTCCAGGTATTTGGCCACCATGTCCACCAGAAGTGAGACAGCATCCTCCGTTGACTTTCCCCTACGAAAACCAAACTGTCTCGCGTTGATCGCACCTGTCTTCTCAAGAAAACTTACCAAACGATTGTTAGCTACTTTTTCAAGGACTTTGGAGACTATGCTTAGTAAAGAGATAGGTCTGTAGTTGCTTGGGGTGTCCCTAGGTCCAGACTTGTGGATTGGCGATACAGATGCAGTTTTCCAAGGGCCAGGAAATACACCGCTTGAGAAACTTAAATTTACTATGTGGGCTAGTGGATCTACGACTGAGTCAATACAGCGCTTCAACAAAGGAGCTCTTATGTTGTCGTTGCCTGGCGCACTGTCTTCCTTCAACTGTTTTATTATTTTACTAATTTCTGACGAGTCAGTTGGTTGGAAAAAGAAAGAGTCAAAATTTGCACTTGCGTCTACTTTAACTGCTGCTGCTAGATGGTCCTCCTGTGTATTAAGCTTGGTAAGTATTTCGTTGGCCAATTTTTCTCCTACCGTAGCAAAGTACTCATTGGCTTTGTTTAGGCTCTCTGCTACTGTGACGGATGGATCTATCAAGTTTTCTGCATCACTTCCTGTCTTCTTGTTTTGATAAATACCTTTTATTACCTTCCACAACTTCTTTGGTTCTGACTTGCTATTCTCCAACATTTCCCGTTCGTGAGCTGATTTAAGACGATGTAAGAGATCATTGCAGAAATTTCGATACCTGAGAAATGTTACTTTTGCGATTGGGTCATTAGGTTTTTTTCTATATTTTAGATGCAATTTGTCTTTGTGCTTCATACAACGTACAAGCCCTGGAGTTATCCAGGGTTTTAGGTTGTATTTGGTTCTGCTAATACGTATTTGGGAGCTGTGTTTTGCTACTGCGGCATCAAGTATGGAGGTGAACTCAGTGACTGCTTCGGACGCGTCTGTGTGGCCAGTTATTACTGACCAGTCTATGTTACGTAGGTCTTCCGATATTGCCTCATAGTCAATTTTAACAATGTATCGGTTATGTTTGCGCTTGTCTCCCGTTTCTAGCTGAATACCAATCATGGCAAGATCGTGGTCAGTTACAGCCGTGGTGCAAATCACGGATTCCACCCTGTCACAGAAAATGTTTCTCACAAAAATGTGGTCCAGACACGTTTTAAGCCGAGTAGGTTTTGTTATAGCCGGAATAAGACCCGATTCAGCCAATAAACACAAATATTCATCCCGCGAAGAGTCTGAGTCACCTGGCAGAATATTTATGTTTGCGTCGCCGCAAAGAACAAGTGAAGTTTGGTGTTTAAGTTTAGTGACTAGAGTGTCCAATGAAGACATAAAATCATCAGTACATGATTCTGACGGCGATCGATATATCCCTATGATAGTGGGGCCTTGTGCTATGTTAACAACCAGGCAGTTAGCATCATTGAATTCTGGCTCGTAAGCCGATGTGGACCAAAGCTCTTTGACGTAGATTACCACACCACCATTTTGGTTTGTAATTTTTTCTGTATAGAAAGTGGTGTAGCCATCCATGTCTCTAATTAGTGAGCACTTCTCCAACCAACACTCCGTCAAAATAATAGCATCAAATTCAATGTTTAACCGATTGAGAGCGACTAAGAAAGCATCGAAGTTTTTGGTGATACTTCGTATATTAAATGTGAGTAGTTTAAAGTTAAACTTTGAGTCAATAATGTGTTGGCATGCTTCTACGGACTCCAGCTTGTGGCAGCTAATATTTAGAAGGTCATCTATATGTTGTGTTATGTCGTTATTCATTTCTGTAAAGGTTTGTAGGAAACATAATAAAAAGCTTATTTGTGTGTTGATTTATAGCTAGCCACGCGCTGGACAAGCGAGCGAGCGTTTGTAAGTATAGATAGCATGGTATTATTATTAGAGTGTGATACCATTTTAATAGGCAGGTTAGGCGTGCATTATTCGCAGTTTCATGAGTCATAGAGTAGTTTTGGAAGTTTGTATTTGAGTTGTGTGTGTTGAAGTGTGAGTAATTATGTGTAGTATGTGGTGCTGTGTTTGTAAGATTGTTGTCTTCGTGAGTGTGCAAGTTGAGTACCCCTGTCCTTACACAGTATGCAAAAACTAAAGAAAAAAATAAAATTGGCAGGTTAAAACAGATTGTAACTATCCAAGTGTTTATACACAGAAATAAAAACAGATAATTAGCGAGGAGTAATGCCACCAGACTGGGGTTCTGCCGGTTTGTCGTAGGTTGGCAGGTTGTAGGTAGGCAGACAAAGGCCAACATGCTGATCAAGGTCATCCAGGTTGCGTATTTGTATGGCGGGCTTTTTGTCCGCTCTTCTGACATGGATTTGTCCATTCCGAATCCAATGATATTGAAAGCCATGTTGTTTTGTTCGGAGTCGCGTCTCACGAAATAACTGTCTGTTTTGTTTCGTGAGCCTCTCGTTTATGTAGATCTTATTTTCTGACCCTTTTACAATATCATTTGCATTTAGGTTTCGTCTTAACCTTGCTGCCTTCAGCATTTCATCCTTCTTCGCCCGGCGCAGTAGTCTGACTACGACCGGCCTAGGAAAAGTCCCTCCGGATTGTGCGTCGCCAGTGGAAACTTCACGATGACGTGGACCAACTCTCGTTACCCAGTCGACATCGACATCTGGTAGGTCTACTCCGATCTTTGCAGCCGTCAATAGAAGTACGTGATGTAAGTTCTCGTTGGCAACTTCCGGTATGCCTACGATTTCAATCTCGTTTTTTAATGCGGCTTGTTCCTGCATGGATAAGGTCTGTCTTAATTCCGCAACCGTTGCTGACAGGGTGGTAATTTGTCTCTCCTTAGCGGCATCCTTCTTGTCATATTCCTCAAAGCGAAGTTGGTACTGGGCAAGAGTGTCTGTTACGGCTAGGAACTGGGTCTTGAGATCAACCATGTCGTTACGCATAAGGCGAATCTCCTCTGTTAGGGTGGCTAGTTCCGACGGTGGCGCTGCGGTGGCCGCTTTACCCTTGTTTGACGATTGCAGGGTGACATTCTGCTCGGCAGGCGAGTTACTGCCAGAGGGAAGAGTAGGTATAGGTAACTCTACCGTTTGGGGGCGGCCCAATCCGCGTACAGGAGTGTCGCTGTCTTTGATGAGCCGTTGTTTGCATTGGCAACCCTGGCATAGCCAGCAGGATTTTGCCTTGTCATCCAAAGTAGCAAAAATTGCACGGGTGATATTAGAGCACGGGAGACAGTGGGGTTGTTTGCATGTAGCGCAGCAAAGAACAAGTTTTTTGTCTTTGGTATCGGTTTTGCAGCCGGCGCAGGCATACGGATTTGTAGGGGTAGGCGGCTGTTTGGATGGAGGAGCGCTATTCTTGGAAGCCATTATTTAAAGAAGCTTAGCAGAGAAGCCTGTACGTTTTTGGTTAGCAGGTTGTAGCTATAGGAGCAAGATGTTGGCGGCAGAGACGCAAGCGCAAGCAACACTCACTTGAGTAGCCAATGTGACGTCACGGCGGTCGGGCACTGTCGGCGGGCGGCTAGGCGGTGGACGATGATTCACCAAGTCACCCAGCAGTTGAGTCGTCGTCTGTGTGTGACGTCACGTCGAGCGGCCGCTCCGATGGCAGTGAGTAGTGGTCGGTTCGGGTAACTCCGTGTCGCCTCGGCACTCACTCGGCTCGCGCAGTCGTCAGTGGCGGACGGTCCCGGCGGCGGTTGATGGTGACTCACCGACGATGGGGCAACTGACGCGCGCTGCTATCCGAACGGCTGTTCACTTTGTTTGGTTTTTATTTCTTCTATTATTTCCTGTTAGAGAGGGTGCGGAGTGTTCCAAATTCACCAGCGTCGAGATGGGTGTGCACTTCAACTTTGTGCAAAGTATCAAGTGGATAGAAAACACTTAAACTAGACTTTAGAATAAAATAGCAGAGAGCTCTACGGATTGCGTGTTGTACGGTCAACGGCGCGCGCGCGCAATCATATGGGTATGGAACAGCTGATATTTTTTTCACTCCATTTTTTTCGCCACCTAGTACAAGTTGTTTGTAATGATCAGTAGACAGCCTACTTAAAGTTCCGCTATCGACTTAGAGTGCACCCTGTATAACGAGAAACTAACAAACGATGGTCTAACTCTTTAAATTATATTGAAACCATCACCGTTATATCCATTTTGGGTTCGGGCAGCACAAATTTTCTTCAATAAATCGTATCTCAAATCGTTTCTTTATCTTTTGCATCTTATCATTTCCTTTTTTACTGGGTTTGTGAGTCCAATAATCCTACTTCCTACTTATATTATAAATGCGAAAGTTTGTGAGTGAGTGAGTGTGTTTGTTACTTTATAACGCTGAATCCGCTGGACGGATTTGGATGAAATTTGGAATGTAGATAGCTGAGACATCAGAATAACATATAGGCTACATATTATCACGCTTTAGTGCTTAGGAGCAAAATAAACACACAAAGATTATCATATAGTGGCTATTTGTATAAAAGTGAACGACAAAACCATTTACCAAAGACCCTCTGTCATCACGTAGCGTTGAGCTATTTACTTTCGTAAATCCATCGAAAACTGAACAACGGTGAATTTTAATGCACCAAACAGGCCGCAATGTGCCGCAAAACTCAAACGATGAAGAACAGTGAAGAAGTTGTTTTTAATTATCGCTGTCATCCGTCACTGTCACAAAAATGGTATATCAACAAAGCAATAAATGTACTACAAGTTTAATTAGGTACTCAAAACAGGCAAAAAACATAAGTTCAGTGATAGCTACTTACAATCTGAAAGAGCCAATAAATCCTTACTTTAAAAACTCTGCATCCAGCAGTTTTATCAAAGCTCTTTAGAAAGTTGCGGTTGCATCCTGAGATCTTTCAGCCAGAAAAGATGGAACGTCCGTTGAGTGCATTGCTGATTGCTGGGCTAGGGAAGAATAGAATGCACCAGACCTCGAAGAAAAATAAAGATACGATGTTCTGACCAAAAAAATCAGCTGTGCATACTGTGCAAGTGTGAAATACTTTGTAGAGTCCCGAGCGACCATAGGCGCATAACATCAGCCATTGATGGTGTAACATTAGTACCATGATCGCTTTATTTCCATTAAGTAAGTACCTAGGACTGGACACTGGACAGGTGCACTTTTACATAATATCATAGTCGCCTATTCGTTGTTGACAACTCGGATAGGCTTTCCACATACTTCAGACTGACGAGAAGATTGGAGCATGTGAAAATCCCTGAACCGCCTGCGTGGTGGTGTTGCCCACATGAAAGATATGTGAGAAATTGAGCCAGAAGAGGTGTTTTGTGCCAATCTTAAACCATACCGACAACTTCGCGTCGTCATACCTGTCCTGATGCTCCACCGTGCAGCTTATCGGATTTCCTGGAGGCGACCTCAGCGCGACGTGTGTGTGTGACGCTTTCATCACGAAAGAAGAATAAGACCGACGATTCAAAACAGTTGTTTCAGACTATGATATCGTAGATGCTAAGAAGACGCGTTGGGTGTTTCAGAAGAGCAGCTCATAGAAAAAAAACACTATTCAATGTGATAGAAATAATATGTTTAAGTATCTCCTGATATTATCTCATATTTTCTGGTGTCAGAACCCAATTATTATTATGATCATTCTATTTGAAATAGTATGATGCAAAATAAAAAAATTAAATAAAATTCCTTAAAGTTTTTCTCTGTTAAGTAACTTCGTGCCTATAATACAAGTAGGTGACGCTAACTAGCTCTGTTGGAGATCTTTTACAGTTTTATAGAACGACAGAGAGATGTTGATACCTGTGACGTACTGCAGCGAATGCTGATAAATATTCATTCACCAAACAGCGCGAGCAAACGAGATGTACTTGGGTATCAAACTACGCATTAGGGCTCTCTAACATCGGTAGAGGCAGTGTCCACAACGGCCACAAAGGCCACAAAGGCACGAAGACTTGGGGCGAGACAAACTGAACAGAGGCAACCCAGACTGAAAGTTTGCAATAAGGAGTAGCAGATTAGCGGACTCAAAATAATAGGATAGGGCTAAAAAGAAAAGATAATCTTTGAGTGTTTCTTGAAATGTAGGTAACCCGCGTTAAATCAGTTAGACGCCTATAACAGTAGGTATCTTTGCTCCGTTCAGTTTGGAAAAAGCAGATAACAACGCGAGGTCCACGGGAGCGAAATCTCGGGCCAACGCTTTGATAGTGCAGGGGGTGTGTTTTAAGTACATCATACCTACTAGGTGGCAAAAAATATGCTAGGTACAATTTGCAACATCACCACGTTTATCCTTTTTCTTTTAGCCACGTGAATGAAGTCGTGGGCACTAGCTATCAACACTAATATTATAAAGAGGAAAAGTTTGTAAGTATGTACGTATGTAGGGGGTAATCTCCAAAACTACTCATCCGATTATAAAAAAATCCTTCACTAATGGGAAGCTACGTTATTTCTGAGTGCTATAGGCTATGTTTTATTGTGATAACGGGAAAAAAACTAAGTTTGCGCGGACGAAGTCGCGGGCAAAAGCTAGTATGAAATAATTTGTTTGTTGAAATCCTTCATACACGGAACAAAAATGTTGCACAGTAGTCAGATCCGATAAAAAGACGCCAACCGGTCCAAGTATTGTCTGACTTGATACTGTTTCATCAATTTCATGACTAACTTCCAAAAGAAGTAAGCGTAGCGTTCAAAATTCTGTAGATTTTGTTCAACGGAAGCCGTCTTCAAAGGCCGCCGAGTTTAAAGGCTAGACTTTTGTTAGTTGAAATAACTATAAACACAAACTTGCGTCGGTAACTTCGTTGTTGTCTCGAGCCATTAGAGAACTTAGTTAGTAGCTGCACTTCAGTTTCTTAATCAATTTGAAGAAGCTACAAAATATTTATTAAAGTAAGCTCAAAGTTCAGTAGTTTATCCCATCTTCATAGTTTCTAAATCAATAAATTTAAAAGAGAAGATTACTGCAAACTTAAGTGAAGTAGATGCCCCTAGCTAAACCCACTACATCCTACACTCTATGAACCATCAAGTTGTAAATCACGTTAGAGTCCGTTCCAAAACGTGCGACAAATAAGATTTCCAAAAGCGACACTAGTGAAACCGAGAGCGTTCCAAAACCGACACTAGTGAAACCGAGGGTGATCGAGCTGTCACTCTGACACTAAAGTTATATCCAGGGTATTTCGGAAAACCCTCGGGTAGAGTGATGACCCTCTGGTAGATAGATGGCACTGACAGGTGTGGTTTTTCACGCTAAATAAGTTTTTATTTTTATAATTCGTCGGACCGGACCATTTGCAATCATTTCAAAATTAGAAGCTTCTATCTCGTCCTTAATTTATTTTTTTAGGAGTGAAATGTTGCACGTTTTGGAACGAACCCTAACTATAACTTTTCACTCGGAAATCGTATAATAATAACGACTTTACTCTTCGCAACTAACTGTAAAGTAACTTTGTACAGATTTGAATGAATTTATTAGAATACAAATTACCTGTGACAACGAATTGAATAAGGGGCTTAGACTACAAGCTTGGAATATTAATTTTATAATTCCACAGTAAGCGGATTAAGTGTTGAAATATAAATCCGAAAGCTAGATGAAAAACTTTAGATCTATAGAATAAATAGTACAATTATTAACATCAGTATACAATGTTATCAATGTGTTCCTTGAAAATAGATGTTGGCACTTACAGTTGAATTTCAAAGATGTGATAAAATTGCAGAAAATCGTTTTAGATCAATATAAAAATACGGATTAATAAACTGGTAGATAATGCGGCTAACAGAAAAAAAGTTGGAGTCGTATTAGTTAGATTAGTTAGACAACCGTATATAAATATGTATTTACGTAGTAGTGTAAGTTTTCATGTCTTTTGTCCATAATGAATTTAAAATGACTAAACAACCCCAAGCCTCGATATCCAGTTCCACGTCTTACATTTTTTGCCGCAAAGTCACCAAGAGGGATTTAGTGTCTCGGCGGCACACAAGCAGAAAAGCTTAGATAACACTCGTGTATATTTAGTGTTAAAACGAGCAAGGACTTGAACCCACTGGACAACACTACACTCAGAAATAGAGTAAAAGTTTTTTTTTAAACCACGTCATCTACTTTGGGAATTCGGTTGTTTTTGTAGCGTTCAATTCTGATTTCTCTAGCATAAAATATGCCCTTAATAACTTATATTCTTTTGAATGTTTAGCATGAGTTCTCGGGATTTGTTAGCCCAACGAAACACTTCCTCGTCCATGACTCTAAGAACCCAAGTAAAGTTATCCTTAACCTTCTACACTAGCACGGTACCAGGTTTGTTATGTTAAATTACAGCTAGGTCTGAACTTGGGTTCCAGCAGACACGTGCCCTATTGTTAAAACGACCTAGGATACTCGAGATACAGGGGGGTTAATAATGTAATAGTCGTACCTCGCACTGGCGTACACCTATATTCACCCTGTTTACTTTTATAAAACTCCAGTGAAGAGCTGGTACGAAGTAGAATGGAGTAGAAGCGACACCATTCACAGTTCAAGGAAATATTTCTGTCTGCTGGTATGTTTGTCAATGGAGTAGGTACCTTGCATGAAAATAATTATACATTTACTGACGAATTAAAACATATCTGATGCGTCATTTTAATTCTAAACCAAAAATACCCAGTAAAGCCTACAGATTTACACATATGAACATAATTAATTCTTATTCCAAACTCGATTTGAATAAATGTACTTATTATCTGCTTTATCTTGAAATATTGCCCTTCCCTATTCAAACGTATCGGAAGTGAATCTAATAAACTGGAATTTCTGTACATTTAAATGGTTCAAGAAGAGAAAGAGTGTACATTCATATTATTATGTTTTACTGGAATTCAGCTCATTGTAGGAGAAAGGTTTTTTTGTGGTTTTTAAGCTGAGCTATCGAGGTTTATGGGGTCAGTGAATCATGCATAATATGATATCTCTTTGTCAATATTTCGGTCTTTTGAAATATATATTTGTAGAATTCATTGTCTTGTTTTGAAACACGATCCCTTTCAGTTTGACCAAAATTTTATTCCAACAAGTACATAGTTGGAACAGGCGCGGCCGCATGTACAGACGAGTTCTAAAACTGAAAAGGACGTTTTGTTAACGTGAAACGGGATTCTGTTTCAGCATGGAACAGTTGAAATAAAAGAACGACTTTGCCTGCTTACAGACCATGGGAACAATGCATTAAAATAGTAATAAACCATAATAATACAAAGAAATTAAAAAAAATGTGGAGTTTCATGACAAGTTTAAATAAGTAATTCTGGCACACATACGATATTTCACTACTGATGGCAGTCTTGAATACATCTCTAATCCACTAATGCGATAAATGTGTGTGTGTGTGTGTTACTCTTTCACGGTGAAACGCCTGGACAGATTTGGCTGAAATTTGGAATGGAGATAGCTTAGACTAGCTACTGGGTGGCGCAAAAGTAAAGACCCTATTTGGTTCAGCTATAACATTTTTTCTAAATTAGAAAACTAGATTTAGGTTTTTTTAAATGTATATTTGTGCCATTAAATTTCGTACCATTAGGATTTAAAGATGATGTCTTTTAAATGGTGACCTCCAGAGTTGATACACATTTGAGCCCTATTTATGACATTTTGCATAACTTGCCGTAACACTTCCTGCGATATGTTCGTTATTTCTTGACGAATGTTTTCTTTTAGAGCTGCGAGAGTCTGTGGCTTGTTCACATACACCCGAGATTTCAAAAAACCCCAAAGAAAGAAGTCTGGACTGGTCAGATCGGGTGATCTTGCAGGCCAAGGCAAATCGCCAAAACGAGAGATAACTCCGTAAGAACATTATTCCGTAAGAACATTGACACAATTATTCCACGTTCTTGGGGAGTAAAACGGTCCATGTTTATTTTCAGTGTATTTTACATTTGTTCACTACACAATTTTCAACAATAGAATGACAGAAAATGTCATATAAAAAAAATAAAAGTATTTTCTTTAGTGCCAGTACTTTTGCGCCACCCAGTATAAATATTTTTTTTCGCGAGTATGTCCGCGCTGGTATCGGAAACGGGATAAAATCTAAGGTTGCGCGGACTAAGTCGCGGGCAAAAGCTAGTAATTTTGCCCGTGACTTTGTCCACGCAGACTTATCAGACTTAAATAAAAACAGAATCAGGAATTTTTTTATGTCCTTTTAAAAGGTGTGGAGCGTTTTTGCGAAGCTATACTTCTGTCCTTTTGAATATTTGTAGTTTCCAGGCGGTTGCAATAAATGTTCGCCGTTCGGTTTGTTTGTCGGATTATATTCTTTGTTTGGGAATTGTCTGGACTATTATTTTAAAGATTGTTTCACAACGTGCGCTGGTGTGCTTTTGCTTTATGTTTTTGAAACTTGGTATTTTCCAGCATTTTTGTTTCGTTCAAAATAAATGATGTTATAAAATATTTTTATTTCTTTAAATGAAAACAAAAACTAACTATGTTTTTGTTTTCATTTAAAGAAATAAAAATAAATAAGTTTCAGATTGAACTTAGAAGCCATAAGAAAGGAAACTTACTAAAAATCGGAGTTGTATTTTTTTTTTTCATTCAATAACTAGGTACATTCAAACTATCCATTCAAAGTTTCAATTTCAATCCATTCAGGTACATTCAAAATACTTACGCTGAGATATGACCATTTTGTATTGCTGCAGCACACATGATAATATTTATATACATACAAGGTGTTACAAAAGATGCTAACTCTTTTTACCTACCTATTTTTAATGTCTAAACTGTATCATTTAACTATTCTCCATAATTTTGTAGTTCATAAAGTGCTAATAATTGTATTATGTGTGTGTGATTGCAGTAACAAATAAATGCTTTTTAGTTACTTTACTTTTTACTATCCAACTAATATAGCTTGTGACAGACGCACAACACAATTTAATGTGTTGCTCCATTATTTGATGGATGTACAAAACCTCTTAATGGAAAATGTGATAGGGTTTAACCCCCTGACTCGTCATGGAGAGCATCATGAGCCTACCTTTCGTTCAGCTCGCTCGGAATAGAGACACATGTGTCCTTAGCGCGATACCAATAAGTTGCTCTAATTTTGTGGGCGATAATAAGCGAGTGCAACCGATCCGAACTAATTTTCCTAATTTTTAGAAATTATGGGGATAGGGGACTATACAGGGTGTTGTTTTGTAAAGTTACACCCGACTCAGGGGTGATTATTTACACGATACTGAAGCCAGAAAAAATGAAAAAATATGTCAGTGAAAAATACCCAAAAATGATTAAATTGTGGCCGCCCGTACTATTACACTAACGCTAGCGGCGAGTTGGGCGCAACATCGCGCGCGCGCTTTGAGAAAGCGGGAGTGTCCGCACGTCGCGGTTATTATAGAACAACTTGAACAAAAAATTTTTAGAAAAAAAAGAACTTGTTTTTAGTTTCAAGCGTTACTCAAACTATCGTCCCTGACTCGGGTGTTACTGACCAAAACAACACCCTGTATAGTCCCGATTCCGAGCGCAAAGTATTTTCTCCATACTAAGGTAGTCCCCGATTTTCACCCAGCACAGTTTGCCTATGCTGGAACATACCCACCCCTGGCGTGTAAGGTACCTAAGTACTTATATAATTTTATGAAAATTAACGCATATTGAGCCATATGTCATACTTATAGTCAGTATTTGAGGATAAGGATGAGCTACGCAGATAGCTCCACGGTAAAAGCATCTTACGCAAAAATATGACGGTTTTTTAAAAGCGACGCTTATTCCATAATCACGAGACGTTAGTTACGTCTTTTGCAAAGATGCTTTCGGCGAAGATAATTTACTTGATGCCTCACGCCTTAGAATAACTAAGCATCTAGACGGATGAGTCTCACAAAATATTGTCAAAATATTAAGCAAAAATAAAAATAATAATCAGTAGGCTGGTTACGAGTAACATGAAAAACCAGCGCGGCTAGGATGCCAAGCCGCGACGCGAGTTTTATCACTCCTTACCCGCGAGATATCTGTCGGATAGCTGGTAGATATGTTAGTGTCATTTCTTTTAACGAAACACGTCTTAATTCTACAGTTGTTTGTTACCTAATATTAAAGACTTGATTTTGCCTTCAAAATCTTATCAGTCGCGGAGCGTAGGCATTGTTAGCTTTTGCGACATATTTCATAAATCTTTTCGCGCCGCGAGAGAAGTCGGGTGAATCATCGTGAAAGAGTAGTAACGAGCATACACACTCAAACCATTATAGTGTGAAAGAATATCGAACACACACACTCACTCATTCCCTCACCAACTTTAGCATTTATAAAACTGAAGTTTGAAGATTGAATATTGCCCAGTAAGTATTGAAAAATAGCATCAGGAAGTAGAGGGGTTTACTTATGGTTTGTGTTCCTAGTTTTCTACGCGTTATCAATCGATGCCTTATGCCTCCTTCTCACGGCTTACGGTCCCATTCTCCGAGCAGGGTCTTCACTAACAATAACACTTGCAAAGCCCCGACGATCTTTCGATGTGCTCAAGAGCCGTCTGATTCGATTGCCCGCATACGAATTCGATTTACACATACGAATTCGCTCGAAAACATACCGTTTGACTGTCAAAACAATGACCATAATTCTATGAAAGTTACCCTTTTTAACGGCATTGCAACACCGAAGATGTACTTTGTTTGTATACTCGTAGTTGCAAAATTCTGAGATTTTTATTATTGTTCCCTTAAAACCTATATCACAGTAGAACTAATAGCTGTTGAACTGAAATTCAGTATGAAACTCTATGCCATCCTCTTTTCAAACCTATATCGCAGTAGGTCTAACTTACTACGCATAAGGTACATCGGTATTAAAGGACAGCTTTTAAAGGCTCTAAAAAACAAGTACTTACGAATCAAAAAAACTTACCAGCGGACCGTCAATGAAACTATAAAATATAGGTATATCAAAGACTTATATTATGATCACGCTCATAGCACCAAACAATTAATAAATAACAGTTTAAAAAAAACTAAAAAAACACGCTTCTCTAGCTAACTGAACTAAAAAGTAGAAAATAACTTTTAATTACAAAGAGAAATTATAATAAAATTTAAGTTATTAACAGAATAATACAATTCAGAGTAAAAAGCGTGGGGTGCTTGATATATTAAATGTTACAATCATTCTATTGGAAACTATCTATGAGATGCACCCCACGCTTTTTTTACTCTGAATTGTATTATTCTGTTAATAACTTAAATTTTATTATAATTTCTCTTTGTAATTAAAAGTTATTTTCTACCTTTTAGTTCAGTTAGCTAGAAAAGCGTGTTTTTTTAGTTTTTTTTAAACTGTTATTTATTTTTTATTTTTTAGTTCGATTTATCTTTTTTTTGTAAATTTCTGACATTTCTAGTTCTCAAACCTCAGTTGGCTCCTTAGAGTCTTTTGATGCCTACATAAAAGAGAATCGATTGAAATAAAAAAATTTTTTTTTTGGTATTTTAGCATTTTTTTGCTAACCGTACATTTTTTTCCAAAATCTGTGAATGCAGTTCATAATATCTCAAAAAGTTATGAAAGGTCTCCTAAGAACGTTTTCCTGTAACTATAACGGTTAAGGTACCTGCCCTTACTGCCCCGTCTCAAAAATCCACCCTGTATAATGGCACTGTAGGGGTATAATGGGAAACTGTTATCAAATTATTGCATTGTCATTGGTCCTTGATACCTATGCAAAGTTTCAAATTAATCAGACTTCTGGAAATTGATAAAAATTAAGCTCAAAGATTCCGTTACATACATACATACAGGCCAAGCTTATAAAAGCGTGTTAAAAAGCAGTCGGCAACTTTGACTACCCAGTATTTTATATTAAAAGTAGTGACATGACAATGTGTTCATGTAATTTCATACCAAAGTGTAACTTTCGAGGAGGGAGAAGCGAAAAGTAATAATTTATTCATGAGCTCTGAAATACAGGTCACAGATGAAATTACAGAACTTTGAAAACAGCACACAATATTACGAAGTTGAAAATTAATTATTTTGCACAATGTGCCAGGTGGTTATTTACTTTTATTACATTTCACGTCTATTTGAAACAATGAACTATCGTGGATTACATAGTAATACCTACCTCTCTAGTAAAAGGTATTTTATTTGATAATTATATGATACCTAGAACGTTTTACAAAATAGGTCTTGTTGAACTTTATAGGGTCTTAAATAACACCCTGTATTAGATTGTAATAAGAAACCCTGCGTGAGTCTGTCTCGCACTTAGCTGGTTTTTATCTTTGTTAAGTAATTGGAGGCCTAATTATGGAGTTTTCAAGCTTGATTTCATCCAGACGGACCTCACCGCTCCATTATCATAAAGATTTTAATTAAGTGCAAATGGGCCGAGGCTTCTATTTAAATCTAAATGGCCAATTGGAGCTAAAGGGGACTGAAAGCAGGTTTTTAGGCGAAATTGATGCGATTGAAAAATTACCCTCTCTGCAAAAACGTTTTTGGAAAATGCTCGATGAGAAATTTCTGCCGTAATTTGTTTGTACAGCTGAGTAGAGTGATTAGTAAGCCCTTTATTTAAAGCAGAATATTGCAAACGTAAATTATAAAGAGTGCGAGTTTTATTTTTCAAGTTTTGAAACTATTCGTGATACGCAAAAAACGGTTATTTTTACGGTGGATATTTTGGACAATACAGGGGCTGCTCTGTAAACGTAAGTGCTAACTTTCTAGTAAGATCTTATTTTGCCATAATATCCCCGGACCGCGCGGATACCGCGCGGTCGCTACGTGACACAATTTGTGTCATTTAAACACATCTGACGGAATGTACTCGTATGAAGCTGATTACTTTTGCCCGCGACCTGTAAGATAAAAAGTTTCCTTTATTTTTCTCCGTTATCGATGTCAGCGCGATCGAAGCCTATGTGTTATCCTGATGTAGCTGTACCAAATTTTATCCAAATCGATCCAACCGTTTCAGCGGATAATGAGGAACAAACATCCATCCATCAAAACTTTCGCGTTTATAATATTAGTGTAATGATTTATATGTAATTCCGTCAAATATGGCTAGGCCCTAAAGCAATAATGTTGCCAGCAGAGATAATCTAGGACAGTTAATGTGTCTTCTACGCTCTGAAGCTGCGCTATGACCATTCGTTTTCCTTTCCACAAGAAACCAAGGAAATGAAACATTTTAAACGAGCAATTTATGTTGTGGAGACGACAGTAGACAAATTTAGTGTAACTATTGCATCTTCTGTGTTTGCCTTAAGATTTAATCTTGCCATTCGTGAAAGTATGGCTGCGGCTTTTATACGTATGATCTTATTGTTTGAAGACACAATGTCCATAATTAAAACAAAGGAGTAGACTACAGAAACAAAACGATTAGTGGGCTAAAGTTTGACTGGTTATTCCACAGCACCATGTCCTACTTTCCACCGGTTAGTTACAATAATTATCATTTAATTACTTTATTATGGCCTGTATTTGCTTAGCGACATTTTCAATTCAGAAACCGGGCCTATGTCATCTAAAAATATAAGACAATTTATTGTATTAAATTATTTGTTTTTCTGAGCTTCATTAAGTAAGATAGTGTAATTTTAATCTTTTGCATCTAAGTAATAATATTAATTATTATTAAATCGTCCAGTGGCTATTGCTGAGGGACCAAAAAATAAATCAGCTGTTCCATACATTAGGTGCAGTACCTATAGCAATGTATTGATGAGTAAGATGTACCGTTTGGCTAAGGAATTCAAAGTCACCGTTTAGTCAAAAGAGGCTATTAAAAAGTTTGGAAAATACTGCGTTAACCCTTAGGCCAGGTTTACACGGCATTGTCCTGTACGTTTTTTTGCACTATACATCTTAACGAATAAAATAGTGGATCATACAATTACATAGAACCATTCACACAGGTTCTATGTACATTGTATGCGCCACAACATTGTACATTGTCCTGCACGTTTTTTTGCAGTATACGTCTTAACGAATAAAATAGTGGATCATACAATTACATAGAACCATTCACACGGGTTCTATGTACATTGTATGCGCCACAATTTATTCGTTAAGACGTATACTGCAAAAAAACGTGCAGGACAATGCCGTGTGAACTTGGCCTTAGGTTACCTCCTTCACCTAGTGCAATATTATGTGCAGGAAGTATAAAACAAAGCGGTAAAAACCGTCTTTACTGCTTTCTAATCGACGCGCGCATTACCTGCAGTCTTCAGGAGGTAATCGTTGTGTACGGAACCATTTTCCAATAGATAGCCGACGGCAATCTCAACACTGCACGACAGAAACCCAAGATGGAAAATCAAAAACTAAGTATTTTGTGTTTATTCGTTATCAGAATAATAATTATCCCTTCCTATTTGAAGCGCTAACATAGATGGGTGACCGCTAGTTTTCGTTTTTCGCGCAAGTCAAACCGATGGTCCCGATTTTTGGAAGCCCTTGGGGCGGATTAAAAACTCTGACATCAAGGGTGGCTACTACCTCATACGATGACCTATCCACCACCTATTTTTAAAACAATATAAAGCCTTAAAATCTAGATTCAACATCACTTCCAGACGCTGTAGTGCTTGGAACATTGTTTTAGATGGAGTAGCTTTGCTCTCTGCTGAACACCTATAGCCAAAACCACTGAATATAGAAACGTGACTGGATCGTTATGTTCCTTTCGGGGTTTAGAGGTGCACTTAGAAAGGTTTCGCAGAAAATAATCCCCAAGGAGGGTAAGACGGGGTCCGCCAGTTTGAAATATTCACGACGACAAAGTAGGGGAAGGCTAGTATTTAATATAATATTTGAGACCACACATAAATAAAAAATATAATAAGCAATTGATAGGTTGACGGGTTAATAGCCCTAATGGTAAAACGGCTGTTTTCCGCAACTCGGCGTCTCTACTTGTGCCTATTATGAGTCTTGATAGGTGCTAAACTCAAGCAAACGTGGAAAGCCTCATTACTTATTTATTTCAAAAGAAATAAACGATTGAGAAGCTATGTGCGTCTGAGCTACCATGGGTGGAGCTTGTGTTTGGTATATTTGAAGCCAGTGTAACTTTTTAATTTTCCATAAGCGTTGCATCGCAGCAGGACGGGACACAAGTTTAAATACATTCACAGGAAATTCACGCTAGAGCAAAACCTTTAAGCCCGGACCCACCCCCACAGCGGAGTGTGAAGCTCCGCAAGCAATTGAGAATTCTGGGTTAGTTTTCTTTATGTTCGCAAATAGATTCCACGGCTGGCCCCAGTCCAAGGTTTTATTGCGGCGTAAATCCTTATCTCGAAGCCAATGGGTTTTATCCGTCGCTCTGTCTGGTATTGGTGACTGGGGGAATATAATTGCAGTTGATCTCAAAATTTTACGACCCTAATGGCCTTTGTTTCGGCATATAATAGCGTTATCATTTTGTTCCCGGATAGTATTTTTATTGCTGGGTTGTAAACATTTGTCAGTGAATAGGTAGCGTGATATTAAAGATTTTTTCGATATTAAAAACTGTGAGTTGCTAATCAGGACTTTGGAAGGCAAGATACAGTCCTTACCACTCTTTTAAAAATATATATATTAGTGTGTGTAGCGGATACAGTTTTCTAGACGCGTTTTCGTTCGCTCCATAAATATATAGACACCCGAAAGGAGTGTCCGCCAACACGATCGGACTCTTCTTTCTTAGTACCTACCTATTTAAACTTTGTACCTAGTAAATGTCTAAAAATATACTTACACATGGCAGAACGTCAAAGTGTACACTTTTTTTGTAAAGTCGCCCGTAACGTAACCGAGTAGAGTGTTAGCGTGTAAGGGTCGACGTGCCGTCGTGTGCACCATAACAAAAAATCACAATCCTTCACAGAACGTTAAACTTTTAACTGTGTTACGGACACAAAAGAGAACGGTGGGCTTGATCTAATTAAAGACCCATGCTTTGACGATAAACTTTGTTTTCACTCTCTACGATTCGCTAGTAAACTCTACAGGGATTGCAGAGACAATTTTTCACACACGCGCCTCTTTCTACCGAAGCGTGTAAATGTAGTCCAACAACGCTCGAAATAGAGGTCCAAATTAAAAACCATCCACGTTTTGTAAACTGTACGATTTAAAAACCTCACCCAGCGTAAACCTTTTTAAGGTGAACTTTCAAATGAGATGCACTTTTGTTCAGCATAAAAAGCGAAAAATATGTTTTCTATTCTTTTACTCCCCGTTTGTATAAGACATGACAGTCGTTGCGATTTTAAACGAGGCGCTATAAAAAGTTATCCTTTTTTTATTAGCAACCATTTGACAAAGAAAGCGCTGGCAGGCGCTGCGTAGCACAGAATGAAAACCATTGTTTAGCAAAGATATTAGATGCCAAATGAATTCTAAAACTTCTTTTTTTAATTTAGTATAGAATTTAATAGAAGCTTTATGAAGATTTAAGGGCTGCCAGTTACTTATACAGTATTTTTAAGCGAAATAGTATTCTTGGTTCGTTGGCTTTTACGCTCCATTAAAATTCGTTTTAGTAATTTCACAATGCACTCTCCCTGATTTATTCGGGTTGTTCCGTATTCATGACACGACTTTTCATGCTATAGGTATATTTTTCCGGATTCATGGTACGAGTTATTATTATTCCTACTCATGATTATTTTCTATTTAAGTTTCCGTTTTCATTTTACATGTGTTCCGTATTCATGCTACCAATAAAATACCATTTAATATTGGCACGTTAGTATGGTCAGCATAACAATTTAAATTCTAAGATTGGTAAGTTGGACTACCTCAGTCTCTCCACTAAGGAACCAAATCATAAAGCTAAGACATAACACGCACGCACCTTTCGATACACCCGCAGGCACTTTTGGTTATTGAAATAATAAAGCCGTGGGACTCGCGCACCAAGGATTCCGTTTCACCATTCTATGCATTTAAATGGAAGAAAAATAGAAACTAGGTACGCTGCATACAGCGCCATCTAAAGTTAAGGTTTGAAACTAATATAGAGATATAGAGGGCGCCAGTTTCTATGTCGTGTTACAACCCTCACCAGCATCATCAGGTACCTATATCGCACCCCCCGGCGAATAAACCCGTAACATCAAAAACGTAATTGTTCAGGAAAAAATAAAAACTGTTTTTTCGTCACAACTCACTAAGTACCTATGGTAGAAAAGTCATTTAGGTATCAATTTACAGGTATTTTTTTTGCTCACTACATATTGAAAAATTATTAATCTATAGATAACACTACGGAAGTTATTAAACAAAATGTATGATACCAATATTAAAATCTTTTTTTCTTACTGCAAAGTGATATTACGGTTTTATTCGTTGTAAAATCGAAACCGAACATTTACAGCATCATAGTATTATAGGAATATTCGCTGATATTTTGCATAGATACTCTTTTCGGTAAGAGCACATTATGGCTTTATTCTCGGCATATGTAAAGTGACTGTGTTAGATAATGGCTCATTATCTTTTTATTCTGGTACAAATTTCTAAGAATATGAAATGTAAGTGTACATTACAATGTTTCGTATACATTTTAATTCTCCATAAGTGCCCCTTGTAGCAATGACTTGTATAAAATAAGTAGGTAAAGGAGTCCAGGAAATTTTGAATACCTACCCAAAGTAGTTAACGAAAGAAATCGAATTAAAAATCGACAGTATAATGGAAGAAAAACACAATGAAATTAAAAACTTCCAAAAACAAAGGCAAAAAAGTTAGCAAAAAGTGAATTTTTAAACTTTTTATGCCTTTGTTTTTGGAGGTGTTTGAATCATTAAATAACAATTTAATTCGAAACTTCTTCTTCTTCTGGTGCCTCTCCACTATTGGAGGTTGGCAGTCGGCTTTTCATTATGTCATTCTGTCCTTAGCTAGACTAAAGAGATCTTATACGGTGACCACTCCTGTTCATTCTTTGATGTTTTTCAGCAAACTCTTTCTTTTTTCTGCCGACGCTTTTTCCTTCCTCAATCTTTGCCTATCAGGATAATTGGAGAAGTCTATCGTATCTAATCACATTAATTACTTATCTATTTCTATTGGGTGTTTTAAATGAGTTCTCTTTTGTATTAAATATCCTTATCCTTATACTTAAGATACCACTACTTTTCGAAAGCTTAAATTTTCCTATTTATTTGATCTTTACGATCCATTTTTCATATACATTCACAACCGTCGTACATTTCTATAGGCTAGATGTAACATTGAAGCCTCCCGATCTGGATCTGGAGTTTATGATTGCATAGCAAATGGATAGAAGATAAACCTTTATTTGCTTCATAAACAAACGTAGGTAAAAACCAAAGTCAAGTTAAACCTTATTAAAACAGAAGAAAAATACAAACTTGGTTACCTTAGAGCCTGTGAGTTTTACCAGTTTGATTGGCTTCTTCACAGACGATTATCACCGTGTTAGTCTGGCTCCAGTAAAGGTTCTGAATTATTCGCTTATCTCTGCTATCAATTCTAACGTCTTGTAGACGACGCATTAGTACCTATAACCGGGCTTAGCATGATCAAAGGCCTTCTTGTATTCAATCAAGGAAATTCAAACGTCAGTTTGCAAGTCTCTGGACTTGTGGTCTAGGTAGGTGCAAAGAAGACTTATCTGGTTCTTAGCCCTGACCTGAAACTGAAATAGCTACTGGCAATACCTATGCTCATTGGACTTCACTCTGATCCTCATTTAATTTCTGGTGTACAATAGTGTTCTCTATCTATCTATCTATCTATCTATCCTCTCATGAAGAATGAAGAGAAACATACCTGGCTTAATAAACTTATTGTGCGGTATTCGCAGTATTTCTTCATGTCAGTAGAGTGACAAAGGTTAAAATTTAAAAATTTTGTAGTAATATCCCAGTGCTGTAAAAGTTTTTGAAAGACCTGGAGAGCGCATAATTATTAGAGTATGTTTTTAATGGGCTTGAATTAATCTGGTCTTAGTGATTTACCAGTTTTGGCTCTTTTTAGAGCCTTAACTAGTTACTTTTGATCAAAGGATTGAAGGACTAGTTTCATAGATCAGTATATTGGCAAACAGCGTTTTCACGCGGATTTTTATACTTCCTGGATACAGAATTAAATGTATGCAGAAACCTTGGTGTTACTTAAGCCTTATGAGATCATTTATACATCGTCTAGTGGCAATTACTTACAAAGGCGTTACTAAGTTCAAGTACCTAGTTTTTACGGTAACTGATCTAAACACCCGAGAAGGCGAGATAGAGATCAGAATTAAAAAGGCATTCCGATACTCCGCGGCTCTCCACAAAATGATCACGTCCAAGCACCTGACAAGAAGAACGAAATTACGCATTTATAAGAACCATCTTTGTGTATGGATGTGAAACTTAGACACTGACGCAAAAAGAAAAGATCAAACTCCTGGTCGCGGAAAGGAAAAATCCTGTGAAAAATATTTGGACCCACCAAGGGAGAAGACGGCACCTTTAGGATCCGGTAAAATGCCGGACACATGGCCGAGCCCAATATAATCGGAGAGACTAAAACTGCAAGACTCCGCTGGCTTGGTCACGTATAAAGAATGGGAGAGGATCGGGCAGCGAAAACAGCATACGAACGGCAACCTTGTGGACGTCTACCAGTTGGACGTCCCGAGTATCGCTGTATTGACGAAGTCTCAAAGGACTTGCGCGAACTCCAAGTGGAAGATTAGAAAGAAGTGATGCAGGACGGAGAGAGATGGCGTCTTTTGTTTGCGGAGGCCAAGATCCACTTCGAGTCGCTGAGCCAGCGTAGTAAGTAAGTGGCAACTTCACTCACACCACATGGGTGCAGTGACCACTTGCTGCAGTGACTGGGAAATCAGTCAATGAATTCCGGTTTTATCCTGTACGCAACCCAGCCATCTCCTTTATCTCCAAATTCCATATCATGGTTGTTCCATTCTTTATAGAACTTCGAGCCCACCACTCGTATTTTACACAAGTTTTTTTTTTCTTGTGCAATATTGTCCGGTTGTGATTTTGTGTAGCCGTTTTCTCTCCATAAGGTTTACTTCATCATACGAGACATAAACTTAAAACATATTCGTCTATGTATTAGCTGTTTCTTGTTCTTTATTCCTAGCAAAATCGTCCTTTCATAGTGACTACCACATCAATGACATATTGGTAGATGTATTATTACATCATTACTGGAATAAATATATAACAACAAAAAGCTAAACGGTTTTACAGATATAGCAAAACCGGTTCCTATTTTCTAAACATGCATTACAGTCATGGTGATCAAAATATTTCACGAGAATAAAGCCGTAAAGGCTTTTGTAATTTCTGCATACAATAAATGTATCAGTAAGGGATGACTGCGGTTTTATTCTTCGTTCAAATTGTTGAGTATGGTCAGACGAATAAAGCCATATTTTTAAATATCTCCTTAAATATGGTATTTCAGGGTCTGAAAAAAATTACACTTATGTATTCGGCATCGGAGATGACGTTTCTGCAATAACAATAAAAAAGCCGTAATAGCACTTTACGGGTTTATTCTGCGGGGGGTGCGATATTATTTTTTTGTTCTTCTAGCACTAGTTCCTCAACTCAGCCAACAGATGGCATTCCACAGTCCTACATCGTGGATCGCGGTATGGCTTATTCTACATATATCCTATATTCTTGAGTGTCAAGTTTTATAAATAGTGCAGCCATGATAGCTATAGTTTTGTTATACACCGTGGAATTTTAGTGGTTTTAAAGCCGAAGGTATTTAGTTGCACTCGTGATTCTGAGCCAAATTCCAAAATTTTACTTCAAAACGAGCGAAAAAAAAAACATTTCCCAATACAAACGGCTATCGCCAATCACCATTTGTATGGAGAAGTGAATTTTTTTTCGCGCGTTTTGGAATGAAATTTTGTAATTTGGCTCAGAATCACCAGTGCAACAAAATACCTTCGGCTTTAAAACCACTAAAATTGCACGGAGTATTAAGGGTGGACAATAGCAACGGGCAAGAAATCTCCTTGCGAAAGTGGAGATGCATCGGGCACACAATCCGAAGGGGTCAGAGCAACAGTGCAAACTTTGCTTTCGACTGGCAGCCGCGAGGGGGCAGGAGAAGACGTAGACGCCCTGTTCACACAATGATATGGCAGCATACAGTTAAAGGCGAGCTGCGAGCCGTTGGGCTGAGCTGGAGCGAAGCCAGAAGCATTGCTTAGGACAGGAAGGCGTGGCGTGATCTTGTAAAGGCCCTTTGTACCTCTGGGGTACCATAGGACAACATAGCAACATGGCGGGAAATTCAAAATTTTCACTGTTTTTTTCCATTTTGTAGCTAAACTGAGCTATTTTTGTTCAGCGATTTTTCGTTCGCGGTAATAAAACAGTATTCTTTTCATTATTGTAAACAACAGAACAACAATAATTCAGCCGATTATGTGTTCTGGTCTACGAAGCAGTGGCACTGCCCAAAAAACTTGTCGTAGACCAGAACACATAATTGGCTGAATTATTGTAGTTCTGTTGTTTACAATAATGAAAATCATACTATGTCATTGCCGCGAACAAAAAATCGCTGAACAAAAATAGCTCAGTTTAGCTACAAAATGTAAAAAACTGTGACATTTTTGAATTTACCGCCACGCTGCTATCTTCCAGCCTTAAAGTAAAAACATGTTGATTATATTTCTTGATTTTTAAGAACGTTGGTATAATGTAAGATGATTATTTCTAACCTAATCTGTATGATTTCAATCCTATGTCCTATGTCACTTAAACCTGAGTAACCGATCATCAATTTGCAAGGTACTGTTGACCTACTTGTTTGCAGTTCTGACGTATAACGCATACGTGATAATCCCATTCCTCATGGCAATACAAAGAATAACTAATATACCTCGTGCCAGTGTCCGTGGATGTCTTAACAAAATCCGTACCCTGAAGCTTCTCTGCCTATTATTTATTTCTTCAAATATTTTAGATTTTTTGCTGACCGTATTTTAAAGCAAAGTATTTTCATTATAATGTATGGTAGCATGAATCCGGAAAGGCTCGCGAGACGAAATGTAAAAAATAGTAAAATTATTTCCATAGCATGAATACGGAAGTCAAGTAAAATGAATCCGGAAAAAATATTCGTGACATGAAAACTCGTGTCATGAATACGGAACAACCCATTTATTCACGTGGAATTACAATGGTAGATTATGTAACAAGTAAATTAAAATCTGTCAGTTGAACAGTTCATGCACGTTTATGAACAATTCACAAAACTTTTAGAATACTATTATTCTAAAAGTTTCACTGAAGCCAAAATGTTATTGTTCAATATCGTGTATAGCATTAATAGTTAGTAGATACTAAAAAAGTTTTGTGTGCAGAGAAGTGGAAGTGAAGTGTCTATTGTAAAAAATTCTTTGTGAGGCAATAAACACCTTTTTATCTTTATCTTATCTTTATCTCTCGAGCAAGCGGACTTGAGTAGTTAGGCATACGCCTTATCTCAAAGTTGGGTTTAATCTACACGCCTTCCCAGGAAGTTACGTGATTTGGGCCTCAGTGATATTTTTTACCTAAACATAGAAGCGCTCACAGCCTAGTTAGACTAGCCGTTCTTAATCGATTGGCAAAGTTAGCAACAACGGCCGCGGTCAGTCCATGGATGGGTGTCCGCTAGTGGCAATAATATCTGAGCGCTTCCGTGCTTTGGAAAGCACGTTATACCGTTGGTCCCAGTTTTTGTTGATTAATAACAATCGTTAAGCCATGTCAGAGGCCCTTTCGGCAGCCTAAAAACTCCAACACTAGGGATGGCCACTGCCTCGATTCCCTACCACCACCTACCTAAACATAGAGGACCAACAACATCACTGCATCTTCATGCATTCTCGGGCGGAGATCCAGAGGAAGACCCAATACCAGATCAAGAAAAATCTCATACAATGTGAGACAAAGACGACGCCAAAAACAACGCAAAGTGAAGAGAGATGATGAAGAGGACTGCCCCCACCACCAAAGCTTGAAAGTAAGAGAGGCAGAGACCAACAAAAGGCGGAAGCGTAAGGTGAAAACTAGAAGTTCTGGCCTTCAGCAAATTACAATTGGCGAGTGTAACGTGGTCTTAGGAGTGGCGATCTCTGTAGTCGTTAGTGTGAAAGATTACCGGCGGGCGGTCGTAGATTTTTCACCGCGGCTGAACGGCCGGCGACCCTTGCTTCCCGGTGCTCACGGATCTGGTGCTTTCTTTTCAAGATGACACTTTAAGTGCATGTCAAATTCAGATATTAAAAATTTTATTCCCGGGAGCAACCCACTCGCAGAGTCCAAACGCGTATGCGGAGGTGGCAAGACCTACCGCAACGCAGCCCGTGTCACCTAACTTCGGTAGGGCGTCGGAAGTAGTGTGTATCTTTTATTACCTAAGCTGTCGGTAAAGGGGCCACTATAATAAATCCTATTAGGAAAATGAGGGACATGTTGGTATCAGTTTCGATTATAGTTATTTTATTATTAGTTATAGGTGCAACATTTGTGAATCTCTAGTAGCAACAACACTTGTTAACGGTAAATAAAAAGAGTGCCAAACGAAATAACCCTCCGAAAAATCCTGGCCAAAATGGTGGTACGAGTAAGTAGTGTGTTAGGCTAGCTTAATTATCATACTTATAGAGTGTTTGGTAATGCAACCTCACTGCATTGCCAAGTACTGGCCACTTTTCATTTTCCATAAAAAATTCAGGACGTTTTTCTTTTGTTTTTTTATGCCCCGCGCTCTTTTTGAATATTTTGACAGATGCATTTGTTTCGTCCCCATTGTTCCCATGCTAGTATTTTTTGCCCACGTATTTAATAGATTTTTTGATAGTTTATTGATATTTTGTCCCACTATTGCCCATTTTGTAGTGTCATTATGTTTATTTGTGTTAATTTCCCCGCCCAATCTCACTCACTACCATCATCCTCGTAATTAACGTGTATGTAGAGGCCCATTTTTTGTCCAAGTCAGATAGCAAAACACGTTCTTGTAATCAATGTATTTTTTTTAATTAACTCAAATTTTGCAGTAAGAGAAATTTAAACAAGAATAGACCCACTTTTCAAAATTAATTCAATAAAGAAGGCGAGTTTGCAACGGTTCTTCACTATGTTCACCAGTTGCAAATCAACTAATTAAAAAAATATTTTCGGGAATACCTTCTTTGCTTATACCATAGGTTCAGTAGTAGGTCCAGTTAGTCGTTTTTCGTGTTTGCCACTCGTCGGGTTATCGAGACCATTAATTAATTAGCTCTTTTTATTTCGCCTTTTTTTCAGCTGGCGTATAACAACGTAGTGCACTTTGTCAAATGGATCCAGTGAAATGGGATCGAGTGAGAATATTTGGCGCGCGACGTTCGCTAGAAGTGCAAAACTGGAACAATGTGTAGGTATAAAAGAGTTGGACTTGCTTTTGCGTTGGCAAGCTAAAATACAGCTACTTATAGTAATGAGGTCTTGTCAAACAGGAAATAAGGATAATTCAAGACTTTTTAAGATATCTAGGTAAGATATCTTAAAAAGTCTTGAATCTGGTCAAGTTACACTTAATAATATACTCGTAGATGTTACTGCTAAAAGAGAAAGACTAAAGTTGTCTCTAAGAAAGGATAAATAATCTTTCCAATTAAATTATGTTGATAATGTAGGTAGATTTGTATAGGCGTATTTTAAAGGAGTCTTTCAAAATTAAACAACAATAATATGCAACAACTACAAATGGTGCACTCATATTCTACATATATTCTACTCATAAATACTAATAACTTGTACCTATTTGCTATGCGGCCAAAATAATGTAGCAAAAAAAACTACTCTTTCATACATTTGGTGCATTACTGTGTACAATTCCACTATCAAATTTGAGTGCACCCTGTAGTAGAATAGACCCTCTTAGCATTCCTATTTCTCTATAAAATATTCATGTTGTGCAACCAAGACGTAGAAAACACCCACGTGTACGGGTGCGTCATTATAATTTCCACGAAAATGACCAAGCGGAAAACAAGGAAAAGTCAACGTCAAATTTTAAAATCAATCCAACTAAACGGACAAGAGATAGTTGCTATAGTCGCACAACATAACAATTCCCAACTTGTACTAAGGGTGGCATTAATAGTCCATGTGGCCAAAAAAAATTGAGCTAAAAATAACTGCTTTTTCACAGATTTGGTACAATACTGAGAGTTCCGCTATCATATTCGAGTGCATCCTGTAGTCGAACAAACCCTCTTACGCCTGTAAAGTACTATTTATCTTCAAAATATTCATGTGGTACAACCAAGACGTAGAAAACATCCACGTGTACGGGCGCGCAATTATAATTTCCACGAAAATTACCGAGCGGAGAACAAGGAAAAGTCACCGCACATGTACGTCAAATTATAATAAATCCAACTAGACAGACAAGTAAAGTTGCACACTATAAAAATTGCCAAGTAATCTAATTAAAACTTAGGGAAAATGGGCAACTTTGTGCGCGTCCGCGGGGTACTGCAAAACTGCCAATCCAGCCCCGTTTCTGAACGCCACATATCGTGCAAAACAGTGTAATGGAGAAGTCAGGGGGGGAGACACTTAATTAACTTTAAAGCTAGGCACAAACTTCCTCTTCTTAGAGGTAGAGTTCACCCGGTGGGGGAGCGGGGGTGAGTGGGTGTACCGGCGGGTAGGCTCGCAGCACACGTCGCATTATTCGGCTCCCCACGATGTCAAACGCCAACTACTCTCTACTTTTAAGTCTCTAAAGGAGGAGCGGGTGATCATGCTCCTCGACTATAAAGGGGAATTCCCACCAAGCAGATGTTATGCTTGGGGCCCGGCCGGGTCCAACCGACCATGGTTGGAAGTTGTGTATATACTCAGCCACAAAAGATATTTTGCTGGCGCGATGCAGGATTAGTAGCGAGCAGAGTAGTTGCTTAACTGTATGTAGCAGTTTTCTGTACGACCGATAGGGGTCGCTACATCTCCATAATCGCGGGCCACAGAGACGTGTGATGAAGATGTGGCGTGAAAGTGGCGGAGACATTCGCGTGAATATGTTGTCCTCAGACCTTCCTCATATAACTAATTAATGATTCGCGATATTCACATATTATAATTTGTATCGAATTTGGTACACAGTCTTGTACACACGTCAGTGACACGCCGGGATATCCTTTTTTATTCGATTGACGTCCTTATGCCGCGCGCGTCAAGAGCTACCATGGGGAATACAATACGTAGTACGATGAGTGTGCTTACGACGGATGACAGCTTGATGAACGCGTGAAGACGTCGAGTTTTATGTTTTTTTGTGAATAAATAGACACGCTACTTCCTCGCGACACGTCTCTTGTGTGTGTGTGTGTGCATATAGCTCGCAGTGATTTATATCGCGCCTAATCTCGATATAATAACAATACGGCCACCCCAATTCGTAGCCACGCGCCTCTTCTGTGGAGCCCGAATCTTGAGCTTTTGCATCTACAGCATGTGACAAAAAGGTAATGCCATACTGAAGGGGGTCATTGTACTCATCAATCTAATAAACTTTTACTATGAAGCTAACCTCTAAATCTTTAAAAAAAAATTGTTTTTAAGCAATCCCCTTTCTGTAGCACCCTGTACTTCATATATCCAGCGTCCAGTGGCACCTCTACTTAAACTAGATGTTTGAAGAGACTCTGAAACACTGCAGTGCCTGGGACATATTTTGTCTAGTAAAGTACCTAACCTTGCCGCAAAGATTAGCCCCCAAGACTTTTCCATCGATTCACAACTTTATGCGTGTAAGTGCTACCCTTTCTAAGTGTATTGCGTACTCTTGGTGATGTTACATGTCACAAAGTATGATATTCCACCGGGCGCAATGTAGCGAATGTTTTTTCGCTGTTGCGTTATGTTATTATTCGGATGCGGAGTGCCCAGGCTTGTTCCATTCTCGACGCATGAAGTTTGTACCCTCTGATATATTTTTTTCAAGTTTTTTTCGTGATGTGACTAGATTTTGTTAAAATGTTTTATTTTATTTTACTTTATTTGGGAAACAAACGGTATAATTAATCAATGATTAGAATACAAACATATTACAGACACCAGTGAAGTTTCCTTGCTAAATAGCATTTATTTTTAAGTGTGTAACTATTTTTATGTATGTATTAAAAATAAATTGATATGGTCAGTTTAACAAAAAAAAACTAAGATTTTGCTGTATGGCTGTAAAATAAAATGTATGGACTCCGCGACAAAGAAATTGTGTCACACGAACTTGTCAATTAATTTTGTCGTCGTGCGTAACCCATAATTTGGGCCACGAGACTGGGAACGTGTTGCGCTCTTGCCCATACAAACGGACTAAACGTAGAAGTCGTTTTGCTACTCCTAAATATTATCCGATTTCGTTTATTTTGATGTAAATAGTTTTCGTAAAATTGTATCTAGGTATGTCTATGCTTTTTTTTATTCCTTATAGCTGATCATAGTTTGTTATAGCAGGGCTGGAAGAAATATTTTTCAGAAATGCCCTTGATGTTCTCTTACTTATACATATTTTTGTGTGCAATAAAGTGTAAGATAACATAGCAGAAAAGTATTTTTATTAAAAAAAAAAAAAGTATAACGCTTACTTACACAGATATAAAAATCTACAAAAACTATTGACACCAGAGTCAACGAAATCAGATAATATTAAGGAGTAGCAAAACGACTTCTTCGTTTAGTCCGTTTGTATGGGCGAGAGTGCGGCAAAGCATGCGGTAGTCGCTCCTCGGTGAAAACGTCTGGGTAGAAAAGGGAACCACACCCTCCAGCACAAGGAATTTACAGGATTTTAGGAATGTACAGTAGTTTATCTACAACATAGAAACGCGCATTATACTTACGCACCTCTATTCTCGGTACTTTGTATGGACAGTCGTTACGAACACAAAAAACATTTTGTTTTCGGTTTCACATAGCATTAATAGAGTCACTTTTAATGATTCATTTAGTTCGAAACGATTTGAATCGCAATTATTTTTGTAGGTAAATGAATACCTCATTATTCCCGACGTTACCTTTAAAAATAACGTTGATTGATCTTTGCATTATTTTCTTTGTCACTGCTTAAGACGAGCGGGCATACGCCATAGGTAGTTATTTCAAGGACATGATCAAGTTATTATCCTGCTCTATTGTTATGTTATGCTTCCAGCCTCTCGTGAACTCTGTAAGCACACGGCTGTTATCCGGTCGCGATCCTAAATGGAATTTTTCATTTAATTTGGCTCGCGTTTATGTGTTTTTCGGAATGCCGCTGAAGCGGACGCTGAATTGACCCCGAACTGGTGCGGAGTGATATTGGTGCCCGGCACACTAGGTACTTTCAGTGATCGATTGATCACACTAATTATTATAAATGCGAGACTTTGTGAGTGAATAAGATTTGTGTGTATGGAAGAGAGAGAAATGGTGTGGATATAAAGGTGTGTGTGTGTGTGTGTGTATGTTTGTTACTCTTTCACGCTGAAACGGCTGGACAAATTTGGATGTTTAAAGTGGAGATATTTTTTGACTAAGTTATATTTTTACTGGTTTTTTTTTTTATTATTATTTGGATCTTGACGAAGCTTTGACGAAGTTTTGTGAATGTTGTTTATTGTTATTTTGCTAAGTGTGTTTGTATTTGCATCAATAAATTATAATGTTTTACTTAGGTATACATTGCGAATAATGATAAATGTTGCTGTCAATTTAAGCAAAGCCTACTTCTAGGCAACACTTATATATGTATACTTGGAGAAGCGTTATCCAAGTACCCGGTACCTCAGATATACGGCGTGTGTGTTCGTCAAAGTTATGATAAGAACACCCGCCGCCTTTATTAGAGTGTTGGTACAGCCAGCAACACAACTGAGTCTCCTTACATTAAATAATATCTCTTACGACGAACGCAATAAGATCCACCGTGGAAACCGATTTTGTCCCACTTTACACTTGATTTGAAGGGTTTATTCAAAGTCTCTTGAGAGAGACCTCTAAGTGTTTGCAAAGACGACGCGAAATACTTGGCGCAAAGTTTGAACAATTATTGGATAGACAAATTTCGAGTTATGTCTGAACGATTATGCAGGTAGTTTTGTGGTCGCTTTTCACTACGGAGAGTGAATGAAGTATAAGTCTGTGATAAAGTATATCATAATAACTCGAAATATGCCCCACCATTCTCCACTGTTAAAATCAAACGTAACGTGAAACGTGGTTAAACAATAATTTGGCTGAACGGATTTGGATTTTTGTAAAAGGGAAGTACCAAATTTTTATACAACAGAATAATTCAAACACGAAACATGTACTTTTATCAAAGTCTGCGCGGACAAAGCAAGCACAAGCAGATAATCGCGAGTTTTCAGCGTCTGCCTAAACGTGGTAATTGAAGAACTTTTTCCACCGACCCTCAGCTTTGCGGCAATTGTATCGTCACTTGAACTTGCCATCAAGTAATGCATAAAGAAAAGTATTCTAAGGCATAAAGAAAAACAATAGTTAAATTAACAGCTCCCCTAAAAACACAAAAGAAGAAGCAAAATTCAACGGGACAGTTGTTTTATTTTACAATAGGATTCAACTTTAATTACTTCGCCGAGAACTATAATAAGACTTCAGAAAGTTCGGATAAATGTTTTCTTTGCTTTATTGCAGAATAAACCGTTTTATTTTATACGCAAAGTTTTCTTTGGAGTTACACAAGAGTCCACCAATAATTCCGTTTATTTAAGAGTCGCCAGGAGGAGTGGATCTTAAGAACGTAGTAAACAGAACTTTATTTAAACACGACTGTATTAAAACGAAACTTTACAAAATATATAGCGATGCAGAGGTCCTGTCATCTTCGGGATTTAGTTCGGTGCCTGTCATACTTAAGACGGTCGTTGAACTCATCAATACAAGCCACGTTAACTGTGACGCCAACTTCAAAATTTATTAAAAAAACCGTTACGTACTGCACCAAATGTATGGAGCAGCTGTGATATTTTTGGCATTTGATCCCATATTAAAAGTAGCTTGTATCGTTGAGATAATCTACCTCTTTGCTATGACCTTTCTCTAATACCCAGTAGATATAGGATAACAAAATTAGAGAAATTTTTGCCACGTCTTATAATTCCAGACAATTTTCTTGCGTCTAATCTGTTAAAATGAGAGATAAAGGATCAGTACATTGGTGAATTAATATCCTTTGTTTAATTCGGCCTTATGTAAATAAATTTCAAGTTCGGGAGCAATATCTTTTGATGAAACGCCTTAATTAATTTATTGTAGAAATATTATGCGATAAAGTTATCTGTTTGCTTGCTAAAGGGGATAACTTTGAAAAACTCATTTAGCTTGACTTGCCTACGAGATAAGATCCATGTTAAACGCCAAAACAATTACAAGTTAGATGATTGCGTAGAGTCTACGCCGCCGTGGTAGTATTTTAGTTCAAAGGAATCGTGTTTTCGACCAAAATGGTAGCTCACCGTGTAATTGCTTTACAACTTTTCTAGAAAGCCAAATCTGAATATCTCGTGCTGTGAAGCGTATCATCTGGTTATTAGTCTAATGAACACTTCTCCGCTCAAGAAGTTATTTAAATAGTCCATGTGCTATAAGTGGACCTTACAGAGTGTTCTGCCTAATTAGGTACGCTTTTATGTAGGTGGCATTGTAGTTCTCGATTTTGTTTTTTTTATTGTTTACCAGTAGTTTTCCCGTGACATAGAGGTTTTATGGAGAACCTATAGATAGACCTTTTTATCTAAGTGTGCGCGACGAAGTCACAGGCAAAAGCGTGTTTTTTATATTTACAAAATAATGTATCTGTACTTTAGCCCTAACCTTATCACACCTCTATAAGAAGTACCTAAATCGTTCGACACACGAAGCTAAAATGTAAAGATGCCGTACAAAAGACCCACCGAAGCCTGCAAATGAAAGGGGGTGTCACACAAATCGGCTTACAGACTGCTCTGAACTGGTCATCGCAACTTATCTACTAAAAAAGTAACATGTAGTATAAATTATCACACTGGCCTTTTATAGGGGTGGTATTAATAGTCATCTGAGTTCACCTACTTGAGATCGATCTCATGTAGGTGAACTCAGAAAAGTCAAATGCTAATGTCAAACCTTGGCTAATGTCAAACTTGAGTAGCTGTCAGCTAATAGACACTATCTTGAGATTGACATTTACATAAGCCAAGGCTTGACATTCGCATTTGACTTTTCTGAGATCACCTTTGAGTTCAATATTGAGTCGACGACTATTTATGCCACCCTAAGAGAGAAATACAACGGGCTTAATCACCACGCGTGCCCATTAAGGATTGGCGATTTTCCCATTGGGGTTATAAAATTTTGTCTATAAACTTTTTGTTGAAATCCACGATAATCTTAGGTTTTTATTTTATTCAACATACTTACTTACTTTCACTTCTGTAATTAACGTCGGATAAGCCAGAAGCCTTCTTCTCGAAGGAGATATTAAAAGCCAATTCCTTCGCCCCTCGCCACGTGGCACTACATTGAACGACTTAAAATGTCCCACAGCACAAGAACCAGAGCTCTCTAAGCGAGCTGGGCGTACTAAGAAAGGCCCTCTCAGCTTGACAAGCGCGGATAATACGGTGATTTGCCCCGTCCACACACGCTGGCTTCCCGCCAGACACCCGTTCTTTAGGCCTTACACCACTATTCCATTATCTTAATAGGCGGTTTGTGCAACGCCACACTGCAGCGTAGGACGGCAATCTTTTGATGGAGACAAAAGATAACATCTCTTTGAGGAGTAGCCTAGTCTTGCAGGGACATAGGACGTTCACCTCAAGATGTAACTTAAAAAAAACATGTATGGAAGATGCTGATGTATTGTGTTATGCCGAAGCGGCACGTGTCTTGCATTATGTAATCGTGCCACCGAATGCAAAACATGAAAACCGCATACCGCTCTACCTTCCAAATCTTTCTTGACATTTATGTATGTGAACGTCTTCTAAAGGCGCTAAAAGCGCTAAAAGCGAAAAGAATATTATGGCAGTTGTATCCACAAGCAAATGGCAAATGGCACTCGGCACTCTTATCAAGGATGTTTCTCTGACAAGCAAACATAATTCTTCACTGGAAATCATTTTGATAGTCCTGCTTTTAAACTATGTTTTCACTATTGATCTTTCTATTACTATTAATCGTTTAAAATGTATAAAAGCATATCATCTGCTCTCTGGGTAAGTCAGGTAATATTACGTCATTTAATTTTGTCACTCCATTATCATGCTATCCTGTCCTATATAATTTTGTACTTGCTCTGACAGAATACCTAATAGTCAGTCGATGGTTCAAGTAACATCTCGAGCAAAATTTTCAATTACCATAAAAGTAGAATTTCTTATTAGTCTCGATACCTACCACAACAAGCTTTTCAATTTAAAAATACCAACCGTAGCAAAAGCCGGTACTTTTAAGAACGCCTCGACTATAGTAAAGTTCTTTTAAGACGCGGAATCTGGGGCGTCCTGGGAAGCGAAAGCATCGAGTTTTTAAAGGCCATGTTTTTACAGGATGAGCGAGTAAGTGCCTTCACTCTCCGACGAGTCAGGGTGTCAACACGATAACCGCAAGTTTGTTTTTAACAACCACCTTTTGCGACGACTTTTTATTAGACTTTTTTACCAACTCGTGTGTCGACAGGTAGAAAAGTTTTCGGGTTTAATTTTAGGGTTTCGCTTTTGCGTGTAAGGACTTTTATATCACACAAGCTTTTGCCCGCGACTTCTTCCGAGCAGACTTAGATAAAACATTGCCTATATTTTCCCGTTTCCCGTCATTGCGGACGAAATCGCATGAAAATGTTATTAATTTTTAACCAATGTGTTATTCTGGTGTGTAAGCTATCTCCACACCATCAAATTTCTTCCAGACTCATCCAGCCATTCTGAGCGTGAATAAGTAACAACCATCCCTCCATACAAACATACTAACTTACGCGTTTATAATATTAGTGCTATGTGAGGCTGTCTATTTATATTTACGACGTAAAGCAGTTAAGTATTTTGGAAGCAGTGGTTGAGTCTGGCATACTAGCACAGTGACATAAAGCCTAAGCATCAAATTCTAAATTAAGCCACGTTTCCATTAGACCGGGCACATTTCACAGTTAGAATTCGTCTCCACGAGCTTTATCATAAAAGTTTTAAAACGATTGATGTGTGCACACAATTCAGCATAAGCGTCACCTGAATGACATTCTCTTTAAAATATTTGAGGAGTAATCAACGCATGATTTATATGGAAAGTATACCTTTCGGTTACTCATTAGGTGAAGAACTAACCGAGACATTAACTAGCGATAAATTAACCCTTATTGCAGTTGAAACTGGCAATTTCTCGCTCCTTTCTCGTGCGAGTGAGTCCTAGAATAGCCATGTAAGCCCGGTATTACATCACGCACACTCGCCAAAGCTGGCAATTCCAATCGGTGAGGCATTACGAACGAGCTTTTCAACGACTCCTTCTGTACATACTTACTTAGAGCTTGGACATATTTGAAATCAATTCCCGCAGATTACCAATGAGTTGTCCTTGTATTGACTGGGAGATTAAATGTCCTGCGATTTACATCACTAGCAACGACGTTACGGCATCGTGTCTTGCGGCCTATGCTTTCACATTGAGTGAAATTGGGGGGCAATTTTGAGAAATATCAAACACGCACTTGTCGTAGGAAAGGGTATCTTTCTCTCGAGCTTTCCATCAGCAAAGGTGGTAAGATGGTAGCAGTAGAATCGGCTTTTGTCTACGCTTTGTGTACTTTCATACGGTATGCGGTAAGTATATGAACGGCAAGCATGTAGAAAAACCGAGTCTACGGCCTTCGTAGTGTGATCGTTTTTTTTTTCCACGCGGGATTAAAACGCTTGTCAATGCTTTGCTCTATATGTGAGCTGAATCGCGATGTCCGAATAAAAAATCATAAAAGGGATGTCGTTACTACAGGCCATTTCTTGCCTGGTGAATACCAAGCTTTATTCCTGGAGAGAAGACTTTGATTTGAGTTGCAGCAGACCATTGCGAATGCGGGCCCAGAGCAAATGCCCAGAGCAAATGCCCCCTTAATGCTTGCTTCTAATTACGAAGATGCACTGAGGACTAGGTAGGGTCATTGTACTGTTTGAGGCCCAACAAAGCAAGTAGTTGGGATTTCTGTAAACACCGTTCAGGAATTCGGAGCAAATACGTAACGATAATCGTGACAAATACTTTATATGTTTTAATTAATAAAGCACAAAACTCAACGAGGCTTGTAAGAGATGTTGAAAAAACTGAAGGATTGACAGTTTTATTGAATTGTAGAATTGAAACGCCTTCAATGTTGATCACCATTTGAATAATACAGTAACATTGACTATAGGATCCTTGAAACTGCTTCTCAATACCTTGAATGTTTCCAACCAACCTTGAAGCCTACATCAAAAGTCTAAAAAACTTGTAACACGAGCACAAAAGGAGAAAAATACCGCACCTATTCCGAACTCACTCTCCGTCGTACGTAATACATTTGTACCGTACCGTATCTAATCATACACATGTAGGCATTTCACATTGAATATGAAATGAGGGCATATTACCGAATGTTACCGACAAAGGAGCGGCGCAATTCGTCTGTTGAACGTTTTCAGTTACAAAAGTCATTATTCTTAAACGTTTAAGAACGAGCGTGTACCGTGCCTATGTGATGTGATGTATTGTGGGGCGGGAAACTTTCCGTACGTTTGTCTGGGAGAAAATAGGAGTTAAGATGTATTAGAGGAAGGCGAGAATTATTTTCTTTTCACTAGCAACAGTTTGGTCTACAGGATGTTAAAAGACCGACAACAGACCCGAAAGACACCAAAACCAAGTACTTTTTCGATAAATGATTGCTATGAAATGATTTTGGTTTGGTAAATATTTTATCACGTAATGAAAGTGTCACGCAGAGAATTATATTGCCGATGTTAAGAATACATTGCGGGTTGCAATTTTGACGACGTTTCATGCACGAAATATTCAAAATTTTGAAATGGCTTCTTGAGAAGAAATGTTAAGTACTCGGCCAAAAATGTTCGGCATGATGAGGAGAATACGTGGTTTTCCGCTTTGTTGGCGGTCTTTTAACACCCTGTATAAGTACACTTTTTGTCAAAAAAAGTTGCACAATATTTTGTTTTTAAAACCAAGTTACTCTTTGGAGCGCTGACATGAAAGAGACTGGCCGGAAAACCGGCCAAGCCTTTATAAAAATGTAGGTTTTGTTTTATCGTTTTCTTTTTGCGGCGGAAGCCATAGTATGCCAGTGCGTAATAGCGGGATGATTAAAATTTATAATAAATCTCCGGTGCCCCGAGGGTTGTCACCGTGTGTGAAATAAACGTTGCTCCATCAAGAAATTCGCCGACGAAAAACGACTGTCAGCGCGGATAAATTTTATTGCGGGAGACTCTTTTTTGTTCCGCGTTACATACCATTTCATTTCTGTTTCAGAAAATAATTTTACGGTCGCCAACCAATTCAGGACGCCTCTGTTTCCCGCTGTTACTATTTGCCATAGGATTTATTGGGATGCGTGAAGTAATTATTTTCGGCATTCTCGTGTTATTATTGAAAACGCACGTGTTTACTTTTCATTCGTTTCCACACGCTGGTGGGTAATAATTATTGATCGCGTGAAATCGCTAAACGCGCATTTATCGCGCTTACGCAGGACACCCACCTACCAATTTAGTGTGAGTGAAGGTGCCATTGGACAGTACAAATCATCTCATTAAATAGATGCAAAGGCCTTTAGTAGGAAATATACGCGAGTTAGACACTAAAACGCTAAAACGCAAAATTATCGCACCACGGTGGGAGCCTAAAACGCAAATACCTATGCACCATCTGAGTGTAGTATGACAATTTTGAACAAGAGTCGCAATTTATTATCCCGTCGCATTTTATTTGAAATGATTTGAACTGGCAGTTCCGGCCGGTCGTCAAAATTTATCTTTGCGTAATAAATTTTGTGTGTAAGTAATAACAGGGTCAACTGCAAATTTATGCAGATTGAGTTCGTTTCATAACGGTCTGTGCGTTACACTGACTGTACAACAGCGCTGACTAGATATTTACTCAGCTTTGGTATAGACGCGACATTCGTAAAAGCAATGGCGATGCTTTCCCAGATAAATAAAAATATTTTACTCTCTTGCGTTTGAGGCATATTAATCGCCAATCCGCAGTGGGCAAGCATTATGATTAGGGACAACTAGCGCCGCCAATATATATATTTTTTTCATTTCAAATGCGTTTTCTGCTAAAAACTCTTCAGTAAGTTCTCAACGCGAGGTTTGACTATTTTTAGGACCTAAGGCTTAGATTCCAGATCCTAGAACCTACGAATAAAATCCTTTATCGCCAAAAGAGGCCAAGAACAAAATCCTTTATCGCCAAAAGTGGCCACTTTAGGCGATAAAGAATTTCATTCAAGGGTAATGCTGGTATATGTTGTAGTTTTTAGGGTAAGTATATCTTTTTTTTTCTTCAATATGGAGACCTTTAAAAGTAAGACAGACCAGCCCCTGTATTATCTAAAATATCCACCGTAAAAATAACGGTTTCTAAATGTCAAAAAAAGGATTGTTCATTTCAATAAGGGCTATTTTCGAGTGTTTTGACGCTCGTAGGTTGAGTGGAATTTTTAGATAATAGAGGCGCGGGAGGCTGCAATAAAAACGCTAACGTTCGAATCCTTTTGTCACATCTACAAACCTCTCTAGTCTATGGCCATAACGTTTGTCTGCGGAGAGATAACCACCGATTTATGATTGAGACTTTATTACTCCATGTACAAGCCTAGTTTTCGCTCAGGCCAGCCTGCCGCGATGGTTGCCCCTAATATTGTCTAAAACTACAGGGTGCACTCTAAGTCGATAGCAAAACTTTAAGTAGGCTATCTACTGATCAATATAAACAACTTGTACTAGGTGGCGAAAAAAATGGAGTGAAAAAAATATCAGCTGTTCCATACAAAAGGTCGACTCAGTACTGCGCCAAAGGTATCAAACAGCTGATATTTTTTTCGCTCCAGTTTTGTCGCCACCTAGTACAAGTTGTTTGTATTGATCAGTAGACAGCCTACTTAAAGTTCCGCTTTCGACTTAGAGTGCACCCTGTAGTACAGCTAATATACGGGACGAAATTATTGTCAATATATCACCAAATTTTAATGGCAAATATTGATGGTAAATACAACCCTATTTGGAACTCGCCTACTCACTTTCTCCTGAGAGTATCCAAAAGTTATCAACTGTCAAAATATTTTTATTTTTGCTTTACGAACAAAACAAAATTAAAACAAATTTAATGTTAAAACCAACTTCAAGTTTGCCCTAAACAGGAAAAAAATATTTCTTTCTTATGGACCTAACTCTTATTTCCTGAAACCCTCTACTCTACAACTACTTACATACCTTCACCATGTCATAAAGCATAGGACTTTCGTTGCCAATGACAACAAAATAATTGGTTTCATAATGTCCCTGATAAGGGACAAAAGGATACCATGATCATCATCATTAAGATGGAGCCATTGAATGATCACCTCAATAGTCAACTGGCCATTCTTTCAAAATAATAATTATGTGTAGTGCACATAGTGCATTGCATAGTTCTTTTTATTTTTACTACAGGGTGCACTCTAAGTCGATAGCGAAACTTTACGTAGGCTGTCTACTGATCACTACAAACAACTTGTACTAGGTGGCGAAAAAAATGGAGCGATAAAAAAATCTGCGTTTTCATACATTTGGTGCAGTACTGAGTCGACCTTTTGTATGGAACAGCTGATATTTTTTTCGCTCCATTTTATTCGCCACCTGGTACAAGTTGTTTGTAGTGATCAGTAGAGAGCCTACATAAAGTTCCGCTATCGACTTAGAGTGCACCCTGTAGTGTCTCAAGAAAGACTCTTGAATTTGAAAAATCTTCGCTAAGGCTTACTATATGCTTTTAAATGTATATGTTACCGGCCAAACCCGATTTAAGGATAAACTAGTTTCGCCTAGGCCAAACTAGTTTATCCTTAAATCGGGTTTGGCCGGTAACATATACATTCCGCAATGAAAACTACGGAAGCTTGTGGGGTAACTGTCACCCCTTGTAAGACAGTGCAGTTTATATGTGTCTCTTCAAGTTTAAATTCATCTTACTTTTAGAGATCATATTCTTGAGGGCAATGCCATAAGTTTTCTAGCGTTGCCTTGCTGATCCTCTGTTAATATCCACAATTCCAGACTGCGATTTGATTCATTAATTTTGTTTTGTCTGAGAAGCTGGTAAGTATACGTGCTGGGCAAGCGTACTTCGCTTAAAATGTCCCAGGCACTGCAGCACAGTGATTCGGTTCAAGACGATACTTTCAAGCATCTTGGCCAATCTTTATCGAATTTATGTTTTGTTTCTTGGTCTTGGTTTCAAGTGTTAGGCGTAATAGGCGTATTTCCCGAGTTCCCGTAAGACTTGAGTCGTGGCGCGCACTCTATTTATTTTCAAACTGATTTTTTATTCCGTAGAATTCTGACAGCTATCATTTTTTGACATGTCAGAGATTATATAAACCTTTTTGGCCGGCTTTTTGATTGATATGGATGACATGACACAATCGAGAGTCTCGATTGTGTCAAATCTTAAAAACAAGACTAAGACAATAATTTCGCTCGCCTGACAAGATCGAGAGCAAGCAAAAGTCTTGATGCCATCAAGACAGTCTTGATATCGAAATTGTCTTATTTTGACTCGCTGGCCGAATCAATACTGCAGCATCTGAGATGTCGCTTCACTGTATAAAATATTATAAGAATTATCGTTCTTAAAATCATTCGTTTTTTTCTGTTAGAATTAGTGATTCTATAACTTAATTAATTGGATTCTTAAATCACGACCAAGATACCTTTGAAAGGGATTGTGATAGATATTGAAAGTTAGACAATTAAGCTCCGGCATAGACCGGTCGGCCATAGGAGCGAGTCGCTTTAGTGAGAGCGTTCTGCTAACGAAACGAATAGAAGCCAAAAAGAGTAGCTTTAATTAAACGCGCTTTGCCTCCACAAAAGCTTTTAAAGAAAATAAAAACAGGAGCAAAAAATTACATAGAACTTTTAAATAAAATGTTGAACCGACTACGAAAATCCTAAAATAATAGGTAAAAGAATAGAATGTGCTAGAACGAATCAAGGGCAATTAAGCATAACAAATTTTTATTCGTACTTTTATTGTGTTCTTTGAGATTTTTGAGCTCGTATCCGCTATACGTTTACTATCAGAAAAAAATATCACCAATGACCAATGACATTCCAATACAAACCAATGACCAATCAGATCCGGATTTTGTTAACCATTTTGATACAAATAACAATTGTAAGATCATTATCTTACACAAACTATATTTAAAAAAAATTGTCGCTATACTCTTAGAGACAAAAATATTTAAGTGCGCACAGACGGACAGAAACCAATATGGTTTCTTGTTGACCACGGAACCCAATTCAAAAAACAATTCTGTCAATAACGAAATTCCTCCCTCGTTTGGAAGTCGGTCAAAATGCAAGTGAGCCTTTTTCAAAGAGAACGATTTACACCCGGGCGCACAAAGCGCCGCTTTATTAAGCCCTGCTTAATGGCCGGCGCCGTATGACCGAGCAAGTGCCCTTAATGAATGGGGAATAAATATGTAAACTTCACACACATACACTTTGCTCAGACACGTTGCGTAAAAGTGCAGGTAGTCTTGTTACAAGTACGGATGAAACGCTAACAATACAGGGTAATTTGAGTTGTTGCATGTAATGTTAGAACAAAAGTTGTTGTTTTCGGGGATAAAGCTATTGAAAAATTACCCTGTATAATCGACATTACCGTTATTTATCCACCGTTATCACATAGTTCGAAAATTTATTTACTCCTTGGTTCGTCAAGGTCACGAGCCACGTGACAGGCACCATCGGCGTGAAAGGCAAAGGCAGAGATGGTGGCGGGATGACCTCACAATTTTTTTCAGATTCAATAATCTTTTCAGATTTTCAGACTTCGAATTTTTTTTTGATATCAGGAGTTGGCCCAAGATAATAAACAAATCAAAAGAGAAGGCCTTTACACAGCACTGGACATGCGAGAGGCTTCGTAAAAAAAAGTACTCGTTTCTGAGGCGTAATATACCCTCAACGCGAAAATCACCAATCCGCAGTGGGCATGCGTGGTCTTCTTCTTAGGGCGCCTCTCCAACTCAGCGAAGGTTGGCAGGCAGTTCTCTTTGTTTCTGGCGAGGCGAAATAGCTGGGCAGCACTCGCGATCTCTGTCCATTCCCGAAGGTTTCTTAGCCAGGATTTCCTCCTTCGGCCGACGCGACTCTTGCTAGCGATTTTTCCCATCAATAAGAGTTTATTTATTTATTTAATATTTAGGAAAACTAGTGACTAAATTAATATAACTTAAAACTTGACACGTATAAAAAACATAGTAGTGGCTTGACTAAATTTTAATAAAAACAGCCAGTTTTTTAAAGTTTCCACAGATAGCAACGGCATATTTAAAAAAGGAGAAGAAAAACTAACTCTAATACATTTAAATCTAAATCTAATCTAAGGAGAGTTGCAGGAGACTGTATCTCTCGTGTCTGAACACATGTCCTATGAGCCTAAACTCTCTCTCTGAAACGATGCCTTGGCCCAGCTAGTGGGATATTTACATACATAGACTACATCTTGTTTTTTTTTACTCGCTAGAGAATTGTCCTTACATACACTAATTGGTAGAATAATTGCCAGAGTACTACGTAATCGCTACGCCGAGCTACGTTGCCTCTAGAAATAGAGCACGCTAAGCTAACTTGGATACAGAACTCCGCCCCCGTAGTACATCGCAGTCACTTCGCGTGCGCCTTTCTTCATTTGTCACTCATTTTAACACAGTTTACTACTAGTGCTCGTGCTGCATCATGTTAAAATAACTTGTGCGTGGAGCATGCGCAACCGAGCAAAAGAACACGCGCGCGACTTTTTGACACGAAATTTGACATTTTGATGCGCCCGAGGCCACGACTCATACCGCAAGTCGATTTTTCTTATTATTCCTATATCAAAAGCTATTTAGGCATTGAATTAAAAAAAAAAATGTTTTTATGGCAAGGATTTGCGACTCAAGGTCGCGTGCGCGGCGCCACAAAAAAAGGCGCGCGTGACCGGGACAACTGTGCTACGGGGGCAGCATAGATTATAAATAGCACTTTCTTCACATGTGGGTCTGAGTCGTTGTATTATCTTTTAAAAAATCCCATTGAACGATTGTTAACTACTTGATATTGCCTATATACCGTAGCACATATTTTATCTATGGTGTAGCAAGCTACGAAGCATTCAAAGCTAACATCGCGAGGAAATCTGAGTAGATACTTTGAATGCTTCGTAGCTTGCTACGCCATTACGGTATAGATGCAATGTCAAGTAGTTAACTATGGTACCTACGTAACTTTGAAAGTAAACAAAGTCATAGGTACAAGCCCGCATTGGAATTTGAACCTGGAACCTCACGCTTTTGTGTCCTAGCCTAACCTTTATTACTTTCCGTACTTACATGTAATTTGTATCGTAAAACCTCTATGTCACTTACATGTAATTTGTATAGAGCCCTCTGTGTGTTCCGATCTAGCGCCATGACCGTTTGTTATGCGTCCTACGAGTACGTAACGTACTGTTCATGCCACGAGCGTATCTCGGCGGGCTACGAAACTTCCTAATCGTTGTTGGGTAATCTCTACGCGGGAGAAACTTTCTGCGGCCACGTAATTGCGCCACGGTACGGAAATGTGCATTCATTTGTTATGTGTGGCGTTAATGACATACTGAGATAGATAGATAGTAGAAGATAACTCTTTATTCTATTAGAAAGAATATTACCGTATTTTTTTTAACATTCCGTATGTTGTTGATGCTGTGCATTTATTAATGCTGGTGCTGTTTATGTTGTAAAGAGGAGCGACTACCGCGCGCTTTGTCGCGCTCTCGCCCATAAAAACAGAGTAAACGAAATAACAGTTTTGCTACCCCTAAATATTATCCGATTTCGATGACTTTGGTGTCAATCATTTTTAAATATTTTTAAATCCATGTAACAGTTATGAACAGAGATATTGTATATATGACTTTGTTTTGGGTTAGACATCTATTGAAGCTCTACATATAATAGTATCCATCATGCTAGATGTGCTGAACTTGTTTGGTACCTACCTACTTAGGAGGCCATCACATCTTTATGACATAATTACAATCTTCGATGCAGCAAAAAACACCGTTCAGCATAGTTTCATTATAAACCGTCTCTGCTTATGATGGCTGGCAGGGTCCCATTAAAGTCTGAAGACAAAACAATTATTTTATTAGATCAAAAGGACTTTCCCCAAGCGGCTCTCTCTTGGCTTTCTCCTCATTTTCACTGCATCGTTTTCTTTTTACCGACCAACATTTAAAGTGATCCACTCAGCGGGAGGACCTTAGAGATATCTTCTCTAAGGCTGGGTGCGCACTGAGATTGTCACGACGTATCGGACGATAGGTGGATGCCTTCTGCAATGTTTGTATTATGAAAGGATTCATGAATATGCTAAGCTCGGAATATTTTACAGAATGCGTGTCAAGTAAACAAGTGTGAGATAAACAAATCAGGATCTGTATCGTATATTATCAGCTGATCTATTCAGCTCTGAATAAAATTCAAAGGCCCTAAATATTTATAGCATGGCGTTGTTGGGTCATGGATGGAATTAGTGGTACTTCCTATACGTATTTTTTTTTTACTAACAACGTCTTTTGAGAAATCCACTCAGTTAATATTTAAGTATCGTTCTGTCACGCTCTTTTTGTGACATCTGCAGAAGAAATTTACATTTACGAAAGATAAAGCACTCCATACAAAACCAGTAAAGCATAGATTCTAATGAACTTCTCAATTCAGATATTGGAGGAAAGTAATTTAAAGTTTGTGTTAGTAGGTTATGCACCTTAAATCCTCTTCTATAAGAAAACGCGTGCTGCTCACCATTAGGGCGCCAAATTAAGTGGCTCTTTGAACAAAACAGTGGCCCTCGTGCAAACCTCTTCAGCCGCAAATTTGGTCGCCTCTCCCGCCCGCCGCTTCTACCATCCTGGGCTCAAATTAGCTCATCCCGGCCTATTTCCTCGCCTAATTATTCTTCCTTTTTCATCTGCCTACGATTTTGTCAGCTGGCACGGGACATTATTCATTATTAGTTGACGGCGGAGACGGAAACGAAAATAATTGCGCTTTAGGTAGAGTAGTAATTGAGGTGGTGAGCTGGTTGCGTAACTCAACTATAGCGGGTGTTGTTTGAGTCTATTGTATCAATTGCAGACCGGAGTTAAGACCATCACTCTAAGATATTATTATGGTTATATGTCTCTACATATTTATAATAGAGATAATTCCTGACAGCCAATGACTAGCTAGCTAGCTAGTGTAGTCTAGTGTGAGTGAAGGTACCACTGGACGCTGTATAAATCATCTCATTACGTAGATGCAAACGCCTTTTATTATTAGAGATAATTAAAATACAGAAAAATGGCATTACGGCATTACAAGAAGAAGAAGAAATAGATCGAGTGACAGTCAGCGGCAGGGAATATGGCTTCACCCCCATAATTAAGTCAGTATAAAGTAGAGAGATACAGAGCAAATAAGTTAGTAGTATTCCAGGCTCTCCCATGCGGAAAGCATCGAGTCCCATTCGATGGTCCCATTTCATAAAAGGAAACTCGAAAGACGTAAATGTATTGAAATATTTCGCCACTATAGAAGTGAATTTTTATTATTGCATAAATTGTCCTTAAACATGAGTTACTGCAAATTTATTCGGCTGCGGAGGCGAGAAATGGTGTACGCATAAATCCCTGCTTTGATACCAGTGCCTTTTCATAACGCCTATTATGATGTTTGCCAATGTCTTCCTATCTAAAAACATAGGAAGCGTGACAGCGAGGCATTTTGCAGACAATGGGGAGTGCTTTTTACATGTTTTTAAACGACAATGAAAACAAGAATGACTTTGTTTTTATCGCTAAATTATTTTAGAAACCGTTTCTGTTATTTTTATGAAGCACATTCATTTTAGAAAAAGTTGCGTGGAGTTGGAGTTACCAAACAAAGGCGTCAAAGGAAATAAAGGTGTTTTTTGGAAGGTTGAGTGAAAAAAACTGTTTTGCCCTACCCTGCTGGGAATCGTTGAAAAGTTGTATGAAAATTTTACTTTTATGTTGGTATCCTGCTGTTAAGGGAATGGAATGGCATATAACGTTCCCCTTTTCTAACCCAAGTAATATAATTCATGCATTCCCTAGTGCAAGAACTTTTGTAAAACAACTCGGAAGGAAATCGTTAAAATATACTTTTCATCTCCCATGCTCGGAAAGTACGCTGTTACTTTAAACATGCGATCGTAGAAGATCCTTTTTAAACCGCTTTGTATTTTTGTGCGCTTCGAAATTTTAACTCGACGCCCTAATAAAAAAAAAATAAGTAGGTAACTCCTTTAACTTGTAGCATTGCCTAGCAATGGGTTGTTGATTTTATGACACTTCAAGAAGACACGATTTGTAATCAACAACCCGTTGCTCGGCAACGCCACATACTCCTTTGTGAAGAAGCAAAAAAGAAGGAAACTCATTTCACTAACCTCTATGGTAGGTACCTACCCACCTATGTCTATGGTTTGTCACGCATGGCAAACAAAATCATTGCCTCGCTTCTGTGAGATGAAAAGTTTGTGTTTCGCACGAATGCAATATTATTTGCGTCTCGAGCTTCTGAATACCTCGCTACGCTCAGGTATACAAGCACTCGCCGCAAACCATAATTTTACATCCTTGAATAACAAATAACTATTGTTGAAAACACAAAATAAGACACTTGAAGGTTATTGAACTTTGGAGAAGATGAGAAGTTTCTTTTGTTTCAATTAATTATTTTGCCCGTGCAAAGTTGACAGCTACTTCTTGGACCGAAAAATTACAAAGTATCATAATTACAGAGCAGTTTTTTTCAGGAAAACATCGCACCGGCGGCCGTCCGAGAAAGTTGTCGAAAACAAAAACGGGGCGCAATAAAAAAACTAAAGTGTATTCACCGAGCGTTTTCCACAAGACGTCCAGTTAATTACAGCTTGTTTTAAAGGGAAGCGAATTTTCGCGAACTTATCCGAATCTTATTGAAGCCAACGAGTCCCGGCGAGTCTCGACAAAGTTAGCGATTCGGAATCGAGTTAAGATCCATTAACTGTTCGCGGTTTAATTTTCTCTAGCGATGAGGTTTTAATTCAACTTAGTTCGGAAAGTTGCTCGAATTGCTTTCAAAATACTCCTCTGATCTCCGGCGCTAAATACAAAACGGATGCCACGTAAATGTTAAGCCGAAATAAGCGTTGCATTAAGAAGCTTCATTCTGGCAAACTAGTGCAAAATGATATAGGATATACTTATTATAGGATAAATCATAGTCGTTTTTTATTAGGATAAATCATAGTTGTTTTTCATAGTCGTTTTTTATAATTGTAAAAAATGTAAAATCTCAGTACTGGTGAAAGCTATTTAACTTCAAGTTCTCAACCCGAGTCTTATTTATTTTTAGGGGCAGAGACTTAAATGCCAAATCTTAGGACCCGCAAATTAAACCAACACAAGTAAAAAACGGTCCCTTTTGGCAATTAAACGTTTCATTCATAGGTAGGTCCTAAAGAAAGGGTAACACTCCACCAACCAGAACAACAGATCAGACTAAAAACAAAAAAAAAAAAAAACAACTTGAAAAGCATCAAAGAAGTGAAGAAGTGAAGTGTATTTTTTTCATTGGTGGCGCGTTAGCATTTTTATTAGTGAGCCTACACGCACCTTAATTATTATACGAATTTACTCAAAATTTACGCATTATTTTCCAAGAGGTACGTTGGACAAATCCAACTCGGCCTTTCTATACAGGGTGTTAAAAGACCGCCAACAAAGCGGGAAACCACGTATTGTCCTCATCATAAAGAACATTTTTGCCCAAGGAACTATGCCTGGGAAATCAACGGTTTCCGAGATAATGAGGTTCATAGTCGGAATTTTCAAAACTTTTTTTTTGCAGAAATGTATTCGGTATCTAGTTCTTAACATACCTTCTCAAGAAGCCATATCAAAATTATGAATATTTCTTACAAAAAACGACGTTAAAATTGCAACACGCAATGTATTCTTAACATCGGCACTTTAATCTTAAGTAACATAAACTTTTACCTACGCTTGCGCAATATGACTTCTGTGCGTCACACGTCCATTGCGTGATAATATTTTTCAAAATTATAACCTAAAAAACCAAAATAATTTCCCAGCAATAATTTATCGAAAAAGTACTTGGTTTTGGTGTCTAGTATGCGTGGCTTTCGGGTTTGTTGGCGGTCTTTTAACACCCTGTATACGGAACATTGTAGGTCTAAAAACCGGAACTTCATATTTTCTTAATAAAAAAATATATTTTAACTAGCTTTTCGCCCGCGACTTCGTCCGCGAAGACTTATAAGAAGTTGCCTGGGTACATCTTTCACCATTATCAAATTAGCATGAATAGAGTCATGGGTGTGAATTTTTGTAAGCTATCTCTATTCCAAAAGTCATCCAAATCCGTCGTGCAGTTTCAGCGTGGAAGTGTATGTGTTGTGTATGTGTGTGACCAAATTGGTAAAGATCAAATGAATACAACAAAAAAAAAACATACTTTGAACCTTTTTGGCCGTTTAAGGTTTATCATTATTTTTTCTATTAAGTCACGGTTTTACTCACTAGTAATTTGTCGGTGTAGTCGACTAGTTTCGACAAATTACTAGTGAGTAAAACCGTGACTTAATAGAAAAAATGTGCAGTGCTCACGAAAGTTTAAGTTTTAAAATTTATCATTATTATTGTTTTCTTTATGCTTAGTAGATTTGCTATAAAACGCAACTGTAGTTAAATGTTCATTGAATAGTTGTAGCTTTAATGGTTCCGGCATTGTTATTGATACTAAATCACGAAAACTCTTAAAATGTTTCCACCCTTTTTGATGCTGAAACATGTGTTTAATTATTATTTCTGATTTAATACACGACTACTTAGTTTCAAGTTAATCTGAATCCAATAAAATGATAATTTCATACAAATTTTGAACCCCGTTTTGGCCGTTTTAGAGTTAACATTATTACTTTTTTCTTCATGGTTTGTAGTTTTGCTATAAAACGCAACTGTAGTTTTTCAAAGTTGTAACTTGAATGGGTTGGGCCGAGCATTGCTACTACATCAGGGAAAAATCTTCAACGTTTCCACCCATTTTAACCCTTATTTCGCTGAAATGAGAAAAATGCTGAAACACGTGTTTAATTATTTCTGATTTAGTATACAAATACTAAGTTTCAAGTAAATCGGACAATTAAAAAAATATTTCATACTAACTTTGAACCCCGGTTTGGGCATTTAAAGGGTTAAAATTATATTCTTTTTTTCATGGTAGGTAGTTTTGCCACAAAACACTACTGCAGTTTCAATTTCATAGTTGTAGCTTTAATGGTTTAGGCCTGGCATTGATACTACATCAGGAAAAATCTTCAAACTTTTCTACCCCTTTTAACCCTTTTATGGACAAAAATTTGAAATACGCTGAAACACGTGTTTAATGGTTTCTTATTTAATATACAAATACTAAGTTTCAAGTAAATCGGACCAAAAAATTATTTATTTCATACAAACTTTGAACCCCGGTTTGGGCATTTGAAGGGTTAAAATTATATTTTTTTCTTGATGGTGGGTAGTAATGCTATGAAATGCAACTGCACATTCAATTTGAAAGTTGTAGCTTCAATGGTTTGGGCCCAGCATTGCTACTACATCAGGAAAAAAACTTCAACGTTTCCACCCATTTTAACCCTTCATTGGCTGAAATGAGAAAAACGCTGAAACACGTGTTTAATTTTTTCTGATTTAGTATACTAATACTTAATTTCAAGTAAATCGGACCAAAAAAAATTTTTATTTCATACAAACTTTGAACCCTGGTTTGGGCATTTGAAGGGTTAAAATTATATTTTTTTCTTCATAGTTTTGCCACAAAACACTACTGCAGTTTCAATTTCATAATTGTAGCTTTAATGGTTTAGGCCTGGCATTGATACTAAATCAGGAAAAATCTTCAAACTTTTCTACCCCTTTTAACCCTTTAGTGGGCAGAATTTTGAAAAACGCTGAAACACGTGTTTAATTGTTTCTTATTTAATATACAAATACTAATTTTCAAGTTAATCGGACCAAAAAAAATTTTTATTTCATACAAACTTTGAACCCCGGTTTAGGCATTTGAAGGGTTAAAATTATATTTTTTTCTTGATGGTGGGTAGTAATGCTATGAAATGCAACTGCACATTCAATTTGAAAGTTGTAGCTTCAATGGTTTGGGCCCAGCATTGCTACTACATCAGGGAAAAAACTTCAACGTTTCCACCAATTTTAACCCTTCATTGGCTGAAATGAGAAAAACGCTGAAACACGTGTTTAATTTTTTCTGATTTAGTATACTAATACTTAATTTCAAGTAAATCGGACCAAAAAAAATTTTTATTTCATACAAACTTTGAACCCTGGTTTGGGCATTTGAAGGGTTAAAATTATATTTTTTTCTTCATGGTAGGTAATTTTGCCACAAAACACTACTGCGGTTTCAATTTCATAATTGTAGCTTTAATGGTTTAGGCCTGGCATTGATACTAAATCAGGAAAAATCTTCAAACTTTTCTACCCCTTTTAACCCTTTAGTGGGCAGAATTTTGAAAAACGCTGAAACACGTGTTTAATTGTTTCTTATTTAATATACAGATGCTAAGTTTCAAGTTAATCGGACCAAAAAAAAAATTTATTTCATACAAACTTTGAACCCCGGTTTGGGCATTTGAAGGGTTAAAATTATATTTTTTTCTTCATGGTGGGTAGTTTTGCTACAAAACGCTACTGCAGTTTTAATTTCATAGTTGTAGCTTAAACGGTTTGGGCCCGACGTTGACACTACATCACGAAAAATATTCATACATTTCAACCTCGTTTAACCCTTAAACTGCTAAAATTAGAAAAAAGCTAAAACAGGTGTTAAATTATTTTTGATTTAATATACGAATTCTTAGTTGCAAGTAAATCCGGACAAAATTTTTTTTTTTTACATACAAACTTTGGACCCTATTTTTACCGCTTTAAGGGTTAAACTTGAAGTAAATCTGTCTTAACCCGTAGCGTGTCCACAAATTACAACTATTGTCAAATTTTCATTGTTTTGGCATTAGCGGTTTTGTTCCAGCATCGATCGTAACTGGTGAAAAAAATCGAAAAACTTTGGCACCCATTTTAACCCTTAAGAACATAGAAATGAGAAAAAATCTGAAATAGGTGTCAAGTAATTAAAAAAAAAAAGTACAAAAAATTAAGATTTAAGAACAAAAGACCAAAAAAAATTTTTTTCCCATACACACTTTCAGCCCTATTTTGACCCACTTAAGGGTTAAATAAAAGAAAATCGCTTCTTAAATGAACCCTCCACCATATAACGCAACTTTTGTCCAAATTTCATACTTATAGGTTCAGCCGTTTGGGCTGTAGCGTGATGAGTCAGTCAACCTAAGCCTTTTATATATATAGATATGACTCGTAAAACATTGCAGATTACTTGCGACAGAGAAATAAACACGATAAATTCTATGTTCGCGAGACTTATTGCCGTCGCATTTTTTTTGGGTTCCGTACCCGAAGGGTACCGAACGGGACTCTATCACTCTGCCTACGACGATGTCCATCTACCTGTCTATCTATTCGACCTGTATCTTTAGAACTGGTAGGTAAGTAGTCACTTTACGGAATATGCATTTTTAATACAGTTGCTCAAAAAGTGGCGTATTGCAGGGACGTATAGCGTTCGGGATGTGGGCTATTACACACTCGTGCTTTTTTTTTACCTTTCCCGCACTCGTGCGTTTTCTTTCCCAACTGTCAAAATAATGTCTATTAAAAAAAAAAACCAACCATGAAGTTTTTACTAAAAAAGTTTTTATGATTCTTGCAAATACGAATATTTCTAAAAAGAAGCTACTAATATCAGATTTAATGATTTGATTGAATGAGTTTGGTTAGGTTTCATTTCATTAAATTTCATTTTCATTTCATATCAATAAAAAACTTCTACTGAAGACTTGGCTGTATGGGCATAGTTGCCTTTGCCTACCAGAATGGGTGAAGAAAAAAAAACTATGCTTATATTCTACGGTTGGCGCCATTTTGATTTTTCAGATATTTTCTTTGCTTTAGTTGTTTGTTGCACAAAATGAGTAATTTCGACCCTAGTTTTTTTAATTAACACCACCGGAACTCAGTATAATTGCACAAAATGCTTCGGAGAACATTTTACCGGAAAAGTCAAAAATGTTAAGTTAGTTGAGTTTATTGTGTTTTTATTATTTTATTAAATTGCTTAATTTTTTCGCAACTGTATTAAAAATAGTCGTTCAGTACACGTGCGGAACCGTCATTGCAACTTGTTCCGACTGTCAACCCTCGCCTTCGGCTGCGCCTCGGCTCGGATAGCCATTTGTCGGAACTCTTTGCAATGACAGCCTTTCCACACTTGTAATAAAATATACTATTTTATGACGGATTATCTTACAAAAAAGAAAAAAAATAGGGGTCTCCACTCCATTCAAAAACGTGTATTAGCACCATTTATTGTTTTTTATTTCAGCTCTATCCTAAAAACTTGGTGTGCTTCTATAAACCTATATTTATTCTAGGAGTAGTCACTTTACGGAATATGCATTTTTTATGAAGGATTATTTTACAAAAAAGAAAAAAAATAGGGGTCTCCACTCCATTCAAAAACGTATATTAGCACCATTTTTAGTTTTTTATTTCCGCTCTATCCTAAAAACTTGGTGTGCTTCTATAAACCTATGTTTATTCTAGGGGTATAGTACAGAAACAAATTATAAAAAAAAAACGGTCAAATGCGGGTTGGACTCACGCTTGTGCTTGTAGTCCGTAGAACCTGTTTAGTTCTAAATACATGGCATGATTAGTGGCACGGAACCTCAGTGCGCTAGAGCCCGACACACACTTGGCCCATTTTTTTTTCACGGCAGCCTTTTAGTCATTATTATTATTGCTAACGTTCATACTCGTTTGTTATTTCTGCCTTCAGCTCTGCTATGATTTTTTTCCTTGCTGTTTTTCCATTTCTTCTATTTTCTGTTTGGAATACTTATACAGCTTAATAATAATATTTCGCCTACAACTGCCTCTTGGCACCTTTTAGAGCCAAATCAAAAGTAGTAGAGGGTCATGTTAAGGGATCATGGACGATCATGGCAGGGAGTAATAGAGTCCTGTCAAGGGGTCATGTCAGTGGATCCCTATCATGACACCCCAGCATGACTCCCTATAAACCCCTGACATGACCCCCTGTTATGACCCCCCGCCTCGGCTCGGTTCGATTGAGAGAATATTTTAGCACATATCAAAGTAGGAAAAGAAATTAGAAAAGTAATTGGAAACTAAAGGAATTCGATTAAAAAGTAATCTAATTAAATGTCATTGAAGTACATGTACATGAATTCCCTTGTAATTCAATTACTTTGTAATTCAATTACTTAGTAATTTAATTACAAAGGAATTGACGTACGCCCAATACTATGTTGTGTACCGCTACGTCGGTGCCGTCATTTCGTTCTCGGTGACGTCCCGGTGACGGCTGCGGTGGACAAACGTACTTAAGGCTGGATGATAGCAGCGTGGCGGGAAATTCAAAATTTTCACAGTTTTTTTACATTTTGTAGCTAAACTGAGCTATTTTTGTTCAGCGATTTTTCGTTCGCAGCAATAACATAGTATTCTTTTCATTATTGTAAACAACGGAACAACAATAATTCAGCCGATTATTTGTGTTCTGGTCTACGACAAGTTTTTTGGGCAGTGCCACTGCTTCGTAAACCAGAACACATAATAGGCTGAATCATTGTTGTTCTGTTGTTTACAATAATGAAAAGAATACTGTTTTATTGCCGCGAACGAAAAATCGCTGAACAAAAATAGCTCAGTTTAGCTACAAAATGTAAAAAACTGTGAAAATTTTGAATTTCCCGCCACGCTGCTATCCTCCACCCTTAAGCTTGGAGCAACGACGTACTTACATACGCAAGGTGGGGCAAGGTGAATCTGTAGATAGCGTAACGTGAAGTCATATGAGTCGCGCAAGATTCGTTCTCTATGTTTCGGCACGAAGAAACATGTTTTGCGTTGTAACTTTCCATCTTCATTAGTTTCGGTAGTGGCTTGCCTATCACTCAGCCAGCAACGTTCCTGATTACTCTGCCAACAATTTTGCCGACATAAGGAAAAACAGCACAACTCACATTTTTTTTAAATATTGATTTGGACCGAGGGAAAAAAGCACCATCAATTTTTTTTTACCTGCTGATATTACATTTAGCTTATATTAGCACAATAGTAACATTAGAACAATAGGCAAAATTAAGTTAAAAGGACACATTTTGAGGCATGAATAACTTTAGCATTAATAACTTTAACTTATTCAAAAGGGTGTAACTGACAAAGATAGTAAAGGAGAAGATAACGTTGCTGAGGAACGTTATCTTCTCCTGCTGAGGAATATAATGCCGAAGAGAAAATATGCTGGGACACTTGGTACGTCACGACTCACGACAAATACATAACTAATTTAATAGAAGGAAAAATAGAAGGAAAGAGAGGTAGAAGAAGGCCACTGAGAAGCTACTTTGACCAAATAAAGAGAAGGTGGATGGGTGTCGTGACGTACCCTGTAAAGGAACTGGGGGTCTACCGGCTAAGACGAAGCCGGCGAAAATCGAAGTTCGATTTATGAAAAATTTACTGGGTGGCAGTAATATTAACTGGGTGGCAGTACATTTTTCATAAATCGAACTTCGATTTTCGCCAACGGTAATCGGCTTCGACTAAGCCGGTAGACCCCCCTGTGATGGAAGTGCATGGAGAATGCTGCACCTACAAGAGGATTTCTCTTAAATATAATGATGATGGTCCCAAAAGAAGATAATTTTAGCGAACCAGATTTTTTTTAAAAATAAATCCACTGTTCTCAAAATTAAATGTTTACTATGTGTGCCTTTTTTGCTTATGACGGCAGTGTTTAGTTTAATTTTATCTCGTTGATAGTGTTCGCTGGTTGTTTGTCGGATATTAAACATCAACTCATTCTGTTTGATCTTCGCTCTTTGATTGCCCCTACGACAGCACGCTTCCTTCACGAATATAATTAACCTTAAGGGTGGCAATTATAGTCAGAAAATAAAATCAATCGAGCTTGAGTAGCTCTATCATTGACATTAGCCGACTTGAGACCTTGGCTAATGTCAATGTCAAGCTCAAGCTATTGTGTCTATTAAGGCTGGAAGATAGCAGCGAGGCGGGAAATTCAAAATTTTCAGTTTTTTACATTTTGTAGCTAAACTGAGCTATTTTTGTTCAGCGATTTTTCGTTCGCGAAAATAACAAAGTATTATTTTCATTATTGTAAACAATAGAACAACAATAATTCAGCCGATTATGTGTTCTGGTCTACGACAAGTTTTTTGGGCAGTGCCACTGCTTCGTAGACCAGAACACAGTCATAATCGGATGAATTATTGTTGTTCTGTTGTTTACAATAATGAAAAGAATACTTTGTTATTTCCATGAACGAAAAATAGCTGAACAAAAATAGCTCAGTTTAGCTACAAAATGTAAAAAACTGTAAAAAAAAATAATTTCCCGCCACGTTGCTATCATTCCACCTTAATTGCTGTCAGCTACTCAAGCTCTATTGATTTTGATTTTTCTGAGATCACCTACTTGAGCTCGAGCTTGAGCTGACGACTATTAATGCCATCCTAAGGCATGTTGATAACTTCTTCCACGAGTCATTTTAGTGCGTTTTTAGTTAGCCTCGGGTGGTTGGCATTTGTAATGCCAAGGATAGGTAGGTGACTGGTCTGGAAATCTATACTCCTCAAACGGGGACTGATTGGACCCACGCTTGGATTAATAATATCGATTGAAAGCTCTGTGTGATGGCATAAATGCAAGTATTAAGTTTTTCTTTTGATCCCTACACGAAATAGGATCGGTTGGCATTACAAAAAATCGTATTTAACATTTTTTTTTACTGGCGTACATATTTTTCAAAATCTGTACCTATGTTTCAAACCGGCTTTCACGGCTCTTAGTCAAATTTAAACGCCATGTATAATTATAATAAAACCCTTGTCAAAAACAAAACACGGGCACTCCGCGTGCCTATTTTGACAGCCTTTTAATTATATTTTAATTATACACAAACAAAAGCACTCAATTAAACGGACGGATAATTCGAAAACAATGTGAGAATTAAAACATTGGTCTTACATACTAAACAAAAGTTAATTATCTGTTGAGCACGTGTTTACCAATATCGTCACCACAAAAATATCACTGAGACAGACACGTCTTAGCAGGGCCCTAGATATTGTTTAAAACCCGTTGTGCACTCGTTAAACCCGTGTTTAGCAGACTATACAGTGTTTAGCTAAACGCATGTTGCACCACCAGTCCAGCAAAAGGGCTAACACAAGAATGGGTTAAACTTATAGATATGGCCTATCCCACACTTGTGCTAAGCCAACAAGGGGGTGCACGGTGTCTCGATAAACGATTTTACACTACTCCAACTGTAAACCAACAACTATCAAAGGAATGAAATTATGACTTTTGAAATTTGCGTATTTTTTATTTTTCAAAATTAGTGTCGTAATAATATAAGGAAAGAAATATACTATTTAATTAAGGTGCACTAATTATGAAATATTATGTCATACCATGACTTAATATTGCTGGTCATCGGCATCATCACTATCATCAGCCGACCACTGTTAGGTAAATCTTCGTCCCATCATCGACCACCTTATCAATTTATCGCAGAATTAATATTAAAACTATTCCCAGTAGAAAAAAAACTGTTTGCCTAGATATTATTGGTCATAGATTATACTCCCAAGAATCAGCCCAAATACCTAAAAATATAAATCGTGTAAACAAAACAAACATAATATTTTAGTTCCGCGGGACACCGAAATCATAAGTTTCCAAACTTACGAATTCACGCACATTTAAGATGCGAAAATTTTCTTACGGCGTCCTAGTCATAAAAACATTGAACCACTCATATTTCTTGTTTTATCATTTCATTCATAACATACGATACGTTTTCTGAACGGATTGAATTGGGTTGTAAATTAAAGTGCATTAAACAGATTGTGCTTTTTCATAATAGTTTAATTTCAGAGATGTTTGGGGTTACTCGATATGCTGGCAACCAATTTCATTGTACCCTTGTGGTGACCATGATTCAGGCAATACATCACCCAATGGAGTGGAGGTTCCAATGTTTAAATCATCTCATTAAAATAGTGTTCGAAGTAAAAAGTTTAGAACAAACTGGTTTCGATTTCACGTAGGGAACCCCTTGACGAAGACGCTAAGGTCTTTGTTTTATTTTGTGATGACAAACAGTTAAAACACCTTCTCTATAGTGGCAAAATGTCGCGCAATCTTTGAAAACCCCTGCCATAGGCAAATAATTTATCAAAGCGACATAAACCAGACGTGCTTTCAGCGAAAAGAGAGGAAAACAGGTTTTTAAGAAAGTTGTGGGGATCAATCAATAAGCATGTGTGATTGATGTGCCCTTTCGTGGAGGCACAAAATACTGATATAGACAGAGGGGCATCTGCAGCAAAAATACACCAAGTACACATGTTGATAGGCTTTCCATTTTTAGTGTGTTTTGTTTACCTGGCCTAATTAGAAGAAACTGAATCTAACCTACGCATTAGTGCAAAACCAATGTGAGTCCCTTCGTGGCGTAGCTTCGTATCACTGTATGCGGCATAGCTTTAAAGCACTCTCCACGGGCATAGCTTCGTAGCATATTACGTGGCACAGCTTCGTAGCACTTTATGCGGCGTAGCTTTCTAGTAATTCATGCAGCGAAATTTCGTAGCACTCTAGTGGCGTAGTTTCGTAGCATTCTTCGTGGCGTAGCTTTGTTGCACTCTACGAGGCATAGCATAGTAGCACTCTACACGGCGTAGCTTCGTAGCTATCTACGTGGCGTAGCTTCGTAGCAATCTTTGTTCCGCAGTTTCGTCGTTGCGTAACTTCCCAGCACTCTACGCAGCGTAGCTTCGTAGCACTCTACGCGGCGTAGCTTCGTAGCATTCTACGCATTTGTACCCATTTATTGAACGAGCGAGCGAAGCGAGCGAAGTTCTCCGAGTCTACTGGAACAATCCGGCGTTTGTATGTTTGTATGTATGTATGTATGTTTGTATGTATATATGTATGTATGAATGTTCGTTCGACGATAACTTGAATAAATTTGGTCGGATCGTTATTTTGGTAGGCGGGTAAATGAAATTAAAAGAATTTTTAAGTTCGAACGTGAGCCAAATCGGTCGAGGGGTTGCCGAGATATAGGGTTGTTAAGTTTATATCGGTTCGCGAGTTCAGAGTTTGGGGCGAACCACTAGTTTTATTTACGGACTAAAGAAAACCGGCCAAGTCCGAGTCAGACTTGCGCACGAAGGGTTCCGTTCAAAAAACATCCGTACATTCCGTACATCTATAAAAACGGCAAAAAAAACATTTCTGTTTTATTGCCCCTTAGGCACAATAGGACGCACAACTAGCGCCACCAACAAAAAAAAAATCTTCTTTTTGGATGCGTTTTTTGCTAAAAACTCTCCCGCGATTTCTCAACGCGAGGCTTAAGGCTCGGTATAAGGCTAACTAGCGCCACCAATGTTGAAAAAATCATATCTTCCTTTCTTCTTCTTCTTCTTCTTGGCGTGCCTCTCCACTAATGGAGGTTGGCCGTCAGCTCTTCATATTCTTTTCTATTTCTCGCCAAGCGAAACAGTATCTTCCTTTAGAAGAACTTTCTGAAAAAATTCTAAGATGAGCCTATGCGCCATGCTTTTCTAGATTTTTAAGTGTAGATGTGTAGAAAACGGCCGTTTTTGGCGGTTATCGAAAAATTTTTTGCTTAAAAGTAAATTTCGAAGAGGGTATCTACACTTAAAAATCTAGAAAAGCATGGCGCATAGGCTCATCTTAGGATTTTTTCAGAAAGTTCTTCTAAAGGAAGATATGATTTTTTTAACATTGGTGGCGCTAGTTAGCCTTATACCGAGCCTTAACTATTTTTAGGACCTAAGGTTTGGAATTCTCGCCAAAAGTGGCCACTTTCCTTTACCCTTTGGGGACGGAACCCTAAAAAGGAGGTTGATCTCATATCTACGCGTATTTTTTGTTTGCTCATTTTGCTTTGCGTTGCGTCATGTTTATTGGCAGCTGGCCTTCTATCTTGCTAAGTCAGTCCTTCGTAGTGGAGGACACGGCTGATTGATGAATGAAAACTCCTGCCTAACGCTAAGGTGACCGCTTTCTTCTTTTCACCTCTTTGCTGCCTTGAAAGTTTCCAATATCTACGCCTTGTTTAAAACCACAAAAGAGCTTTGTTTTGTAGAAAGTAAATGAGATATTACGTTTTTATATTATTTTCAGAAATAACTATTCTTTGCTAAGTCATGACTCAAAATTCGCCTTCTCGGCCTGGGATTAAAACACCTATTTATTTTCGTGTAAGTACACGATCACCAACTGTTGCGATTAATTTAACTTTCTCAAAAAAATTAAAGAGTTATCTACCTTATAATTTTTTCCTTAGTGTTTTGTCCCGTTAGTACGATTTAAGCAAGTCTTTTTCTTGGCCAGATTTGTTCATAATATTCAAGAAAAAGTTATATATTTCTCTCACTTGATTACGCCACACTTTGTCCAATTGTGGTGGTATGTAGGTAATAGTGATATTAACATTCATCTGAAATGCAATATTACTTGTTTACAAATATTTATAATTTGGTGCAGAAGTATATGTCGCCGTGGGCAATATGGAACGCATACGGAACGATCTTCGAACCGTGGCTTGGTGGCTTTCCATTCAATTCGGAACGCCATCATGCCATAATGACAGATGTCAAGAGGCGGGAACTCGATTGTCACTGAGATTTCTCCAGTTTCTCTGTGCAAATTGGTGAAATACCAAGTTGAGAGTTGTGTTCACGTATGATGTGGAGAAAAGGCTCTTCAAGCTGAGTAATACCTAGTTGGGTGTCGTTTTATTGCACAAGTTATGTGTCGACGCCGGTAGAGTCAAAAAAACATGTACAGTGGGACAATGATGAACGGTGCGAAGGTCCCAGCCCACAAGGCCGGAGGCATGAAGCCTTTTAGATCCTGACACCAGTACTGAGTCGGTACTTTAAACTCTACAAGCTGCGACATCAGAACTGGGATTCCCTTTGCATTTCGTTTCACGTTGTCCCGCTGGTTTCGAGGTTGAAACCAAGAAGTAAACAAAGTGAAGTTGGATGAAATCTTGCCCCTGAGGAATGAATACTGAGGCCTGTGGTCTGCCGGCGTGCAGTGGCCTACTCACCTACTGCAATACCTGCTTGCAATGGGTTAAGGAAACCACAAAACTGAAAAGTGTTATTTTGACCTCTTGGCAAGGTCCAGGCGTTGAAACTATGACAAAATTAGCACTGGTAACTATGTAGGGCGTGAGATTGTGAACATGTACTAACAAAGCTTTTGTTTTTAGGTAAACTAGCTTACAAGAAACGTTTGAGAGGTCTGGCTTGTCTCACTGCAATATTGCTAAAGGATGCAAGGATCTGAATGCCATGACCAGTCATGGAATAAACAGGGACAAGTGTTTACAAGGAGGTAACAAGTAATACAAGGCCATGGTGTATGGTATTGGTACTGAAGTGACATGTTGTACTTTCTACTGCAAGTACCTACCTATGGTGAGATGGTTTCATGTTGTTTTTGTAAAGGCCTGATAATAAAGTCCTTCTAATGTAAAGAATGTTAAAAATGAATAGTGAGAAGGCCATGATAACGTTTGAAAAGTGAATATTTAGCGGCAAATCTAACCTAGTAGGTAAAGATTCAGCGGAAAACAACCGTTTTGAGACTTAAGTAGCCTCAGTATCAACAACTGAGTTTTTCTATAACCCCAGAAGTTTTATCAAGTGATATTAGATTCCACAATGAAAATGTGAGTGACTCTGAAGCCATCATCACAGATTTATTTTGAAAATTTAGTTTCAGTTATCAAATCAAAGGAAATCAATTCACAACGTTCTGAGTTAGTTAAGTTGGTGATTTCACTAAGAGTTTATGGTGATATGGTGATGAGTTAAGAGTCAAATAGCCAAAGTCATTGAGTTTTGATATTGGTGATCCGCATGGTTGCTTAGTTGTAGCTTTGAACCATGGCGATGGCGGTATGCTGTGTACTGTATAGCTGGAGTCTATGACAGTAGCAGTGTGTGGAACTGGTTTGGCTGGAAGCTATTGAAACGCTTAACTTAGACTTTGATTGAGTGAAAATTGTTGGATTGAAATAGAAACTAAGTGAATTGAGTTTTGGATTTGGTTGAAATTGGTTAAAAGTGCTTAGAAATTAAATTTGAAGTTTATTGTTTATCAAAATGATGGTTTCATGGATCAGTAAGAAATAAATTAAGAGGAAGTGGCCTCCCCTGGTTCCTTTTGGGCCTCTCAAAGGGTCTTATGACATGGCGTATCGTTTGGGTGAAACAGATCATTTAAAAATCATTAAAAATTAGCGAACCAGTAAACTGTGATAATAATATTCAGGCTTCAAAAGAATATGGTGGCATTTAAATTGAGACATTTTATCTGGTATTGACAACATTTACTTGGTACCGTAGTAATTGGTAGCATACTAGCATAGTAAACTAGGTACTCAATAATGATGCCTGTGGTTTTAGTGCACACAATGTTGTTGTTGATTTGGTTTTCTAATGGTCTTCTTTATGCTACAGAGTTGAATTTGTGACCTACCTACAGGCACTGTAGCGCTGAAATTGAAAGGTACAGAGAGAATTGATCACCATGGTACCTACATTGGAGAGGCTTTCATGCAACTTGCAAACTAAGTTTAGTTGTGCTTGTGGCCAATGTGAGGCATCTAAAGCAGTGGTTCCCAAAGTTGACTGAACCGCAACCAATGGTTTGGAAAATGCTGGTCTAAAGACAGCATCATGATGTGGCATTGTGGTGGCATGAGAATAGCATGAGGTAAGTATGCCAAAATCTCATCTCTGACCGGCTGTTATTTGCACAAATGAGGTTTATTGTTTGGATTAACTTTGTATCAAAGGAAGTAGAGTTTCTTAGCTGGCAATTGGCACAGTCAGCGACTTCATTGACTTTTAGAACTTATCCTCATGATCGAGTACGAAAAATCCCTGATCATAAAGTACCTATGCATTGAATTTGATATTGTTGTAAATAAAGATTTTGCCGGCGAGGCTGAGAATATAGCTTATCGATTATCTAAGAGCATCTTTGAGTCACCACGTGAGTTAAAAAAAAAGAATAAGACCAAGCCGTTGGTGCGGCATATCACTCAGTTGGTGCTCAGATGCAAAAAGAATAAGACCAAGCCGTTGGTGCGGTATAACGCTGAGTTGGTGCTCAGACGCAAAAAGAATGAAATCAAGCCGTTGGTGCGGCATAACGCTGAGTTGGTGCTCAGATGCAAAAAGAATGAAACCAAGCTGTTGGCGTTGCATAGCATAACAGAGTTGGTGCTCTGAACCTGAGTTGGTGCTCAGATGTAATTCTTATGGTGTATTAAGTCAATGCTCATAGTGCTAATGTTGTAGATTCAGATTATTTTGATTGATAATAATAATTCTAGCTTGATGATCTGGGTTGATTATTGAAATTGTATACTGTCCGTTGGTGCGGCATTAACGGAGTTGGTGCTCTGAACAGTAAAGGAAATGGCCATTGGTGTGGTCTAAATCTGAGTTGGTGCCCAAAAGTAATTATTATGATTTATGACCTAATAATACCTACCTGGAAAGTGTAAATTTAATGAGAGTAAAGTTTGGAAAGTAAAGAGACTTTCAGATGACTTAGAATATTGCATTTTGAACCTTAGGTAAAGCTAGAGGTATTACTGATACCTGGATGTGTAGCCACATCCGGCAATGGAGATAATCTTTTTGCTTCTTTTCACAGGAATACAGTATTCGGAGTTGGAGATACTTTTGTTTCTTTGCGAATGACTTAGCGCCTTAGCAATCTTCAGCCAATTGTACTGAAAGTAGAGTCCATGTAAAACGAGCCGTTCAAGTTTTGATTTTTGGAAAGTAAAACTGTGTCAATGTAAAGTCAATGTAGAGTCAATTTAAAATCAATTTGAGATTAATTTGAAAAGCTGAGTTGGTACAACAGTTGTCTGATGGTATTTGATACTCAGTGCATTAGTAATGATTAAGTATGACATTTTTATGTGAGTTGGTTTAATCTTAAAATCTCTTTATTGTGTTTGCGGTGCTAATGATGATGCAATGACTCAATGACAATAATGGCTCTAGATTATTATGATTCTTACTTTTGTAATAGTCTTTGACCACGCATACTCTTGGTCAGGTATGACCTAGCGAACGGATAGTTTTCTTGTCTAATTACAGCTCAGTTTGTAAGTTTCTGAGTGTGACATACTTAGTCATTGATGGTTGGTGATTATGTGCCTAGCCATCATAGGTTCTGGGTACTACTTGTTAACGGTCTGTGACTCAGGTATGTTACTGTATTTTCAATTGGCAAAACTGACATGACGTGTTATCTAACTAGAGTAATCACGTGACTTTACCTATAAGGGCGAAGACAGAAGCACTAAGAGTCATAAGTTTTGCCGGTTGTTACTGGGTGTTCTGTTGTAATGTTTTGTGTTCGCAGATGGCCTGTTGCTAGTCTTGTCTGATGGAGGTGTCAGGGATGGACGAGCGGTGTTGGTTGGTCACCAAGTAGGGTGCAACATACCTACCTTCACACGAGGACGTGTGACTTGTCAGGAAGGCCGTGTCGCCGTGGGCAATATGGAACGCATACGGAACGATCTTCGAACCGTGGCTTGGTGGCTTTCCATTCAATTCGGAACGCCATCATGCCATAATGACAGATGTCAAGAGGCGGGAACTCGATTGTCACTGAGATTTCTCCAGTTTCTCTGTGCAAATTGGTGAAATACCAAGTTGAGAGTTGTGTTCACGTATGATGTGGAGAAAAGGCTCTTCAAGCTGAGTAATACCTAGTTGGGTGTCGTTTTATTGCACAAGTTATGTGTCGACGCCGGTAGAGTCAAAAAAACATGTACAGTGGGACAATGATGAACGGTGCGAAGGTCCCAGCCCACAAGGCCGGAGGCATGAAGCCTTTTAGATCCTGACACCAGTACTGAGTCGGTACTTTAAACTCTACAAGCTGCGACATATATATGTAACTACACTAGCGAAATCGAGTCCCTCTTGTTTCTCCCTACTGGGGAATAGACAATACAAAACACATTACAATACACCTGGAGTGAAGCACGCAACGCTTTTCGGCTAAAAGTAATGTTATATGATATTTTCCACGTATTTCTCGTAGTTTTCTCGTCAAAGGAGTCGGGTTACATTTACATAATATAATATAAAAACCGCACTCGTATCTACTATTTTCTCGGCCATAATAGGTATGTTATATCATAATCAAATCGGTAGAGATCAAAGTTGATGTACAGTCGGCCACACGCTAGGATACCCCTTCTTATTCGATTGGCGCCCTTATGCCGCGCGCGGCAAGAGCTGCCATGGGGTATATGTAACTGTGGCCGACCGAACATAAGCACAGACTCATTGAATAGACTTTTTTTGGGTAACTTGTTTAAGAAAGTTGAGATAGAAAAATAAACACTACACCATCAATTTGTAGGAGTATTCTCTATTTGACGAAAATAAAGGTAAGTAAGATCTAGCAAATACGTGTTCCACCAGCTGGGTATAATCATCTCTCAGAAAGAGATTTTGGGGTGTTCACCACGCGTGCCCACTGCGGATTGGCGATTTACCCGTTGAGGGTATTCCTAATTTTTTTTTTAAGTGTACTTGTAAACCATTTATTGCCAATTTTTATCGTTATAAGTGCATAGGATCGAACATTAAAACATTATGTGATTTTATACAGGTCGTCCCGAAACACAACGTCAAGTGGTAACTGGGAGAAAAGGCAGGTCACGTATCTACTGGTTTTTTTTTTTCTAAATCCTAATCACTTCATCGTCCTTCACAATAGGCGAAGGTTACGAGTACCTAATGATTGAGTATTCTTAAAATGAAATAGTACAAAAAAAATGTAATATAATTGAAAAATTGTGAAGTGAGCACTTTTAGTAGCTAAACATTGTCTTTTACAGCAAAAAATCTTAGCTTATTGGCACAGAGTGCTTCATAAAAAGCATCCCTGATTCAATAAAACTGTAAGTGGAGATATTGGTATCAAAATATATCTACTTATCTATTTAATGGATGGGTGGAAGGGGTAATAAGGGTATTAAACATTTTGAGTATCGTATGTAGAAACTACAGTATAAATAGAAACAAGAGAACTTAAATTACTGGTGATCTACTAAACAGTGGACTATCAATTAAAATCAGCGAGCAGATAAAAACATGGAGATATCAATAGCCCTGAGAAAATTATAGTTCTCATATGGGTTGAGTCTACAGATGGTTCCTCTCACGATTTTAGTAGTTCGATAGAAGTGACTTAGAGAAGAAGTCAGTTTTACGCTGTCAGTATAATATGTCCAATAACATCAATAGCGCGAAAACTATCCACCAATGGCTGAGTTTCTTATTGGTTTAAATTATTCTGCACGAGTAGATGCGTGTGCCGATTTTAGAGGATGGGTTAGCTTGAAGAAATGCTTCCATGTTTTTTTCGTTCGCCGGTTAGAATAAAGACTGGTAGCGGTTGTGTTTCTATTCAAACTCTAGTTTCTAATCACCCCGTTTTACCCGGTACCTAAACATTGTCTTCTACAGTTAAAAATCTTATTAAATTGGGCATGGAGAGCCTCATGAAACGAACGTGGAGCCCCGGGCCACACTGTCGGTAACAGTCAGGTAACAGTTAATTAACTTGGTATTCGAGACCAAGTTTGGGGCTCGGTAGGCGCGACTTTCAAAGGTTTCGGCTGGCGCTTATTAGATGACGTCATCTTTAGAGTTGGAACGCTGAAATAATGAGGTTGCAAAGTCGAATAATAAAATGTATGGCTTTTATCTTAATAATCTACCCTATTTTTAACCCCTAATACAAAAAAGAAGGGGTGTTATAAGTTTAGTTATTCGCAAGCGAGACAAGACACAAAAAAACGATAGGTATTTCATATTCTTCAGACAATTGAGCATCTATCTATGCTGCTGCTTGATAGATTGAATATATCAAGACTTTTGCTTGGTCTCGATCTTGAAAAGCAAGTGAAAATCTTGTCTCGTTCTTGTTTATGACATCTTGATTTCGAGATTCTCGATTGTTCATGTCATCCATATCAATCAAAAACGGCCGGCCAAAAAGGTTTATAAAATCTCTGACATGTCAAAAAATGATAGCTGTCAGAATTCTATGGAATAAAAAAATAGTTTGAAAATAAATAGAGTGTGCGCCACGACTCACGTCTTACGGGAACTCGGGGAACTACGCCTATTGCGCCTAACACTGGAAACATTTTTGGGTCGCTAGCGCCACGTCTATCGGACTTCAGTGGTGGACTTCAAGGTTTTAACCTTGAAGGGGAACAGAAAATGGAACAAGTACTTATTAAAAAGTGGTGTCTGTGGCACCCAAGTGGCACCTGACAGTGTGTATTCTCAGGCATCGAGAGACCCAAAAATGGTGTCGCAACAAGGGTTCTCAAGAATATCATTCACCGGGCAAAGGTATCTCGGATTCGGAGTAAGCGCAGCAGTGCCTCTTTGTTACGAACCGTGGATCAAGGATGTATGGGAGAGACTAGAGACCATAGCGTTACGACAGCTTGTTAGGTATAGTGCTGTCTATCCCACTCCATGCATGCAGAATACTTGAGGGAGAGAGAGGAGCTCTCCTACAGCTCCTTTCACATCGCGTTGTTTGTGATAACAGTTTAACATTACTATACTGTGAAATACTAAAACCTGAGGCCGTACAAACAGAGTTATTACAAAATACATTGATTTTATAATACCTACTTCATATACTTTACGTTAAACTTATGCTAAGCCCTCTTTTTCTAAATCCTAGCTATTTTCGGAAGTAAAAGAGAGCCTGTTTTGTTTATGCTAATGAAAAAGTTGTGGAAAACATGAAGAACATGTCGTACAGTTGACTTCATAAATCGGTTGTGAATAAGAAAAAATCTCTCATTAGGTAGGTATTTAAAAGTACTTTGAATCATTAGTAGTAGGTACATTTATAATTAATACCAGGCTGCATGATGGATGAGTACAATCAGTAAAGCGCTACGATACACCATGATAGCTAGGTACATCACGCACTGCATTTGTACGTATATTAGTATCCTTTCAGAAAATGCCTCCATGTTCAAAATAAGGTTAAAAAAAATGTGACAAAAACCGTTTTAATATCGACTGTACCAAAAAAATAGAACAAGCCAGTTCATTACGTGTGTCGCAAACTTATTTTTATTTTTACGGTTCTTGTTGTTACTCGTTACTTTTACGGGCTTCTTTGGCAGTCAGAAATTGGCTGAGGACTGTTTTTCCCCAAAAATAAAATTTATTTTAAAACTCTGTTGGACTCGAATCATAGTTTCTTCAAGGCATTTTGTAATTCGAGGGTGCAAAGTTTTTACAAAATAGGTACTAAAAAAAACTAAGGCTTTTGCATCTGCGTAACGAGATGATTTATACAACGTCGAGTGACACCTTCATTCAAACTTCATTGGTGGAACAAGCCGATGCTGCAGTGCCTGTGACATTGTTTTAGATGGAGTAGACTTGACCAGCTATTACACCATCCTGTCAAGGGACCTTTTAGCCTATCGATACAATCTATAGGACCAAAACAATCGGGGAAACATTTTGGCCCCAGTTCGGTGGATAAATTTAAAGTCACCTTGTAGGAACTCAAATTAAGTAGGTTAAGGCTGGAAGATAGTAGTGTGGCGGGAAATTCAAAATTTTCACAGTTTTTTACATTTTGTAGCTAAACTGAGCTATTTTTGTTCAGCGATTTTTCGTTCGCGAGAATAAATCCGTATTCTTTTCATTATTGTAAACAACAGAACAACAATAATTCAGCCGATTATGTGTTCATATTCCCTTAAGTCAGCAATCGATGGAAACATCTAATTCAAACCCAGAAGTAATTCAATAGAATATAGTACCTAGCATATCAACATATCAAGGAAGACCTCATTATGCGAAGTGGAGACAGGGCGAAGTGAAAAAAAAAAAATAGTAAGGCTGTGGGATTTAAGCTGGGATGTGGGATTTAAGCTGGGAACAAATAAAATCCGCTCATGTCGATAAAAACGGTACAAAATTACTTACTACCGATGCCCACGTAACTGGAAAGTATGTAAATAATCTAATTCTCACCGTATGAAAGCTCTCCCGAATAGCAGAAGTCAGACTTGAATTTGCATAATATTATGGTAAGGTCTATTGATTCATTCGGCAGCGCACATCGTTTGATTCTGTTCAGGTGCTCTTCCGGCACTCCGGCGGAGTGTAAAGAGGACAATTAGTGAGTGCAAACTACCAGGGAGGTCGAGGACCCGTTGTAACATCGTGAGATTGTACCCTTGGTCTCAGTCTGAGCATAGCATAGTAAAACAAAGCAAAACATAGCATAGCATAACATAAAAACAGAGCATAGTTTTGCATGGTATAGCTCAGCAAAGCATGTCCTTAGCATAGTTTAGCATAGGGGTCAATTGGCCCTCCATATTCTTGTTTTTAAGGAGTCAAGATGAACAGTTTTTTCAGAAGGTTATTTTAAGTTTAGAAAATACATATACTTAGGTACCAAATATGTAGATCTAAAAAGTGACTATTCGAAAAATAAAATAACATCTCATATAATTTTTTTCGCATTACGACAGTTCAAGATTTAAAATCGTCGTTTTGCCTGGGTGGAACTGGTTCTGAAAATAACTAGGTCAAAACCCCCAAGACCCAGACGGTAGTGCACCACGGGACCGGTGGGATGAGTGCACCGTCGACTAATTACATTTTCGTACTTGCTCGCACACAAATATTACCGCCAGCCAAGCCAGCTTCCCTTCGCACAAGCCTCCATTGAACTGGTTCTCAAAAAGTAGGCTGCGACCCCGAATCAGCTCATTCTAGTTATTCTTGGTTGGCGTGGCTCTGAACTAGACAGTAGACATGTGTAGGTAATGTTCGTAATATTACGAAGGACATAGGTCATGTCATGAAATATTACGCATCCTAATTTATCACACCAAATATTACAGAATATTGCCAGTCTTAGCCTAAATTACAAGTTGTATGTACAGTTCGCTCGACGAGTTGGTTCGCAGCATCGCCTCAAGCAGAACACCATTACACTATGTCTTGAGTGATATAAATAGATCGCAAGTGATGTAAGAATTGTCGAATGGCTCAATCACACCATATCAAAAGTAATGGTCATATAACGCGTTATGAAATGTAATGTCATATCTCATCAATCACTTCGAAGTGCACTATTTCGTGCATGTCTACTTTGCACAATTAGAGTTTGGTCGTCAGCTATCCAAACTCTTTTCTATTTCTTGCCAAGCAAAATAGGTCTTCAACGCTGGTTACTTTCTATCATTCTCTAAGCTCGCATCTAATAGGGTAGAGTTAGTTTATTAGGAAACTCCATAACTCAACTTTAATTTGCGTCAATGATTGGGAAGTAAAAAATTAAAAACCGAAGGCGAAAGTTAATTTCTAGTCATAGATTTCAGTCATAAAATCAAAGCGTCACGGAACGTTCGGTACACTTAGTTTATTGTGAAACCTCAATAAAATTATGCTATCTACTCGTAGTAAACATTTTTTGTTGTACAATAAAGAGTTATACATCTATCAAAATGGCGGTCTTATCGCTCAGAGCAATCTAGCTCTTTCAGACAACCTTACTTATAATACTTATAAAGTATGTATTTTTCGTAGTTAAACCCGTTTCGAATGAAAGTTTGGGAAGCTCTGCTCGATCGGGCAGTTTTAATTGGCTGAGCGAACTTTGCCACTGCTATTACAAATCGAGCTATTGTGATTGCGTATTTTCGCCTTAGGGACTTGTGCGTCCTTTTGCAATAAAACTATAAGCTGTAGATGTGAAGTCTACAACATGCCATTATGGGGCATCATTATAAGGCCGCCATAGAGCGGCCATTTCTGGCGATTTCCGCTTTCCAATCTCATGGTTCCGTACTAACATACTCCGCTGACTCAGGGGGCTAATTCTCGGGAATCTCGCATTCGACACATCTCGAAGAAAAAAGTCTCATTTCATTTCGAAATCAACTGCTCCCTGACCACTCGAGTCACGTCGAACGAAAAAGGCAAACATCTCGCAGAAATCTCGTGCGTTATGTCACGGATGACTTCGTGAGAATAGGACATGTGACATTTGCTGCAAATCAGATTTTTCCTTCGTGATGTGTCGAATGCGAGCTTTCCGAGAATTAGCACCCAACGACTTTTGTCTTGGCCTCAGAGACAAGAAGTCGCCACTGTTGTCTTTCCTGCACGGTCTCTTTCCACTCGCCTGCATGTATGTCGCACAGGCAGGTCCTTGCCGACTTCATCACTCCAGCTATACTTGGGATGGCCATTCCTTATATTATCTTATGATTCCTTGACCCTTAGTTTTATCGCTGCTCTAGGATTGTTATTTTATAAAACAACTTTATGCATACCTATTATTTTGATAGTAACACGGTGTATAAAAAAGTATTTTTTTTGCCGTATTACACCACTCCTAGCGAAACGCTGGCAAATGCAGGTACGTGCGTGAGTGACATTAAATGTAACTTATTTTGCTTTCAGCCAAAAATAAAAGCAATATTTTCACGGGCGAAAATACAATACATCGCACTACGGAGAGCCGCATAACTGCTTTTGTCACTCGCAATTCATTAATTACGCAATTCTGCGTAGGCGATAGGTAAGCGAAAACAAAAGGACGAATAAAGCGGGTGATTCTTGCTATCTCGCCTGTTCAACTCAACCGCGTTCCATGAGGACCTGGCAGAAATTTCACAAGATGCAAAAGAGCGGTGGTAGCGGAGTGGGTAGAACAATAGACTCGGAAAAGAGGGGCCCAGGTTCGAATCATCGTACCAATCTTGTTCTTCAGCATTTATTGCTCCACTGCTGGACGTATGCTTCTTCATGTTTCTTCTATTTTAGCAGGTCTGTAACTATTGTGGTCCAGGTTGAGCCTGCCGACAATCGCGCAGCTGATATATTATATTCATATATTTATATTTATTTCCTAGGGAAGCTGGCAGCTCACATAACTAAATAGTTAGTTTTACATAAATGAGCGAATAGTTAAACTTAAAAAAACAGAATAGAAGCCCAAAACAAAAGAGAAAAATTTAGACCTATAAATAAACAATGGGCTGTCTCTTAGAGCGAAAGTTTAGCTTCCACAGATAGTTAAATAAAGTAAGTCAAAAAACTGAGAGCTGTGTAACAGTGTCACTATAAAAAAATAATTAGGTATACAAATATTTATTGATCTGCCCACACTTCGCGTTCCTGGGCCCTTAGCCTGTAACACAATGGTGCCAAAATGGGCTTCCGGTTGACGGTTTTAATTACGATTTATTGATGCTGTCGGTCCAGTGTCGGTCCTTTTAATGTTATTGTAGTACAGCAAAGAATATTATGAGTCTAATCCTAGAGGATTAGTTCGCTGGTTGTAGGAGAACAAGAAATAATCCCGGTTTTGTCCTTCTACCTAGGACGCCATTGATACGCCATTGTGTTACAAGCTAAGGGCCCTGTACTTGGCCTCCATGACTGGACACCTGCCATCCTCTCGGTGACATACGTGGCCTGCCCACTGCTATTTAAGGCGCGCTATCCGCTGGACGATGTCGGTAACCTCGGTGCGTTGGCGGATTACTGTGTTTCGTATCCTGTCGTGAAGGGATATTCCGAGCATAGCCGTTGCTCTTTGCGCAACTTTTAGCCTGTTCATGGTCACGTGAGTGAGTGTCCATGTCTCGCAGGCGTAGGTCATGACTGGCAGAAAACACTGGTCTTCAGTGTTTGAGGGATTTTTAAGTGAACAACGTCTTTGCGCTTTACGAAGGCTGCCCATGTATTTTATCACCCTGAATGAAATAAAGTACGCCTATACATAGCATTGCTCTACTAGGGTACCTATAATATATTTAAAAAAAATCAAGGGTGCAGTTTTAGAAGCTCGCACAGGGTGCAGAAAAGGCTATTTCCGGTACTGTATCAATGTACCAATGACCTTAGTTTATTCCAATTGGGATTTAGCGCTCACAGCCTAGTTGGACTAGTCATTCTTAATCGATTGGCGAAGTTGAGCAACATCGGGCGCGGTCAGTCCATGGATGGGTGACTGCTAGTGGCAATGATATCTGAGCGCTTCCGTGCTACCGTTGGTTCCGGCTGTTGTTGTTTAATAACAATCGTTAAGCCATGTCAGAGGCCCTTTGGGCGGCCTAAAAACTCTGACACCAGGGGTGGCCACTACCTCATACGATAACCTACCCTAAACCGCTAACCGTGAATGAAAACAACGGGGAAACGTAAGTAAGCATCTGTAAAAAGTTAGCCTAAAAACGGTCAAAGTCTAGCCCCTTCTTAGCATTGTACAAAATATTTGCTGACAATGATGCATAATTATAACATTTCGACCGCGGCGTAATCGTAGCACGTAGTTCAGAAACATGATCTATCTACCAACAGAGTAACCACGTTAGTATCGATTCATAGTTAGCTAAGTTCATAGATATGCGAGTCACACATCTAATACAGTGTTGATGACACTTATGAAGGCAAATAAACGAGGCACGTGGAGAATGGGGTCTGAGAGAATGGGTGGAAATAAATAAGGTAATTAGTTTGGGGGCGGGGCTTGAGACCTCATTCCGCGTTAGTTTATTTTCGATGTCTCAGGGATACTATTACGTAATTGAGTTAGGAATTGTTCACATTGAACCATCTCTCCTAAGCACATAGTTAGTCTCAATTCTTCAAAGAAATATACAAACATACAAACATAAAACATATTTTTTTGGTATTTTCTAAAGCACTAACCCGTGCTAGGGAACTTTATAAAGATTTTTATAAGGTTAAAAAATCCGCTCGGAACAGGATTTGAACCCGCAACCTCTTGCATTCCGTGCAGGCGCTCTACCAATTGAGCTACCGAGTCAAGTACTGTCTTTGCAAACTTTCCAACCTCATTGAAACTCGTCTTACGGACGATGGGGCGCCATCTCGTCCGTAAGACGAGTTTCCATGAGGTTGAAAAATCAAACATACATATAGTATACACTCGAAAATATGGTCAGTCGGGTAATAAGCCCTAGGTATAATCACACCACGAAAGCAGTCCTATAGGAACTCAGGCAAACAGATAGTGAGGCCGAAAGAGAACTGTAAATGACGTTCAGGCATAACGCGAGTTAGCTGTACTGCGTAATAGGTATAGGTACACCGTGTAAAGGGAAGTAAAGACGTTTGATTTTGAGATGTTCGAAGTGGCGTGCATTCGGCATCGAGTGTTTCGGCAATGAAATGTTTCGCTGTTACGATAATCGAAGTGGCGTGCATTCGGAATAGAGTTATTCGAAAAACACATTTCGAGATTGAGTTATCCACTATCAGCGTGGCCAAAATCCAGTACTGTAACATTTTGAGTTTCATGTTTTTTTTAAATATAACATAAAAACTCTCTCTCTCTTTCTCTCTCTCTCTCTATTTGAAATTGTCTGATTGAATATGCAATGCAATGACGTATTTGAACCCAGCTCTAGTATGCTAACTATGTCCCCACTATAGCCCGATGAAATTTAATTACTGCCACTCTGCCGACCGAAACGTAACAGACATAAATTATTTTATAATAGTCATTTTTATTCTCGAGTAACTTAGTTGGCGAGAAAATAATTGGGTATTACGGTTGATGATCACCGATTGATTCGATTAGAAAATAAAGAAAATTCACGGTGAGGGGACAGTGTTTTAAAAGTTTTACAACGGAACTTAGGGTGGTATTATTAGTCGTCTGAGATCACCTATACTTGAGATCGATCTCAAGTAGGTGAACACAGAAAAGTCAAATGCTAATGTCAAGCCTTGGCTGAACTCAGAAAAGTCAAATGCTAATGTCAAGCCTTGGCTAATGTCAAACTTGAGTAGCTGTCAGCATATTAATAGACACTATTTTGAGATTAACATTGATATTAGCCAAGGCTTGCCCAGCTCCGCTAAGCCCAAGCATTGCTAATGCTAAGCACTAAAGCGCTAGCGCTTGCCATTAGCATCTAATACCATTCTGAGATTACCTACTTGAGTTCGATCTTGAGTCATCTTGAGTCACTATTAATTCCTCTCTTAGTAGCTTGAATTTAATAAAAGTTAATTGAATAGAACGCCTTGAAAGGTCTGAAAATTCTTCAAGTCTATTTTTAAAGACTGAAAAAAAAAAAGAGTATTATAATCTGAACGCCTTCATTACGATTTGGACGTTTGACGATATGGACATTTCGATAGCCATTTTGCTACGGTAACTTATGATTAGGACGTGTACAGCCACATTATTTCTAAGAAAGTAGAAAGTGTTCATTGGTCTTTCTTTCTTTCGCGCCCCTTGTGCATCAAGATGTTCGTTAGGTAGCCTAGGATTCTTTTTACCCCAAGAAATGTCTCATCCATTTGATCGGGAAAATTTCTAAGCCACGCGATCAAAGGCAGGCAACGGCCTGATGGCGGCCTGTAAATAAATAAACAGAGGTTCACCTGCAATCTAAAACGGCACTCCAGCAGCTATTTCAGGACAGACCATCGAATACCCACTACAGCACCACACAGTCTTTCACGCTCCAAAAGTTTAGGCTCAAAGTAAACGGCTTCTTTCACGAGCAGAGCCGTATGGGGGGGCCCGAATTCAGGGTTTTTCTTCTTCTTCTTAGCGTGCCTCTCCGAGCGAAGGTTGGCGGTCAGCTCTGCATTTCCCTCTTTGTCTCTCGCGAGGCGAAATAGCTGGGCAGCACTCGCGATCCACTCCACTCCCGTAGGTTTCTTAGCCAGGATTGCCAGTGACTTTTCCCATCATTAGTTAATTAGTAATAAGTTGCAGGAGGCTGTATCTCTCGTGTCTGAACAGTCCTAGATATGCAACTGCAACCTTTCTCCTTTTGATGGTGTTCCATAGCTTTTAAAAGGTTTTTTAAGAGTGGCAAATTATTGGGTATGTGAACTACAGCTATTACCATCGCAAAACCTGTAACCAAAAACAAAATGTTTTTCATGGCCCTGTGCGCTTATTCTGAAAAAAAAAAACCGCCCAGTTACTAGACCTCAAAGCCGGTTTATTTGCTGGAAAGTAGGTCTTATCAAAATAAACAATCTTTAATTTCAACAAATTTCAAATTTCGAAGCGCACAAAAATGCAGATAGTTTAAAATAGGCTTTTCCACCATCGTATGTTTATAGTAATAGCATACTTTCTGAGCCTGGGCGATGAAAAAATATTTTCTACAACATAGTATGTACGAAATCATGGTGTGGGAGGGGCGGCATTTATGCTTTTCTCCCGAGCCCACCCCTGGGCGCGTGTAAAAACATACGAATCTCCAGGAGTTGCCGGAACGTTTTCGTATGCACACAGGGGCGCCGCGCTCAATCAGGTTTCAAAGAACGACGAGCGAGACTGCAGGCTGAGAGGTTCAAAGGCGCCGCCGCGTCTCGTTACCTACCGTCACGGCGGTGTTTAGGGGCTAAAGTACACCACTCCGGTCCGTTTCATTTATACTATACAGGGTGTGTCAGAAGGGTTCCTTTATACTTGGGAGTGTCGTTAAAATACTATCAACAACTCTAAAATCTTTAAAAAAATATATCAACTGCTTTGCTGATTTTGGTGTAGGATGTTTTCCAATTTTGGTATGAAACCGCAGATTTTTTTAGAGATAAAGTGAGTAGAACTCTAAACCCGTAAAATCCAACCTCATTAAGTTGCACCAAATTGCCCTGTTGTAAGCAATTTTACAAATCTGCAAGTAATTTTGCTATTGGAGACCAATATTGCACTCACAGATATTCAATCGATTATAATCTCATTTTGGTTCTATTACTATATCTTCGCAACATGCGCTTCCGCGGAGGTAGCCTGAATGAGAGTTCTTACTGGCACCCAAAGGTAAACTACCTACATCGACGGCATGCAGTTACCTAAAACACCGTTATTTACCTTTCATATTGCGCAAGGTCCCGATCGCATTAAGAAATGAGCATTTTCGTTCGAAATATTCGTCGAAATATTTTTTGCGCCGCAATTTTGCACTTCACCATAAAACAGCTTTTCTTCGTTGCTGTGCGTTCTAAGGTAACCCGCTTTTTGCTTAGTCATAATCATGCAAAATTTGGAAAAGCCACCCGTAATATCTTTAAAATTAAATGATGCTGCTCTTGTAGCCATATACCTCAAAACTCTACCATGTGTTACAGAGCGGGAATTCCCTCTAAATGTAGGGTGCCGTACTTGTAAAATTACATGTTGTAACAAAATGTAACAAAATAATCGGTACAAAAAAGATGGTGCTTATTATAATCCCTGTGTTTTTCTTAAACTTGATAGTGCTTCGGAAAATGAAATAACACCGAATTACGTCAAATACCAAAACTCTTCAATTATTCGCTGTAGCAGCCACTGTTCAGTTCACTTGAGCCAGTATCAAGCTTAATTGGATGGCAAGCTTGCACACAAATTGAAATCAAACGTCATACGACATTTGTCACGTTTTTCATTTGAGAAAATACGGCTTTCTTATTGATCTGGAAGTAGCGAGGAGACTGATTTCCTTCTACAAACCAAGAAAGATGAAAGGTTTGTGTTGAGCTGATCGAAAGTCTAGTTTAGTTCCCTCCGGCAACTTAGATCCCATGTGTTCGATTTTAGTCTAGTCTTATCTTTCGATATATCTATGATGCATTTTGAGAATACATTTCTACAAATATTTTACCGAACGTAATATTGCTGTAACTTTTGTAAGCACAGCACATTTTGCTGCTCGAATAATAAAAAGTTTCTCATCGACATTTTTGAACAAGAAATCGAATCTTCCACTCAGACGAATCGTTTAATCGAAATCCCACGAGCACTTAGTAGGGACACTTCGAACCCTGTGTTTTGCATTTTTAATATAACGAGATTACAGAACGCCGCATTCAGACGACCGGACGCATAAATCAGCTGCCCGATTTCAAACCACTCTCCGGGAAAAGTCTCAGCCTATCCACTCGCGCACCGTGCTATAGAATGAGATAGATACAAGCCTCTCTATTGTGCTATGTGCATAGTGACAGAAGAGGTTACGAAGCCCGCTAAAAATGTTTACATTATCATACCGGGACAATATTAAAGACATTATTACATTTCTGTGGCTGACTCCCGTCACTAGACGATATTTCCGAGAGGGCAAAATAATATTACGGTACGGGAATCCACGGGATAGTGTCTCTGCCGATCTCGATACGATATTCAGAGCACATTGGAATTGGAAAATATTTACGAACCGAACCGGCATCAAGGACCGATGTTTATATAGGACTGTAAAAATATATATTTTACACACGTAGTTAGAGCTTCACTTGTGTTCTTTAGGTTTGGAGAGGAATATCGCTTTTTCGGGGTCACGTAAAACTGTTTCTAATTTTGTCAACTTTATGTCTGAACTATAAACTTTTGTGAGCACTGCGAATATTTACAACGAGAGTGGGAGAGATATCAGAATTCTGAGTGAAGTCTGAAACTAGCGGGCTAATGCCTTGATATTTACATTACTATCGCGTTTTCTATTATTTCTTCTAATTCATTCTGCGTGCTATTGAGGTTAGATGTAAGGTCTGTAATTTGTTCTTGTGTATGATATGAATTAAAAGTCTCTATCATTCAACCCACCGTTTTATATTTCCATACAAACATACTCGTAGATTAGTTAACTGGATTCGATTGACAGACTGAAATGTTTTTTGTTTAAATGGGGTGATAGCTTTTTAGGCAAAAATGCGCATAGCTTCCTATTTGTTTATAAACGAAAATATCAGCATACTGTTGCCAGCGCGCCAATTTCGTAATCCCTTAATCCTGGTGCAATAAAGGCTAAACAAAGACTACACACACACATGCACACCCCAATACACTTTACAGAACATTCCATGCGTACTTTCTACGCGACTCAAACACTGTAAATCAAAAAATATATCCCCGGCTCGCGCTGCAGCAGATATGCAGCACATTATAAAGGCGGTATGCGAAATCTTATGACTTATGACAGATATCCAATATTCCCTCGAGCGAAGCCGGAGCGCACTCGAACACTCATAGAACACAAATCAACTGGCTGAAATGAAAAGAAAAGAGGCAAGACAAAGCGTCCGCTCGATAGACAAGAATTCGCATAGTGAAAAATGTGTTATTTGCCATGAAATACGAGTATGTATTCCACATCTAACGCGATTTGCCGGAGATATGGTTATTGCTGCACCTGCCTTTATTGTGGAAATCGAGTGGATTGGTGGTTTATTTTCGCTTTCATCGGAAGTTTTTTTTGATTTGATCTTCCATTCTTTCTTTCTGTACACATCGTTTGATTGCAAGTAGTACCTACCTCTAGATTATCTAAAGTTCTTATTGCCTTTTAAAAAGAAACTCAAATAAAATTTGGCAGATTTAGGTACCTAACTAAAGAAGTATCAGGTACCTACATGACTGCATCTTATATATTTACTATTGAATTTATTATCTAATCGGTAACATAAATCTAATATCTAAATTAACAGTAATTAAGAGACCTGCTTGTGTTGTGGGTGCATCCACTCTTAGACCACCCTTAAACCAGTCTTAGATCAATAAAAACACGATAGTGGCTGTCCTTTCAGTAGACATTGTCTTTTCTTTTATAATAATAGGTACGAAACTTAAGCGCATAAATCTCATATTTGTAATACGAATGTTACAAAAAACGTAACACGAAAAGTTTATTTTTGTAATCATTCAGAATAACTTCTGAGTGTCGGAGTTTTTAGGGCTCCGGCCCTAAATGCCGGAGCGAAGGCGTCGACGTCACTAACAAAGAAAGAAAAGAAAAGATGAGAAACTAATAAAATCTTACAACAATTGCGCCTTTCATTACATTCTCATTTAACCCAGAACTTTACTTCCGAGTCAATTATCCAAGTTCGTTTTTCCTTATCCCCCGATACAAATACCTACCTCATTTGGGGGCGAGGTTCCTAACACAAAGCAAATTGCTAATACCCGATAGCTCTGAAAAAGGGCGGCGAATGGGCCATTTCCTTTAGGAGCTTTATCTTTTTCCTTCGCACTACCTACTGAGAGCAACTGGAAATGGTGCCAAATCTACCCGACTTTGGCGGAACTTGGACCTGTAAATTCTGGACAAAAATACCCAATAATTGGAGTTCTATTGACAGTCGAAAATGCACTCTATCTTTTGGCTGGACAAGGGAGGAAATTGCTTTCCCAAAACAAGGGAATAGGTAGAAATAAGACTCAACACCAACATTGGTACTGAGAGATAAGTTTTTTGCAGAATTAAACTCGGGCTGTTGTACCGTTAAATATAAAATGTAACTTAAATAAAACAAAGGTTCTGTCGTCGTTATTCCACTGACGAAATCGACTACTGTGGAATTATCTCTAGCCCTTAAAAGGGACCACAATTGTACTAGGCCGCGCACATCCGTCCCTACAATTTCCATTACACCATCAATATGGTAACAAGTGGGATCGCTAGTTTCTTTGGGAACATTTTTGGTCATATCATCAAAAGCGCTGCTTTCGAAACTTCTTCGGGGCCCTATAGGTATGTCCCTGCTAGTGAAAAAAAAAGTCGTACATTCTAGTGGGGGTAAATAAATAAAACTTAAAACACTTTTTTGGAACAAAACTCGTTCTGGTAGGTAACTATTAGACCAAAAACGTTCCCTTTAGGTTGATACTGTTCCTTACGCCGCGTTTACACGGTCTTAGTGCGCTTGGACCGAGTCTACTAAAATGACTACTAAGATAGTGTACCTACACCTGCCATTATACATAGAGCTGAAAACGGATGAAAACGTCCGTAAGCCGCGTGCAGTTTTAGTTGACTAACTGCCGATTTCTGAATTGAGAATTTCACTAAGCAAATACTTACGTTCTGTCTCTGCAGGTTTCTCACAAAAGATCGTGACAGAACGATACTTAAGTATTTGCTTAGTGAAATTCTCAATTCAGAAACCGGGCCTAAGACGACGCACTCGGTCCAAGCACTCAAAAGTTCGTTAAACCTAAAGCGAAGGCGTGGATTTGCCGTGGTGGAGCCAAAGGCCGGTGTCAGTTTTGACCGATATTTCGATGGTTTACGCATTGCGTTGCCACCGCTTCCACTTGTGTGTGTGTACTCTTTTATACAAATTCAAAAAAATACAGAATAAACTGCATTCGGCTCCGCGACGCCTTCAATTTCTGCGTGTAACGAGCTTTAGACCGTTAAAACGCGACTACTCCGTGCAATTTTAGTGGTTTTAAAGCCGAAGGTATTTTGTTGCACTAGTGATTCTGAGCCAAATTACAAAATTTTATTCCAAAACGCGCGAAAAAAAAATTCACTTCTCCATACAAATGGTGTCGATTAGCGATTGCCGTTTGTATTGGGAAGTGTTTTTTTTTTCGCTCGGTTTAAAGTATTGGAATTTGGTTCAGAATCACGAGTACAACTAAATACCTTCGACTTTAAAACCACTAAAATTCCACGGTGTATAGCCGCGATTCGAAAACTTTATCGAAATATTGCCAATCCAGATTGACAGGGTCGCCGGCCAATTTAGTAAGTAGTTAAACGTATCAGTGGACCCTGGGTGGATGATTTTATCAGATTACACCGGTACCCTACCCAGTGTAAAGTAGGTCGGATGATGGGGCAGGATAGTTTTGTTCCGCAATATTAAAACAATTTTATTAGGTAGGGATTCAACTAACTGGGAGTGTATTTATCTAGCTAGTCAGTTATTTTGTAATTTTTGTGAATTACTAAAATTTAATGAAATATAAAAATAATAGTCCAGGAGACAGCAGTGCCATAAAATCTTCAACTGTACAATTAGGAAGGCCGATCCCATCACCATGTAGGATTAAGGATAAGAAGAGAGAGATGGCACTAAAATACTTTGTTTTGCTATAGGTACGGTCGGCCACAATCTCAGATACCCCATGGCAGCTCTTACCGCGCGCGGCATAAGGGCGCCAATCGAACAAAAAGGGGTATCTGAGACTGTGGCCGACTGTACGTGACAAAAAGTGAAAACATTATCCAAAACTATTTCACCCTCAAAATGGAGACCACTGACTCTCATTAGCTTGAACAAGTTTTATCATTCTCACATTTTACTTATTTCGCAAACTAACTTTATGATTGACAGAAAAAAATATTCCTCCTTCTCAGCCTTGATCGCGTAATCCTAATATTTCGTCCGATCAGTGGAGAAAGCACAATCTTCCATTTGGCAGTTCATAGATAGACTGGTCCTTCGATCTTAAGAAATTGTTCAAATGAAGTTTCGTGGTCTGAGTAGCTACCACGAGTGCGAAAAAGCTGTGCCCGGTCGTCTGTCATGTTATCATGTATCCTAAACCTACAAGGTGTTACAAAAGTACCCAACTATTTTTACAGGGTAATAGCACCCGGTGATAGGGATCACAACCTAAATATTTTTTTTTGCTCTATGACGTTCCGTTAATTTTTAAATGAATAAAATGTAAACGAAGTGGCGGGAGAAACGTATTTTTTAAATATTGTTTTCATTGACTTTCACAATGTTTTAACAACTCAAAGCTATGTAAATGCACCTACACGCACAAAAATATTTTTATATTTTAGCTAATAACAAAAACCAAAAAGTTATGATTTTTTTTAAATTTTGAGGTTATAAATTGAAAAAAAAAAAGCAACTTTTTTTTACAGATTTGACATCCTGTTGACCATTAGGTTACACCCTGTAAAAAGAGTTAGGTACTTTAACACCTTGTATAGTAGTAAGGTTGTTTATCCAACTTATCACTTTCAGTGACAGTGACAGTAAGCACTCGTGGTAGCTGCTCAGATCAATCGGACTAAGCACCAGAAAGAGAAAAAAAACTTTTGTACAAAATGTGTTCACAAACAGAAATATCAATATTGAGGAGGTAATGCGCAATTTGCTTTAAACTCACGCCCACAAGGAATCGAGGCTCTACAAAAACCTCAAAATTTTGCCCCGAGCCATTAAAAGAATTACGAAAAGCTGCTCCCATGACACTCAAGTATAACAGTAACGATAACCTTTAATCCCCAAGGAAGCTGAGAGCGGACCCGTTAAAAATTCAAACCGCAATCGTTTCAGAGACTTCCGTCATATTGGCGCTATACACACTTTCAAACATCCCTCTTCTACAGTTACTAAAGAGAGGGTCTGTTGGTTTATCACGGATGAAACATCGTATGTGAACGATTTGCGTTTAAAATCCGTTTAATGACATATCTTTTTTTGTGTTCTCTTTATTACGTTACGGGCAATACGCGGGCAACATTGCAACTTTATTTAAAAAGTTTTCCGCTGAAACGTGGGTGGCGTCCACTCTTCTTTTCACCCATTGTGGGTAGTGACTATGCACTAGTCACTAATTAAATCATAAAAATAAATGCAAAGGCCACGAAGGATCTTACATTTTTGAAATTACTTATATTTTTTGTTTGAACATTAAGATAAGAACATTCGCGAAAAAAAACTTTGATTTCCCGTCTGCCGTCCCTTCACAAAGTGCATAGGGTTACATTTTCTTAAGTCCTTTTTTGCCAACCTTTCTTGAGAAAATATCATCCAGTATTAGACAGACCAGACTTGACAGTTAAGTGAGCAAAGTCGCAGGCAAAAGTCTGGTACTTCCATCCATATAAAAATGCGCGCCGGATTCTCATCACGTGTGCGATAAGGGCGACCGCTTCCCCCGACTTGCTGCGACTTTAAACTGACATGAATAACCCCTTAACTTTTTTCACCTCTACTTCCCGACACCTTGTATAGAAACGGAGTTCACCAATCTCGAAGTTACTTTCCGCTGAGGTCGCCAACCACTTAAGAATTTAGTGATCTCGGCTTATAAACTGGTCCGGAGTAGAGGCAGGTCTCCAGCCAGTGACAGTTGTATAAAGTAGACTGTAACCTCTGGGTAAAGAACCCAAGGATTAAAAGGTAGAGCAGATAGTCCGTTCCATATGAAACTAAGCTCAAACTGAATAAGTGCAGGCAATGGCGATGGCTAGCCAGGTCAACGAAAAAATACTATGAGCTGCTCTGTTGGAGTAGGTGGAACCAACCTAGTGGAACTGCTATTTATGATCGCAACAGTTGATTTTATCATATTTTTTTATAGCCTCTTTTGTGTCCCACTGCTGGGCAAAGGCCTCCCTCATGTCTTTCACTCTTTTCTATCTGATGCCACCTCCTGCCACCCTGGTAAAAAGGTTTCAAGATTGTCCCTCCATCTCCTCCTTGGTCTGCCGCGCCGGTGCCCAGTATGAGGTAACCAATCAGTAGGGACTTTCGCCCATCGGTCTGGACCCTTCCGGCTTATGTGGCCAGCCCAGTTCCACTTAAACCCAGAAGTGACAGCTCCCACATCAGCGATTTTGGTTATTGAGCGCAACATAGTGTTTTGGACTCGGTCAATCCGTTTAAACTGCTGCGCTCCATTGCACGTTGGCAAACCTTGAGTTTGTACTTCTGAATTTCAGTCCTTCAACAGTAGGTTAGCATAGGCAGGATGCACATGTCGACGAGTTTCCGCTTCAGTGCAAAGTGGACTCGTGGTGGTACTTATTTGTCGTCCTAGGACGCGGAAGATATATTCAGAACAGCCTTAAATAGAGAACGGTGCAAGGTGCTGACTGCCAACCGCCAGTGGCACCGTGTTGTATCGGGTAGAAGATCTTCAACTCATAAATTCATGTTGGTTCCTGTAGAGTAGACGCTGTAAAGTCAGTAAAATTATGCCCGTTTTCACCAACCACCCCTATTTTTAAAGACCTATTAACGCAAATTATAAGGGGTCCCAATAAATCGAGAACGGTTTTCACCAAGCTTGGTGCTTGGTGAACTTGGTGAACTAGAGCTTAGTGAAAACCGTTTGCGTTGAAGTCTTTTAAAATTAGGGGTGGTTGGTGAAAACGGACATTAGTCAGTCAATTCCTCTGCTAGCGAACGGAGGTATCATAGAAAATTGAAGTCAAATAATAACAGTAAGTCGAGTACATCTTCTGTGGCCCCACTTGGTGTGACAAGTTTGGTATTCATCGCGGGCGGCAAGTTGGCGCGGCACGTCGGGTGCCCCTCAGGATATTTGCATCCACCTTCGCGCTTTGCCATCAGGAGCCGTATTGTTGCATCCCCGACCCCGATGGCTTTCGCGCGACTTATTAGATGAGTTCATAAATGAGACACTGCTTTGGAGTACCCTAGTCTTATTTTTTTTGTTTGTTTTTTTTTGTGTAAGTAGTCAAAAAATAAGGAACTACGTAAATATATATGAATAACAAGCTTTTGCCCGCGACTTCACCCACTTTGTTAAATAGTTGTCTACAATTTTTTTTCTTGTTTTTCACTCATAGGAACAAGGGCTTTATAATAACTCCCGACAAAACAGTATCCACGCATAGTGATAGAAAAGGGACCCTGAAAAATTTGGTTGGTACTGTTTGTCGCTCTAACATTTTTTTTTTACCATGTATTGAATACCTCTAATTTTACTTAGTAAGTCGTACTCAACAGGCAAGATGCATAAACATTTTCGAATGAAGCCAAATTGAAATAGTCCGACAGTTACAAGTTCGCAACGGGAGAATTAAAGCAAAATCTCATTCTATTATCTGCGAGCTTAGACGCGTTCAGCTGCAATAATAGCGTGACAGATCGTCGGACGATGCGCAATAAACCACCCTCAGATAGTCGCCGCGACGACTATTCGAAAACTAATAAATTTCGCGCGGCCTCCGAATTTATTTGATAAACGACCGAGATAGGTCCCCATAGGAGTTGCCGAGACTTTGTAGCGGTCAGCGTCGCGAGTTGGCACCCACCCGCTCCACAGAACATGCCTCAGCCCGAAGATTCCTCGCAAATATTCCAGAACCAATATGCAGAATGTCTTTTGTTTAGTGACCGAGCGGATACGCCCGCGCGGAATTTTTATGTCTTTCCAGAATTGCCTTACGTACGGCAGCGCGTATTGAGCCCGATACAACTAGCAAATAGGGTATGAAATTGTGAGTGATCGCTATAAAGTCCTTGTTTGGCACAAAATATGTATTTCACGAATAACAGTAAAAGTGTATAGCTTTTGCAATACTTACTCAAATAAGTCAAATCCAGGCCGTTTCCGAATCGCATAACATTTTGTGCGTTTAGAGTCAACGCTTTTGCTATTTTGATACAACAAACGCGGACTCACTGAATCAACAACATACAAAGCTGCTGCAATATACTTGGCTACTACAAGACTATAAAGCCGCATAGTGTCAGTGAAGATCTCTGTATTCTCGGTGTCTCGAATCCAGAAATGCAAACAGATAGCGTTGTAGCAGTTTACGCGGCGCGACTTGAATGTTAAGTAAAACGGGGACCTTAGAATAAATTTATCCGCTTCGAGAGGCTATAAAAGGGAACGAAACTTGTAAGTATCAATGTTGTTTGCGCTAGATGTTTTACCTATATACATTATCCAAATCGCATTGCCTTTTAAATTGCTTCACCAGAGAGAATAAACTCAGGCCTAAGTATTTTCAGGAAACAAAAAATATATACAGCTGATTTCATACAGAGGGCTGACCCAACAAGTCCAACAGTCTTTTTTTACCCAACAGTGGGCAGAGGTGGGCTGATGATGATGATCACGATGATTTTATACAGCGTCCAGTGGCATCTCCCACTCACACTAAATAGGTGGAAGCGATGGTAGTTCTAAAGTCCGCAAAAACTGGTTCTTCACAGCTGTGCAAGGATTATTCTAGAATCTTTTTGATTAGTTATAAAACGAATAGGACTACTTATTAACGAAAAGCTCTCTACGAGCTAGCTGCCGTAGCAACTTAAAGTTATTGAAATTATTTCTTACATTCGTCTCATAACTTTCTTTGCCACAAACTTTTTCCTGTCACGAGTTTCGTGCAAAATCCGTTAGGTTTAAATTCGTTACGTAATATTTGACTGTTTTTTATTTGCACCATTTTTTCGAACCAACTTCAGCCCTCTTCTTCGCAAATTCTAACTTTTTTTTTCAGGATTGTTAGAGAACGATTCATTTATTTATTTATTTATTTATTAAATTAGGAAAGCCAACAGAATCCTTAATAAACATTAATATCCCACTAATCAGACTCGCTAAATGCAAATGTTTGTAACTCATTCACTTTTATTGGATTAAAGGAATGAAGATAGGTTACACACATCAGAATAACACTTACCATATTATCATCATCATCAGCCCACCTCTGGCCACTGTTAGGTGGGCATAAGCCTTTTTCGCCTCACACCACCTCACGCGGCCCCTAGCCATCCGCATCCATGGACTCTCCGCCGTAATGACGATGTCGTCCGACCATCGGGCTGCAGGTCTTCTGACTGATCGTCGTCCAGTTCTCGGCCGCCACTCTATCACTGCCTTTGTCCACCGGCTATCTTCCCTCCTCGCCAGAAATTGTCCTGCCCATTACCACTTGAGACTCGAGATTCGATCACCGATATCGTCAACCTTCCTTCGACGTCGGATGATGCCATTCGGTACTCGATCAACAAGTCTGAGGCCTAGCATGGCACGCTCAATAGTCATTTGTGCTACTTTTCTAATGTGCCTGCTCTTCTTTGTGAGCGTCCATGTTTCGACTTTTATAATTAGGATCAAAGCAAAATACATTATCTTTTTTCTGTCGTCCACGCGGACGAACTCTCGGGAAAAGGCTAGTTTTTCATAAAGAAAATCTGCCTTCTGTTTATGCTCCAGCGGCTGTGAGCTCCCAGAATAGCGCCGCCTGTTAACGTTCACAAACACCGACATGAACACAACGGGGCATTAATTAAGGCGTCAATCAACGGGCCGTGTTCTGGTCCTGATAGACGCCACATCAATTCCTGAACGACTGGCCGGAAAGTGACTGCGCTGCTCAAATAGCCTTTTAAGTTCGCCCTTTGTTGAGGCTCTAAGTTTTCGGTGTAACAGCCCTAATGGGTTTTAGTTACTTACCTATACTCAACTCAACCGTATACAATACGCGCACCGCATTCTTTCCGCCGCGCCGCCCCGTTGATGCCCGGTCCCTTCCCGCGCTTGGACCTCATAAGGTGACCTATAAATCGTCTACTGCGCATGTCAAACAATGTGATGTGTCAAGGAAGTCTCATCTTTCGGGCGTGGCTCGCTCCAGAGATGGCCTGGGGAGATGGGGAAAGATACCTGCCGGAAGATACCGATGTTTTGGCAGCATCGCATCTCTATGCCTGACGCCTGACGTTCCACAGTGCAGCTGACAGGACCCTTTAGAAGCGTCACCGTGCGTTGCTGAAGTGGCGAGTTTCTGGACGCCCGACGCGGGAGAAGAAGATGCCTTCGAAAAGAAGAAGAAGACCTAACCACTACTGTAGAATTCCTAGTAGAATCGAATGCAGGTAAGTATGATTTTAGACAGCTAGAGTATTATTTATTATAATACTAGCGATTGCCCGCGACTGCGTCCGCGCAGACTGTTTTTTTTTCTCGTGAATTTTTCCGTTGTTTTAATCGTTATTCTGCTATTCGGGGCGGAGAGAAATCCAACAAATCAAAATTCATAAAAATCGGTCCATGTTCTCGAGTTATAAATGGTGTAACTAACACGACTTTGATATAAATATTAAGTGATTAATACTGTAGGTATACCATAGGTAGGTAATTACACAAACAAATATATCTAAGATACCAACAATGACAAGCAAACATAACTAAGATACTTACCAACATAGTATAATAATAATTGGCTAAGTCCGCCAATTTCTAATGATTGCGATTTCTTCCAGGCAAGCACTGGCGGAAAAATTGCGTAAGATATGAGAATGCAATAATAATCATTGCTTCAAATCAAAGAATATGTTTTGTGGCCCGCGACCCCCGCATAATGTTTCTTAGTAAGTACATGCGAGAAAAAAAAGTTAATTAGTGCAAAATACATAAACAAACACAAATCTGACAGAATATTAATCTACAACCAATGAAACTGTCGAAATATTGAAGTTGCAGCAACCGCTGGCTTGCGAAACTAAACTAAACAGCACAGTTTACAAACTTGTATCTCGCCAGTGACTTGTGCACCTGATTGTACGACACAACTGGTCTACGATCTACTTAGCATACTGCATAACAGGATTGCGGACTTGCCGTAACTTCAGGAAGAACTTATTTGACCTTGAAGTTTTTCATCGCTGTCTATCCTACTCTAGGCGGGTCAAAAAGTTGAGTAGTGTCACCCGAATGTGACCAATATCTGCCCGTCATGATTTCAGTATCAATAAGTCATATCTACCTGCTTAAAGGTACCTACTGGTACCCACTTGTTGAATTGCTCGTGATTCGAACTGAATTTTACCACGGGCTCGTACCTTATACGAGTATTGATGTTGTTGCTGAAGTGTAGTACACTCAAAACAATAATATACGAGTACACTCACTTTTTTCTTGTTTGACTTTTCCTGAAGAGATGGGGACTTCTTCAGAAGATGCCTTGCCTGGTTCTCCACAGTGCAGCATGTAGGACCTTATGAAGGCGTCAATAAAACCTGTTGAAGAGCCAATTTCTAGACGCGCGGCGCACAAAAAAAAACGATACTTTCGACTTCTTCTCTTCTCCAGTTACCACTTATTAGGGTTCCGGACCTCAAGAGGTAAAACGGCACCATTATGGAATCACTTTGTTGTTAATACCGTCATGGTCTTTTTTATCTATGAGTCCAAAATTACACATGCAAGAGCTCGTTCCTGTTGGACACCCGGTGCGACACAACCGGTACAGTGGCGGTCACGTCCCCACGTCCTAGCTAGCTAGTCCCGGCTAGCACAATTAAGTACAATTTAGTAACAAGTTCCCAGTCTTGTACCGGGCACTGAAATATTTATAACAGACCGTTGTCTTAGTGTCTACTTTGCCTCTTTGAACGTTACAACTACCGCGGTGGGCGACTAGATTTTAGAGGAAGCAACGATGAGAGTTTAACAATAATTGACAAATAATATATACATTTGGCAACGACGGGTGGATTTACTCAGTGAATTTGTGGCGAATACGCAAGCTACACTAATGTTTCATGTCAGATGACAAAGAACAAATCGATGGCTCCTACGTAAACTACCGTATGTTCAAAAAGCTAACTTTCCAGGAGAGCCATTTAAAGATGTTTTCTTTAACCGTTCTTTTGATTTTAAGGCTTTTGGTTTGAAAATTTTACCATAATTAGGTTATTTTGGGCTCGATTTTTATGTGCTAATGTAAAAGCTGTATTTTGAATACTTTTGGAGATATTGTTGTTACGATTCTTTACGACGGGGTAACGAAGTAAGAAAATATCGTATGTTAATCTTACCATTTTTTACGGCGTGGATGAGGTGACTGAAAATATCGTATGTTTCACATACCATGTTTTACATGGATAAATCGCAGGTAAAATGACATGTATGTGGCACTTACAATTTTTTACTTTGTAAATCTCATGAAAAATAGTATGGTATGTAACATTAATTCAGTAAATACATGGTGAAATATTAAAATTTTAAATGGGACCAGAGGTTTATCTAAGTGATAATTCATATTTACTTAATTCATTATATTTAGTAGAACCTAAACCTAAATTTTAAAGAAACATTTATATGAAATAACTTTTTATACTTCCTTATGTTTCCATTCCACTAAACAATTTGTATATTTCCTATTTTCCCAACTGTCCCCTTCGAAACTGCCACCGGGGTGGGGACTTGGGTAAAATTAGTGGCGTTTACCACCCTGGCAAATAGGAATTTTATTTTCAACAGTTTCCTTGAAGCTCACGACCGAATCAACTATTTATTCTTTCCGACTTAATGAAAAAGAAGGTGTATTTAATGAAAAAGTACTAGACTTAAATAAAGTAGGTGTAGCCCATTGTAGACTCTCTGCCTCAGTGCTTTTATCATTACTTGGGTTTTTTTTAAAGGCTTGCATAAACTTTAAAGAGGCCTACTTTAGGCTAACCAACCCCGATATTATCCGTTGATGAGCTCGAAAAGGACGGTTGGGAAATAAAATTCATATTTGCCACTGAGGTGGTAAACACAGCAATTTTTTCTCAAACACCATGCCGGTTACAGTTTTGAAGAAAACAGTTAGAAATAAAGACTGTAAATTAGTAAGACATGAACAATCTTAAGAATTCCTGTAAATTTTAATCTGTATTGGAAATTCGTATTTGGAAATTTAGGATGACGTTGTCACATAGTTATCAGCCATTTTCCTATTCTTACTCAGGACATGCAAAAGGCTAAGAGCTAAACTTTACCTAAACTTTCAAGCTTAGGAGTCCATGATAGTTATCCCAAGAAGACTGCAGCAGTCACTCAGACTCAGACGTGTATTTTCTCTGGCGTAGATTGACAGATAGAATACTCTTTGGTTGTGGTGGTTGTTGGTTACTTTGTGATCCAAAGATGAGTCAGACATTTCACCTATTAGTATACAGACTTAGTAAAAGAAGCCAAGCAAAACACAGTGTACCTACCTTAGGCAACAATGAAAGTTTTGGAATATACAATACACCACGCAGATCGGAGTTTCAGTTTGGCTTACTATTGTGTTAATACTTAGAAACGTTCATATACTATCTATATAAAGGCCACTGATCCATTAACATCTTCTCGTTACCATGCACATGAACACTGCGTGTCTAGGAACTAGACCAAATTAAATTAATGGTGACGGCTGAGCTTGTCAAGCATACAGACACAGTTCTCAACAAGTCTTGAGTCCATCCAACTGGCCAAAAGAATACATTTAGAATAAATACAGATTTATCCATGATTTTAATACTTGAATTTATTAACTTACAGGCTATGAACAGATTTTCAGTCTAAAAGTCTGCTGCAAACTACCACAAGATTGGGGCTTTTTAAATCCTTAGGATCTAAGTTTGTGAGTATTTGATGAACCAAATGAGGATCTCTTAATCTTTGTTTTGAAGCTCCTTTCTGGAGAGTGTTTGTATTTTCAGTAAAAAATATATTTTATAAATGAATATCTTGTTACCTTCATGTGTTTGGTGTTCAGCTTCTATTGGTATTGATTTGCCTACGCCAAGTCGAGTCTCAGAAATTTAGAACCCGGGTAATTGAAATTTCATCGTCAACCAAAGCGTATCTCAAGCATGCATACAAAAACGGTTGGTCAGTCTATAAGAAACCACATCCGTGTGTCATTTCAAATCCTTGTTAAAAATAACTCTAGTGAAAGTGAAGGTCCCAAACAGTAGTGTTTAATTTACCATCATGAAGTAAGTATATTTGTTTTCCACCATACGATACACAAAGCGGAAACTTTTATGTTATGGTTTTGTTTTGATTTTTAGTTTGTTCCATCCGTTTAATAAGTAGTCGATTTCAGTGATGGTTTTGTATTGAAAATATTTTTCTAACATAAAAAAGACGTTATTATTAATCAAATCTGCTTTAAGTAGGATAAACAATTTGAATTATTTGAATATTTAAATAAATTATCTATTTTTTTTTGTTCAACCTCCATGCAAACTATCGTATCTGTAAGATATTGTCTTAGGATCAGCTTAATATTGCAACGTAAATAAATCTAAGTGACACATACAATAGTTAACAGGTTCATATAAACCAAGTAAATAATCGTACGTGTTACATACGATACAACATCACTTTTTATCGACGTCGTACAAAATGGTATGGGTTACATACTATAGCACACCCCCTCGAAAAATCTACGTACGTAATCGTATGTGTTACATATTATAGTTTTGAACAAGATTGATAGAAAACGCAGTAAAACTAACAAAACTGAATACTTAACATGTTTAGTAAGAACATGCCTCATCACAAAACACAAACTCAGATCTACGTACTTCCCACGTAGAGAATGGTAAGATATACTTACGGTAGGCGTAGCATGCAATGTGTCCCACGTAAACTACCGCAAGAGGTCAATACGATAGTTTACGGCGCGCCCGTGATCAACATACGATAATTTACGTCTGAAAAAATCTTCATTTTTGAATATTATTAAGTTTTTGTTTTTGTGATACATGCGGAATAATCATCTAATGACAAAAAACGAAAAACATGAAAATCGCCATTTTGTGGGATACGGTAGTTTACGTAGGAGCCATCGAAATATAAGTCATATCTTAGATTAAAAAAATATTATAATCTGAGTGGGACAAAAGAGTCGTCCTATTTTTTTTGTGTGGGAAGGTGTTATTAATGGCTTGAGCGACAACTGGCATAAAAAAATCTAGCACTATTGCCAGTTGACACTTCAGAAAAACTCTAGTGGTCATTTGGCACACATTTTAATGCCAGTTGACTTCTTCAAAAATCACTAGTGGTCAAAAGGCACATCTTGTGTTACAGGTGGCAGATTATGTGATTGTTTAACTGGGTAATGAACTTGGACCTATGTCTAAGCTCTATGTACAGTCGTAGAGTCAGTGTACTCTTCATTGACTAATGAACTATAGGGTAAAAATAAGCCGCACTGATTGTACAGCACTGAGTCAACGGACTTATAGTGTGTACTTATCTCGTACATTTACCGGGCCGGCAAGACTGGTCCAAACACTACGGTTGGGCATCGTTAGAGAATATCGCACGTGTGA